>OU015745.1:49018940-49040372 GCA_907169655.1 Acomys percivali | reverse complement strand
ACACACACACAAAACTTCTTACATATATGGTCAAATGATTTTGACAAATACGCTAAGATTACTTAGTCAGGAAAGGGAAGGTTGGCAGGATGGCTTAACAGGTAGAAACACTTTTTGCCAAGCCTGATGTCCAGGCCCCGAGTCTAACATGATAAAAGGAGAGAACCAACTTGTCCTCTGACCTCCACGTGCACCCCATAGCTGTGACATGCACCCACACACTGACAAACTATGAAAATGTAAAAATGGGCAAAAGACTCAGCTAGATACTTCCTCCCAAAGAAGAGACATAGATGGCCCATGTGCACATGAAATGATGTTTGTGTTATGAGACACCAGGAAAGCACAAACCTAAATCACCACACCATGCCTTCACATAATCATTAGGATAGCCAATGCAGAAAAGCCTAAATCAACAAGAAATAAGTGCATAATATGCAACGTTTAACAAAGCAGGCAAAAACGTTGAGCTTGGGCATCATGAAAGACAACCATCAAATAACCAGTACACTTCTGCCTAAGTCCTTGCTGTCATGAACCTTCAGGCAGATGGAAGCAAACAGTAGTGAGAGCCGAGTCCACAGTGGCAGAGCAGCTAGGCACAAGTGCTGTGGCAGGAGCCCGAAGAACATAACCACTTCTGACAGCCCTCCAACAGCAGCCGTTAAAACAGGCGTATACCTACCTTAAGGCCCGGCTTTATCCAACACAAATATGCCCTTTGTTTGTATTTGTGTGTCATATCAGAAACACTGTATGAAATAAAAGCTGAGATAAGGCCAAGGAAAAACTGCACGTATAATAAGTCAAATACATTTGTGCGATACATTTTCTAGAAGCATAGTGAAGATTTAAAGACGTGGAAGCATTCAGAAGCAAAGTGATGGATGAACTGTGCTGTAGTCACACAATGGAAAACTTCAAAGACTAATAAATGTATTTCCTGTATAAGGACATCATGTGCTAAGGAAGGAACACATATGGTGCTATCATAAGCTCACTAATAAATGGTTCTGAGAGTCATAGTTACATAATAAAACCATAAGGTTAGGGGGTAGAATGAACCCAGATTCAGAAGAGAAACTTTAAAAAGATAGTGTTGGGTTTTGATGCTAGCAATGGACCTAGGGCACTGCACATCTGAGCAAGTGTTCTGTGACGGACTTAGATCCGGGACTCACAAAGCTGTTCTGTAGCAAGAGAAGCTCCATAAACCAGCAATTTATTTCTCTGTTCATTACTTCAGTTTTCTGTTCATTATTCCAGGGCCCAGAACAGTGCCTGACACCTGGCAATCTCTAACATATTTTTGAGTAAAATAAATGGAAAGAGATGGGGGTTAACTCAGGCATCTGCAGTAGCATTGCTGCTCCTGTTTCCAGCCAGCTACCTGAGGTCTAATGGATTACAGAAGGTAGCACATTTACAAGTTTCAAAGTTCACCACTGAAGTTTTACAGTGAAAAACATGACCAAGTGAGGTACAAAAAAATGACATCTTCACTTTGTCCCGCCCCCCACCCCATATACAGTTTGTTTTTGCTTCTCCACTCTTCCCTTGGCTCTCCTGGGAGTAAGAGGAGAGTTCTGGCTAGGATGGATAATAGCCTTGTAGCGGAGTTCATAGAGGTTGAGGGTCCTGCAGTTTACATGAAGAGCAGGCTTAGGATTTTATATTAAAGTGGCTGTGCTAGTAAGTCCTGCTTTGTGCTAGCGGGTGACAAGGGAGAGAAGACTGTGTTTCTAAGAGGCTTAATCAGATCAGTCCTATTTTTAGTTTCTTTAACACATTTGTCCTCTTTCAAAAGTAAGACATCTGCTTGAACAATTTAGACAGTGAATGTTCTTATTAGCTTGCTTTTTATCCCAGCAAGCCCGTTAGTTTATTTTGGAAAATTGTGGTAACATTCCCGTGATGCGTGGTGAGAAAGTGGGGACAGCAGTGTGTTGCAGTAGAAAAGCAACTGTTGACTTGTCGAGTCCTGAAATCAAGTGATTTTTACTTCATGGCGGCAAAGTGTTTGATATATTGAACTTCAATAAAGTTGAGCATCTTGCGTGGTGTGGAGCTTAATACAATTTTTTCGTCATATTAATTCATAATATCTTAAATCATTTCCCCCTTTTAAAATCTTATTTTCACTCAAATATGGTTTGAAAGCAAACCTCATATTACTTTCTTGAAAAGCAAACCACTCCCAAGTGGGAAAAATGATACCTAGAGAGCAGTAACTATGACGTATAAATGCACATAATGACACGAACTCTCGGTAGCTAGGACTCTCTGAAACTATAACAGAGGCCAGGTTCCAACTGCACACTCTCCAGTGACCACAAAATAATACGTGTTCCAATTCCCAGAAATCAGTAAGAATAGAATAAATAAGCAGAAAAATAGACCGAAGTTACAACTGTCAAAATACGTAGAGAAAAACAGGCAATACATTCATGAAGAAATGTCCAATATTATTTGTGATTAGAGAAATACAAACTGAAATCATAGGAGAGACTCTTGCAGACTCTGGCATGGCCCAAACGAAGAGGCGGACGGCTCAAAGTATTGCTAAGGATGGGGATCCTCAGGATTTCACGTATGTCACTGATGGAAGGTAGAAATAGGTTATACTCCAATGGTTTTAAAATCACCATCTCTGAGTTCAGGATTCATTTACCCTATGACTCAACATTTACATAGAAAATCTTGCTAAGTGTTAAGCACGTGGATATGACAACACTGTAGTTCATGGTAACAAAAACATGGGGAGAGCACAAGGGCCAGTCACCGATCAGGCAGATCCCAAACTAGTGCATTCAAGAACAGCATGTGATGCAATAGTGGACCAGATAAACAACAGCAGCATCCAACAATACGGATGGATGGCTCTCAGCAACAAGCAGTTAAGCGACAATGCCTCCAAATATTACACCAGCACAATGCTATTTTATAACATCTTGAAACAACCGTAGTATGAACAAGATTGTTAGGAACAAAATGATCATTAAGCCATTTAAAAAGTAAAAGAGAACGGTGATCGTAGTGTGAATGTGTACATTGTTTAAAAATAGCAGACTGGACAGATTGCACGCATGGATACTTCCTCTGAAGATGTTTGTTTGTTTTACGGCTTTTAGTTTGGCTTTGTGGTGCTGGGAATTTGCTCAGGACGCTGAGGATACCAAGTATGCCCTCTAGGACAGAGCTGCATCCCAGCCCTTGCTGTGAGATCCTAGCTTTCATTTTGCATAGCTGGTCTGGGGATACTGACTCTAGAAGAAGTGATTAGAAAAAAAAAAAAAAAAAGAATGTAAATAGCCTACTCAATAACCAATCACCACTCTGCTTTGGAACAAACACGATGCATCTAACTAACTCTATTTATATGTGATTCTTACTAAAGGGAAAGAAACATTTTTTTTCTTTAAAAATGTAGCATCATTTAAAAAGTTTTATAGCAAGCATCTGTGCCCCGCTTCCCATCTGCCTTTCAGGCGAGCAGAGACTGTATCTGATGTGGAAACCCCTTCCCTGATCTACAACAGAGAATAAGAGCCTGTTCCTGCTCTCAAGAAATTGATGGTTGGATAGGATAATCCTAAAGAAGAAAGCTGTCCTGGGGTAGGAGACATGAAAGTACCCTGGGAGTAGAGCAAGCCATGGTCAGGATGCAAACGCCAGCTATGAACTTGAAAAGGGAGGGTATTTTACACATGTATAAGAGTCTGAAAGTGGGGCACTGGAATAGTTGAAATTAGTTTTACTTGACTGAAGCAGAGAAATGGAGGAGAGGGACGTGGGGGGGGGCTCAGACAATTAACGAGGCCCCTCCTGCAGGGCCTGTTAGCTGTACAATGGACTTGGGGCTTTATCTGAAGAGCTACAGGAAGCCATTGAAGAGATTAAGGCAGAGAGTGATATGATTAGACTTTTCACTTAACAAGCAGCGGGGCTAAAGGCAGAAAGGATCAGGTAGCTCACGTAGAGGCTGACGCAATTGTTTTGGTGGACCATAGTCCTGACTGGAAGGTTGGGCTTGGGGTGGGACAGCAGACAGATTGCAGATCTAGCAATCAAGTGGAGTTAGTAACACTTGGAGATTAATTGGGTAGCGGGACTAAAGTTGCAAGCAGGAGTTCATGTGCTGGGTGGAGATGGTGGTGTCAGACACCAAGACTTGGACGGATGGGACAAAGCACAGGTATATATATTCTTTTTTTCTCCCTTTTATTATTGGGATTATAACGTAATTACACCAATTCCCCCATTCCTCCATCAAAACCCTCCCATATAACCCTCTTTGTTCTCTTTCAAATTCACTGCCACGTTTTTTTAATTAATTAATTGTTGTATACATATATGTATATGTATGTATATATGTATGTATATGTATGTGAATTCTCACGTGAAAATTGGGACTACTCTTTGATAAAAAGAGCCAGGAATACACACTGGGAAAAGATAGCTTCTTTAACAAATGGTGCTAGTCAGACTGGATGGCTGTGTGTAGAAGAATCCAAATAGATCCATACTCATCACCCTACACAAACCTCAATTCCAAATGCATAAGGGAGCTCAGGATATGGCTGGACACACTGAATCTGACAGAACAGAAAGTGGGCAATATTCGTGAGCTCATTGCCATAGGAAAAGATTTTCTGAACATAACACAGACAACATGGGCAGTAAGAACAACAATTGATAAACGGGGCCTCATGAAATGGGAAATCTTCTATCTGGCAAAGGACTCCATCATTCAGACAAAGCAGCAGCCTACAGGATGGGGAAACTACATGTTTGGCTGAGGGCAAGACCTCAAAAACTGTACATCAAGAAAACAATCCAATTTAGAAATGGGGTAAAGATCTAAACAGAGAATTCCCAAAGAGGAAACTCAAAGGGCTGAGAAACACTTGAAGAATGTTCAATCTCCTTATTTATCAGGGAAATGCAGATCAAAACTACTTTGAGTTTTCTGTTTCCATCAATCAGTGTGGCCAAGATCAATAAAAGAAGACAGCCAATGCTGGCTAGGATGTGGGGTAAGGGTACATTGATCCACTGCTGGTGGGAGTACAAACTTGTCCAGCCACTATAAAAATCAGTATGGCAGTTCCTCAGGAAGACTGGAATTAATCTACCCCAAGGTTAAGGTGTATCACTCTTGAGCATATACCCAAAGGATGCTTTATCACACTGCAGAGATGCTTGCTCAACTATGGCACTGCTCTATTCATCACAGCCAGGCATTTGAAACATCCTAAATGTCTGTGAATGGGTGAATGGATAAAGAAAACATGGTATGTTTATGCAATGGAATCATACTCAGCCACTAAAACAATGAACTTTTCAGGTAATTGAATGGAACCAGAAAAAAAAAATCAGAGTTAGGTAACTCAGGCCCAGAAGGACAAACACAGTATATGTTCATTTATAAGTGGATGTCACCTGTTAAGTCATTGATAACCAAGCTACAATACATATAACCATAGGGTTAGATAAAGAATAAGGATTGGAGGGGGGGAAGCATAAATCTCCCTACAAAAGGGGGGAAAGAATAGATAGTTATGGATGTGTGGGGCAAGGGGGACTGGAATGAGAGGATCAAACCAGGAGTGAGGAGGAAAGAGGGACTCCAGGGAGGGGATACGGAGAGGACAGATAAAACTAAGGCCCATTTGAGGTACAGTATGGAAACCTAATACAGTGGAAGCTTCCTATAATATATACATATATGAAGGTCATCTAAGTGAAATCTCAAATAATGTGGGAGACAGAGTCCTAACTGAATATGTCTTGTCACCAATGAAGCTTCCAGTACCTGGAATGGGTTGCATCTAATTGAGTTGTTGGCCAAAGGGGTCCCATGGGAAACCCTAAACAATCCAGGTTATTGCCAAAGCTATTGATGGCTCTAGAGCCTTCAACACTATGGACTAATGTTTTTGGTACTAGAAGGTACTCTGCATGATACCAAAGGGGAAAGATAAATATCAAGCCAGTTGCTTGATGTTAGTCTACAATGGTGAGATGCCTGCAAGATATACTAATGGTGGCACAAAGCTTATGCCAATAACCAGCCAATATCTGATTTGAGTTAAGGCCCAGCCCATGAGATGAAACACGTACTCAACACTGCTTGCATGGCTAAGAACCTGAGGTAAGAAAAGCCAAGGGCCGAAGGGAAAACAAAATACCTCTGTTCTGCTAAAGGAACATGGCAGTAAGATGAGTTCTAATGGCATTCTGCTGTACTCATATATCTGGGCCTTGCTCGGCTATTATCAGAGAAGCTTCCTACTGCAGCAGATGGAAACAAATACAGAAACCCACAACCAAACAGTGGATAAAAGGTGAGAGACCTTAGAACACTCAGCCCTAAAAGGGAGGTTTTTAATACATCCCTCACCTAAGCGTTCAGGGAATTCTGAGGAAGAGGAGGCAGAAAGAAAATAATAGTCAGGGAACAGGGGACACCAAGGAGTCAAGGCCTCTTCCTCTTAGTTTTGGTTTGAAATCTATTTTGTCAGATATTAAAATGACCACACTGGCTACATGGTGGTGGCACATGCCTTTAATCCTAGCACTTGGGAGGTAGAGGCAGGCAAATATCTGAGTTCCAGGCCAGCCTGGTCTACAGAGTGAGTTCTAGGGCAGCCAGGGCTACACAGAGAAGCCCTGTCACCCACCCCCGAAAGGCTACCCTGGCTGACCTTTTAGATCCATTCCATTCTTTTATTCTGAGATGCTTTAATATCCTTGTTATTAAGGTGTGTTTCTTGGATACAACAGATTGCATTTATATATTTATGCATTTACATACCTGTTTTTAACATCAATAATTAAAGGGAAAAAAGGCTATGAATGTGAGTATGGGTTATGAGAGGCTTGGCAGGAAGAAAAGGTAGGGGGAAATGATCTAATTGTATTTTAATTAAAAATTTAAACTTATTTTCAATAAAAAGTTTAAAACTTCATGTGTAAAATACATTAGCCTAAGACATATCACGCATTTATATTTTTGTTAATACAAAATATATTATTATGATTATAGGATTGGTATTTTTTGGAGATGGCATTTTATTTCTGTTGATGTTGTTTTTATTTCTGTGTTGGGATTTGCATATCTGGAGGTAGTTTGTTCACTGGGGTTTTCTTTATTGTGTTTCTTTGGCTTACCTTCTTTCAGCAGAGCTGTTTGCAATGTTCAGGATAAGGTGATTTGTAGGAGGGTTGGGATCTTGGTTTGTCTCTGTTTGTCTGGCATCTGAAGACACAACATCTATCCAGGTTTTCTGTTTCTCTGCTATAGACTAATGCCTTCATCAGTTTAATTAAGGAAAATTTCCTCCGGCAGTGTGGGCTGATCTTGTGTCTCAAGCTTGGGCGGAGTGATTGGAGGGTTCTAGTCAGACAGCTGACATCTCTGGGACTCTGAGAGTCATGCATGGTGGCTGCAGGTTACCTGCTGGGATCTGGCAAGTTGCAAAGGGAGGGAGAAGAGCTGAGAGGAGATGGTTGTCCCGGGTAAGCAGCTGGAGGACTCAGGCAACTCTGGGTCTCTACCACATATGGTAGCTACAGTGTTTCCGGTAGCAAGTCACAATTTACTTTTCATCCTAAGGAAACTGCCCAACACTTTTACTCACTGCCATCTCTTTCAGAAGATTGTGCCGTATTGATGTTCAAACTTGAGATTCTTTAAAAAGAAAACTAACGAAGGTTCTCCAGTGCTGACTTAATAAAATGGCACACGGATGTACTGTAAGGCTAGATACAGATATTAGTACAAGTCAAATGGAATCAGAGAGTAGATAAAGGCAGAGAAAACTGAAGACTTGAACTGTGTGTGCTTGTTAGATGTAGATGCCAACATGACTTTGCTTTAATCTAGTACTTGTGCTTGTCTCATTGAGCCTACTCATGACCTATACTTTTGAAGATAGCTTTTCTGAAACCCTGAGTTAGAGGTGATGGTCTCTTATCTTCTCATTTTTTTTTCTGTACTGCTGAGCAAATTGTTTCCACCTTGAAGTGCATTTCGGAAGTCAATCTCTACTCTGTGTTTCTAGCTTATAAGAAACATTATAATTCTAATACAATGATCGGTTCAGGTGTGAACAAGTCAACTCACATGATATCTGTTGCTTTGCAATAAATAACCCAAAACTCAGTGGTTTAAGATAAATATGGTCATCTGTTATCTCCCTCAGTTTCTTTGGCTCAGGAGTCTAGGTTAATGCTTGGGGTCTGGTATTTGGATGGTAAGCGAAGGTTCCACAACCTCAAGTCTTTGTGAGTCCCATGCCTGGTGAATGGGCTATCCAAATGTGGATAGTTGGGCCTCTTCTAGAAAATTCTGAGCAGTCTCTGCATTTGACCTCTGCACAGTGATGGCCTTAGGGAGCCACATTTTGATATGGGCTCCAATGAGTCCTGCCTAGTTACAAGAGGAGGGAAGTTAAGCTTCATGTTTTGAGGTGAAAGGCATGAGAGAATTTGGAAAGTACAGTGACGTCTCCATAACACTTAAAACTGATGCTATCACATTGAATTTAAGGATATCCTCTATATGGTTCATTATGGTTAGGGTTTCTACTGCTATGATAAAACATGATCAAAGCAACTTGGGGAAAGGCTCTTCTTACACTTTCAGTCAACAGTCCATCACCAAGGGAAGCCAAGGTAGAAACTTAAGCAGGGCAGAATTCTGGAGGCAGAAATGGATGAGGAGGCCATGGAGGAGTACTGCCTACTGGCTTGCTCCTTTTGCCTTCCAGGCACTCCACCAGGACCACCAGCCCAGTGTTGGGGCATCACCTACAGTCTTAAGCCCCTCTATATCGATCATTGCTCAAATTCATTACAAGCTTGCTCAAAGGCCAATCTGGTAGGAGCATTTTCTTAATTGAAATTCCTCTTCTCAAATGACTCTAGCTTATATCCAGTTGGAAAAAAAAAACCCCACCTAACCAGGACAGGCTACATCATTTTAAAGACATAGAACTTTAAAGAGAAGTATGCCAGCCTTCACCCCTCTATGGTCCTCCCTGTGAGAAAAGTTCAGTGATGCACTCATCATAATCATTAACTCATATAATATGGAACAGAGGTTTTCTTACATCACAGCACAAGCAAGGATGTGCTCAGAGGGTCAGGAAGAAAAGTTAAAGCTGGAAGGAGGGAATCACGAAGTTGAAACGCTTGTTATGTTTGATGACTTTGTGTTTCCTTAGATATGACAAAAAGCACACCACCATAAACATTATAGTTCTAATACAATAGCAGACTCAGGTGTGAATAAGTCACTTCATATGATATCTGTTGTTTTGTAATAAATAGCCCCAAACTCTGTGGTTTGACATAGAAATGGTCATCTGTTTCTCTGGCTCAGGAGTAGGAATTTATGGTGATGTTTCTTCATGTATTCATTACTCAGTGAATACTTACTATGAAGCTGATGACTCTGCTCGGCCTTGGGATCTGACTGTAGTAATAATAATACAATCTCAGATCTCAAGGGCATTGTGGGTCTAAGCAGGGATGCACACATTATCCAAATCATTACAAATGTAATGAAAACTCAGAGAGGAAGACCAGTAACGTCTAGAGAAGGGGTTACAATAAAGAATGGATTAATGGCTGCTAAGACCTAGAAACTAAGAAGGAGACACCAAATAAAGGTGGAGGGTGTGAGCTTTTCCTTTTTTTTTTTTTTTCCTTTCAAACATGGTATAGCTCCTATTGTTTCAACCAGTTTAGAAGAAAATTATAACTACACTGACGTTGATTTTTGTCCCCCAAAAAGAATGCCTTTGGTGGATGAGATCTGATTGTTGATATCCAGTCATGTTTGATAATTTGTTTATCAATAAATATCTTGATATGTTCTCCCTTCCTACTGCAGAAGGGCACATGCGATAGTGGCAACGATCAGTTCTCTGTAAACCATTATTTTAGATGGCTGGTCTTGTGAGCAAATTGATGTGTTCACCTGCCAGTACTGTACAGGAACACCAGACCGGAGGTTCTATGTGTAAAGCCCCCTCCCCCATCTATTAACAATTCCTTTCTGTATCTTTGCAACTGAGACTCTCTGGAGACTTTTTTTTTAAATCCAGCCACCCACATAGCTAATATAGTATCTTAACATCTGTGAACTCCAAATGGAGTCTCACCTTGAATGTCTCTGGGGTTGGAGAACTGTGTAGTCCATATTTTCCACTAAATGTGTGGGAAGGTGAGAAAGGAAGACATGTCTTCCCGCCCACAGACATTCAGATGACCTAAAGAGTTTCTCTCTGTATCTTCTTGGAAGGAGAAGAAAAATTTTCTTAGAGCCCTTGGATCCTGGATGCTAGAGCTGGTCTTCCTTCCACATCGTCTTGGGAACAGTCTACTTCTTACCTTGGGACAACTAGGTTAATGGCTAAGATAGAATTGAAAATTGACCATTATGTCTCCATTATCTGTGCTAGGTGTCATGTTAATGAATAGCTCATATTAAATACTTAAGTGAAAGTGCAGAAGCTTGACCCACTAGAGTGGATGCTGGCTCCTAGGATGGAGAGAAGTCCCAGATGCCTTTAACACCTCATACTTATGCTCTGCATCCCCAATGGTGGGGTGATCTATGAAGCTTGAGGAGAGAGGGAGGCACTTTCAACTTCAGGAACTAGTCTAGAGATATAATAGACCTATTGTGTCTATATTGATGGTGCCTGCTGAACCAGTGGGTGTGTGGTGCAAGGTGTGTATACCCCCAAAGCAAGAGATGTGAACTAGAAAACTTGCTCAGAGACTGTTTTTTTAACTTGATGGGAATCACCTCTCTCCCTCCACCCCAGTTCTCCCATCAGGCTAATTGACCGCTGTTGAGACTAACTTCCAGGTACAACCTGACTTGTCAGAATTTTTTAGCTAATGATAGATGCACAGTTCTAGAATTCACTACCAAAAAGACAATGTCATGTTACAAAAGAAGACCCAGGGCAGGAGTAAGAACCCTGTGTGCTACAGCAGTTCTTGGTACATGTTACTTTCTCTAACGTTAGGTGGTGAAAGTGTAGTGAAGCCGGTGTTTCTGCCTCCATTTAACTCATCCATGAATTAAGGCTTTGTGCAAGTCCAAGCTTTCTCGCTCTTGAGTTTCATTTAGTCTTAAATGGAACATGGAGGTTTAGGAGGGGCAAAGGCACTGGGCCATGTCATCATAGAGTGAGCCAAGTACTTCCCAGGGCTACGTTCAATCTTTGTAGCCACCAGAACTTTCACATTTACAGTGGGTGGCTGCGGTAGAATGTCCAACGGTGAAGATGTGATATGTGCCTTCGGTTGGAACTTAGTAGCAGTGTGCGCAGCACTCCATTTCAGATGCTCTTTGTCCATCTTGAGATGTGGCAGGGACCAAGAAAAGTGGATGAGGATCTGGATAGAACAACTCTAATCCCAATGTTGCTAGTGATTTCTAACCAGAATGACAGGGTTCTGGGGAACAACAACAGAGACTTCAATATAAGGGAGAAAGTAGATGCTCGCATTAGAATAGGCAACTGAAGTTAACAGTGGAGACATGGATCTGAGGGAGAAGAGCAGATGCTCCCATTAGGATAGGCAACTTTAATTTGGGGAATCTGATGGTCTCTTTCATGGAAGGATCCAGTGAACACCTTCCGGCTGGACCGGTTCATCTGTTCAACTATTTTCACAAGATCTGTTCTTTTGCAAATCCCCACCTCCCATCTCCGATGGTAGCTAAATCCACTTACACTGTGTGTGTGTGTGTGTGTGTGTGTGTGTGTGTGTGTGTGTGTGTAGACTCAAAGCTGATGTTAAGAGTCTTGCTTTATCACTCTCCACCTTACCCATTGAGGCATAGTCTCTCTGTTGTACCCAGGGCTTGCTGTTTCAGCTAGTCTAGCTAGGCAGCTTCCCCTGGGATTCCTTGTCTGTGTCTCTCAAGCAGTAGAATTACAGGCATATTGCCACACCTACCTGGTATTTGTATGGATGCTAGAGATCTGGACTCCTGTTCTCATACTTGAGGAGCAAGTACTGTAACCATGGGACCATCCCCCAACTATTGGCAGAAACAACACTACAAACCATCCAGTCCAGTGAGTTTCCAAAAGGGGACTTTCAGGGGCCCAGCATGAATTCTGTGTTGTTCTCTGAGGCAATGGAAACAGCATCCTGATTGGCTGGCCATACACAATCCCCTTAGGTGAAATAGAAGTATTGAATTCAACCTTTGCATTTTAAGGCGAGGGTGGGGGGAGGTTGGTGGCTTCACAGAAAAATTGGAGCATTGTTCCCCAAAGAAGGCAAAGAAAAAGTCAGAGCTGACAGATTCCATTCCAAGCAAGAGTTCAGAACGAAGGACATTAGCACACACATGCTTTTAAAACTGAGCTGAGAAACGTTAGCGCAGCAGCTGGGGAAACCTGACATTGATGTGGACGAGCCGTTTTTTCTGTGTTCTTTCTTACAGCCAAGAAGACCTCAATGTTTCTTCACCTGCCCAGCCTCTGATGAGGACCCGCCCTCTGCCCGGCACTATGTTAGAAACTGAGGTCAAAGAAGCAGCAAGACCTTCCAGGCTCCCAGGCCTGCAGTCTACCTAAAAGCTGGACTGTGACACAGCCATGTCCCAGTTCTCTCCAGTTAGGATTTTCATTTTATCTTTCTCCTCCAATAAGACTAGGGCCTGCTCATATCCTTCCCTCTGTATCCTAAGAGCACGCTCTCCACTGGAAGGCGCCTTATGAAGTGGGATGAATACTGGAGATGCAGGTAAGAAATCTGAAGCAAATGACCTCACCTAACCCCCACCAGCCTCAGTCCTGGGCTCTTGCCATTCCCCCCTCCCCTCCACAACAGGTGTAAGGACAAAAGGCCCATTGTCCTTAGAAGCCTATAGGATAAATGGAGAGAGGACGTGTCTTTGCTGGTTAATCTGCCTTGATAAAGAGTATTGTTTTATCTCCTGCCATTGCTAAGGTTTCAAGGAGTGAATTCTACTGGGGACAAAGTCTGCTTTGTCTTTTCCAACCCACTGAGACAATTAAACTGACCTTTCATATACTCTGTGGTTGTCACAACCCAAGTGCCAAGGTGTCAGGGTGCCTTGAGAATGCTCTCCTTTCCCTCCACAAGGGGCACACTATCTACAGAGATGCTGTGTGCTTCCCTCTAGTTTTATTTCTTAATTTTTAAAGTTAAGGATGTAGTCCCTTGAGCAAGTTCCTGTTTACATGAAAAGTGAAGAGGAAGTACAAAGAATTGTCTTCTATTCCCCAAGCCCTTCTTCTAGTGTTCCCTGGTGACACCATTTGCATTTATGGTATGTTTCCCTAGCGGTACGCTTTGCATTTATGGTGTGTCTGTTAAACCAGTGAGGAGGCAGTGCCAATATTTTATTTTATTATACTAATTATATCAGAGTATATCTCAGGTGCACAGCTCACATTAGGTTCATGTGCATGTTGCGGGTTTGATGGGCATTATGACATATACCTACCACTGTACGGTGTAATATGAAGGAGTTTCACAACACTAACCATCTCTAGCTCCCACTTCCCACCCTCCACAGGCAAGTGTTTCTGCTTTTGTCTGCTCTAGTTTTACCTCTTCCAGAATGTCATAGAGTTGGGATCATCCCTACAGTCGTGTGATGGGCAGGTGCTGCACCATGGAACAACATGCAGACCTTATTGCTGATGACTCCACCTTACTTTTAAGGCTTTTCATGTAACAAGTAATATATTCTTGGCCTCGTACCCTTTTTTTCTCATTGTTTTCCTATGAGATAACCTAAATTTTAGAAAGACCCCTATTGTATGTATTATTTCAAGAACTAAAATGGCTAAATAGCAATTTTAAGTGGCTTATCTTATAAACTGCAATCCATCAACTGTGATCTGGCTTGGGCTAGACTAAGTTGGCTTAGGCTGCAGGCAGCACTGGTATTCACGGCAATTGCATCCAGTCAAATTTATAGTCGTGTAATTAATGTTTCTCCCGAAATAAATGATCTCCTGGTTTTTACCTCCAGTGACATTTGAGGTCCCACTTACAGTTAGTAATAACATTCACAGACTCACTTTTAATACATGCATCAAACATGTTTCCTTTCTATTTACATTTCTGCAACAGAACGTACCTAATCTGTCTAGGAAAGTTCAGCTATGCGGTGACATGGAGGCTGGGATGGGAGGTCACAGAGAGTACAGGTCATAGAATGCCAGAGACTGAGTTGAATGCCCTTGTCATGCCCTGGAGAGAGAAGTATTCTTAAAGATCCATTTTCCCTTCCCAAGACTCAGTGTATTCATCCATAAGCCACAACTAAGGATAGCTTCCGCCTTCTAAGACTGTTCTAAAGTCAAAGGGGGAAAACCCACAGAGCGAATCAACTATAGAGGCCACAGCAACAATAACAAAAATCTCCCTGCAAACAGTGGTGAGCGATGCAGGGCCTTTGGCCCATGGAGAAAGGAAGGGCCAAGTCTATTTAGTTGCTTATTAAATTAGCCCTGACTGTCTATGGGACAAAAGTAGGGTTAATCCTGTCACAGATGTGTTCCTAGGTACCGCTGAGTGAAGCCAACTTCACTGAGGTGAAGAGAAATAAAGAGGTGAGGGGCCAAGTGGAATGTTACAGAATTAATCACACTGCTTCTCTCTCTCTCTCTCTCTCTCTCTCTGTTTTTTTAGCTCTACCCCTGCTATGACAGGGTCATGGATAATAACTTGCAACCTTTACCCTGCCTGCCTCAAAAGTCCTATTTCCTGAGCAAGTATCTGCTCTAGAGAGGTCATTGGTAGACAGCATGATTCCCAAGTAGTTGTGTATATAAATGCATGCTAGCACATGTATGCCCTTGTGTGTGGAGGCCAGAGCTTGACTTTTGGTATCTTCCTCGATTGTCCTCTGCCTTTCTTTTTTTTTTTTTTTTTTTTTTTGAGAAAGGATCTCTCATTGAATCTGGAGCTCACTTGTGGCAAGACTTCCTCGCTGCCTAGGCCCAGTAATCCCCCTGCTTCCCTATGACGGGAATTACAGGTGTGCCACACACCATACTAGGCTTTTTAAAGTGGTCTTGTGGGAAGGTCCAACCTCAGGTCCTCATTCTTACTGTTTGAGCTATCTCTACTGTCTTTGTGCATGCACGTGTGTGTGTGTGCATGTGTTTGTATGTATGTATTTGTGTGTATGAATGTATATATGTGTGTGATAATTCCAAATTTTGCTCAACAGTTTACTTGAGGCACAGCTGAAGGATTCAGAATCAGAATCACTCTTTGCCTCTCCCCGTGCCTCTTTCTTCTCTTACACAATTTTGCCATAAGATCCCGATGATATAAGAAATCGGGATCTCAGATTCCATATTACCGAAAGTGAGGCAGGGGCTCCTGGGTCTGTGTGTCTGTGTTTCAGCTGTGGATCCTGTTTCTTCCCTGTGTCACTGCTGCCTGCTTTCTCTGTGCCTCTGCATTTGTGCTGTCCTGAACTTGGCAGCTGTTACAGAGTGATGACCAGGAGGCAGCAGGGCTCCCTGATCTATGGTCTTGTTTAGGGAGAACAGCTCTACTTGTATTTCTGAATTACTGTTTTGGAATTTAAAAAGAAGGAGGAGGAGGAGGAAATCTGCATCTCATAACACTCAAGATACACTGAATAGCAGGGTAGCATGCTTTACTGTTTGCAGAATAAGCCTCCTTTGCCAGAGGTTGGTTACAAACCCAGCACCAGCCTGTTGCCTTACAGCTTTGTTTATCCCAGAACACATGCCTGAAATACTTATGGGAGGGAAGATCCAGGAAGATGGCAAGGCAACAACAATGTGATGTTGGGGAAGATAGTACCTGAGGTGACACCAGGCAGGCTGTATAACTAGAAAACTACAGACCAACTATTAGGGCTAGATATGAACTCATTTGTGATGGGGGAGGGGGAAAGCAATGGTGAATTAAGGAGCATTAGCAGGTCCACGATAGAGCATCGGCAAGGAGATACGCTTAGTGGTTAATGATCATAGAGGAGGATGAGAATGGATTTGAAACCAACTTGCACTTCTAACTGTTTCTTTCAACAAACCAATCCAACCCTTAACTGCTTCATGTGGCAGCTGAGATAATGCTTATCTCAATGTTCTTGACATTTTGCTTTGATTAAATAAACAAAATGGCTTAATTCAGGAGGAGTTTTTAATGAACTGTTCACTTTTGTTCAGTTGTTAAGGATTCTGAATGAAGCGGCCCAGGGCATGGGGACACCATTGCAGAGACTGTCTTTAATAAGTGAAAGCAAAACTGTGTCTGTTGAAACCCCTGTTAAAGCAAGGATTTGGGGGTATGGCTTCTGATTCTTTTTCCAGGACTTCGGACATCTGGGTCAAAAGCGTATCATTAGTGCTGCCTTTGTTGCTACTGAGAATGGATTCCGTTTACATCAGTCCTATTTTCAGCAGCTTTCCTGGGATGCAAATAAAACAAGGCTCTCCCACCCAATGGTTTGCAAGCGCTACAAAGTACAGTCTTCTACTGTGACATGTATCCTGGCAGCACGCCACTGTCTGCCATACCCTACTGCAGGGTCAGAATCCCATCCCCTGTATCCCGTAAAATCACGGAACTCTTGGGAAGGTACTAAGAGCCTGGAAGCATTTAGCATCTCTCTTGAGATGAGTAAATTACAGGGAAGGCTATGGGTATTTTATGATCTGTTATAGATGGATAATTCGAGGTGCAACTTGCCTTTTTCCCCCTCCTTAAAGCAAGAAAGCTTAGCAGCGAAACTCATTTTCCACAACTCCCAAATGGTTTTGCAATAAATCTGTGAACTTAATCAGCTTCCTCTGTAGAGACAATCTCCCCTAATTGTGTTCGTGTGTGAAACAGACATGATGACAAAAATACTACATCTCTGGAAAGAAAGTGTGGCCCTCCATAACACGGGTAATAACCGTCTCCGTCCCTGGTGAAAAGGAGCCAAGATCGAGCTGCCTCTGGTAGTGTTTGTCTTCCTTCTTGGTCAACAGTAGGACAATGAAAATCCTGAGCTAAGTGGTTCTGGGACCCTAATGGTCTGGTAACTAGGGGGACTGCCAAGGAGATTTCTAGAAATTCCCACTGCGAAAGCCACTTTATCACAAATGAACACAGAGCTGAAATACAGAACCCAAATGTCTTGATTTCATCTCCTGTCCCGTCTCTAGGAGCCAGTGCCTACCCTCCTTCCCTACCCTCCACGCCAATAGCGGCAGGTGTGGAGGGGACCAGCCAGGGCTGTAACCACAGTCGATGAGCTTCAGCTAGCAAAGCAATTTGGTGAGAAGAATACAAGGGCTTGGAGTCTTCCTGTTCCTCAATTCTTGGGCCAGACAAGGACCTTTAGAGCTGCAGGGGTTTGTGGGAGTTGGTGGGTGTGGTCTGAGAGGGAGAGTCCACAGTTGGAAGCTGACCTTTCAGAGTCTAGATTTTTTTTTTTTTTCCATTCTGGAAAATGAGAAGCAAGCATCGAAATTGAATTAGAAGTGGAAGGCTTTCCCAAGGCTCTCCTCTGTGCCAGCTGCATCCACAGAGCCTGCGGTGGCCTTGCTCCCTTGCTGCCATCACTCTCAGCTAGAATCCCTGCCTGTCCCTCCTTACTCCTGGCTGGGTGCTGAGGTCAGCCTAAGCATCTTGAGACCAACATACAAGCTCAGCTGTAGCCAGCAGACCCAGCCTCAGATTTGGAGGGAGAATTGTGAAAACATCATTTCCCTGCAAATCACACACCCTCCTCACCCCCACAACAAAAGAACTAGTGTTTCTCAATGCTCTTGCCTCCGGGCCCTCACCCGCCTGTGAATAGGGGCACCGAGGGGACAGAAACACCATAAAATCCAAGGTTCCCTCCGTTCAGCCTCAAGCTGCGGTTTCCCATTTCCTCCCACTGGACAGCTTCAGTATTAATTGCTCCCAAAACCAACAGTAAAAGTTCACTACCACTCTTTGCAGGCAAAGAAACCCTCAGGTCCTCTGGGAATTTTGGAGCCGGGGCTTTGCTGACCCTGGCGTTCCTCTCCAGTATACACACAAGCGGTGGGGGTTCCAGACAGTTCTTTGGTCTGGGCCAGAGGCTCAGAGCAAAAGAGTAGTCCCAAGCTGCACGTGAGAATTCACTAGAAATGCAAATTTTCAGTTCATCAGAAGCCCCAAGACTTGGCTGGCTCCTTAGTTTGTTGAAAAAGCTCACAAGTGATTTCAATTCAACTAAATCGTGAGGATTAGCAATCTCGGCTAGGCATTTATTTTGTCAGGGTACTGCACTTTTACTGTTGTCTGTGTGGTCTTTCTCTCTCTATGGCATACTTCCTTTAGTTTCTGTCTGGCGGGCTCCTATTCAGTTCTTAAGTCCTAAAAATACCCTCTGTATGTAAGTCTCCATCCTCCTCTCAACCTAAGTGAGGAAAATGTCCTCACATTTGTCTTCTGACATTTGTGGCATCTCACTAATAATGCAATTTGTTATAGCCATCAAGTTCCAGACCCGGTGTGGTGGCTCTTACCTTTAATCTCAGCAGAAGCAGCAGATCTCTGTGAGTTTGAAGCCAGCCTGGTCTACAAAGTGAGTCCAGGACAGCCAGGGCTACACAGAGAAACCCTGCCTGGAAAAACAAAAACCAACCAACCAACCAAACAAACAAACAAACAAAAAAAAAAAAAACTCACAAAACCATCAAGTTTCTACATTCTGTTCCAGGCTCAGAAATATGAACGTGCTTACATCAACAAATGCTTCATACAGACTATGTGGGGCTCTCGTTTTGTTACTGGTTGATCCCAAAATAAAAATTTTAAACTGATTAAAGAAATTTAAATTTTAGATCATATCCCAGACTTAACACCTCACCTCTGTCATGTCTGTAGCCTTAGGTAGCGATTTGACCTTCTTAGTGGTCATACGTAATGAGAAAGTGCTGGTAATGTTTACCCCAGTGTGACTGGCTGACTAAAGGTGCATTGCATAGCACAGTAGCTGGCCAGTGCAGACATGTTGTGAGTGTCGGTTGCTGCTGCTATTCATAGTGATGTTGCTGTTGTCATCTTCCTCCTCAGTAGCACATCGTTAGCAGTCTTTATTGCTCCTGGAGAAGAGAGCACAGTCAAAAGCATCTGTGAAAAGCTTTGGAGGATCAGGTTTGTGGGCTTACCTTTTATATTTCCTGATGTATTGGCACTTACTGTAGGTGAATTTGACTTTTCATCAAATGTTTCATAAGACATACTGAAAACATGTCGATGGCTTCCAAATTGCCTTTATCAATTGCCCAGGATCCATCACTGCCTTGGCAGTGTCATTTGAAGTTCTGGCTCGGTCATTTAAAATGACATTGGTTCCATCCACCGTTACCCCCCACACAGCATCTTTATTTTTTTAATATTTATTGATTTATTATTTGTACAGTATTCTGCCTTCATGTGTGCCTGCAGGCCAGAAGAGGACACATCAGATCTTTTTATAGATGGATATGAGGCACCATGCGGTTGCTGGGAATTGAACTCAGGACCTTTCGAAGAACAGCCAGCGCTCTTAAACTTTGAGCCATCCTTCCAGCACCCACATAGTGTCTTTATGCTGTAACTCTGGTTCCTATTATATTAGAAATTGTAACTTGGTTTCATATTAAAATCATTTGGGACACCTTCCAACAAAACCTGCCCCCCATGTCTCTTAAAGACTCAGGAATAGCTGGGATTGTGTGTGACCTGGGCATTGGATCCCTGAGATGGTTGCAATGTGTAGTTCCTCTTTGTGTATTTTAACTTCCTTTGTGTGTTCCAGTATGTGTGCATGTGTGTGCTCATGCATGTGCACATACATATGCTTGTATGTGGAAGCCAAAGAATAGCCTCTGCTGTTATTCCTCAGATGGGGTTCCCTTTTTCTGTTTCGTTTTCTTT
The DNA here is from genome assembly GCA_907169655.1 of Acomys percivali. Taxonomy (NCBI): domain Eukaryota; kingdom Metazoa; phylum Chordata; class Mammalia; order Rodentia; family Muridae; genus Acomys; species Acomys percivali. Next base: position 49,020,428 of record OU015745.1, on the reverse strand, counting down.
GTGATTGTCACTGGTCTGGAGCTTGCCAAGTAGGAGAGCTTGCAGGGCCACTGAGTCCCGGGGATATGCCCGTTTCCACCTGCCCAGTGTTAGGATTACAAATGCATGCTACACCAGGCTTTTAAAACATGGGTTTCAGGGATCAAGCTCAGGTCTCCATGCTTGCAAGGCAAGCAGATTACTGCCTGACCAGCCATCTCTTCAGCCCCTCTAACCGTGTTTCCGAGCAGCACATCGGAAATGTTACAGGGAGAGTCATCATCGTCGCCATCAACACCATGCCTCAGCATAACTGTTGAAATAAATAGACAGGTCTTTGTCTTTTTTTAAAAACAAAATTAATGTGCAGTGAGACAGCTGATCACAGCACGTTAGTCCTAAAGCAACCTAAATGTCTGTGGAAATGTTGTAAGGGTCTAATGCCCTGAGTTAGCAAGTTCTTTTTGAATAGAGGGTGCCTAAACTTTAAACATCTGAATGGCTTATCCATAGCACTCACAGCCAGTGCTCAGGTTTCTATAGCTCATCCACCCAGCCACACTGCCCATTACTCTTGTCATTTTCCCAGGAAGAACGACTTGACCCAGAAGACTAGAGGGAGATTTCCTTCCCAGCCATCTAGGCATTTTCTACCTGAGACATGAATTGCTAAGGATTCCAAGGGTCAGCAACCATCTTGGGACTGATGTTCTTTCTTTCTGCTACAAAGAGACTGTCGCAGGCTATCCAAGATGCCTGGCACCAAGACATCCACAGGGGAAGAGTCCTTTTCTGACTTTCCACCAACCTCCCCAAGTGTTTTTCTCTCTTGGCCCTGCTTCACTGATAATAGTCATCCTATGATTACATTAAGATGCCTACTTGGGGCAGCGTCCCTCGGCCATTAAAGCAAGGATCAAAGCTTTGACTATGAGTCAGGGTCGTCATCTTCTTGTTGAATTCACAAAGGCTAAAAATGAAGCACAGGACTGGTAGAAAAGAAACATATTTCAATAGAAGACCTAAGGTTTTTTAAAAATAACCCTCAAGTAGCTAAAGGGAAAAGATAGAAAAATAGACAAACCTGAGATAGGCTTTATGTTTAAAAAAAAAAATCCTGTTTGACCTTATAACATTGGAAATGTATTGAGATGGGCAACCAAGCTCTCCGTAAGTCATGTTTGCAGATAGGTTCTAGCTCAAACTCTTGTCCTCCTGATCCTCTCTCATCTCTTCCTGCCACCTCCCATAAGCATTCCTTTGTCTTTCTTGGTGTATAAGTGTTCCAGTGTGTGCGCATGTGCATGCGTAGGTCAACAGTGACCGTCCTCCTCAATCTCTTTCTATAGATATTATTTTTTGAGAGAGGGTCTCTCACTGAACCTGGAGTTCACTGATTTGACTAAGCAGCTGGCCAGTAAGCCCCAGGGATCTTCTTAGCTTGGCCTCCTGAAATCTGGGGTTCCAGGTGTGTCCTCGTTCTCCCAGCTTTGTCTGTGAGGGCTAGGG
>OU015745.1:48999713-49013092 GCA_907169655.1 Acomys percivali | reverse complement strand
GTGTGTGTGTGTGTGTGTGTGTGTGTGTGTGTGTGTGTGATGCCAATTCATTTGTGTGTTAAAGGCGATGATACTCCCTTGCACCAGATGATTTTGAAACAACAACCGGCAGGAAATGTAGATTTCATAACCTGATAGCTGTTATCTTCCACAAACGCCAATGAGCAACGGGAGGAAAAAAATCCACAAATGTGTTTTGACACAGTCACCATGCCTGTATCTTCTTAATGAGCCAAGCTGGGATATTCCAACTCCATGTAGGCCATGTAGATGCAGAATTGTCAACCCACCCAATGTGCTTGTGGGGGGCACTGTTTTAGAATACTATCTCCACATCAGTGATGATGCAAGCATGATATCTCAACTTGGCAGTCACTATGGGATACCAATGCCATTATGAAGTCATGGGATGGGACCTAGGGATAAGTCTCCCAGCTTAGCAGCAGATTGGAGACTGTGAGAAGGAATTCACTCTCTGCAGCTCCATGGATCCATGGAGTAGTCTGAGCATGCTAGCTCAGTTCACTGGGTATGGGGCAGCTTTATTTTCTTCTTCTCGGTGCCAAAAGAGAATAGTCAGTTTGGGAACTGACTATTGACTTCCTCACTTGGGTAATTTCCTATCTTAATAAAATTTTGACTAATGTATGAGGTTTTGTCTGGAGGAAGGGAAGAAATGAACGAGACACTACCTTGGGTTCACCTAACCCCTAAATGAAAAATTACCCAAGGGTGCACATATAGTCCAGCTAACTTAGTTAATTAAGGGTGGTCCTGAGCCTAGGCCGTTTGAGAGCAGGCCAGGCAACATCAACATAAAATCATTATCTAGTATAAAGACAAAAATCTCCGTCTGTGTAATAGTGTAAAGAACGCATGAGGGCTCAGGGATGACTAGGATTGGCAAGGGAAGAGATGACAAGGCCCGAGGCAGCATTCAGCTCTGCTATATTAATCTGCAGCTTCTCTCTGCTTATTTCACGTGGTGGGGAGAGGTGGCCACCCACAGTTCTTAAGACCACATGTGGGAGATCTACTCACATGGAATGACTGAGTCAACACTGTTCTTTATCACGGAAACAGCGTCCTGGCCCACTTCAGACTCCCATCCCTGTTCCAATTGGCTGTTAAGATCTACAGGCATAGCTTCTGTTGGTCTTTTGCTATGTATTAGGTGAAAATTAGTAAATATTTCACTGTAAATTGGTCATATAAACCAAGAAGTGTCATATATTCTGATTGGAAGAGAAGTCCAAGAATAAACAAATTTACATAAGAGTCAATAACAGAATACTAGAAGGGAAAATCCCAATCATATTGTTCCTATGCAATTAGTATCTCAAACATCTTTATCCCACACACACGACAAACAGTCCATGAGAGCAGCTTAGCAGATGGGTTGGACACATCAGCTGGTTTATCACCAGTTTTCAACACCTTGTAAACCCCAGGCATGGCTCTGGCTGCCACATGCATTTCTTTAACCACAGTGTTCCTGCAATTCTGTCATGTACTGAAAGGGAACATAGAGTTCTGTGAGTCTTCAATAGACATATGTCAAGTGCTTCCTCGGAACCTGGGAAGAAACAACTATGGACTAGATTTTGGCTTTTGGACCTTGACATGACAAAATGAGCTTGAAAGGATTCCATTCAGTTCACTACAGGGATGTTTTCGAAGCATTTCCAGTAGTCAAATGTTCTTCTGGGTAGCTGAAGTTAGAACTGTTTTGTTGGGAGGATCTGAAAACTGACATGTGCTGGCTCATGTGCTTAAAGAAGTAGAGGTACCGTTGGCTAACACAAGAGATTCAAGCAACTATCGCCAGGATTTGGCCTCTTCAAGTCTTTTCACTTCAACTCCCTCTGCTCCTGCGTCACTACTGTACAGACTTTAGCTAGATAATGGCTCCAGAGTTTATACTGTACAGTTTAAAGCATGTGAAAAAGCAGAGTTGCGTGCCTCCACTCATTCCCAACTACTTCTATTGCGCATTCCAGCAAAAGTCCACAGATAACGCTTAATTAGTGTTGACTGGGTCACTCGCCAACCAGCTGAGCCTGGGGTGAGGTTCTCATTGGCTGGGCCTCTGTCACATGCCCAATTGTGGAGTTGGAGTGGACACAGCTCTAAGATAACCACAGCAATGGAATATGGGTGGGGGGGAAACAGCACTCCCCAAAGAGATCCCAGATATTGACACCCAATATGGAAGAACTGAGGCTGAGAAGGCATATCAGCTACTGTTCTGACTGCTGTGACCAAATATCTGACCAAAAAACCATTTAAGGGAGGATGGTTTTATTTTAGTTTGCAGTTTGAGAGGACACAGTCCACAACAGCAGAGAAAGCTGGTAGCAGGAACTTGCAGTAGCTAGTTACACTGTAGCCACACTCAGGAAGCAGAGAGCAATGAATGCTAGTGTTTGACTAGCCATTTCCTTTTTATGCAGTCTAGGGCTCCAGTCCCATAGAATGGTCTTACTACATTTAGGGTCAATATTCTTACCTCAATTAACCTAGCCTTGAATGTTCCTCAAGACATACCCAGATATTTGTCTTCTATCATTTTATTTATAATATTTCTTGTATTTTCTGAAATTACAATGCATCATTTCCCCCTTCTGTTTCCTCACCCAGACATCTCCTATGCACCCCCTTGCCCTTTCTCATATCCATGGCCTCTTTTTCTTTAGTTGTTGTTACATATATGCATGTATCTTTGTATATTCCTGAATACATCGATACTGCCTTCTCTGTCTAGCTAATGTTATCTGAGCTTGGTATTAGATAACCAATAGGGTGGGATTTTCCCTGGGGAAAGGCCATTTGTCCCATTCTCAGCATTCCACAGTTACCTGTAGCTCTTTCTTTTTCCAATGTAAGATTTTAAAAAATCTATTATTTGGGAATTTCACATCATGCACAAGAAGAAGAAGAAGAAGAAGAAGAAGAAGAAGAAGAAGAAGAAGAACAACAACAACAACAACAACAACAACAATAACAACAACAACAACAACAACAACAACAACAACAAGAAATAGCTCCTTCCAAGAACCATAGACTATTTGACAACAAAAACCCTCCAACACTATACCTAAGAGTGCCCCGTTTTAGTTTTTGGTCAGGGTTGTCTAAGAGACCTCCCCAAAGCATCATAGGCTATTGTTGTTGCTCTGGGATGCCTCTCAGATATGGAAGAAAAGTCTCTATTGATGAAGACACGATACTCTTTGGACACAGGAAACAAGTCTAATTTGTGTTGCCCACATATTCACTAGAGCATGGTCAAACTCCCAGTGGCCAGCCCCTTAAAGAAAACTGAGTGTTTCCCCACTTCTACCCCTGCCAGAAGCCATCAGTTGTGGAGTGCTACACTTTAGTAACACTCTCACAATTTTTAAGAGTTCTCTGTGATGGCTTTCTGTCTAGGCTGTTACTTTTGAGGGGAGTGAGGAGGGGTAGGGTTTGTTACAGAAGCAGTCTATGCCCCCTTTCTGAACTATGAATCTGCAGTCATCAATACCACTACAAGAGTAGCTGCTTCCACTTCTCTGTCTAGAATTAAAACCTTTTTGCCTTCCATGTTAGCATGCCTATCCCATCGGTGTCCTCATTGTTTAGGCTTTGATTAGGCAACCACGTTGGTGAGACTTCAAGGGTGTAGCCTCTCTGACATTCCTAGTAAACACAATCTCAAAGCAAACTTCCTGTTTGTCTGCCTCTTAAACTCTTTCTGCCCCCTCTTCCATCATAATCCCTGAGCTTAGGTACAGGAATCATGTTTTGATGTATCAGTTGGGACTGGATACTAACTTGTTGTCTGAGTTTTGACCCATTGTGGTTTTCCGTAATGGCATCCTTATCTGTTGCAAAGATAAATTACTTGGGTGAGGGATGGGAGTGATACTTATCTGTGGGCATAAGGATAAATAGCTATTATGTCATAGGGTATGTTAGTTTAGTAAAGGTGTAGTTATAAGTTCTTTTCCAAAATCCATACCTTCACTAGCCCTGGGTAGTTGATAGGTTTCCAGTATTAGTCATGATTTCCATTTTGTTGAATGGGGCACAAAACCAATTAGAGAGATGCTGGTTATCACCAAGGCATTTACACTCTTAGAGTTATTACTGTCATACTGGTCATTTTGGTTTATGGGAGTCACAGATGAATAGAACTATTGTTTACTTCTGTCTCTGGGAAACTTACATTGGATCTTCTGATACCATGAATATTAGTTTTTAAGGAGGAGGCTTTCGGAGAGATCCAGTTAAAGTACTCTGGGTCCTGTGTCCAAGGAGCATGGTGTCTTCATCAAGAAGGACTTACCTTCCACCTCTGGGAGGCAGCCACAAGCAACAGCAATAGCCTATGGCACTTCTAGCATCTCTTAGACAACCCTGATAAAAAACTCAAAGGGGGCAGTCTCATGTCTAATGTTGGAGGCATTTTTGTGTTTATTTGTTTTGTTTTCTTTTTGTTAGATAGCTAGCCTATGTTTCTTGAGAGGAACATCATCAGGCCAGAGGAGATTTATTTAAAGGGGCAGGAGGATCTATGATGGTGGCACCGAGTGTATGTGGTATCTGAACAGCAGGACACCAGTGACAGCAGAGTGACTCACTGGCCGTGTTGTGAACCCGCAAACTCAATAGTCTGTCTTCCTCAGGTAAGCCAGGTGAGAAAAGAGCCCCCCATGTGGCAAACTCAGGTCACCAAGCTAAACCTGGGGAAAACTCCCGTGCTCCCACCTGCGTGGTCTCAGCCTCGGACCTTACAACTGCTCCTACCATCTGTGAATATCTTCTGGGTACTGGGACATGGCACCCACTCTTACTGCCATGCGGTGGATACTTTCTGGGTACTGTTGCTTGTGGCCCCAACCTCAGACCTTCCTGTGGTGTGGATACCTTCTAGTACCAGGGCAGGCAGCTCTAACCTCGCTTTTCCCAACTCAGTGAGCACAGGGTCTGAGCACAGTGTGTGGCCAGCACAAACTCATTGACCTTGGAACAAGAAAGCCAGTAGTGGGGTAGCTAACTCCAGGACTTCTTTGATGAAAATAGGGTCCCCAGGCTCCTCAGGAACCCACTTGGTTCTCCAGGATCATACATCTGAGAAGCAAATCCAAGAAACACCCACCAGTCCAAGACTATTTCCAATAATCTGAGGAGGACACCTACAGGAACACCCAGCTTCCTGCCCAGGGTTCTTTCTATCCTTCAACCTGTTACCCCCTGCCCCGAGAACTCCAGTGGACAACAGAATGTACCAGCAAACAGATGGATAAAGGCCAGCATAAAAACACAATCTACAGAAATTTAGAACCCAGTTATTCTATGGCAAGCAACCCTGGATCCCCAACACAACTGAAACTCATACACACCACATTTTCGCTGTTTTAATTTCTTAGCTATTGTGAATAGAGTAGCAATGAATATGGATGAGTAAGTATCTATGGAGAAGGATGCCCATTTGGGGGGTCATATTTCAAGGAGTGGTACAGCTTAGTCAATGGTAGACTTATTTTTGGCTTTTGGAGATTTCCTCACACTGATTTCCAGGGTGGCTGGAGCAGTTTGTAATTCTACCAAGAGTGAATAAATGTTTCTTGCCCCTGTATATTCTCCAGCATTTTTATTAGCCAGCCAGGGATAATTGGGGAGCAACGTTAAACAGCATCACTTCGTGCACATGAGAATGTGTTCATTTGTGGTGGAACCAGATCTTGGGAGGGGGCAGTAATTAACAGTTAAATATATAACACCAAACAAACCTCACACAAATTTCTCCCATTGGGGGCTTCCCCTCTATCCACTTAATTGTTTCTTTAGCTGGACACAAGTGTTTAAGTTTTATGAGGTTCCTCATGCCAATTTTGTTCTCAATTCCTGGACAATTAGGGTACTATTCAGAAATTCCTTTTCTACCTCTATAGTCTGTAAAGTAATATCTATGTTTTCTTCTTTTAAAAGTTTCAGTGTTTCGGGTTTTATACTGGAGTCTTTAGTCCATGTGAAGTTAACTTTTGTACAGGGCTTCTGGTAGAATTCTTAATATTGATTATGTATTATATCCTGTCATCTGTAAATAGGGATAGTTTGACTTATTTATCATTCATATCATTTTAATTTCCTTTTTTGTCTTATTGCTATAGCTAGTGTTTCAGAAATAATATTGAAAGGGAGTGGGATGGTGAATAGGTCTATTTCTTTATTTTAGTGGGATTGGTTTAAGATTTTTTTTCCATTTAGGATCATGTAGGAAATAGATTCCTCCAATATATTTTATATATATAGAGGCATATTTCCTCTAGTTTTCTATGAACTTTTATCATAAAGGTATGTTGGAATTTGCCAAAGGCTTTTTCTGAGTCTACTAAGATTATCAAGTGATTTTTGTCTTTACTTCCTTTTATGCTGAACCATACTTGCATTGCTGGGATAAAACAAACTTGGTCATGGTAGACAATCATTTTTATGTATGTCTGAAATCAATTCACAAGTATTACATTCAGCATGCTTGAATGCATGCTTAATAGTGATATTGGTCTGTAGGTTTTTGTTGTTGTTGTTGTTTTTACCCTGTTTAGTTCTTTGTATGATCCTGGTTTCAAAGAAGGACTTTGGGTTTGGGAGTGCACCTTCTACTTTGTTTTGTTCTATGGTTTAAGAAGGATTGGCTACAGATTCTCTTTTAAAGTCTGAGGGAATTCTTCTGTGATCCCATCTAGGACTGGAGGGTTTTATTCGGGAGGCTTTTGTCATTGATTCAAAATCCTCAGTTGTGATGGATCTATTTAGGCTGTTGATCTCTTCTAGATTAATTTTCAAGGTTTGGATGAATCTAGAAATTTGTGCATTTCTTTTAAGTTTTCCAGCTTAATAGAGTATAGGCTTTTAATTGCTCCTTTTTAGTATTCTGAATTTCTTTGCTACCTGTTGTAATGTTTCCCAACTCATTTCTGATTCTCTCTCTCTCTCTTTCTCTCTGTCTCTCTCTCTCTCTCTCTCTCTCTCTCTGTGTATGTGTGTGTGTGTGTGTGTGTGTGTGTGTGTGTGTGTGCGCACGGGTGCATGTTTGTAATTAGTTGAAACATAGGTCTATTGATTTTGTTTATCTTACATTCTCTGTGTTGTTTTCTTTGTTTCCATCTTATTAATTCTGGCTCTAAGTTTTCATTATTTATTGCTGTCTAATGAGCTTGGGTTTAGTTTTTTTTTTGCTTATCCAAATCTCTGAATCAAATGATTAAATTATTTATTTGTGTTCTTTCTAACCTTTTAAGATAGGCACCTTGGGCTTTAAATTTCTCTGGTGGTAGAACTATTTCTCATGATTTTAAATTCTGTCAATTTGGCAATTGACATCACAGAAAGTAAATTCTACAGATGTCATAAAAGAAGGGCACACACACAAAACTTGCTGTCATAAAAACTGCAGGACCATATATGTTTCATATGAGCTATTTTGAGAAGTAAAAGAAAGATGAAAAGTCATTAGTTTGGAGAGCTTTAGGAATCAACAAGTAGGATTTTGTTTTGTTCTTTTGAAAGGGCATGCATGTTATATCTTGATGAACATGACATTTTAATAGATAAATATGGAAGTGAAGAAATTGGAATATGACATGCTAGACAGATGCATAAGCCTCAAACTCTCTAATATATATATAAATATATAAATGTTAATACATAAAATAGATATATTATATATGTGAAGATATTATATACAATTGTGACATCAGTACTGTTTCTGAATTCTGTCAGTCCTGGGTAAGAATCACAGGTCAGCCACCGCCTATCCTTAGCAATATAAATTGAGCTTTCTAGCCTCTGTGTGTCTATAGTGGTGTAGCTAGCAGGCATTGGCTTTGTGAGGATTAACTGAGATTACTTGTTCAAACCACCTAAAGTGCCATCTACGATATAATAAGCACTCAATCATTATTTCACCACTCTCTCCTTTCCAGTTTCTAACAAAAGAACATGAAATTTATTCATTGTAATACATGCATTACACTTGTTGCCCTGGTATTTAAAGCTAGCTCTGAGTAGTTGGTGTGTAAACATTAGGAACTTCCCTTGCTATCTTTCTTAGTCCCCCTAGACCCATTTCCCACCCCTTTCCACTGCTGGGTACCCAGAAGGCTCAGTTTTGGATGACAGTGTTTGATTTTCATATCCTTTGCCTAACAGAGATATGATGCCAAGACCTGTAGAGAGAAAAGAGAATTTAGAGTTTTCATTCTAAAAGTTTTGTCTGCGGATTTGTGACACTTCTTGTCAGAGACATTGCTCCAGCCCCCTCCCGGGTTATCCATCTGTCACTTTCTCCCCATCCTGATAATCATATCCTCCTCTTACCTCCAGCAGAACAGGTCCATGACTGCTAGCCCTACAGGGCATGTTATCCCTTCTGGCCTTATTTTTACTCTGCCCAGCCCATACTTCTGTTAATTACATTTTCCTTAATCTCTCCTCTAATATGCATTTCTCAACAAGACTTCTAGGACCCCCATCCTGTGGGATGGTGGCACCCATATTGCTCTGATTTGACGAGGGTTCTCTCACACTCTAACAATCAACAGCAATAACAAAGTGATCCATTCTCTAGGAGGCATCTTCTTCACCCTGCCTCTCTCCCTTGTCTTCTTTTCCTTTCTTAGCTGAGGTATCTGTCAAGTGAGTATATAAAGTTCGTCATAGAATCTGTTTTTTAGTAATGAGTTAATTGTCAAAGTTTTAGCAAGTTTGTTTTCTGTGTGGAAACTATATGGAAACTGGTGATAAATATAGTCACAAAAGTCATGCACTCTCAGAAGATGGAACTCAATTGCTACTGGAAGCAAATACCTAGCTATGTGTACCTTAAGTGATCACTTATGGTCAGGCCTCCATACTACTGGGCATTAAATTTTCACCCTTAGTCATAATTTATTTAGAAAAAACACATATTCAGCAGTAGTTATTCCTTTGTATCATTGCTTTTTTAACATTGTATCTCCTTGTGTAGCTAAGGATCAGCCTATTCATAAGCAACAAATATCTGCCACCTCATTTACAGTGCTGGCTTACCATGTTTAAGATTTAAACTTGTATAAACTTGTTGTTTTTTTTTTTTTAAGATTAAAAACAAACAGCCGATACACCCAAGCCAAGATGGCACAATGGCTCTGAATCCATGCTTGCAACGAAAGATGAGAGTCTATTGCTGTATGGATTATCTGTAGTATGACTCCTTCAGAAGAAGTATGTCCTGGTTTGGGGGCAGTTTGTAGAAACCTTCATGGGGAGCTACCCCTAATGAAGAGCTATAGGCAGTTAAAAACTGCTAACAGAGGGAAGGTTAGTCTTCCTTAGATGAATTTCTGCAAGGTCATCCAATCCCAAGCGGTCATCTCTAGGAACATATACATATGAGTAACACTAAGCAGACACACCAGGTTGCATTTATATATTCATTTGCATATGTATGTATAGATATAGATATATACATATAGATACACATATGTGACAATAATAAAGAAAAAGACAGGGTTTCTCTGTGTAGCCCTGGCTGTCCTGGAACTCAGAGATCCACCTGCCTCTATCTCCCGAGTGCTGGGATTAAAGCCCTGTGCCAATAATGCCTGGTTAACATGGTGTTGTTACAGTTGTTGCAAAGACGATAATAATCACCTGGAGAGAAACTACAGAAGGAGACCCAGACCACAGACATAAAAGTCTGGCTTTTTGTCAGGGACTGTTGCTGTTGAAGACCCACTGGTGACCATGACAAAGGCAAACACTCCATACTCAGTTTCCCCATCACTGTTGAAGGTCAGCACGCCTGTCTTTTCAGACGGCAATCTTCAAGGGCATACTTTTATGCCATGGCTGTTTAGTTCCAATGTTTAGTTTTTACTGTCTCTTTGAGTGTTTCCACTGTGTGAGAATCCTGGAAAGAGCCCTAGGGCCATTCTTGGAGTCTAGGACACAGACTTGTCATCCTGTGCCATTAAGAGTCTGATCCCAGCCCTTCTTCTGAGCAGCCAAAGCACAGACTTGGTAACTTCTTGAAATGGACAGACCTTTAGCTGCCTCAAAAAAATGTCTACTACCATGAGCTGAAACAGAGAACAATGTCCATGCTTATGCCCAAGTCCGGCCTCCCTCAGAGGAGACTGCTGTACTCTGTTTATTACTGGGTAGAAACCATTTCCTCCGAAGGCAGTCTGAAATAGTTGGCTGATGGTGGTGGATGGGAACACTGTGCTGACAGAAGTCTATTTAAATCTCTGCTTTAAGACTTTTTTTTTTTTAACTGAGCAGTTTGTAAACAATAAACTACTTGTATATAATTTTTAAATTAAACTTCGCACACTGTTAACAATGGCATTAGTAAACACAGCTATTTCCTCTTATGTTAATATAGTTACACTAAGAGTGAACTCACTTTTAAGTTTTCCCTCCTAAAAGTATAGCAGTTTTCCATATATAAACAATGCTTTTTATGTGGGAAAAGCCAATATTCATCATATATTTTATAGTTCCTGTACATAAACACATGCAAGAATGTTGGCTTTCTATCTACTTTAACTTTTAACAACAAAGCTTGATTTTGAGTCATTTTCCCTCATTTGTATACAATAAAACATAATGCAAATCATCCATTAAAATCTAGGATTTTTATGTTTTTATAGTTTAAATTAATGGCAAGATCATGAAAAATATTTATTTTTCTTTTTAGAATGAACAATCAGTCTCAGAGAGTATCTCCTGGTGTTGTTAGCTAGGAGACTAATTAGCAGGTGAGCAACTTTGAGTCACTTGGTCACTGTCATCCACTAACAGTGAACACCGTTACTTAGCATACAGCACATTGCAAATGGAAACATCGTCTACAGAGAGTTTGAACCAGGGGAGTGCCATTTAATCTCAATTTACTGTTCTTCCATTTACTGCAGTAATCAGTTACAGTGAAAGAGTCCCAAGAAATTATTTCTTTTCTGCAAAGAAGTGACCCCAGCTCTATTTTTAAAAATCCTAAGTAAATACTTGCAATCACTATCCACTTGAAGTAATCACTCAATGGGACAAGTCTTGTTCTTTAAAGGGCAAAACAGCTGCTTTATTTCCAATTAGGGGAAAACACTAGAAATGATAGCCCTAAATAAATATATATCACAAGACACTGATAAGAATTTGAGTATTTGTGGCAATTAGGGAAACAAATGTATACACACTGAATATTCCCTAGAGGGTGAAAGCCATCCTTTGCAAATCTTTGCCAGGATAACTATCTTTAATGGGCTCTACTAGGAAAGTTCAGTCCCTTGAGTGGTTGGTGTGTGTGTGGGTGCACATGCCTGTGTATGCACATGAGAGTGAAGTGAGAAAGACAATCTCAGGTGTCACTCTTTACACACTACCCACCTTATATTGAGTCAGGGTCCCTCATTGGTCCTGAACTCATCAGTTAGGCTGGACTGCATGGTGGTGAGCCTAAGGGATCTTTTTCTGTCCTATCATCCCCAGCATTAGGCTCACAGGTGCACTTTATTACTTCCACCTTTTTCATATGGGTCCTGGAGATAGAACTCAGGTGTCAATTCTTGCCAGGCAAGTGCTTTATTGGTTGAGATCGCTCCCAGGTCTAAGTGTTTTGCATTTTTGTTTCCTCTGACCCCAAAAGGAGTAATCTTCTATGAAGGGACCACATTCAGCAAAAATACTTCCCCAGGCAGATGTTAGGCTTCTTGTAGTCCTGGTTTCAAAACTGGGCATGTGCAAGGGAGGCGCCCAACTTTGTGCACCACTATTTCATAATGATGGGAAAACCAAGGTGTGGATTAGCGTGGCATAAATTGAAGCAAGAAATTGCAGGACATCAGAGACAATGTTGTCCTATGTATTGTCATCTTTTCCTGTCTGTATACCTCATGGAGGAATACAAACGCATCTGGAAGAGACTGTTCCCATGCTGCAGCAATGCCTACGTTACCTTGAATATAGGGGAAGTGAAGTAAGGCTGTCTTTGGGAGACTGCTCACACCCCTACACACTCTTCTATCTTTCCCTCTGCAGTCTTTCAACACATCACCTTTCCATTCCCTTGTTCCTTCCTCCCTCTCTCTGTCTCCCAAGGCATCTCTCTCTCCCTCTATCTCATTTGTGCAGGTTTTAAAACACCTGCAAGTTCTATTTATCTTATGTATTTATCATTGGATTAAGCGAACCAGAGTTTAAAACTCCTTTTGTGTCATAAGGCAGAAAAAAAATGACCGTGTGGTGGGGAGGGGAAGTTGGCACAAAGGGAACATCATCTCAAGCTAAGTCCATCTGTCTGGAGTACTTCAGAACTCAGTAGAGTAGTGAAGAGGGAAATGCTGAGATTCTTTCTGACTTGCAAAGTCTCTGATCTTACACATGGTCCTCCAGGCAAACAGCGAAAAAGCAATTGTGTATGAGCACATCCATTACACAGCTGTGGTGCTCCAGTTGGCTATGCTAAGGCAATTCTTCTAAGTCACAAGAGCGGCTTCCTGATGCTTTTGAAAATCTAAATTCTCTAATGTCTGGCTTTCTTCTCACACCACTAGCATTCCATAACCTCAGTTACAAAAAAAAATTATTTTACAATGTTCAACAGGTGCTCTGGAGAATTTCTGACTAATTCAGACCAAATAATTGGGAAATATATAAAGCTAGTACTCATTCTGACATCAGACCAGCAGAGGGAAAAGAATATTTTGGAAGTACCCAATTCCTTTTTTTTGGCAGGCCACTTTTCAATAGTGGGACTGAGGACCTCTCTGTGTGAACAAATGTCTTCATCATCTTCCCTTGCCTCAACTTGGAGGTGGTAATTCCAAGTGTCTGAGTCTTGTCCCCTGTTCTTTGACCAACACTGCAAAGTCAATTATAATGTCTTTATTGCTACCAGTTCTTGCCAACTGGGCTAGGTTGTTAAAGTTATGCAGTCCCCAACCATGAATCACGAATCATTGTTGCCTCTCAGTATGGTGCTACCCAGGTAAAGTCCCGGAGCATCTTTCTAAAGAGATAAGTCAAGCCTGAGATGCTGCCCATGATAGTGAGATCATTTTACAAGCATCCAGCCCTGTAGGGCCACAATGTCACACGAAACCTACAGAACAGCCACCCAGCTGCCCATATACCAGAATGACAGATTAAAGTGGGTGCTAAAAGCTTTGGATACAGCAGTGATCAAAAACCCAGAGAGAGTGCAAACCCAGAGACTGCTGGGTGTCCAGGTGACATTCCTGCAGTTGCCTCCTGGCATAAAGGTTGAAAGACCTGGATGGAGAGAGAAAGTAACAATGTAGTCTGAGAAACACAGAAGGCCTCCTGCCTCTGTTTGGCCTTTTTAGACA
>OU015745.1:48909483-48999703 GCA_907169655.1 Acomys percivali | reverse complement strand
AGAGAGAGAGAGAGAGAGAGAGAGAGAGAGAGAGAGAGAGAGAGAGAATGTGACTCTGTCTTCATTTATATATATCATCTGGTTCTGTATTTCTCCAAAACTGTATTCTGGAAATGATAACAAAAACAAAGCAATGAGATTGCTCCTTATCTTTTGGTCTAACCAATATGTGGTAAAAAGCTACTTTAGAATTAAAAGACTACTGTTTGTTAGGGTCAACAGCTGTCGTAATCAAAAGAACATTCCTAAAGTCACACAGATAGGCAAACCTGAGTAAAGGACAAAGCAAAGGATTCCAAGGGCTTTCTTGGCTGACTGCATAACTGAATGGCAGCTGGCCAGGTTTTCAACAATGTCCACTTAGCTTATACAGAATGCCATGTGTCCCACACATAATCAAAAGTATTAATCTTGCATTTCTTATCAGAACATATTCTTCCCACATGCCTTCAGTGACCTGGTCATAACTATGAAAGATGAGTAAATCTCATATGTCACTGTGTATACTTAAGTTGCAGCTCCCTGGATAACTTCATTGAATATATCCTCCCCAAACCTAGGAGAGTCCAAAATCCACTCAGCTGGGCTGCGTGTGGTCACTCAGCATCCATTTCTTTCTTCAGGATGACAGCCAGTAAGCCTCTGAGCTATTTGCAGACAGGAGTAGGGCATGGTTTTAATCACTTTCTGTCACTTACATTGCTTCAATCTTGTGGAGTTGCAATGGACTTAAGAAATCAAGGTGCTACCAACAGTTTACATTCTGAGACCAGAGGACTGAAATGTGAGGTGGCTTCTAAAATGATGGATACTTCTTTTATCACACACTGGATAAGTAGAAAAGTGTGTGTCTGCAACTAGAGCTTGGATGCAGATAGCATAGGTTAAACTTCATGCATCAAAACTAGTGACCCTGATGGGACAAGGCTATGTATTCTTAAGATATGAGAGTAACAGTTCATTAAATGCCTACCTAACGTCCTGCATCGATCTGATACCCAGGAAATAGTAGCAACTAGTTTCTCTGGCCAACACGTTATTAAAATTGAACAGGTAGGAGCCAAGCGCATCATGTCTCTTATTAGAATGGTCATAAAGGAGTCTCTGAGGCAGACAGCAAGACCAGATCCCATTATTCTATCCCATGATTCCTTGTGCAGCCTTGGAATTCTTCTAAAGGCTTTGCCTGAAGACTGCCTGTAACATCAGCTATTAATTTACATTGGCTCCAATGTAAAGTGAGCATTAACGTGTCTTCTCTGCCTCTATGGCCCCATCATGACTCTCACAACACCGTGTGTGTGATGGGGTCTCAATGGTTACACTAACAGCGTACAAACAACTTCACATCAATCAGATAATTACAAGAATTCTGAAGGAGAAAATTAGAGGTTAGAGATTGTTGTTTATTCTAGAATCTCAAGACTTTCTAAAACCTCTTGTAGGGTGGCAAAAACAAAACAAAACAAAAAACCAAAAGTAAAACTGATGACTCAAAATCCAGGCTTAAGCCAGGTCAGAGAGACACCTTGGCTTGTTGGAGCACTTCTCCTGGACAACATAAAAGCTGGGCAGCGGGTCAAAGGCTACTTGGACTTGGGCTGAAGTCATGTGGTTCTCCTTGAAGCTTCCAAGTCAGAGGCGCCAGTAGTGCTGTCTGCAATTATTTCTGACCAGAGTCTCCCCCTGGGCCTTGGTCCTGGTTCTCTGTGGCTGGACACAAACCAATCTTGGCTCCACATGAATAATCTGGGGTGGTGGCCTGCAGCCAGAAGCTACCCCAGAGCCCCAGATCCCATTCTCAGCTCTCGGGGAGATGGGGAGAACACAGCCTTTAAGATAACTCGATGACTCCCCATCATACCATCCCTTAAGACAGGGAAGAAAACAGCCCAAGGGAAAGAGATGAGCATGCATCCACTGCAAAGCTCAGGAGACTTAAACAAATCGTCAAAATATGCTCATTGGAACTAAAATAGGGATGAATCAAATCTAATTAGACCTGCCCCAGTCTGACAAAACAGTTAATTACGTTGAATTGGCCACCTCTCCAGAGTGATGTTCATAGGCATTGCTCAACACAAATAGGCCCACTGTAGCCCAAGAGATTTTCATACTCGTTTCTTAAAACCAAGTAGAACCAGCATAGCTCAGTGTAGACAACTTGCTGGGGTCAGCCCAGCTGATGTGCAGGTGCTACTGAGTATCAAGCATGCTTAGAATAAGGATGCAAATTGAGTGTCTTAACGGGGCGGGGAGTGGGATGTTGAAGAAGATAAACTTTCTTTCTTCTTTCCTTTCTCCCTTCTTTCCTTTTCTTGTTTCTTTGGTCCAGTCTTTGAGTTAAAAAAAAAACTAAGGCATGCTGAAAATCCAACTCAGGACTTCATGCATGCTGGCAAGTGAGCTACACTCCAGCAGTGAATTAATATTTATGTACACTCTAGAATTAAAAAAAAAAAAACTTATCTGGAAATCAAATTTAGTTCCTTGGGCCATGAGTATAGACAGACTGCTGTGATCTCAAGAGTTTGCCTACAGCAGTGGTTCTCAACCTTCCTAATGCAGAGGCAGTAGTTCCTCATGTTGTGGTGACCCCCCAAACCCAAAATCATTTTCTGTTGCCACTTCATAACTGTAATTTCTCTACTGTTGCAAATTGTAAATATTTCAGAGATAGAGGTCAGCCAAAGGGGTCATGACCCACGGGTTGAGAACCACTGTCATAGACAGAGTATTTGGAAAGCTTGAGAGACAGGCACCTACTACGTTTGAACTATTTAGTATCTTAATGGCTAGTATGGCTTCACTAACTGAACACCCTGGAATGAGCAGCAAATTTTGAATTTGAAGCAAGAATTTTTCTCTATAGACTTTTCTTCTAGCTTTGAAGATTTGGTTGCTGGTTATGAAGCACACCAGTCGCAGCAATGGGGGCTGGTTAGGATGTAGTCCTGCATACATAAGCTGTTTGCTAATTGCAATTGGCCAGGGAGCTTCATCTTCTTACTTGACAGATGGTAAACTAACAAAAATAGCCCCAGTGATAGAGACCCGCTAAGATCTTGCATTCAGTGTCTACTGTTTATTTTAGACCAGAAATGTCCCTGGATCAGCTTCATGGGACAGTTTACATGGTTAATCCCAGCAATTGCAAGGCTGAGGCAGGTGTATTGCTATGAGTTAGAGGCCAGCCTGGCCTTCAATATGAGACCTTGTCTTTCAAACAATGTTATCAGCATAAATGGACAGGGCATGGGTCATTTAAATTTTTTTCACCAGTATTGTAGTTAACAGGAAATTCAGAAAGGGCTGAGGAGCAGCATATACACGGTTCCAGTCATGTGGGTTATAACTCTAGTAGCCTCAAAATAAACACACTATACAGAACAGTGTCTAAGAGATTGGTTTTTGAGGTTAGCAGACTGGGTGCGAATCCTAAAGTAGTAACTTGATTGCTATGGAATTGTAGAGCAAAGAATGCAGCTGTGAGCTGAACAGGCTGACATGGCCCTGCAAAGGTATTGTAAGTGTCAGATAGGATGGTCCATGTGTTGTTAGAACAAAGCAAACATGGATGCATATGGTTCTGAAGTCTGATGTGGTCAGCCTTTAGCAAAAGTAGAATGCTGTCTTCACAGTGCATGTGGATGTTCACTGGTGATGCTTCTTTTCTTTTTTTATTTTTAAGATTTATTTTTATTACGTATACAGTGCTCTGCCTCTATGTTCACTTGCATACCAGAAGAGGCCATTAGATCTCATTATAGATGGTTGTGAGCCACCATGTGGTTGCTGGGAATTGAACTCAGGACCTCTGGAAGAACAGCCAGTGATCTTAACCACTGAGCCATCTCTCCAGCCCGTGATACTTCTTTTCCATAGGCAAGGTATACTTGGGACAGGAAGAATCCCAAAGGATAGCTTCAGCTTACCTGGCAATGATATTTACATTTGAGCGCAGTTAAGTTCCATTAAAAGAGTGTATTTACATGAGTATGCACATCTGGAGCATCTTCAGAAACAGGCCCAAAGGTCAGCTTGGCTCTTGGCTCCTGGCTGGGTGAACTTCCTGTGGTGCTCAGCTCTGTGACAGCCCTATGGCTTGGAGCTCTGCTTCCACCTGCATTCTCTCAGCCCTCCTCAGGCTTGCCCAGGTGAGGCTGCCAAACTGCCTAGCCTATCCACTCCTGCCAGTGTGTGCACATGCATGGGCTGACTTTTAAAAAAATCCACCAAAACAGATTTCAGCCTTGCTGAGTGGCTTGCCTGGCCTGGTCCCTATGGAAGCAAGCCCCTTTTGTTGTTAGTGACAAGAGTAGTAATGCTAGATTAATCTGTGCCAATCTAGCTTGGCTGTTGTTAGTGCATATGTTGGGAGAGGAGGAATTTGTTTAGCAAGGCTATGTCATATTATGAGCTGCTATTCCTGAGCACATTAGAATGAAGGATTCAAGGAGAGCACTGCGGGGGTGGGGGGTGGGGGGGTGGATGCACATATGTATGTAAGGTTGCATGAACACGTGTGGATACATCTGTGGGGAAGATGTCCTTCAGAAACATCCCATCTTGTGTTTTGAGTCAGGGTCTCTCTCTGGCTCAAGCCTTGCCAGTTCAGTTAGGCTGGCTTGCCAGGAGTCATCAAGGATCTCAGAGATTGTTCTGTATCCTTCCCGGAGTCAGAGTGACAAGCACAGGCCACAGCACCTGGGTTCAGAGCACTAGCCTCAGACTCGAGCGCTCGTGCGGCCAACGCTTTATGCCACAGGCTCAGAGTACACATTTCCCATAGAATGGAGCCAACCTGTTGCTCACAGTGCCCAGAATGGGAGGTACACTAACTGAGTAAGCTTCTTGCCCAGGAAAACTAGGTGACACTGACTGAACCTTTGAGGGGTTCCTCAGGTGTCTTCACAATAGTGGCACCTCCACAGTAGCAGAAGGGCTTGTTTCCCCTGTGTTGGCATCGAGAAATGCTTATTTACCGTCTCCTGAGTTCATGCTACTCACTAAATAGACAAACTCTCTTAGCCCTAAAATGACAACCATGAGCAACACCCTGTCCCTATTTTTTTCAGCTGAGGAAACTAAAGTTGTCACAGCCCACGCTCTTTAAGCTAATTGGCACTCAAGTCCTGGGGTTTTCCTATTGCGAAGGAGCTCACAGCAGAGTGTGGCAGGTAGGACTTGCTTCTTGGCCCTTCGTTAAGTTCTAGAGCAGCCCCACCCTCAGAAGTGTGAGGCACTTGAGGGAGCCATATATGGAAGTGTTTAATTGTGACAAAATACGTATAACGTAAAATTTGCCATCTTATGCGTTTTAGCAGAGCCCAATAGCATTCAGTGCATTCTTGGTTCGTGGCCTTCTCCACTCTGCATTTCCAGAGCCCAGTCATTTCTGCAGCCATCACATGATAGCTTCCCCCTCTCTCTTTCCCTTTCCCCTCGGGTGTCTTTTTCTCTCTGTATGGATTTAGCCAGTATTGGTGCTGCATATAAGCAGAATCCAACAATATTTACTCCGTTGTGTTTGACTTCTTCCCATGGTGTGTGTTTAAAGGTTAGCCATGTTGTAGTGGAGGGACTTCATCCCTCTGTAAGGCAGAGGATACTGCATGTATCTTCACTTCAGTTACCTGCCTGTCAGGGAGTGTTTGGCTGTGTCAAGTACAAAGTGTTAAGTGTTCCAGTAGACACATTGGAAAAAGCCAGCCAAAAGAGAGAAGTTCATTTTACTGCTGTTTTTGTCTTCTTGGCTAAACTTTGGCTAATCTTTGGATTTATGATAAATACTAGATATGTTAAACCTGATATGTCCAAATTACTGTGCTCTTGTTATGTGATCACAATACAAATTATTAATGATGCATTTTACATCCTTTATTTACTACCTAGTCTTTGAAATCCAGTGTGTATTTCATTCTGCAGCATTTTAGTGCATGGCCACATTTCACTTTTGCCTAACTGCCTTTCAGGGAATTCATAGGCACATAAGGCTGGGCTTTCTACCCAAGACAGTGGTATTCTCAATATTGAGTACAACAATCTTACCTTAGTGAAGTTATTTTGAGTCCCCAACCTTAACTATATAACATTTTTATTTACTTTATGTCATATTTAAATTCTTTTTTTCAACCATTCACAATTCAAGTGCTTATTTGTAACAATGCCTATTAGACACACATTACTTAACCACAATTATAAAACCACACATGTGTGCAAATGAGACAAGGAATAACATAAGGTGCTACCCTCTTCTCTGCTCAGTGTGAAGATGGCTCAGTGGCTGCCACACAATTCTTAAGAATCTCTCTTCTGATTTATTCATTATTATTTTCCTTTTCTTTTTGAAGACAGAGCTTTACCAAGTAGCCTGCCTCAGCCTCCTGAGTGCCGGGGTTGCAAGCACACAACATCATCATGTTCAGTTTGATTTATCATGGTCTCTTTTCACGTAGCTGATATCATGTTAAAAAATACTTCTACTAAGCATTCAAGTAACTGTCTTAGTAGAAAAGAGTTTCATAACAGAAAACCAGAAACTTCACTGAACCTCAGGGGTGACTGTGGAAGGAAGGATGAGCCGAATCAGGAAGGAAAGAAGGAAAGAAGGAAGGAAGGAAGGAAGGAAGGAAGGAAGGAAGGAAGGAAGGAAAGTTCTTTGCACAGACAACTTCTTGTATACCAGCCCCTGCTAGTGATGCCATGTGCTACATTGGAAGGTGTGGCATTATCAATCGTGGACTGTTGTCCTACAAAACTGTCAACTTTATGGGTTTAACCAACCATGCTATTTCATTAGCATATCTGGAATTATCAAAGTCTTCATGAACATGCAGACTCTGTGGAGGGTCTTGAACTATGTATGTTAAATTAGGACACTGGAAAGTGAGACCAACAGAAGAAGGCAGCTGCCATAACCGCATCAGCAATGATCCAGATGACAAGGCTTAAGCGTATAGCATGTGGCAGACACTGTGTTTCACGTACAGCCTCACTTCATTCTTGTAACAGCCTTGACGATGTTGCTATTCCAATGTTGAAATTTAAATGCCCGGCTTCAGGGAGCTAAATGTGCTGATGGAGGTCACACAGTTCTACGGTACCCACTCATCACCCTGCTCTGTCAAGGATTGAGCTGTTTATAGGGTACAAGGCTTGTTTTTCTCAGGCAGTAGTTATGGCCACATTAGGGAAAAGTTGAGCAATCCAGAGCCAGAATTCTATGGCAACTGGCAGCCCTTCTCCATCGGTCTCAAGAGGTCTATTCTCTAAGCATAAAGCACACATAACAGGGCTGGTTGCCTTCCAAGTTTTCAAGCCTTCTCCTTACTGACCTGGCCAACAAGAATGTTTGTTGGCTAGGAACTGTCAGAATAAATGCAATTAAGTACAAATAAAGGTGGGAATACTGTACACTAGTTGCAGAAGGGTCTTCCAGAACTCTCCAGTGTCTACATCAGGGGTTCCCAACCTGAGATAGACGGTAAGGGGCATCCATAAACTGGAATGGGAAGATTACAGCCATCATTAGTTATACTTCTATTTACCCCAAATTAAACACTTTCTTCCATTATGAATGTAGGGATTAAGCTATAGTAGTATTAGCTTTACTTGTGACATCTGTCCTTTTCATAGAAAATTTATAAATTGTAGATATTTTTATAGCACACTACTGTTTGTTGAAATACTTCAAACTATCATTTAGACTTGTCACCACTATAAAATTACTGTAATTATCAGACTATTACAGGCCCTCAATGTAATATGTTAATGAATACATGTGCTACTCACCTGTTTTGGGGGAGAAAGTATTTTGATACATGCATTATGATGGAATTAGTTTTCTTTGCAGTTTTATGCTTTATTTTATTGTCCCCAAATAGTGTTTGTTTTTAAGAAGGAATCTATATCCTGTAAGAGATCAAAATGTCATGCTTCAACAAGGAGTGACACACACTGATCCTTTGATCCTAGTGACATTGTTTTGCACTTTGGATCTCCACTCATCCAACATGGAGGAGAGTCTCCTCCATCCCCAATAATGAATTTCACTGAAGTCACTGGGAGGTGTTGGGCCACAGTCAACAGAACTCAGGAAGGATGCTTTCAGCACCTAGGTGGAGAGGGACAGGGTTTCAGCTCTGAAGGGAGAACTCTCCTCTTACTCAATCCAGCCCAGCATTCCTTTCTGCACATTTTTTCTTGGCTAACCAGTTGTGAGAGTCCTTTTGTGACTAACATGTCTGAATTAGTTTGCTGAACAATTGCTTTGGCTTAGTTGGCCTCTGATTGTCCTTGCTTTTGTGAGTGAAAAAGCCTTAATCTTATTTGAATGCAATTTAATTCCCTAGAGAGCTGAGTCTTTAGTCTTCCTGGTTTTTTATAAAGTAAGAGCTTAGAGCATTTCCAGGGGAGATGACATGGTGCTCCTTTCAAGCTGGGTCAATCTACCAAGGAAATAATTAGATAAATGCAAACTTCGATCCAGAGAGGAGAAGGAAAAGAATTTCTCCACAAATTACTTTTAGGACATTTAAGTGGAATTGAATTAGAATGTCAAGGGCCAGAGAGCTCTCAGGAGGTCATGTGATCTAGTCCTCTGTTGCTGGGCAAGAGCACAGAGGTGAAACTCAACCTTTCATTTAAAAGTCCTTAGAGTGGGAAGTGGACATTTTTTTAACCTATGCACCAATGTGAATCTTGCAAATGGGCTAGCGGACCTTGTGGAATTCAAGGAATAGTCACAAAAATGCAATATAATTCATTTATCAGTTTTTAAACATTTATTTCCATTATGTCTATTTATTTTTATTTCATTTGTATGTGTTGCCTACATGTTTGTCTGTGCATGCCTGCTGGCCCCTGAAACCAGAAGAGGGCATCAGATTGCTTGGAACTGGAATTAGAGATTGTTAGCTGCTCTGTTGGTGCTGGGAATAAAACCTGGGTCCATTAAAAGAACAATCAGTGCCACTAACCTCTGAGCCATCTCTTCATCCTTAGTCATTAGACAGTTTTATAATTAAACACTTATTTATTAAAGACCTGCTGTGTGTCAAAGACTATCTTAGGCATTAGAGACATCTCTGTGAATTTATATACCAGTGGGTAAAGGATAAATAATAGGAAAATTGAAGGGTTTGTTATATGTTAATAAATTCTATAAAAAGAAAAGAAAAGAAAAGAAAAGAAAAAGAAAACACTGGATTGGGTAATACATAATGAATTCCATGGGTTATATATGTGTAAATAAATAAATAAATATGGATTTTAGGCAAGAATGGAGATTATCTGGGGAGTGGGCCAGAGGAAGGTAAATGGAGAGATCAGATATGACCAAGAGACATTGTATGCATCTATGAAAATTCTAAAGAGTAAGACAGTGTTTCATAAAAATTAGAAGTGACAAAGCATGTGTAAATAGGGTTTTTCCATAAACATATAAGTATGAAGGACTTACATGCTAAGCGCTTAGAATGGTGCCTAACATGATCATTTTTTCATGATAATGTACAGATAAAATACATACAAGAGTTTTGTTAGTTTCTTATATTCAGTGGGATTGTTTGGATATAATAGATACAGGCAGAGCTTGTTTGATTTAGGCAAGAGAGGATTTTTCTTGGGGTGGGGGTGACACAAATTAGTCAAGAACACCTTCAGCTTCATCTGCCCCGTCTAGACAGGAAAATTCCAGAAAGAAAAATGATAACAAGATGATGGAGAGGGTGAGAAGATCAACGTATCCAAGTTAGTAATCTGAGCTAGGTCAGCAAGATGGATTTGCTTTCGAAAGAAGGCTCTGGAGAAGGGTGCTGTGAACTGCAATGGCCAGGCATAACCCA
The DNA here is from genome assembly GCA_907169655.1 of Acomys percivali. Classification (NCBI taxonomy): domain Eukaryota; kingdom Metazoa; phylum Chordata; class Mammalia; order Rodentia; family Muridae; genus Acomys; species Acomys percivali. Next base: position 48,989,855 of record OU015745.1, on the reverse strand, counting down.
GGAGAATGGCAAGGTTGACTGGGTGGGTTCTCAATGAACAACATTTCATACACACAGACCTGAACCACACATGGCATTTGCTAGAGATGAACCACAAATATGAATTACACACTGTCCAGTGAGTGTGTTGTGAACTATACCATCCAGATCTGTGTAAAACACATCCAGTGGTGACCACACAATGCCATCACCTAGTCTTACATCTTTCAGGATTTGCCCCTGATACCAAACAGTTCATGACTACACTGTGCTTTTTCTTAAAAAACAAAAACAAACAAACAAAAATTGTCATTTTGTTTGGAAAAGGGCAGACTGCAACCAAAACAACAACAACAACAACAACAACAACAACAACAACAACAACAACAACAAAAAACAAACCAAAAAACAAAAAAAACAAAAAAAAAAGAAAAAGAAAAAGAAAAAGGAAAAGATAAGTTCTCAATGAGAAACATGTAAGTGGATTCTGGGACATTAAGTAATCTCTGAGTAGAAAATTGCTACCTCACGGGCAGTCCCCTGATAATAGGCAGAAGCTAAGGCATGCACACAGGCAGCTCCAGAGCCTTGCGCCCCCTGCCCCCAGCAGAACAAAAGCACAGGGCACTTTGCTTTGCCTTCATCACCCCCACAGTTACCTTGATAAGGATTTGTCCATTCACCTATATAGTCGAGCTCTGACACAAGAACTTATTGACTACTGAGCAAAATCTGGTCCCATTCAAGCTAAGAGGAATATCTCTTAAAATTTGCTTGCTGCACTGAGGCTAAGAGCATAATTACTAGGTCACTGAATTTTTCAACAACATTCTCCTGTGAGACATAATCATTAAGCCCATGGTGATTCTGCCTGAGTAGCTCAAAGACTTGATTTGTCCGCCCACCCATCCCCCACCCCCGAGCTTCTCCTCGTACAAAGGCTGTGTCTGTCAGCCACACGAACTCATCAGTGTACTCTATTTCCAGTCTCAGTGTCTGTCTTCTGGTGGAGCTTCTTCTGGGCAGAAAAATCCCCCAGGCTTCGAGAAATCATGCTCACTCTGGATGTCAACACAAGGCAGGTGTGTGGCGGTTTAGAGGCAGAGTCTGAATATAAGATAAAAATGGATTCAAGAATCGTAGGCCAGAGAGACTTACTTTTTATAACCGAATGGATTAGTGATATGTTCGGACATATGGGATTCACATTATGTCTAATTTTTCTTCAGTGTTCTGGTGGGAAAATTGTAGCAAGCGAACGGATTTTCTATTCCCTTATGGGTTTGCTTAAGCAGGGGAGAAATTACCAATCAACATTTAGTCCTCACCGTGATGCTCTGCTTAGGCCAACTAGCTACGTGGTTACAGGTTTCTCAGTAGGCTTTCTTACTGTGAAGTGCTGGGATCCTTACAGTTGCTCAAATATAGACTCACTGCCTATTCTAGCTTTCATCATGTTTAGCAAGTCCTTAAGGGGAGACAGTATTCTAACAATTTTATGAGAAGAAAAAAAAAATCTCAGCCAGATACATCCATCACCTATCTGTTCTAGAACCAGGTGCCACATATCCTAGACTGACTGCTTGGAGACTTCAGGGGTAAAGTAGAATTCTGAGACAATACATTCTCCTGTTTGTCAAAGTATGCTGTAGTTCTCAGTGGTGCCCAGCCTTCCTAATGTTGCAGTCCTTTAATACAGTTCTTTGCATGGTGGTGACCTCCAACAATAAAATTATTTTGGTTGCTCCTTCGTAACTGTAATTTCGCTACTGTTATGAATGTTAATGAAAAGTACCGGTGTTTTCCGATGGTCTTAGGTGAACCCTCCAAGGCGTTGCGACCCACATGTTGAAAACCACTGATATAGTTGCTTATGTTGGTAGCTTATGGTAGTCTTAAAACTGTTTCATGCCTTAACTCATGTAAAGATCTCATAACCACACTCAGAGCAGATCGCTTTCCCATCCTGATTTGGTAGCTAAGGGAATGAAGGCACAGAGTTGTTAAGCAACTTACGTCATCTTGAAGCTAAAAGTGGTGTCATTTGGTTACAATCTGCCTGGCTTCAAGTTCTGTCTTCTCCCTGTGAAGAAAACATTGTTTTCATGTGTGTTTCTACTGTGATGCATTTGAATTAAGAAGGAGAGCAGGTACAGTGGCTTCAGAGGTGCCTCAGGTGTGCAGGGTTCTGCTAACTCATTTGTTACAAACATGATGTCTCTGGCTGGGCCTACCTCCCAGGGATAGAACCTTCTAGAACACCACATTGGAAAGTGAGTTTCTGTGCTCTTAAAGTCAGCTCTGTTAGTTGGGCATGGAGGTACTCACTTGTGATTCCAGCACTCAGTATAGGAAGAACCTATCTCAAAAACAAAAACAAAAACAAAAAACAACGAAACAAAACAAAAGCAAACAAACAAACAATAAATAAACTGCCGAATCCTTGCAGGGCTCCGGGGACTTGCTCTTACTGGTACAGTGAGGAAATAAAAAAAAGGACAGATACACATGCAGAAAAGTTGGGAGTGGATGGACTGGGCTCTCCGATGGAGAAACCGCACCACAATAGAAGCACAGTGATTGTTATATACAGCTGGACTGGGAAGTGGGGCTATTGCATACAGCTGAACCAAGGAGTCAGATTCAGCTAGCTGTAGTAGGAGCAGCCTTTATAGGAAAGGGGTCCCTGGGGAGGAGGAAGCTACTGTGGCTGTTTTCTGTACACACTGTTAACATCCACACTTGAAGCAGGAAGTAAGGCTTTGCCATTTACCCAAGCCTAGCCCACGGAAAGCTTTGCTGTTTCCCACAGGTCTGAGGCTTTAGGGTCCTTGAGACAGCCATGTGGACAGCACACACTCACTAAGGACTTCCTTCCCTCAGGGCTTCCTCTATTCCTCGCACCACAGTCATGTTGCATACACAGAATGAAATATGGATTTTTAAAGTCATAGATTTCCATAGATACGCTGAGGGTGATTTCCTTCTTTTCAGAACTATGTTGTATTTTTCACAAAAATGACAAATGATGCAAAGGTCACGTGAGAATATTTGCATGTAGGAAACACTTATTGTAATCCAAAGCCTGTATTTTGCTGGAATCGAAGAGGCTGAGGCAGAAGGACCGTGAGTTCAAAACTAGCCCAGGTTTTATCATGAGACTCTGCATAAAGAAGAGAGAGAGAGGAAGAAAAGGATGGGAGGAGGGAACCAGGAGGGAGAACTGTATTTTACAATTGAAGTCTTTCAAGTCCCAGGTGCTTAGCATGACCTGCTGAAGGGAGCATAGCTGACAGTGGACAGCGGCTTCTTTCTCTGACCTCTTACTATGTAGTAGGTCCTATGCCAAGCATTGTCATGGGGCTCAAGTCTAATGACAGCTGAGAAGGCGAATAGTGCTGCTCTTTCCCACTTTACAGAGAAGGAAACTGAGGTTTAGAGACAACACAATTTGTATCAAGATCAAATATCTGGTAAGAGGTAGCGCTGGGACTCAAATGCCAGTGTTCACAATTCCTGAGTTTATTACACACTGTGTCCCAAGTCACGTGTGGGTTAACAGTTAATCATAGAACAGGGCCACACCCGTGCGTCCTTCAAGATCACTCACTTTCCTGCTGTTCTTGAATATTAATATCCATAAAACACGGAAAAGTAGAGAATGTTAGTGTTGAAATCTACCCAAATAAAATTATCATTAAGCTACTAACATACCTTCACATTAACAAGTATTCTAGACTCGAATGTGATAATGTCATTGGACCACAAGAGTAAATGTAATGGTACCGTGATGTTTTCAAAACAGCGTGATGTAACTTGTTGGATGAGCCAAGCATAAATTAACTTCTCTAAGAACTCTCCTTCTCAGCCTCCATGTATTCAGCCCGCATCTTGTTTTGTATTTTTAAATTACACTAGACACCGACAGAACTTCAATAACAAACAGTAGCCCTTAGGTAAGTCTTTCATCATGAAGAGAACCTCATAGTGTTCTTTATGCCACGCCTTGATTAACTGCCATCCTTTGGAGGTGATAAAATGAAACCAGCTAACAGCAGTCTGCTCTGTCTTCCAGGGGAAGATGAAGGCTGCAGCAGAAATAACCCTATACTCGAATGAAAAGGAGAGGCCAGTGGAGATAGAACACCAAGAAAATGTAAGTGACAACGTCCACCCAGTGTCTGGGCACTTCCTTCATCAGTCATGTGAACTGAGCACAAGATCCTAGTTTACAGACTTGGAAAACTGAGGCTGAGGTGTTTTGTCCCTGAGCCCCATAGTAGGAAGCAGAACCCACTCTGATACCCACAACTCTCTGCCTGTAAATTCCTGTGGGGAGTGGGTATCAGTGTAGGATGCGGAGATCGGAGAAGAATCTTGGGTTTTGGTCTTCAACAAGTCTCACTGCTACATACAGCAGGCTGTAAGTTCAAAGTTTCCACCTCCCACCCTCTCATGGGAGCACCAGGATCATTGATGCATGTATTACTGTGTTTAGATTTAATGGGGCATCTAAGGATATAAATGGAGGTCTACAGGCTTGTGTGTCAAGTGCTTTACACCCCAAACTATCTCCTAAGTGTCTTCCCATAAAATCTTGCAGTCCTTCCCAGCTGGCACAGGAGACTTGGCAATGGCAGAATGGTCCTTGGAGCATAGACATCTCCAAGGCTGATCTGCTCATTACTTCAGTTTCCTAAACACTCTTTGTAATTAAAGAATTGAGTTAATTACTGATGAGGCACCAGGCCCATAGTTCACATAGGTTCTACTCGTGCTGGGTAGAAAGCTGAGCATGCTCTGTGGCATCATGTCGTTCTTCTTTCCAAAAAGGGCCTGGACTAGTGACCGACACTTAGCAGCCTGGATACACCTAGCAGCCCGGACTTGGGGTCTGAACAGTCACTGCTCTAATTAAGGGATCTCACTCAGGATATCAGTGTTTTCCCACTGAGATGTACTGCAGCAAAGGCTTTATCAGCTGGAGGTGGGAAGTAGGCATCTCATAATAAACAATTTTCAGCAATCACACAGCTATGTCATAGCTCGAAGCAGATGGTTTGTTTCAGCCTTTGGGATATGTGTGCCAATGTTTAATCATTAAGGAAATGACTTTAACAGCCACATATCCCCCAGGGTGGTCTCTAGCTGCCACATTATGGAGCTTCTCTAGGTCTCCAGCTCCCCCAAAACCAACCATCACCCCATTCCAAGGCCTTGGCTGTGTGTAGGAATTACCCCGGTGGGCTCTACCTTTGCTGCTGTCTTAGCTGAAGTGTGACCCTTAAAGAGAATTCCTCTCCCTAAAGAGTGATGTGCTATGGAAGCTTGCTGTTTCCTTTGGCTTCTCATCGTTAGGGCTGGTTGTTGTGTGAACACCTGCTTGGCTCTCCTGGAAGTGGCTTCACTACTAAGAACGGTGCTCTCTGAAAGTGGCCTAGTCCTTGGTCAGCCATAGAGCAGTGCCAGGCACGGAGTGAGAACTCAACAAATGTCTGGAAAGTTTTATTAGTGAGGCCAATAAATATAAGCTCTGGCCCCCTCGCCCTGCCGCCGGCTATGTGTTTGTGTGTGTGTGCGTGTGCACATGCATGTGCGCTTGCACACCTGCACCCACCATCTTAGCCTCTGGCAACAGAATTCGATCCTAAATTAATAGAGGATTTCCATGTACTGGAAAGGGTGACTGGTGAATTTATTATTAGCTGGTCTGAGTCACAACTAAATTCTAAAATTTCCACTAGCCATTGGAGACTCCCCTCTCTGGTCTCACACTCACTGTCATGGGCCCAGTCCCACCTCCCCCCCCACTCCTGCACTCATTTTCCATCAGCATTGCTCTTTACTACTCTTGCCCCAGTGTTCCTCAGCTCCCAAGAGGTGCCAATGTACCATGTCCTGAGGATGTTCATGAGTGTCCCCAGACCAACTCTTACCACAATTTAGGAAAAGTTAAGGTTTTTGTGCCTCCTCACGTTGCTAGTTCCATCCTTCAGCCCTCCTGTCTCTTAAACCTCCTCCTTATGAATGCTGCCCCCTGGGATCATCAGAATCTCTCTTGCATCTGGACCTTGCCTCCTCCTCCTCCTTGTGATGTTTGCCTTTCCTCCCCAGTCCCTCCTGTTCTCTGAGGCAGGGGACTGACACTTATTTATTTCCACTTTGAAGTGGTAATCCTTTCCTTCTGAAAACTTCCTGAAGAGGGATGGGGCCTCTGACAGACAGCAAGCAAGGTTCCCACAATGCCCAGCTTCCTAATTTGCCTCCCCCATTAAGTTCGCATTTGGCCTGAAACTTTCATAGCTCTAGTGTTGGGCACAATGCTGGGTGCTTTGTTGTCACTCAGGAGTATTGTTTTTAGTGTGTACATGTGTTCCCTAGAAGCCAGAAGAAAGTTTGGGATCCCCTGGAACTGGAGTTCCTGGTGGTTGTGAGCTGGTGGTGGGTGTGGGTGCTTGAAACTGAACCCCAGCCCTCAGCAAGAACAGCAAATGCTCTTACCTACTGAGCCACCTAGATATCCAGTTCCAGTAACTCATGAATTTAAATAATAATAAAGGGACTTAAAGAAAAAAAAAAAAAAAGGAAAGCCTGATTTGCATGACTTTCAATGACATTTGGAGGCAACTCACCAGCTAATTGTCCATTGTGTTCACTCTACCCTTAAGTCTCACCGGATTTCTCTTTTCACACAATCACCAAGAAGCAATGTAACCCACTGAGGAGTCTCATTCACAGACCCTGCCATTTACAGTGTCGTTAGAAGGTGACCTTTAGAAGCCACATGTCCACGGTGCTACCTCTCAGCAGAGCAAAAACTCAAAAAGGAGGGAGGTCTCAGACAGAGCTCAAATTGCAAGACTCAATGCTTTATGCTTTTGGCATGGCCCTGGAGACAAAGACGTAATCACGAAGGTATGTAATCTGGTCTGGAAACTCAGGCCAGATAGGATGACATGGAGAGAAAAGCACACACAAACACACAGAACCATCAGCGCTCTGATTTGTAAAAACCACATTAATGGATGGCAACTTCCTACCTCTGAAGTGATTTATAAATTAAAATAATTGCTTCTTTGAACTGTTCTGATATTAATTGACCTATCACTAATGTAAGAACAGTCTCCAAACCATCCAAACATTACCTAAACATTCTTAGTCTCTTTATTCTGGAAATTCAAAAACCCACAAAAATAGACCCTCTGTTCTGGTGCCAAGGGTCATAAAGGAAAACCCATCATCTTTGATGACTTTGCAATTCTTATTCTATTTCTTCGTCAAATTAACTCTAAGTGAAATGGTGAGTACTCTGAACTTGAAGCCTTCCCACCCAGCCTCTCCTTTAAAAGTTCCCGCCCTGAGCACATGGATCCAGATCAAGCTTAGATTTTGGTAATGAGAGTAGGGCAATTCATTATTTTTCTTATTAATTTAGCTTTGGATCCATATCCCAAGTCACCTCAGATTGTGGGCACCTGGCACTTCCTTCCAAGGTAAATGAGAGAGAATTGAAGTTGGTTGTGGTCCAGACGTGAACACATGGAGAAGAGCTAGCTGGGGGCCACTGGACAGCAGTGACCTTGACCTATCTTGAAAAGGTAAAGCACATAGTGTTGAAGATAGGGGCTTAAAGCAGGGGTTCGAACCCAGGGACATTGGGACCCTGAAGGAAATAGTAGTTAAGAGACTCTTGAATGTTGAAGAAACACATCACCTCTCAGGACAGGAAGGATGATGCAGCCTCCATGTCGCTAGTACCTAAAATGGGAAGTCCAGCCCTGCAGTTTAGAAGTTACGTTTTATATTGCCTCTTTGTGGTTGTGTGTCCTTGCTCTGTTTATTTATTTTTATGTATATATACACATTTGGGTGCATAAGCATGGACACATGTAGAGGTCAAGGAACAGAGTGTCAAGTGCTGGCTACTTTTTTTTTGGGGGGGAGGGGTTGGTTTATTTGTTTTTTGAAGAGCAGCCTCTCACTGGCATGGACTGTAGCAAGTAGGGTAGGCTGCTGGCCCATGGGTCTGCCAGTCTCTGCCTCCTCAGCTTGGGGATCGTATGTGCACCCAGAATTCTTGGCACGTTCCCTGATCCTATGAATTTATAAAGTAAATAGTAAGGTACTTACTTTAATTAATGTTTAATCATGGAAGTTGTAAAGTTTAAATATATATTCTATTTTATTTATCTCCTAGAAGCTGCCACAATTTGAGGGTTAAACTGTCAGAGCTTTACACACTTTAAATTGATGCATATTTGTTCATATTTATGGAGTTCAGCACAGTAAGTTAACACATGTGTATGTGATGAGTGATGATCCAGTTGGGATGTTTAGCATTTCCAGTTCTTCATTTATCATCCTATGTACTGGAAAGCATCAAAGTCTTTTAGTTATTTTGAAGTATATCATGAATTATTATAGGCAACAATTATCCCAGTTCAGCATAAAACTAGGAAAACATTCTTACTGTTTATTGAATATTGGCATATTTTGTGTATTGGTGACTGTTACATAGCTTCTTTGTGGCCAACCACTGACCCCCAGCACCAAGTCCTTAATGACCTATAGTCTACTGTATTTTATGAAGTCAATGTTTTAAGCCACCACAATGATCGAGAACATGTTATGTTTGTCTTTCTGTACCTAGATAGTTCATTGAAGAAAGTCTCTTCTAATTTTACCCATTTCTTGTCTATGAATGCTATTATCTCTTTGTGGTTTTGTGTGTGTGTGAATGTATGTGTGTGTGTGTGTGTGTGTGTGTGTGTGTGTGTGTGTGTGTGTACTTGTGTGTGGTGGGGAGATTCTCTTTATTCCTCTATCAGTGGAAACTCAGGTAGACATATCTTGCTTATTGTAGATATTCCAAGTGCAGATCTGTTAGCAGTATGCTGAGCACATTTTCTTTGGGAGCCTGCTGGGTGTTTGGTTGCTCTGGCCCTAGTTGTCGAGGTGCCTCTGTACCATTCTCCACATTGGCTGGACTAACCTACATTTCCACCAACATTGTACAAGCATCCCCTTTGTCCATATCCTAATAGCATTTCTTAAGAACTGACTAGAGTAAGATGATGTTCCAGCATTTATATTTTGGGTCCAAAGTCCAAGTTAATGTTTTCTTCTACTATATTTATGGATAGATACAAAATGACTTTCAGTTCTACCTATGAAATAGAAACATCTAGCAAAAACTAGGGGTTTATTTTGCATGACTAAATATTAATTTCAAAATGTGTCATATAATTGTTTTCATTTAGTACTATATAATGATCAATTATTGATACCAACATCTTCCAGCATCTCAGCAGACCCATGGTCACTAAGTCAGAAATCTAACAATACTTGATTTAACTTACATGTGAGAACACACTTCTCCAAAATTCCCCGAGTAGAACAGAATAGACATATCCATCAGAGTCTGTGGTTCTCCATGTGATATTAATAAGTAATATCAGGTGATGTGTGAACATCAGCATTGTGACTGCTGTGTGAAATTTAGTATTTATTTGGACAAAAAAAATCAATTTGGATTTGTAGCACATTTACCAAAAAGCTTCCTGAAATTGTTATTTTAAATAAGAAGTCTCTTGGCATCACCTAAAATTAAGCTACCTGTTTTTTATCCACTCTGAATAATTCTCTCAGAGATTTGATGAGGCAAAAAAAATAAATAAATAAAAATAAAAAAATAAAATAAAAAAATCAGGCTCTTTCAATGCCTCTCAGTTCCATGACACCCACTTCCTTAGACTAGCCCTTTAATGGATCTATGAGTATAGCCTGTGAGCATTGTTAACACAGTAACTATATGTTCTTTGTGCAGTGGGTGCTGGGGATACAGTCCTGTGGATATTCTAGAGGCCACAGCTTAGGGTGGATCCTTTACTTTTACAAAGGCAACACTTGATGTCTGCCTGAGCCGTGCACCTCAGTGTGTATATGTGTGTGTGTATTTGTGTGCATGTGTGTATTAGTGTGTGTGTGTTCACACACATGCGTGTGTGTGCACATATGCAGTGGGGGAATTTTCTCTGACTACCTGCTCACCTTTCCTAGAGCTTTACTTTCTCAGGTAAAAATGGGCTGGCAGGCTCTTTCTCACAAATTCCCTAGGATGAAACACACCGACTGTGAGCTGGTGTTTCTTAGAATTGTTCCAAAATCATTAGCTATATTGTAGTGGTGGCTATGTTATTTTTACAGACAGAAATGGGCTGTTATTCTACATTCACTGAGGAATTAAAGAGACATTGCCACCCTCAGGCTAAATAAAACCATTTTTTCCCTCAGCACAGAATGTATAAGTTACATACAGCAAACTGTTTTCACAAACAACAACAAAGCAACAAACAAACAAACAAAGAATACAACTCAGGATCTCTCTTGTTGTTTTGGGGACAACAGAAAGAAACAAAAGGCGGGAATAACCACAAAAAACAAAACAAAAAACTGATGATGACCAGTTGGCCACTTACTCCCGGATCCAGTGAGGCTTTTCTATCTACACTACATTGTTTACATATTTTCCTTTGACTCAGGGTGGGGGTGAGGGAGTGTTAGGAAACAAATTCTTCAGTGTTCATTCCCCTCCCACTCAGAGCAGCTTGCTACAAAGCCAGCTCATCACAAAATCCTTAATGGTGGAGAAGAAGAGACTCAAGAAACAGGCTAAAATATCAAAAGAGTGATTAATATATATATATATGTATATATATATATATAGTATTTATTCACATTCTTACTATAAAAGTAATGCATGTTTCTTGTAGAAACTGAAGAGCAAAAGGAACAAAATGCAAATTACGTCTCTAACCTCAGCATCCAGAGATGAGAGCTTTTTTTTGATACTTACAGAGAAAGGGTTGCTCCCCTCCTCAGTGCGCTCATCCCACTGAACATTTGCTTAGCATCGCCTGACGTCATTATAGAGTGGGCTCAGCAAACTTCTTTTGCGATGAGACAAGCTGCGTGTTAGACTTTGTAGTCTGTGTAATGTCTGTCATAACTAGTTGATTCTGATTCATTCTGTCACGGTACCATGACAGCAGCCACCTACAGTCAGTGAACATGAACATGTAGCCTGGTTCTCCCCTCGGTAGCCTCCATATCTTCTTCTACGTCTAGTTTGCTGACTCCTACAAAAAGAGGACTATTGTTAAAATGTCATTATTAAAGGTCTTTATGTTAGTGCGTCCTCAACAGCGTATTGCAAGTGTTTATGGGTACTCATGTATTTGCATGTCCAGAGGCTAGAGGAGAAGCAGGTGTCCGCCTCTATCAGTACATAAAGCAAGCTTGCTGTTCCTACTTGTATGTAGCCTTGGCACCCGGGAGGTAGAGTTCGGAGGATCAGAAGTTCAGCTACATTGTGAGTTCAAAGCTAGTACACGATACACAAGACTCTGCCAGAAAACAATCCTCTGCTGCCCTCCCCACAAAAAAATTAAAATAAAATAAAAGCAACGTTGGGAGTAGGAAGAGTTGGGTTTTGCCTCTTCATGATAGTCAAATTCTTCACCACTGAGCTGTATCATTATGTTTTTTAAGCTCTTGTTTTATTCTTCAGTCATTTTCCTTTTAAAGTGTCCTAATAAATGGTATTGCTAATGAACATGGGCCAGTTTCTGATGCCCTGAAGCCTGGGCTTAGAGACAGAAGGTTCACATGAGAAGACCTAGAGAATGGCACCAGAGCCAAATGGGCATGTAGTTGTCTGAAGTTGCTAACCTGACTCTCAGTACCACAGTCTAGGCCTTTCTTCTTGATGACACACTTTTCCTCCCCTGATTACTGCATTTAATTCACTATCATAGTATAATACTGTAGCTGTCATTCAAGGGATCCCACTGAAGAAAATGCTATATTGTATGAGTATTCTTGCTCTCAAATGAGTACAGCTTTTAGCTCCTTCTCACTGCACATCGAAGATGAGGTCTCTGTGTGCTGTAAAAGTCAAAACAGGATGTCATGTTGTCACCTGGAGGGTTCAAGTTCAAGATTATGAAAAGTTCTTGTGGAAATGAAATGAAGGTGGAGGGAAGGTTTTCGTTTGGACCACATGGAATATCAAAGTAATTGGGACTCTGACATATGACATATGAAGGCATTTATACCAACGTAGAATTTTGCAGTTTTAGGGAATGTTGCCTGGCAAATATGGCTTACTGCAGTATGTAACTGTGTGTTAGTGACAAATCAATGGTTTAATTCATTCCCCAATTCATTTATTTCCCAGTGAAAAGCCACTGTGATTTATGTTTCTAATCAACACCATTAATATTACTGACTAGGTGCCCAGTACACCTGAAGCTCGATAGTGCATAGTTTATGCAACCATATCTACTAGGTCTAAATCAATACCATTTACATTTACTTATCAATGGTATCATCGGTGCTGACCACACCTCAGTGCTGTGCATGGAAGCCTGGAGTCAGAGACAGAAGGTCATTGTCTGGCAAAACATCGCCAAGGTTCGACATCCCAGCATGTTCCAGGCACGGTGTGAAGTGCTGAGAGTAGACCAGTGAGCGAGACAGATCTCTGCTCTCTAGAAGTCAGACAGAAGAACTGGTAGCTATAGAAATACATGCTGGGAAATACAGGAAGAGATTGGGGTGTGGACTTCTAGCGGGGGAACTGTTGTTCTCAGCTGACAGGGAAGGTGGTCTCAAGGTGGGTGCAGCATTCAGAGTGGAGCCCGAAGGATAAGTATGGACAAGCAAGATAGGGGAGGAGGGCACAGGAGGAGGGAATGGAACCCAAGTCAAGAAGGAGCACAGGGCCCAAGCAAGAGAAGGTGGTCCAGAAATGGAAGGAAACTGAGGCACAGGGCTCCAAAGACAGTGGGGCTCAGGCTTTCCAGTGCGCTGCAAATTTTGTTTCTCATCCTAATACGGAGGCTGACATTGGATGTCCTATATAGGAAAGCCATGGCTTTTAGCAGGGTTCTACAGTTTGTATTTTGAAAGCAACATATGAATAGACTAGGACACATGGGGGTTGATAGTATGAAGGCCATGCACATAGTGCAAGTGACAGGCGTTAGTGGCTTGATACTGGGCATATCCACATGCTGAAGAGGTGGGCACATCAAAGTGGTCTTCAAGTAAAATGGCCTGACCTAATCTCACATTGCTATTTTGCAGTCAGTACCTCTGAGCTATTTCTACCTTTGACTGTTCTCAGACAATACTAATTACCAACTATTGTGAGTGGCCATGAAAGGCAAAATTATTTGATGTTAACATCAAAGGCCATTGTAATCAAATCTTAGACTTGCCTATTAAGATGTCATGTAGCCAATAAAATAGTCATTGCCCTTTTATATACCAAAAGCCCACTGACAACCTCAAATTTCATTCCTCCTCTGCCTTCTGTAACTTGCAGTACCTCCCTCAATGCGATTATAACAATGCAGGTGATCTCTCCTAGACAATGCCGGCTCAGCCATAGTTATTTTAGCTGCTTTTTATGATTGCTATTACCCGTCCTTATATTATGTTGGGGTCATAGGATGGGAATTAATTACATCCTTCTTCCTCAATAAGGGGTGCCACAATTTGAGAAAATAGATACAAGATTCAAAGCAAAAGAGATGAAAAGTCTAGTTTTCTTGCCAAGATGGCTGAATTTATTGGCATAGGTTGGCCTTTGTCCTCACATCTGCCAAATTCAGTGACTGGTACACACAGTAGAGTGACCTTGGATACCCACAGATGTCAGTTTGTCCAATGCTTTTGTCACAGACAGTGACGCTTTGAGTGAGGCCTGGGTACTGGCTATGGATTGGGTGTGTTCTTCCATGGGAGAATTTGGTAGAATGTTCTCATTCCTCATGGGAGTTATGGAGCAGTGACATGAAAACCACAAGTCCCAGGGCTAGAGGTCTGTGAAAAGACTTGGCTGGACAAGCCTCTGTAGTGTGGTGACTCAGTTTCCCCATATATAAAATGGTGACAGTAACAGCACTACCTAATAGGTCAGATATGAGGATTGAGGAAATAGTAACATTTGTGACTGATGCATAGATCTCAGATGTGTTTGCCGTTGTCATTATCTGGAGAATTCTGTCCTCCTTCTGGAGTGCTCAGGTCAGGCTTCTTCCCAAAGAGAAGAGCAAGCCAGAGGGCTGGACACAGCAGGCCTCTGGTGCTCACTCTTTACACCAAATGTCAAGCAGAGAGGGAGAAAGCTTTGTCCCACCTGTTTTATAGTCTACCACCATCTACCTCAAATCTGTTCCCATCCCCTCATGTCTCTATCTCCTGGACAGAGGGAACATGTCATGCTATCAGAGATTCTTTCCTGGAAGGACCCCACTCATATCCATAAAGCATTCAATGAAGGCTTGATGAGTTGAAAGAAGAGTGTGCTGGCCTTCGTTTTTGAAGACAGGGTTTTTCTGTGTAATGGCTTTGGCAGGAGGATCCCTGGGGTTTCCAGCCTAGCCAAAGAGGGGAGCGCCAGGTTCAGTGTGAGACCATTTCTCGAAAAATAATGTGGAGAGTGATACAAACAAAACAGCAAATGCTGAACCCTAGTCTCCATATGCTACTGAAGGGACAGGTGTACCCATGTGCAAATATAAATCACACCTCACATGCCTCACATGTGCATATACAACACACACACACACACACACTATATTTTAAAAGCAGAAGTAAATTAAAGAATATATTAGTTCCATCTCTGTAAATCATCGGAAATATACTTTTTGAAGTTTTTCAGGCAAAAAAAGTTCCAATTCTAGATTACTGAGTGATGAGCTCATGTTCTCATTTTTAGTTCAAAGCAAAGCTCACTCATTACCAACCATCTTCCTAATTGTGAGCTAACAATGGGAAGAGGCGGCCTGTGGGGATTAACTTGAGGAACTGTTTCACAGAAGACAATGCGGGTTGCTCAAACATGAATGAAACAGCACCAACTGCTGTAATGTAAATAATAGTTACCAAGCTAGTCATTCATCAAACTTAAATTGTATAAGGGCCCATGAGACTTGGCTATCATAGTCTCTATGCCAGACACAACATAAATCTGATAACTCGGTACAGTTTCCAGACCAGCCCCGTCTTCCTTGCCAGAGCTCTTCTGATGTGAACTTTAAAAAATGAGAATTCTTTGTTTAAAACTCAGCCTATTAGCCAAGAAAAGAGCAAACAAACCTGCATGTTTTTACAAGATCAAAAGAAAACGGAAGAGATGTTTTATTTGTTTTACATGAAGGTGAAACATCTCATTCGCCAACTCCACGGCATCCATGTCTATGTGAACCCCATTGGATCCTCTCTACCCTGTCATCTGTGCTCTTGTTTCAGGTCCCTTCTCAACTAGCTGCACAGGCAAGGGGGGAGAAGCAAACCATCCCCCCCAAAGTGTGCATTTGTAAAAGACATCTTAAATACTATAACATCAGTTCTAAGAGGTCTGGAACATTAATTTTTCACAGGCAAGATATTCATCTTTAATGCACATGGCCATAGGTTAAGAAGCAGTGTTCAGCTTGTGTACATTGGCCAGAGCACTGTTATTCAAGACTTCCTCCTAGTTCCCAGTGGCAAAGGACGTTTCTCCCTACTGTGTTCTGTATTTCTCTTTGCATTTCAAAGCTCTGGAATCAAGTGCTATTAAGGTTTTATGTTGGAGTTAGAGGGCATGTTTGTGATTTATATACACGTGGATCCTTACTGAGCAGTGGGCCATTTGTCTAAAACAGCTCTCTATCTTTTTGCTAAAAGTTGATTTTAAAAAATAAGGAAGAGAAAGAGGGGAAAAAGAAGAGGAGAGAAGAGAAGGAATGAGAGACAGGAGGAAAAGAGGAGGTTAGGGGAGAAGGTAGAGAGGAGAGCCTAGTCACTTCTATGCAAATGAGCTCCAGGAATATGCTGCCTTGTCCCTCTGGTTAACAGATAGTCTTAACTAATTAACATGAGTGAGTAAAGTAGCATTGAGTTATGATGATGGAACTGGCCTCTTGTGGTTAGAAGAGCAAATAGAAATGGCTCTGAAGCCTGGGGTTATTGTACAGCTCTGTGTAAAGATGCACTTGGTAACCAGCCTTTCCTGAGTATAGGGGTCAAATGTCTTGGCCTGAGCAAGATGAAGTGACAGCACCAACAACATAGTACGCATGTCTATAAATATGCAGGCAAGAAAAGGAGCCAGAATACCAAAAGATACCAAACGTTTTGCCCCAGAAATGGAGCAGGGATGATTTTTATGAGTCCACTTCATTGAAGACATATTTCCGCATGCCTACAACATATCTGTCTACATGATTGCAAGCGTAAGATACCTCTTAAGCTCCCTTTCTCCATATCTACAGCTACAGGAAGTCCAGCAGCCATGCACTGTGCTTTTATTAGGCTGAGCATATCCAGATGATTTTAATAAAGTTTTAAGAGGACATTAGTTTCCTGCTATTTCAATGAAAACCACTTGCAAGAATTTAAAGCAGTAGATCTCTGTCTTGTCAAAACATGCCTTCTTTATGCAAATACACCCCTCTTTATAATAGCCAAGAACACACAAACACAGTCATGGGCTCCATGTGACATGGGAAAACACATCATCGGTGTAAATGTATGAGGATGAAGCGATGGGGCTGAGGAGATGGTGCAGCGGGTGAGAGCACATACTGTGCAAGCATGAGGATCTGAGTTAGGATCCCTCCTATTCACATAAAAAAGCCAGGCATGCCCATTTGGGCCTGTAATCCTAGTGCTTGATGGTAGTGGGACAGAGACAATAGTTCTGGAGCTCACTGGCTGCCAGACTACCCAAAAACGTGAGCTCCAGAATCCAAGAGAGACCTTCTCTTAAGGAAACAAACCAGAGAGCAATCAAGGAAGATACTCAGTGCTGCCCCTCTGGCTTCTGTGTGCACACAAGCACACACACATGTGAATAAACATGCCCAGCTAAACAAAGAGAAAGAAAGAGTGATCAAATGATGATACAATGGATGCCATGGTATTATTCCCAGTTTCTTCTTTGGGGACTAAGGTTCCCTACTAGCTCTGATGCTGAAAGTTCAGTGTCCTGGTCATAAGAGTCACTCTGTGGAGCTTATGATCAGCCACAAGCCATGTCCCTCTTGTGGTTGGCAGGCACACACACGTGAGTACAAGGGTGAGAAGAGTTGCCCAAGAACCTGGTTCCCTAGCGCCAGCTCCACAGCCCCTAGTGTAAAGAGCTGAGGTCCCTCCTGTTACTGTGTCATAGTTTAACATCACTTCCTGCCTGTGGCTACTTCCTGTAACCTCCTCAAGACAATACTGCACTAGCTCCTTTGCACATCTCTACCTCAGAGCCAGTTTCCCCAGAAACTCAATCTAAGATGTCAATCATATTCTTCCTTAATCCATCTCCCAATAATTTTACTTTTAACATTTTTTTATTATGAGTATAGTGCAAAACATACCAAAGCTAAGAACTTATTAAGTCTTACTGTCATCTTGGCATTTTAATGTTTGTCTGTTTTCTAAAATATGTTCTTTTAATGTAATTTCACCCATAGATGCTTCAGTTTATTTAACAAAGATCTGAGGATAAAGTTCTTACCATAAAAAGATGAGGACTAGAGGCTGAATTCTAACCATCCAAGTGTAGGCTGAGTGGGCATGGAACCCCTCAAAAATCAGAGACAGGGCACTTGTAAAAAAAACTCATTAGCTGGACTAGCTGAATTGGTCATCTCTGGATTCAAGTGAGAGACTCTGCAGCAGTATATAAGATGGAGAGTGACAAAGGAAGACACTCAAATACTAACTGCTGGTCTCACACCCACCTGCACACACACATGCACTTAGCCACATGTGAACACACATACAAGCATGCACACACACACTCATGCAAAAAAGCAATAACCTCAGTAATATGACATAAAATTCACTATATTTTCATTTTTTAAAAAACCTAACTTGTGTCTAATATTCTTCAATTGACTTCCAGGTATAATTCTTTTAATAGCACACATTGATTTTAGAATTTTCATTTGATGTAACCATTCATTTCCACCAAGAACCTTACCAGGCTCATACTGTGGGATTTTACTGAGATTCCTCTTTTGAGACTGAGGTTTCTGCTCTTTCCGCTTTTGAAAGATTGGGGTCTTGCTAGACTTCTTGCCTCCTCCCTTCTGTGTCCTTCTTAAGATGCCATTCTACAGCTGTGTTGTCAGATGAGTTCCCTGGTGGTCCTCTCTGCACCTAACAATCCTGGGATGCAGCTGAGCATGGGGCCCCAGAGCCGATCCTCAGCACTGAGTATGGTGTAGTTGCACATGCTTGTAAACCCAGCACTCGGGAAAGATCAGAAACTCAATAGCATCCTCATTCATACAAATCCTGGGGCTAGCCTAGATTACATGAGGCCCTGTCTCAATGAAAACCAAAATACATGCAAAATTTTACCACCATAAAATGCTCAGAGTCTCTAGAAGTGAGGGTGCTAATTCTCAAGACTTAGATTATAGAACACTAAATGACTTCTTTCAGATAGATAGATAGATAGATAGATAGATAGATAGATAGATAGATAGATAGATAGAAACTTTCCGCTCTTGAAATATATAATACTCATTTGGGGAAAGAGGATCTGACAGAAGAAGCTGGTTATACAAGACCTAGCAGGAGCAGTCAACATATGCTTAGTGCACTGGCAGCTCTGTGCACATGTGTACACAAAAGTGGATGGCAGAGACAGGAAAGTTGAATGGTAACCATATATCAGCAAGCTTTGTAGTGTGTGTGTGTGTGTGTGTGTGTGTGTGTGTGTGTGTGTGTCTATTCATGTGTATGTGAGTAGTAGTTCGTATATCCAGGCTCTCATACATATATGCGTCAGGAGGCCAGTTACTGGTGTTGGGTGTCTGTGTCTATTGCTTGCCACTTCATTTTTTTGAGAGAAGGTCTCTCACTGAACCAGGAGACTTGGAGTCCACTGACATAGGCCAGGGATCTGTGTGGGAACTGGCCATGTCACCCAGCGCCCAGCTTTTATCATAGGTGCTGGGATCCAAGTTCAGATCCTGATGCTTACACAGTGAGTACTTTGCTGAGTGATAAAATCCTCCTGGTTCCCACTGCAGAGTGTGAAGTAGATAAAAGCAATGTTCGTTTTGCACAGTGAAAACATCGCTCCAGAGGAAGGGAAGAGACTGGCTGGCAGCAGAGCAGAGATGAAGACTATGTGAGGCATGGCTTATGTCAGTGAGGGCTGCTAGTACTAGACGTTGTTGTAAAGATTACAATTTTTTCTTTAAGTTCTCAGCCTGGGCCATGAAGTCAACATAAGGGCTGATGGCCAGCATGTCAGCAAAAAGCAAACCAAGAACAGAAAAGGATAGAAACTTTACTGTGCCCTGTACACATGAGGGTAAAGATTCATAACACATTTGTAGACTCTTTAAGGAGTCTGTGCAGCTGTGTCTACTGGGTTAACACTGTTAACATATATTCCTCAGTGCTGAGGTCACAACATTTGTCCAATATGACTTCAAACCTGAGGCAGCCTGGCAAATACTTGCTTCATGTTACCATGGGAGCCAGGTTGCAGACATCACCAAGGTAGCACATATATCCCTTTCTCCTACTAAAAAACTAAAAAACAAGACTCAAAAGACCAGACCCATTAGAAAACTACCAACACGTTTACATTAAGACAAGGCATTGTACTGGGCGAGGTAGCAGAGGCAAGCAGACCTATGTGAGTTCGAGGCCAGCCTGGTCTATAAAACGAATCCAGCATAGCCAGTGCGCAGTTAAACAGAGAAACTCTCATAGAAAAAGAGAGAGGGGCGGTTGGGGCAGCGTTGCTGCAGAAAATCCAGTGACAGACGGTGTCAGAGCAATATTTAGGCTCAACGTATTTCCACTTGGTTAGTGGCATTCCAGAGCCTTCTCTGCGGTGTTAGATATTTGTGGTCTCCTCAGCTTCCTGTGGTTCAGTCACTTTTTATGCTCAGCGTTTACCATGGGAGAGCTGGGACCAGCCATCTGTGCAGGGAACTTCAAAGATGTGTTTTGCTTTGCATTCTGCTACAATGAAGTCAATGCAAATTATTTTGTGTGTGTGTTTAAAACTGTTGTACTTGTTTTTGGAGGGGAATAATAAGGAGTGAGTGAATACTAGTCGTGGCTTGTAATATAATGTTGGTCTGGCTCACGAAAAAACAAATCCAACAGATGTTAGTGTGGAGTTACTGTTGTATTGTGGGAACCTACACTTTGTTACTTTTCAGATTCTATTTGGATGCAGATTTCTCATAGTAGGGAAAACACTACATTTCATTTCCATTTAGACATAATTTAACATTGGCAACTCCTCCTCTTATTTTATTTTATTTTTCATTTTTTTCAGGAGCACCACAGATATGTTCTTGAACTTGTGGCTGACCTGATCTTTATTTAATGTTCTTTCAAAGATGAACAGAAAGGCATGAGTCTGCATTGAAAAGGCTCAGAGCCAGAGTTCAGACTGAACAACAGTTCAGAGTTCAGAGGGAGCCTTGGAGCAAATGAGAAGGAATAGTGCTTAAGGGCGGCAGGGCTGAGCCTGCACATGAACTTCATGGAGCTCTTACGAGTAGGCAGTACCACCTCCTCACCTGCTTAGCAAGGACTTTGCCAACTGCAGGGGAACCATTGACCACAACACTCATATCCAACAGCACACATCTTGTTACTTTCAAGAAAGCTTTAAAATATGGTGGTGTACAATTAGACATTTTCTTTGTCAATCGGGTTTATTATAATAAGACTCGTCCCTCAAAACTGGTCATTATTAGGACTTTGAAAAAACTATATTAAAAGGGAGAGAAATTCCCTTTATCTGATACATGTAGAAAACTCCCCTTAGAATTATCATTATTGAAAGTATGCAAATTATAACAAGAGGATTTTTTTCCCACAAATCATCCTGTAACTGGAATCTACAGTACCACTGATATTTTGAACCAGACAATTCCTTGTTCTTCAAGGGCTTAATTATGAGTACAGATATTTAGCAGCTTCCTTGGCTTCTTACTACCAGATGCCAGCAACTACCCCAAGTGTGGTTACCAAAATGGCACCTAGAGCTTCAAATGCAGCTTAGTTGGCAGATGGTATATTTCTTACGGCATAAAGCCCTGGGCTCACTTATAAGGGGTGAACAAACGGCGTCATGATGGCTTATGCCGTAAGTCCAGCATTCAGGAGGCAGAGGCAGGCAAATCTCTGAGTTCAGAGTAAGTTTCAGGGCATCCAGAGATATACAGAGAAACCTGTCTTAACAACAACAACATCAACAACAAAGAGTTCAAGGTAAACCAGGGCAATCCTCGGAACTTAGGCTATAGCTCAGCTTGTAGCATCCCTAGTGCTTTGGGTTTCTATCATGCCTGAAGTCTCAGCTTCATCTCCAGTACTCTATAAAGCAAGCAGGGTGAAGACACCTGGAGTCCCAGCTCTCAGGAAGTGGAGACAGGAAGACCACTAATACAAGGCCATCCTGGCCAACCTGAGATCCTGTCTCAAAAACAACAAGAAAAGAAGCTAGAGGAAATGGCTCTCAGGTTAGGTTCCTAGCATCCAAGTCAGGAGGCCTACAACGACCTGTAACTTCAGTTCCAGGGGATCCTACCCCCTGCTTCTGACCTCTATGGATGCCTGCAAATACATGATACACATATATACACTTGGGCATAGAATAAATAAGTACATCTTTTTAAAAACAACAACTAAATGATATCTGGCTCTTGTCAAATGTCTTCTGGTGAATGGTAGAACAAGCTCCAATTGAAAAAACCAATTTGGACAAATCTGGGTGTTTACATTTTAAGGAGATGGTTCCTTTATTGATGGAGGAAGTAGATGCTAGTTATTCTTATTACAAAGATAATAAATTCTTGTATTGATAAAATATGGAAATATGCCACTCAGATAATGTCATAGCACCTCTAAGTTTGTGTCTGTATGTTGTTTTAGTAAACAAAATCAGAGTTCTGACACCCCCAAATCAATAAAAATGAGTTTTACATTCTTCTAGAACCCTCCCTTAAGAGATGTAGGGATAGGAAATGTTCAATACCACTGCCATGCTCTTATATTCCTCTAGTACTTTCTCTCCTCAGTAGCTGTTAGTGCCCTGTTCTGCCTTAATCTCTGAACTTGACCCCAGCCACTGACCCCTACTGAACTCCCAGCCTCCTCTCCTTAACCAAATCTTAGTATCCAAAGACTTGATTCTTTCACGTGTGGCTCTCTCGTCTTTCTGGTTTGTATCCAGCTAACTTCTTCTCATTGAGCAAGCTTGCCTATCACCTAGCCCACACAGCAACAGGCACAGAGCCCAAGTAAATAGCAAACCTTCCCTGGGATGTGATCAACCCTTAGGGAAGACTATTCTTTTGTTTAATCAGTGTGTGTGTGTGTGTGTGTGTGTGTGTGTGTGTGTGTCGGTCTGCATGAAGAGATTCTAGATGAAAAGGCACATTGCTGTTTCACAAGGATGGAGGAAACAAGATGACCTGACCTTGGCTTTCATATCCGTTTTTCCTACTGAATCATGAAGTGAATTCTAGATACTTCATTGTAATGGCATCGTTGTCATTTTTTGTGCCACGGTGTCAGCACCTTATAATAATGCGATATTTGCTCTCACAGCAGCCAGCACCACAGGTGCTGCTTTGACTGATTGGGAAAGCTGAGTCTCTAGGGAGTTATGTAAGTTGTCAGCATCACATAGGTGTTGCTTTTTCACTTGTAACTGCAAGAAAAATTCCCTTGTTCAAGAATCTCTGGCCCCACCTCCTGATTTGCCACCTCGTGTGGCCTGATGAAGGAACAGCTGGTTGCCATTCCCACTCATCTTTCAACAGATGTGTATGGAGAACTGGAGGATGGCTGGTCAGACAGACCATGGGAAACACTTGGCCTGTGACTTTTATGACAAGAGCCTGTCTAAATAGTCTTCTTTATCCACATCATCCATGCCTGTCCTAGGCTGTAAGTGTCTTAGTCAAGGTGTAGTCCCAGTATCGGTATCACTTAGGAACTTGTGTCATGTGTGGAGTCTTGGGCCACATCTACTGGGTGTTGTCCCAGGTGACTGGGGCATGATGACCCCCAAGACATTGGAGGCTGCTCCTAAGCTAGGGATTTCATATCCCAGAGACTCTTTTTAACCTTTTAAAAATAACATTTATTTATTTTTAATTTATGAGTATGACCATTTTCCCTTTATGTATGCCCATAGAGTACATATATGTTTGGTGCCCACAGAAGTCAGAAAAGAGCATTGACTCCTCTTGAACTAGAGTTACAGATGGTTGTGGGCCACTGTGAAGGTACTAGGAACTGAACCTGGGTTCATTGCAAGAACAAGTGCTCTTAACCGCCGAGCCATCTCTCCAGTCCCGTCAGCAGTTCTTAAAGCTAAACAAACTTCTAAATCCCCATGAGGGCTGGTGAGACATAGATTGCACAGCTTCCTCTTCCCTTAGGGGTTTGTATTCTGTAACTTGGTGTTAGGGCCCAATACTTGGCATTTCTAAGAAGTTACCTGGTGGCTTGGGGGTCCCAGTCTGTGAGCCACTGCTACAGCCAAATAAATTGAGGAACTAGTCAATCAAATGAATCAGGATGATTTTCTGATGTGTTCTCTCCATCTTGAAGATATTAATGTTTGGCTATTGATGCTCTTTGATCCACACAAACCATGCATTAGAAACGTTTTATTATAGATTAGTATTCCACAAAAATGAACTTTGGGGACCAGTAACCTTTAAATAATAGACAGATAATTCTGAATTAAAAGAAGGAGAACAGGAAGAGGAAGAAGAAGAGGAGGAAGAAGAAGGAGGAGGAGGAGAAGGAGGAGGAGAAGGAGAAGGACAAGGAGACGGAGAAGAGCCAGCAGCAGCTGAGTACAATCAAATGACCTTGTTGTACACCATCTTTTGGTTTCTGACATGTCAGTGCAGCTGTTTAGTCCTTTGGCAAAGGAAAAGCACATTTCTCCAAGGGATTGGTGCAGGTTGAAAATAAATTCTATGTTGTTGAGATTCACATAACATATCCCGGGAAAGGGGACAAACACGTATCTGCGACGACATTTGAACTACCATCTCATCATCCTTATTGAAATACAAGACAAGAATCAAACACTGATTAAACAGAGAGCGCTGACATTTTACTCGGGGATGCTGGATGCCAGCCTAGACAAAGAGCCCGTTAAATGTGAGAGACAAAGCGCCCTTTTATAAGGCAGTACATTCATCTGCGAGAAATATTAAGTGAAGTTTCAAAGGATGGAGTTCTCCAGCATTTTAACCTACAGCATTTACTGAGAGATGGTGGGCAAAATCACACTCAAAACACATGAATTTTCGAAAGTGAGAAGCATTTCTTAAGAACTGGTTGGGATCCACATTAAGACTTTTGCCTCCAATGATGGGAATTTATACCAGAAAATAAAAACCAAAATGGTTCATGAAATTTGGACAAGTAAGTACCTTTTTCCATGTAAGTTAAATATAAGATGCCCATTTTGTGACACCCTTTGTGGGTAGGAGATATAGAAAAGGGCAGGATAGATACAGTCTTTGTCATCAAATATCACTATAATAGGAAGCCTGAAAAGAATGAAAAACTAAGTACACCCGATAACTCCCTGTTATATAGATGGTAAACAATTAAAAGAGATGTAGAATCAATGTCAGGGTAGATGGCTTTAGAAACAGTGCCTAGAGTGGCTGTTTATGATTTACTTGAGATAACACAGAAGAGAGTGGGGAAAAAAAGCCATGTGAGTGTTTGAGTAAAGAGACTTGTAGAAATCCAAAACAGTATGTGAAAAAGATTACAACCAAGGGGGTGGCGGGGGAATGGGGTGCTGATAGAACTGGAGGAGGGTGCATGTACTGCGCAGATGAAGTGTGTAAGAGTCCACAGTAAATCATGTGTGCAAATGGGTATGTGCATTTGGAGGGAACAGGGACCACAGCATCCTAGGACTCGGTAGACATGGTCTCCTGTTTTGGACCATCTCGTTATTCATATCTATTTCCTTATGCTCAGAGTGCTGCACAACACTTCCGGTTACACAAACAGGCTAATCACTCGGCTGAGTCTAGAATTACGTGTAGATGCATCATATGGTGTGCTGATAACTCTTGTTTTTCCCCAGGGCCTCCTTTATCTGTCTGTGGTTAAGGAGGTTGGTCTTGATGTTCCTGCTATGTTCATCTCTGCACAGACATCTTCAACAATGTGCTGTTGCTCAATATCCTCTACTCCTCCAGTAGACTGGCCAACTCTCTTAGCTGTGCTACGGCCAGTGAGAGTCAAAACATCCAGAGACCGACACTGGGGACCACAGAGTCCGTCCATGATGTCCCGAGTTCTCCTTGTTATGAACTATGATAAGATAATTTCATAACAGTGAATCTTTTGGGTAGTTTTTAAATATAAAAAGATTATAGGGTAAATCATTCATTAAAGTAAAATGACTTGTTTAGCTGTGGTTTAAAAAGGAGGACCAGCCATAGGACATAGATTACTAAAGAAGATTTGGGGGATATTTTAGAAAGTGAGTATAAGAAGGTTTCTTTTCCATATTATTTTCTACTACTAAAATAAGCATAAAAATCATGCAGAGGGACCCCAAAACGTTGGGGTTAGTTATCAAATCTTTTCTCTGGAATGACTTAGAGAAACCCAGGAAGGGTTGCCAGGGAATTCAGAGAATATAAGATAGTGCAGCTGGGAGAAAGAACAGACTGGTCTTTCCTCCTGTGACTTCCAGCACAAATGCTCAGGATGCAGGCCTCCGAAGATGTCCACATTCCTGCTACAGGAACTTTGTCACAGCGATGGGTTAATCGTGGGTGTGTGTTGGGGTCGGGGGCATTGGACTCCCAAATGCTCTCCCCTGTACTTTGTGCTTTTAAGTACATGGTGTAGCATGGAGTTAATCAAGGCTGCCCGAACTCCTTGCAAGTAGAGGGAGGCACAAACCTGCTTTTCTTTACCCTTTCTGAAGACAGCCTGATTGTGTAATCGTACCCACACGAGTCTGGCTTGTGTTGTTAGAGGAATTATGTCCTCATTAAAAACAAATCTTAATAGACCTAATTTGATGGCTGCTTTTGTCTGTAACTTGATCAAGAAGGTAATGAATGTGAGCCAGGTTTTTTACCCCCCAGAGGGACAGTAGAAAAAGTCGGAAATATTCACCAATACAGATCATAGCCACAATAGGGGTTTTGATACGCTAATGAGCCCAGGGGCAATTGAATACAAATAGGATGGACTTGTGTGTCTGAGTGTTGCTGCAAGAAAACCTACATCTCCCTGAGAGGGTTCATTTTCAGAGGACAACTGCTCTTTGGGTCTCATCTTCCCCGACTATAACATGGGACAATACTGTCTATGCAGATAGAAAATAAGTACTCTAATTTGTCAGAGTGCCGTGGTTATAGGTGTGAAGTGAGTCATCAGGATAAAACACTCTGAACAGTGTTTGGGTGTCTGGTCTAGTAGAGGGTTAATGGCAGCACTCACTATAAGGTGCGGCTATGATTATTTTTTAGATTATTTTTGGCTTGTCTGCACAGTTGAGTAAGAAAAACACTCATACACGCACAGAGGGTGGGAGCTGGGAAAAGGCCTCTAGAGTTTTGTTTCTAGCCTGTTCCCATGTGCATCTATACCTTTTAAGATATTGGTTGTTCTTGGCATTGGTGGTGCACACCTGTAATTCCAGCACTCAGGAGGCAGAGGCAGGGGGACCCTCTGAGTCTACAAAGTGGGTCCAGGATAGCCAGGGCTACACAAAGAAACCCTGTCTCAAAAGCAAAAACCAAAACAACCCTCCCAAACAGCAACAACAACAACAACAAGATACTGGTTGTATAAGAAAGGGATTCCCAGCTAGGTGTGGTGGTGAGTGCCTGTAATCCCAACACTCGGGGTGGCAGAGGCAGGTGGATCTCTCTGAGTTCAAGGACAGCCTGATCTACAAAGCAAGTCCAGGGTAGCTAAGATTACACAGAGAAACCCTGTCTGGGAAAAAAAACAAAACAAAACAAAACAAAACAAACAAACAAAAAAAAAAAACCAGAACAAAACAAAAGGAATTCCTTTGTTTGGGAAAATTTTGTTAAATAAAATCAATCCTTTAATGTGACATCTGGCTGTATCCATCCCAAAAGGGGCCATATTCTCTCTGTGATGGTTGGTTCTGAGCCCTTCCCCAGAGGTTCTTACTTTCATTTGTTTGTTTGTTTTTCTTTTTTTAATTAATTTATTCCTATTACATCTCAGTTGTTAGCCCATCCTGTATCCTCCCATTCCTCCCTCCCTCCCTCCCGCTTCCCCTCCTACTCCCCTCCCCTATGCCTGTGACTGAAGGGGACCTCCTCCCCCTGTATATGTTCATAGGGTATCGAGTCTCTTCTTGGTGACCTACTATCCTTCCTCTGAGTGCCACCAGGCATTTGTTTTTTAAGACAGGGCTTCTCTCCTGGCTTAAAGCTTGATCTGGGCATCATTTTTTTAAGGCCTTAGATACTGTATAGCAAGTGAGGCCTGACAGACAGAAGTAGGAGTATGTAGATGGATGGAATGTGATGCTTTCTGTTGGTTCTAGCCTTGTCTTTTGCTTTCTGGGCCACAGAATGTGAACAAGGTTCAGCCACAGGCTCCTACCACCACAGAGCTGAGTCACACCTTCCTACCCTGGTGGATTGTACTTGCCAAAATAAAACTTTCTCCCTTAAGCGATTGCCATCAGGTAGCTTGGTCTGAGAGATGCGAACATAAACACTCTAATAAGCAATCTACAAACTATTTATTTCTGTTCTTCGCTCATAATGGCAGCTCAGAATATGGTGGCAATCCCAGACAGTACCACCTCCCAAGTGACTGAGCACAGGACCCATCTGTAGGATGTCTTCTGAGCTCTAGAGGATATTTGTTCTTGAAAATTATGCTAACAGAGGAAAGTGAAGCTTTCCAAGCCTTAATTAGTCAGGGCAGAGCTCTATCTGTGGTCTGCCTCTCCCAGTGCCTTCCCAGGAGGTTGTGCATAAAGCACACAGCTTGCCCCGGCCTGGGTTTCTGAAGGAGAAGACCTGGAGTAAAACAGGATGGCTGCAACACAGAGATGAGGAAGCAGGTGGAGGAAGCCACCAGGGTACCTGCCTTCTCTGAGCACTCTCATTGCAAGATGTTGCACTCCTCCGTCTCACTTCCCTCCTCTGTGCTGGGGATGAGCATGCTTGCCTTGTGAGATGACAGACTGTAGGGTAGTAGATAAAGCACGAATTAGTCATCTACAGCATCACGTTCCCGACACACAGCAAAGGCTCAGGATATGCTGCCAGGCATTGCCATGTTTCAAGAGGAGGCACATGTCACAGACAGTGAAGGAGATTCCTGATAGCTGCTTGTTTGCTAGGACTTTTTTCTTATAGGATTAAAAAAAAAAATTAACCAAAGCAAAGCAAAACAAAACAAAACAAAAACAAAAACCCAAACAAGCAAACAAACAAAAAACCTGGCTAAAAATTGGGCAATGGGCCCTAGCACATACAAATGGCCAACACTATGGGGAAAAGAGCTCCTTCTAGAAAAAAATCACCAGGGTAATGCAAAACCAAACTCTCTGTGACATAGGACTTCACTCTCACAATGATGGTTATTATTAAAAAAAAAAAAAAAAAAAAAAAAAAAAAACCAACCAAATATAACAAGCAGTGTGAGGCGTGGATAAACTGGAACTCCATCCATTGTTAGTAAGAGTATAAGTTAGTACAGTGATGGTGACTAAGTATATGGAGGTTCCTTTTTAAAAAATTAGAACTATTTCACTATTTCATAACTCAGTAACCCTACTCCTGCATACGTAGCCAAAGAAAATGAGAGCAATGCACCAATATACACAGAAGCCAAGAAATGCAAAGAACCTGTAAGTGGAGGGTGTAGGTCAAGAACATGCATGAGTCATCAATGCGCCAATCCCTATTGAATAAACAAAATGCAACACATGCGCACAGCGGGATTCTATTCATTCATAAAAAGGAAGAAATTGTGGCATTTGTGGCATGGTAACTGGAGATGCTCCTGCTAAATTAAACACTCCAGGCACAGAAAGACAAGTACCACGTGTCCTTGCTCGTGTTGATCTCACAGAAGTTGAGAGCAGAGTGATAATTGCTGGAGACTAAAGAGAATATGGACTGATGATTGACAGGAGCATGAAGTTCTGATGCCGTTGCATGATGTGATGACCGCCAGAACACAGTGCATTTCACCCACCACAAGCTACAGGAAGAGGACCTGAAATTGCACACCCTAAAGTGTTCAAGTGATAAATGATTGATTAACTATCATGTAATATATACCAGCATCAAACATCTTGATATATCATGAATATGCATATTATTGTGTTGAAACTTTTAAAAAGCAGCAATATAAAGTTTGTCAACCAAAGAATCATGAGAATGCTGCAGAGTTTGCGACGCTAAGAAGCTTCTTGTAATATTGAATCAGCCCATATTTCTCTTTAACAATGAGACCATGAAAGACTAGTCTGGTCACAATGCTGAAGGCAAATGACTGCTGGGCATTCAACCATAAGTGGGACATCTCCATCACACCTCTAAGGCCCAGGTTGAACAAGGAAGAGAGACAGAAAGACTATAAGAACAAAAGGGTGGAGAGGAGTGTCAGGTGATGTGGCCTTCCACCTGTGGTGTGGCCATGGCAACCAAGAACAATCGTGGATGCTGGCACAAGACTGGACCCTCAGCACTGCACTGTGCACAGAGGAGCACCCAAAAGGACTCACTCCTTCCTAGGGGGTTGTGACTGTTACATGTTGATGGCTGCCCCAGGCAGGACTGTCATTTTCTTGGATGGTGTATCCAATGTGGGACTCATTGGGAAAAAGAGGTTAAGAGGGAAGAGGGGGCAACAATAGGAGAATGGGGTGTTGGATACAGTCACATATGTTGTATATATGTGTAAAACAGTCAAAATGGTTTTCAAAAGAATGCTGGTAATTTTTGCTGCCAGCATGGAAATTGTGGTGTAGGTGTAGGGGCTTTGGATTTTATTCCAGAAATTTGTGAAGTGATTAATCATTGAAGGGGTCTTTAAACAGTGATCACCCATCAGGCATGGAGCCATGGCAGACCCAGAGCCAAGGCCCAATGCTAAGAAGAATTGAGATACTTTTGGAAATTTCTATAATAATTGGAACAGCAAATGCTGCTTGTGAGATTCAGATTGTCAGTGGCATTTATATGCATCTATCTCTGTATCATGTCGCTTTTCTAGCAGCTTCTTTGATTGTACTTTATAGAAACAGTCTGGGCCAAAGGGGCATTAAGACAAAATAACAAAAATACTCACTTTAAATAATTTCTAAAACAATGGTTATCAAAAGTTTGTTCCTAGATACCAGTGTGGCCTAAGAGTTTGCTTGGGAAAAACAAAACAAAACAAACCAACATCACTGGGCCCCAAACTCACTATACTATATATAGATTCTGATGAAGGGCCAGGAGCCTATTTCAAAAAGACCTTCAGGCTACACTTATGAATATTAAAATTTCGGAAACATTGACATGGTCTCCAGGATAGAGTCTCAACCTCCAAGTTGAGTGAGCAAGGGAAAGTGAGCATCACACTGCAGGCCTGGACCAGGGAGAAAATGCAACACCTTGTCTCTAACACCAAGTCTGTTCAGCGAGTACCTGTTCCAGTGTGCTAAGACCAGGTTCAGTTGTATCCAGTTACGGAGGCTGCCCCATAGGCCGACTTAGGGAAACCGAGGCTGAAGGCTCTCCTGGGTTCCATTTTTCTTTATTTATCAAACCTATAAAGAAAGAGAACACAAAGGTGTGTCACGGAGCCTAAAGCCAGATCTCAATGCATGAGCCATGTCAGCCATAAGCCTGGGGCAGGACTATAGTTCATACTGCTTGTCAACTTGATAGGATCTTCAAGCAAGCAGGAGACAAGCTTCTAGGTACCTCACTGAGGAAGGTTTTTGGATTGAATTAATAGAGTTTGGAAGATCTACCCTAAATGCAGGTGGCGTCATTGCGTAAGCTGGCATACTGGACTGTGAGAAGGAGGTAGTTAGCTGAGCACCAGCTAATCTCTGTGCTTCCTGACTGTGGATTCAGTGCGACCCAATGCCTCAAGCTCTGCCTGTCAGCCATGATGGACTGTAACTCCTGGAAGAATACATGAATAAAACACATCCTCCTTTAGTTTCTCTTTGTCAGATATTTTATCACAGCAACCAGAAAAAAACAAGCGACGCACAGACCAATGCTCTGGACCTACTCTGAGTTCTTGGCATGGTAGTTCTTTGCATATTAATTAGTTTCCCATCACCCAACCCCAGCTTTTCTCTTTTGGTATCCTTCAGATTCCATCCATAGGCTTAGAATGATTCCTCCCTTCGCTCCATTGATCGATCAGTAAGTCTTTCATATGTCATAGACTTTGTTTTCTTTGTGTTAGGAAGCACCTTTTACAAATCCATCCTGATACCTAAAACAGGGACTTGAATCTTTGAGAAATTAGTCTCCAAGGGGCATGGATTAGGCTTGAGATGAATGCTTGTGCAGAACTGGGTCTATTTCCTATCTGTCATATTTCTGTAGGCTCCATTTTCATTGACTCCTTCATTGGCTAAAGAGTTTTCTTGCTGTATGAGCAGCAGTGTGTAGCTTTAAACGCTAAGTGCTGATACAGGAAACAAAGAAATTATGATCTGTTCTCTAATGCCCACTGCAGCAGTTAATGAACCCTGCCACTATGACTTAGTTATGTGCTTATTTTACTGCGAATTTATTTGATTGTGAGGTTTTCAATGTAGATATGCTCAGGAATCACAATGGATTAATACTGTTTGTGTTCTACGCTATCAGGATGGTCCATGAATTTAAACCATTGCTTCAGAATCAAAAAGCTCAAGGAGCAGAGAGATGGCTCAGCAGTTAAGAGCATTTGCTGCTCTTGCAGAGGGCCAGAGTTTAGTTCCCAGCACCCACGTGGCAGCTCACAAGAGCCTAGCTCCAGTTCTCAATGGAATCTGATGTTCTTTTCTGACCTCAATAGGCTCCTGCGTATACATGATGCATGTACAAAACACTCAGACACACACACACACACACACACACACACACACACACACACACGTATCTTTTTTTTTTTTTAATACCAAGGAGATATGTTTCTTACTTACTTATCCAACAAATGTTTCCAGGAAAAAATAGGGAATGAGGTATATTATCAAATCAGATATTATGCCTTCTTAATTTTATAGGAATAATATGCTTTGCAATTTTAATGTGGAGTCCATTCTTCGCTTCCATTTACTATTTAAAATGGCTGGACTCAAGTTTACCATCACATTCAGTCTCAGTTTTAAGGAAGGACATGGAGCATCCACTTATGAATCTTTTGCTTTGTCTTCTTCTAGTATCAAAGAAAGAGCCCATTAGAAATACAGCCTTCTGCGTATATAGTCACATTATTTTTTTATTTATATCCACATGAATTCTTTTCTCTAATTTATGAATTAATGCACAGTTGTTAAAAATTAAAAAAATGAATGATGGGGAAAGTTGCCCATGCTTTGTTGGCAAACCTTTGAACCTAATTGTTCAGAGATCAATTAGATTGGCTTCTGCAACCAGCAGCTGTGGTTGATTGGTTTTTTCCCCCAATCACTGTCACAACAGTTACTCTCAAAGAGCAGTTACATTTAATCTGCTGGAACCCTTAACAGAAAAACTCTAATTGTCAGAAAACAGCATTGTTTTGCAGTTTCTTCTCATAAGCAGTACATAAGCAGTAACTTGTTCTTTTGACTCTAAAAGAGTTAAATGCAAGAAGGCATCTTTGTACATTGAACACGAGATTTAAATATTTATGTTTCATGTGTATGCATTTATTATATTTGTGGTGTGTGCACATGTGCTTACTTGTGTGGACACAGGTGTTTACAGGTGTGCACTGCACATTGTGTGGACACATAAAAGGCTGGAGTTGGATGTCAGGGGTCTTCTTGGTCTCTTTGCTTTATGCATAGATGCAGGATCTCTCACTTGAGCCCGGAGTTCTCAGTTGGCTGACACAGCTGGCCAATTTGCTCTGCAAGCCTTCTGTCTCACTGCGTTCTGTGTGTGTCTCATATCACTCAGGCTGACCGTGAGCTCCTGATCCTCCTGCCACCATTTCCTACATGCTAGGGAGTGGGCATGCCTGACTAAGTGTATGTGTCTTAATGTTTGTCTATTTAACAGGATATCCTTGAAACTTACAAAAACACAAACAAAACCCACACAACTTTGGGGGTATAAAGAGGAATGTGAAGCCAAAGAGTTTTACTGTGATTAAACTGTGATAGCCATTTATTTCAGAAACTGAGAGCAAAGGGTTAAAAAACAATCAGAACCAAAATCTGACAGGTGAGAGGGGGTAAGAATAGCTGTGTCTGTTATGTTCAGCACATGAAGGCAGACGCACAGCACACTGGGTATTCCCTTTTCCCACCCTCGAGTGACACTGCTTTCAAGGTCACAGTTGCCACGGTACCTGGATGTCCTTTCTGATCTTTTTGGTCCAGCTCACTAGGGGACTATTACTAATCTATCAAGGGTGACTTATTAAGTTGCCTTCTTGTGTGCATCATTATTCACTTATTTACCATTTATTGAACAAGAAAGCTGTGCCAGCCATGTTAAAGGCATCCAGGAGCAAAATATGAAATGTGCACTCTAATATGTAGAAATCTTTTTGATTGCTCCTTTTGGCCCTGTATGTTTGTTTGGCATATAGCATTCCAGGGTAGTGTTTGGTGCAGAGCACTCTGGTATCAGTTTAACACGGCCCAGCAGTTCAGGGCAGCTGTGGCTCTCACTCAAATAATGAGGACATTTGTTCCACCTCAGTTCACTTCCTGTTCAGGGTCTATTAAAACCACACTTACTGTCCAGAGATTCCCTCTCAACTCACTGTGTTCCAAGGCTGGGCTGGGTACTGAGGATTCAGTGTGTTCCCAGGCTGGAGTTGGGTGCTGAGGACTCAGTGTATTTCGAGGCTGGGCTGGGTACTGAGGATTCGGTGTATTCCCAGGATGGTTGGGTACTAAGGACTCACGGTGTTCCAAGAGGTATGGAGAGAAGAGTCATACAGTGAGCATCACCAGGAAATCCAGCCTCTACTTGCCTTTCAGATGTGTTGATTAGATCCTTGCTAGAGCACTCTGTCAGAGTCCGTTCTCAGAGGAACCGAATGAAGCTGCACCACATGAGGACCAATGGCTGACACCATCGCTTGCTCGAAGCTTGTGTGCAGCTGTGAACAGCTGTGTTGGTGCCAGTTTAGCTATGACCACATCACCAGGAGACAGATAACAAGCCATTCATTCACAAAGCCCTAGTCAGAGGGGCTCACGGGTTTGTTCTAAGGAAGATGTTTCTATCTTTTTAAAGTTTATGCTGATGTAAGGCAACTGGGTCTTATAATTATTTCACAGTTAAAGGCTTTCTCTGCCCAGGATCAGTGCTATAGGGATACATGCATGAGGGTGCTTACAAACAGACATGAAACAGGAAAAAGCATTTGGCAGCTGCCAAGGAGGATCAGTCTCTGTGTGACTCTGTGACTAGCCATTCATTTCCTTATGAATAAGCCTCAGTTGTTTTCTCTCCAGAGGGGAGGACACAGAAAGTACCAAAGAGAAGAACTACCTTTGCAGCTCAATTTAACACCCTCACTTGCATACTTATTCAAAAAAAAAAAAAAAGAAAAGAAAGAAAGAAAAATAAATACAATAAAAGAGGTCATTTGTCTATCCACTGACTACGCAGGGTCCTACCATCAGTAGACCAAGACAGGAGTCTATACTCTTGAAGGGGACAAAGGAAGCAACTGAAATAGCACTGGGATATTGGTTTTAAACAGACATCAGTTGTCTGTGTGAAGGGGAAACTGTGTGTATGGGGCACCCTGCCCGCTTGAAAACTGGATGAGAAGACACAAACACAGGCCAGCTGCAGAGGCTGCCTTCTCATCGTAGGGCTGGAGTGATGGCTTAGTGAAAAAAATACTTGTCACACAGGTCTGGGGACCTGAGTTTGAATCTGCAGGACCCACCTAAGAGCTGGGCACACAATGCAAGTGTCTGCAAACCCAACATATCTATAAGAAGATGAGAGGCCCAGATGGGAGAATCGCAGAAGCTCAAGGCCAGCTGGCCTAGACTATCACGTACCCTCTGTAGCATGGTGAACTCATCAAAGCTGGGCTCCTTCCAAGGTCAGTCAGTATTCCAGTAAGATGGGGCTATTGTCTTTTTTTTAATACTTCTTGCCTGGAAGGCAGCAAAATGCCAGGGTCACCATATGTCATCATTAGTGAGTCACCATAAGCTCATTTGAAAAAGGGACATAACTTTCACTTCCAATGGAAAAGCACCACACAATTTCTAGCCTGGTTTTAAAACCATTATACATGACTGATGTTTATAAAATACTTTCTATGCACTGGGCACTTTAGTAAATTCCTAAGCAAAAACATTCAAATTATATTGCCCAGTACAATGTGCAGTCTGTTATCACCTCAGCTAACAAATGAGAAAGGAAAGGTTTAAGAAGGATGGGTAACTTGTCCAAAACCACCAGGAAGTGAAGCCAAATTTGTAAGATTTACAAGCTTAACCTGAAGCTGCAACACCTTAGTCTTTTTTTTTTTTTTTGTAATTTGGTCCTGCCGTCTGGTCCAATAGGCACAGTAGAAACATTTTAAGTGCTTATAAAAAGGCTGTCTCGGCAACTACATATCCAATGGCTCTCAAACAGGGTCTTTGTAGACTGTCACTGAGAACATACTGCACCCTCTTACCAGAAGTAGAATCTCTGGAAGAATGCATGTCTAAGCGGGCTCTAGACCTGTTTCTAGACCTGCTTGAATAATTTTCCCTTTAATGGCCTCATCCTTAGAACCTGTACCCCTGGGTCTTGAAGTTAGAGACACAATTACAGTTTGGAAAACTGCTTCTAAATCAAAATTATCTCAGCTATGGGGAGAACTATAGGTTGAGAATATTAATTCCTAGAACACGGAAAAGTATCTTTTGCCAGTGTTTTACAACTTACATTAACAAGAAAAGGAGTTGGCAGTGTCTCAATGCAAACCAATTTGCTTTACATTTATTTCTTCATCCAGAGAATGTTCAATAAGTGCGCACTGTGCATCAGGCACTGTGGTGGCTTATGAAGATGGCCTGATAAAGAGGTTAGACACTGTCTCCTGCTTCGGGCACATTATGCCTGTGCTTAGATGTGTAGAGACACTAAGCAGCAACTCTATGGAAATGTAATGATGCCTGATGGCTAGGAAGAAAATTACTAAGGCAAAAACACCGAGGCAGCTGAGGGCAAAGAGAAGTCTGCTTTGCACGCATGCTGGCTGGAATGGCCTTTTCTAGATAGTTGACAAGGGATGCAAAGCCCAGAGGAAAGTGGGGAAGGAACGACCATGCATCTTTCTTCTGACTCATCCTTCAGTGCTGTGCTCTTTTCTTTTGAGTTTAGGCCCTGTTCCAGTGGGAACTCAACTCAAAGATGAAGAGAAATAAGTGCCAAGAGAATCTCAGTGGGCTTCTTCCACTATTAAGCTTGCAAGACTTTCCCATCAGCTGACTCCATTCTCTGGCACACAGACGCCGTGAGATTTAAAGACTGATTCTCCTCTCCAGCATCAGGGAGGTCTGAGACCAGCCTCCCCCCACCCCCCCACACCCCCGCAACAGCCTCAAAAGGCTGTCACTAGAGAACCTGCCTAGTCCCCTGGGCCCAACCAATGTCCTAAAAGGTCACTTCTCTTGTCTCCCAGAACCACCTTGAAGCTACAGAAGTGGAGGAGGTCTCCAGGACACTGCAAAGCATCAAAAGATGACTTTCCACAAAATGTACATGCACTTCACTTTTCAGCTCTTACCTTGGTTACATCGACAGTACTGAGGTTTAAGCAAGCCTGCCCTTGGTGGTGGGAGTCAGGGGCCTTGCTGACAGTTGCATCCTGGTGTGTTTATTCCAGTTTTGTTGTTCATGGATCTAGAGGAGAGAGGATCCCATATTTGGGGTCCTGGTATGTATGGCATCTGTAGGAGGTGACACATAGGGACTAAACAGGATTAGGGACATAATCATTTACTCATCTGTGAAATGTCTAAACATGTAGTTATGATGTTAAACAATTCTTTGAGAAATTGCTCTAGGGATGTCTGTGCATCTAATAGACAGATGCAAACATTTAGCAGTATTCACATGCAGGCTGAACATCCCTAATCTGAACATCTAACATTTAAGAAAGAAAGAAAGAAAGAAAGAGAGAAACAAACAAACAAACAAACAAACAAAGAAAAGGAAAGGCTTCAACATCTGAAAGGCTTTGCATGCTAACACAATTAGACAAGGGGAAGATTAAATACCTGACCTCTTACAGGTCAGTGTATTCGAACTTTGTTTCATGTACAAAATTATTAAAATACTCTACAAAATTACCTCCAGAGAATGTGTATGTATAAATATATAAACACAAATGAACTTGGATTTGAAACTCATATTCCATACATAACATATCTCATTATAAATATCCAAGTAATCCAAAATCTGAAAAAAAATCCAAAATCCCAATATCCAAGTAATCCAAAATCTAGGAGAAATAAGTCCAAAATCCCCAAACCTTCTGTTCCTAAGTTGCATAAGGACAGCCATACAGCATAGATTTCATGTCCAGATCCAAACCCAGTAGCTACTAGCCTAATCCATACATACTTTTGTATTCAACTCTTACCATAACACTGTGAAAGTGTTACTATAGCATGGTGTGTCACAAGGACTGATTGGTATACAATTAAGACCTGAAGTGTCTGACTGAATGACCACTGGACAATTCATAGTATTTATGAATGGACAGAATTGACATTTAGCTCATCCCAGCCACGTCAGTTAGCACTTCAAGTGATTTGTGGAACATAGCCGTTTTTTGCAAGAGTTCTGTTGGACAGTACTGGTGACCCTCAGCCAAGCTGGCTCACCAGGGACACTATGACCCAATTTATGCACACTGTGATGATCCTATACTCTAGAGAATGCTGAGCAACCAGCAGTCACTGGTCACAGTAGCACTGTTCCCCAGTGGGAGCAACCAGAAGCATTTCCAGACATTGCCCAAAGATTGTTGGGAAAGGAAAAAGAATCTGCCTTGGTTGAAAATGAGTGTTCTGATCTCAGCGTAGGGTTTGTGAGCTGATAGAGGACTTATATAAACAGCTTTAAATACTGAGATGTTATATTTTCTCACTGGAAGATATAACAAAACATGTTTTCTTAGGGTTTTGTGACTGCTAAATACTCTAGGCAGGTAATTTTTCAGAGTGAAAGCACATTAAAAGTTAGGACCATGAGACAGGAAGCTTTGAGACTATGAGTTCTGCTGTCTCATCACCTGCTCCATGACGTCAGGTTTCCTTGTTTAAATAACTCAAAGGCTGAGATGAGGGCAAATTTGATTAATTGCTTAGATGGCAAACCCTGGGGATTTGGATATTCTTAAAAGAAGAAACAGAGATTGAGGGGATTACCAACTTGAGACCCACTCCATGGGAGAGAGCCAACCTCTGACACTATTAATGATGCTCTGCTATGCTTGCAGACAGGAGCCTAGCATAACTGTCTTCTGAGAGGCTCCACCCAGCAGCTGATAGAAACAGATGCAGAGACCCACAGCCGAACAATAAGCAGAGCTTGGGGAGTTTTGAGGAAGAGTGTGGGAAGGATAGAGGGAGCCAGAGGAGTCAAGATCTCCACAAGAATACCTACAGAGTATTCTACCTAACCTGGGCCCATGGGGGCTCACAGAGATTGAACCACCAACCAAAGAGCATGCATAAGATGGACCTAGAGCCCCTATACATATGTAGCAGATATGAAGCTTGGTCAACAAATGGGTCCTCTAACAATGGGAACATGGGCTACCTCTCTGTTGCTCTCATCTGGATCCCTTTCTCCTAGTTGGCTGCCTTGTTAGGGCTCAGGATATGCTTAGTCCTGCTGCAATTTGATGTGCCAGGGCTGGTTGGTATCCATGGGGGTCCTCCTCTTATCTGAGAAAGAGAAGGGGTGGGGAAAGGGGACTAGAGGGTGGATCAGGCTGTAAAGTGATTAAATAAATAAATGGAAAAATTCTACATGAAAAAGTCACATAGAAGCTTAGTGCCAGAGGAGGCTCCCAAACATATACTTATACATATACATATACATATACATATACATATATGTATATATAAACATATACATATATGTGTATGTATACATATATATAATCTGACCTAAAAATATGGAACTCTTTCTCTCTCTGCCACTCCAGAGTCTACTTTCTGTGTGTGCACAGCACAGGACATTCAGCTGTTGGCTGAGTTCCTCCTCCATGCTGTTCATCAGCCCAGTCATTCTTCACACTTGTACACAACATTTTTCTCTTCCTTAGTATGACCCAATTAACTGAAAGTTTCTAGGAAAACATCATTTTTTCTATTTGCTTCTGTTGTTGTTCATCAAAGAAAATTTTGATTGATCATTTTGAAAAAGGAAGCTACCATACGAATCAATCAAGCCATCCCAACACCAACAGACCCAAGCTAAGAAACATGTCAAAATGGTCTCAGCAAAAGAATTCACTAAATTAGAGCTGCCGAAGGAGAAGACAATTGGGGATTAATAAAATACTTTAATTAAAACATGAGTTAAAAAGAGAAAGTCGTTATCTTTTTGATATTTGATGCATTGATTAATCAAACTCCAACATGGGAAGGATATAATGACATCAACTGGGCAAAAATAGAAGTTCACAGAGGATCATTGGCTCTATTCTGGCAAGTAGACAAGGGCATAAATTATCCACTTACGTGTGAGTCAAGGTGCCACTGTACTTTGGAAAAGAACTCTTACTGTGAAAGGATGACCACTGCTTTGCAATCTTTTCATGCCATATATTTGGAGCTGCGTCTTTATAAATAGCATCTCTGCTTACAGCTACGGTATAGTAGGGATTAGAAGGCATGAAGCCTTATTAGCTAGTTGCTATAGTTTAGCTGTGGTAGGGGCCCAGTCCTCAGTGTGTCAGTACTGAGGTAATGGAGCCTTTGATATAAAGCATAATGTGAGGCGAGTTACTGGGGGCTCGGCCCTTGCGGATGGTGAATGCCAATTCTGAAGTGTTAGCTCTCAACAGAGTGGGTTGTCACAAAGGGGCTGCATGTTTAGCCTCTTCTGTTCCTCGGCCATATTGTGGTAGGCCAGTGGACTCCTTAGAAGTTGACCATGTGGGGCCACCTAACCTTGGACTATCAACTCCCAAAATTGTGAGCAAAATAAATCTCTTTCCTTATAAAATAGCCATTGGTGGTGACCCATGCCTTTAATCCCAGCACTCAGGAGGCAGAGGCAGGTGGATCTCTGTGAGTTTAAAGCCAGCCTGGTTTACAGAGTGAACTTCAGGACTGCCACAGTTACACAGAGAAATCATGTCAAAAAACAAAATAAATAAGTAAATAAATAAATAGCCAGAAGCATGCATTTGTTTGTGCAGTATAAATGGATTAATACAGCAGTCAAAAGAATGGGAAATAACTAAATGAAAGTCAACTGAGTATGGCTACTTCTAACCCAGAAAATCAGATTTGTTTAAATGAATTTATATCTCATCTCAAATTAATACTTCATAATGTTAGAAGCGAAAATAATTATAATTTGATATCTAGTGTTTACTTGTTTTGGGTTTAGTAAAGCACTTACTTAGTGCTGTGTCCAATATGTTTCTAAATTGACCAAAATGTTATCGATCAAGCAGAGCCTTTAACAAATTGTAAATAATC
The DNA here is from genome assembly GCA_907169655.1 of Acomys percivali. Classification (NCBI taxonomy): domain Eukaryota; kingdom Metazoa; phylum Chordata; class Mammalia; order Rodentia; family Muridae; genus Acomys; species Acomys percivali. The sequence continues at coordinate 48,948,919 of OU015745.1, read as the reverse complement.
TTCTTGTTTGTTTGTTTGCTTTTGAGACAGGGTTTCTCTGTGTAGCACTGGTTGTCCTGGACTCACTTTGTAGACCAGGCTGGCCTTGAACTCACAGAGATCCATCTGCCTCTGCTTCCTGAGTGCTGGGATTAAAGGCATGAGCCACTGCAACCGCCTCTGTAAATAATCTTGCAGGAAGGCAGCCTACCTTGGAAATTCAAATGCATCAGATAGTTCTCTTACTCATTCCACATACAAATCACATTGTATACGCAGATGTTCAGTCATATATATGCAGCATTAAAACTCATTGAGCTGAAGCGAGCAGGGAAGAGTGGCTCCAGAAGTTCCTTGTGAACTGATAAAAACTGGTGTGGGAGCAAACAATGAGAGAACACTCAGTCAACGGAGGGGCAAGGCTGCACTCAGCCTGGGCTGAGGAGGAGACAGGGACATTGGTAGACTGCAAATGAATCTTCTCAACATGTGCTGGGCTGGAGTCTGCCTTAGTCTAATGCTAATTTCTACTAATTTCTACTTCTTGGGGTTTCCTCACAAGTAATTGGCTAATGGGAAGTTCCTTTCTGGTCTTGCACAGTCATTTTAAATCTGTTTCTTGAAGAGCTCTAGAAGATTTGGGGGCTGCTGGGGGAGGCTGAAGCTTGTGTCAAGTTGACCATGTGGAAGTGAAAAGTGGTCATTGTAGGCACAGGTGCCACTTCCCTCTTCTTCCTTCTTCCTACTCCTTTTGAAGAGAGATACAGCCTCAATGGAAGAAGAGAGAACTAGAAAATCAATGGAGGGTGTGTCGGCAGGGAGAGCCAGCCACTGACACTTGCAGCCTCAGGTGCCATGTATTTCTAATCTGTACTAGATGAGGAAGAGTTAAGTTGTAGACCTGTGATTGACACCTTTAGGTGATCTATCTGTACCATCACATTATCAGGAGAAAAGACCCAACCCCTAGAATTCCTGAAGGATTGATAATAGGAGTGAGGGGTAAAGTCCTTGTAAGACTCAGAAACTATAGACATACTTAGCCCAAAACAAAATTTTACATGAAGCCAGTCCATTATGTGGAACCACATGAAAGTCTGATTTCTATAGGTCAAAATGGTTGGCTGGTAGCAACATTATAGAATCTAGTACTAGAGTTTAGTTAGTCAACTGCCTTTAATGGAAAGGCAGCATTTTATGTGTTTATTACATTTACTAAATGGTTGGTATTGATTTTTGGTACCATCTTTCCCCCCATCTAAAGTGTAACTAAATTTCAAACTGTAAACAAAATGATAGGCATCTACTTTTTATGATGACCTCAAAAACACAAAAGTATTTTTTCCTTGCCCAGAAGTGTGACCATTGAGATGAGTTTTCAAGACTTTTGCTTTATTTTACCTTGTTTTTTTTTCCCCCCTGTAGAGTTTACAACAATTCCTGGTACAGCTGAACCGTGATGAGCTGAACTTTAATCTTAAAGATCAAAGTCCAAGGGCAGGAGCCATGGGCTCCACCCTCTTCCACGTCCACCTCAGTGAGCTGGGATTTTGAGGAAATCTACAAACCCAATTCTTAAGTTAGAAACTGAGTAAACTGGTTCTGGAGGCTGTTCTCAAAAGAAGGAGAGAGGAGGAGGAGGAGGAGGAAGAGGAGGAAGAGGGAGAGAAGGAGGAGAAAAAGGAGGAGGAGGCGGCAGAAGAGGAGGAGGACTAGAAGTGGAAGGAAGAGAAAGGGATAAGGAACACTTGAAGAGTTCTGAGATGCGGAAGAACTGAACAAGCCAGAGGAGAGAATCAGAGAGAAATCATAAGGAGGATAAGGGGGAGAGGAAGGACTTAGCTTCCAGGCAGCGGGTCACACGGCTCACTTAGAGAGGAGGAGAGCAAATGCTTCTTGCTTTTAAATTATGATGTATTCCTTACATAAACAACAACAACAACAACAAAAAAAAAAAACTTAGAGTGACTAGGAAAGCAGCAGGGCAGGGACATCCTAGAACTGCTTTCAGAGAGAGAGAGAGTGCTTAATTTTTATTTTTGTTCTGCTCCCAATGGCATATGATGAATCAGATAAAACTAAAATTGAAAACAAAATAGGAGGAAGGAAGGAAGGAAGGAAGGAAGGAAGGAAGGAAGGAAGGAAGGAAGGAAGGAAAGAAGGAAGGCCAGCCATGCTTTCCTCCTCTGCAGCCTCTCCAGTCCTTCTTGTTAGCTCATACAGCTGTTAATTCTAATCCTTCTGGGAAGGAACACAAACAGGACATGTCCTGGAAACAGAGAGAAAATGTTGTTTGACATGTGGATTAGGCAATGTTGACAAATAGAGCAGTCTGTCAGATGCCACCTCAAAACACTGACACCTGGAGAAATGGACCCCACACTCATCTCATGCCCTGCCCCGAGTATCTGTGTCTCATCTCCTGACTTATGTAGACCTGTCACACTTCTTAGTGAAAGTACAACAGAAAAAGAGGCCTCCCATGTCACTTCTCAAGCCACTTCCTGCTTTATGGGTCACTGTAATCAACAATTCCCAGGACTACGCAGCCAGCTATCGTAATCATTCCAGTCAACAAACACAATAAATAAGTAAACAGTCCATCTCCAGGCCCCTTTATCCCGGAACCACTTTCTTCTCCCCAGAAGCAATGTTGAAGGCCAAAGATAAGGATATTATTTGCACACATGCCAGATCACTGGCAGCCTGCATTTTCAAACTGGAAAAAAAAAAAAAAGTGAAAAGGAAGTGTGTTGAATTTAGCTTCCTCAGAATTGGATTCAACTAGATGTCAGACTTCAGAGTGGGGCTTGTAAAAGCTCCACTCTCACTGGCATCTGCAGTCGGAGCAGAGAGACAGCTGTGAAAAGCATCTTCCAGCCAAAACGTGATTTCAAAAAGGTCATTTTATCACATGATTTATTTATATTGTTTCTCCATGGTACAAAGCGTTCTGATTCAGACGCAGAACCCAGAGAGGGAGGAGAAAAGAAAAGAAAAAAAAAAAAAAAAAAAGAAGAAGAAGAAGAAAGAAAAACCTTAAAGCCCATGACTCAGGATCCCTGTAGGGGCCAAGGAAATGGTCCGGCTGCATTTTGAAGGCTGTTTGAAGCCTTCCACCTGATACAGCTTTTTCTCCATCTATCAAATTAAAAAGGAAACCATATCATGATAAGATTCATCTTTTCCCCTATCCTCTGAAGTTTCATCTGTAAGAAACACAATTAGAGGTAGGCGTGGCGTGGCTGTTACAGTCAGCAAGAACAATCAAGATAGGCTTTTTCTTTCAGAAGAGAGAAATCAAGGGACAGTTTAATCAAATTTCTAATGCTTTATCTTCTTCATATGGTATGTGCATCGACTTAAAAGGTTTAAGTTTTCTCTCCTGCCTTTCTTCTCCTAAGAGGCATGATCAATCCCATTCTATGTCGACCTAGAGAAGTTACTATGGGAGGTTGGGTATCTTTTTAAATGAAAACAGATGGCACATTTTGTTTGTGTTCCCTAGGCTCTATTGTTGCTTCCTAAATCCAGGGCTGGGAATTTTAATACCAAGTTTATAATGGTGACAGGTAGGATTTACTGGCTAAATATTTCTTTGACCCTATATTTTATTTAACCTCTCTGAAGTCCAAGCTAAATGTTCTGAGACTGTTTTGTTTTTGTTTGTCCTTTTTGCTGAATCCCTAACCCTGGTCATTTACACTTAGCTGGCCTTCCTAGGAAGACATGGAAGTCAGTTTTTTGTGAAAACATCTTCCAAGCCTGACCAATACCCAGAGAAAAGGAGAGTCAAATCTATTGAGAGTGAAGCCTGTTGCTTGCCATGGTCTCACTCAAGCCAACCAATTTCCTCCTCCTCCTCTCCCTCCACCTTCTCCTCCTTTTTTTCCTCTTCAATCATCACCATAGTTTGCCTTAACAAACATTTCAATACCATCTTGCTAATTGCAAGTTACAGGATAATGCTAATTCCCTCACAGTGTCTTCACAAGTGACTCGCTAGGGAGGCGAGACCATAGTCCCTGATAATTACTGACTATGGATATGTTTGACTTATTTGCCTCTTGGTTGCTAAAATCTGACATTTCCACGAAATTCGACTTGAGAATGATTTAAAAATTAAACCTCATGAATAGTCAGCAGTAGTGCCAAGTCAGTTTCCAGGGACTTAGTCATTTTTTTTGGCACTTTCCCCTTAAAGACAGCATTGTTTAAACCAGGAAGACATTTTCTCAATACTATGTGAAACAATTCTTTGATGTGCTACATTTTATGTCTCTCCAAAAGTGGGCCATCCTGACAGAGAATGGTCTTAGCAGGGCATCTCTCTGATCGGAGGCACCTGGCATTAGCTTTCTGGAAAACCATAGGACTTTGCTTTCAAAAAGTGATCTCAATTAAGTCCATTTCGCTTTTCTTTGTCCTGGGTCAGAAAAGAGAATCCTAGGTCAGAAGAAGTCTCATTCAAAATTAGGAAGACCACCTGAATGGTTAGAATAAAAATGATAACATAGGACCGGCAAAGCCAGAAAAGTCACCCGAAACTTAGAATAAGGCAATACGAATACTGTGAGGCTCTTCCAATTCATGTCAAGTTTTCTAACCTCGACCTTAAACACATATAAAACACACAGTGTACTAGTGTCTTATTTGGACTCCTGTGTCTTTACATACTTTATAAAATAAATGAGAGTGTCAAAGCCCAGAGCAGAGCCAGACAGCTGTGAGTTGGCCATTTAGTTAGCCAGGCCAGCGTTAACTGAACTGCTCATAGCCTTTCAGTAACTAAGTCATGCTGGATCAAGTCCAAAGCTAGTGTCTTCCTTTTATGGATAGTGAGGCTTCTCAGCTACAATTTGAACATCGCTTGTCACTTAATTAGAATCCTATTAACGCAGGATGGCACTCGTTAATGAATGCATAAAATAATAACATGATACATATGTCCATTGTTTTAAAGTCTAGAAACAAATTTTCACAAGTATCAGCTCCTTAACCTTGAAAACGGTACATTGTCATCTTCATCTTACAAATAAATGAATGGTTACCCATGAAGCCAAACCATTTATTTGCTCTCTAAAACTCAAAAGCTGAGGTTGGAACTCAAGAACTTATTGAGCTGGACTGTAGACTTGAACACACCCAGCGTTTACTCTATGGGTACTTCTTGTACTTGCTAAGTGAGTAGTCTTAGGTGAAGCACTTAACTTTTCTCAGGGAACACACTACTAACCTTTCATCGACAGCTCTTACACATTGCCTGGGCCACCATAATTACTCAATAAACTGTGTTTATTATAACTCAGGAACCATATTCCTGAACAAGAGCAATAAACTCATAGTTCAGTTCCACTATCTTGGTTGAGGAATAGGCATTCTGCTTTTATGGTATAGTTGACACATGTCTCCAGAAGTCTTCCTTTTAAAGTGAGTGGTGCTTTAAAAACATTGAAGAGAAAAATATTCAAGGCTATTTGAAAGCATAAGTTTTGGGATCCCAAGCAGAATTCCTGCTTTAACTTTCTTTCCTTCTCTGAGACTTCTTGTAAACTTACACCAAAGTTTACTTAACCTTCCAGTAAACGCAGCAACTTATTTTGGAGCGATGTGAAAGAGAAAGGTTAAAGAAACCAGCCTCACAGGCTGCCAGGCCTGGAAAATGGATTCCAAACTCAGAATCCTTAGGCCTTGGGGCCCGTTGTTGGGAGACAGTGTAGCAGCAAACAACACTAGATTTGCAGGTAAGCTTCAAGGCAAAACAAGCCAGCCAAACCTGACTGTCAGGATCCCATGCTGAAGACCTCTGACAAGGGGCGTGGGCAGCTCTGAGCAGGCAACTGTGAGGAAGCTGAGGAGCCAGAGAGAGCGAGCACTGAATTCAACTAGGACAAAAGCCCCGTGCAAGAACTGGGAATACAGAACCAGGAGATGTTCCTAAGGCAGGATTATCTCGTCTATTCTAAGTGAGGTATGCCAGGGCCTCTAGAAGGGGTGTTCTTCCACCACCCCGCTCTCTCATCTCGTCCCTTTTTGAAAACATCCCCACTTCAAAAATAGTGCTGTCCTGCCTACGACCCCTTTACCACAAAATGTATTTTTTTTCTTTCCCTTTCCTTTTTTTTTTTTTTTTTTTAGACAAATCTATTCTCTATATGAAAAGCCTTTTAGGAATTTCACTGATAAACTAATGAATACCATGACCTCCTTACCCTGGGATTGCCTTAGCAGAAACCCACTCCAAGTATGAATGTGAATAACACTAAAGGCCGGTCTTGGAGAACAGTTCATCTCTGGATGTCCTTGACGGAGAAATGGGATGAGAATCCTTTCCAAGTGCTTTCTCGTGACATTTGCTCCTCACCTCCTGGGGACAGCATGTCAGTTCCCTCTGTCCCCAGCTGGGCCTGCATCCACCCAGGACTGCTGTGTCCCAGGACAGCATCCTCTTTCCCCAGAGAGGCATTAGTGTGATCTGAAGGCTGGAAGGGAGCCACCATTGGCAACCATCTATAAACAGACCAGTCTCTTCCCGCTTTTTTTTTCATCTAAGAAAAAATACGTAGATTGATAGAAGGAAATATAAGAGCAAGGAGAGCATTATTTAAAAAAAAAAAAAAAAAAAAAAAAAAAAGCATGCCCCTGGCCACCTTTGTTTCTCTGCTGTGGTGATGAAACGCTGACTTGGGGAGGAAAAGATTTCCTTGGCTTATAGCTTATAGTCTGTGATGCAAGGAAGCCATAGAAGGAACCTGGAGGTAGGAATTGAAGCAGAGGCCATGGGGGAATGTTGCTTTCTGGCTTGCTTTCCTTGGCTCATGCTCAGCCCACATTCTCATACAACCCAGGCCTATTTGCCCATGGGTGGCAAGGGCCCACACTGGGTCCTCCTACATCAATTAGCAATCAAGAAAATCCGCCCCCCCCCCACAGACATGCCCACAGGCTAGTCCCATGGAGGCACTTCCTCATCCAAGGTTCCCTCTTCCCAGATGTGTTTAGGTTTGTGTCAAGTTGACAGAAGTAATTATGACAACCCCCAGGCTTGGAAATAAGGCAAACATATTACCCTGAGCCCTTTCAAAGTCATACTAGCTGTTGTAGCTAGTTCACATAAAGGTCATTTGATGTTCAGTGGACGGGTTTGGCTATACAATAACGTGGCCACTAGCCCCATATGGCTCTTCAACATTAGGCATTAATCAAGCAAAATTCAATGAAACGAAAACTTTAGTTCCCTGGTCACTCATACCCAAAGCTCAAGGACTGCATGAAGCTAGTCAGTGACTATCAGAACAGCCAATTGAGAGGGAGAATATTTCCCTCATTACAGAAAATTTGTTCAGATAATTTCTCTAAGGGGAAGTAAAGTTGCCCTAAATTTGACTATTAATCAGAACCCAGACTCCATGAAGTTGGATGGTTGCCTGATTTTAGCCTTGAAAGTAATTTTTGTTCAGGAAAAAGAGAAGCCTATAGGTTGCAGTTAATTGCCCTGAAATCAATCAATTTTGGATCAAAATTCAATCTTGTCCTGAAATTTTTTTTAAAAAATTCATTTATTCACTCTGTGATAATATCATACATACATGTAATATATTTTAATCTGCACCCCTTTCTTCCCAACAAGTCCCCCTCTTAGTTATGTACTTTTCAATGGCCTGCTGGGTTTAATTGGGGTTGCTTGTATGAGCATGTATGTGGAGTTAGATTTACTAGCAAATGGACAACTTACCAACAGACACATAACTAAGGAGAAATGATTCTCCTTCCCCAAAAGCCATCAACAGATAATAGCTCCTTGGCTAGGGATGGGTCTTCAGGAGCCCCTCCCTTACCTGTGCCTAGCTGACTAAATATGTACAATCCATCTGGTACATTTTCTTTAAGCCCTGTGGGCCACCCCCTGTGTTCCTTGCTATGGAGTTAAGTACTGGCTGTGTATATTTGAGGGTATCAGGTTTCTCACACTCTACAAAGTATACTCAGACAAAGAGATTAAATAGCTATGCTCAGTTGGGACTTGATTTAAATAAAGTTAACATTAAACGCTGGGCAGATTATTCTCCCAGCAAAACACTCGGCTTTCCCAACAAGTCTGCAGTGGCTATGGACTTTGAAGACTGAGTCAGAGTCCATGAAGCTATAACCAGGACAATGCAATGCAGGAAGTTAGAGGTAGCACAGAAAACAGTAATGAGAATGATGGAAAGTTTTCTCTCTCTCTCTCCCTCTCTCTCCCTGCCCCCCCCCCTTGGTACATAATACTTATGGCTTGATTATTTTAAAGTAATGAAGAACCTCACAACTAAAAATAAAAATCAAACCAAAGCTGCATATATAGATAGGCAATTTCATATTATTCTTTTGAAGGCTTTGGTAATATACAGGTGGAGGTTAAAGTCAACATTCTACCACATATGAACCATGTGATCTTGGGCCATTCATCTAATTTCTTTGAGCATCAGTTCTCATCTACATAATGGTAATGAGAACAATTAGATCACAGGGATGTTGCAATGGTGAAATTAGATCATGTCAGTGAATGCTAACTGTGCCACTTGTTCTATCACCTTAGGAAGACAACAAGAAAGGGAGGGGAGGTGATATTTATTGTCTCCAATCTGATCCTGCAAGCCTTCCTTCTTCTCATTAATTTATCTCATTCTCATTTGAACACACCTTCCTTTTAATTCTTCCAACAGAGAAGTGCCACCTTTATCCTGACTTTGCTCATTCTTGATAAGCTCAGTGTGTCATCAGAAATGCTCATGTCTGGGACAGATGTCACACCATGGGTTCAATGTCCCTGAAAAATAACAACACAAAAAGCTTTCTAAACTTGTCTGGTGTAGGACAGAAGCAGATCAGATAAGAGCCACACAACACAGGAAGCATACACAAACCACTGTCCCAGCACCAGGACTGCAAACACGCTCAAACACTGGCTCCCAAGCTTGCTTTGTACAGCTAAGAGAAAAACACAGATTCTAGTAGAAATCACAAGACATTAGTGTGCACATGCACTCTTCCTAGCTTCATCACCACCACATAAACAAGAGTGCTGGAACCTGAAGCAGCCTAGAAGGTGACCCTAGAAGCCCAGAATCCTTTTCGCCAGGAAGAGGCTGGATCCTAAGCAAGGAATTAGGCGAGGAGAAGAGAAGCAAACAGTGACTCTGTAGCGCTCAGAAAGAAGTGTAAACTCCGTTGTCTACTGAGAGCCAGAAGGATACAAGCATTCAAGTGATTCTAGCTGTGTTTCTTGCCATCACTTGCGTATGTTCTCCTCAGTGTGGGGTGGAGGGGGTGGGGGTGGGGGGAACTCTCAGAACTACATAATTAGCAACTCTCCTGGGAGATAGCATCTGCTGCCTATTAGTACAGAAAAGGTCATAGGCTTACCTAGAACAATCCTTAATGAATGAACTGATAACAATGCCCAGAAATACTGAGCCCTTTTATTGGCTAATTTTGAGCAAATGGCCATCCCTGGCATTAATCAAGTACGTATGAACCACAAACATTGACCGTGAGAATGAAGACAGGACTGGGTTTGTAATAAAAACATATAGTTCCCAAGTGAATTGACATGCATGCCCACATAGAATCTTGTACCCAAATGTTGACAGTGGTATTAAGCACTGTTCCCCAAAAGTACACAAAATCTGAATGCCTATCATCCAATGAAGTGTAAACAGACTGAAGTATAGTCATACTGCAGGAAGCTGCTCACCCGCAATGAGTAAAAGGCTGTGTTTGTAATACAGATACATCCTAAAGATAATATGCTATGTGAAAGAAGCCAATCATGAAAGCTTGCATAAATCCACTTATAAGAAATTCTAAAGTAGGCAAATCCATATGGACCAGAAGTTAGTGGTTACCAGGGGCTGGGAGGACAGGGCTGTAACAGTTATAGCATCTCAACTGGGAGTGATGACAACAGCCTGGAATTTCATAGTGACAATGGTTGCTCACTATCAAACATCCTAAAATGCATAGAATTTGTAGTGAAAAAGGGTGAAATTTATGGCAAGTTAATTCTCTGTAAAAGGGAAACTCACCATTACTTCAACATTATCACATTTGTAGGATCAAATGGTACTTGGCTGTCACTTCTACTAGAAACAGCAAGAGTTAATGACAAATTCATAGCAACTATTAAGCAAAGAAAGTGTCTACATTGACACTGTGTTCTTGATAGAAAACATTTTATAAAGATACAATAATAAGCAAGGTGAATAGGCTCACATGAAAATATCCACAGAAGCCCACTGTTTGGGATAATTAATATACATTGTGAGAAATACCTACAAAGATAATAGTTAATATTTCTATTTAAGAATTTTTTCCTTCAGAGAGTCCCATCCTTTGCCTCTAAGCACCCTATAGTGGTTGCTGTGCCATAGTCCATGACTTTAGTGCACATGTCCAGTCTCCAGTTCTGAGATGCTACCTTATGAAGCTTAGCCTAAGGTCATATCAGAAAACTTAGGAAATCTTAAATCCATGGGGATTGCTATGGATCCATCTACTTTAGAGCCATCACAAGGAGACTGATCACTGCTAGCACTCTTAAGGCTTACTCAGGAGAAGCCAGCAGTCACTTTCCAGAATCTTGGCAGTTAACCAATTATAGTGAAAGTTGTTCATTAAGAGAGGTACAGAAGTGGTTTAGGAAACAGGAGAATTAAGGAGATGCTCAGAGACTGACAAACTTAACACTCCTGAAGAGCCCTTGGGCTAAAGACACAAGGATGGGCATATTGATAAAGGATTACAGGATTTGAGGGAACAGAAAAGCCTGTAATGATTCCCTTCCTTATGATGGTCTGGCTTAGGTCTGACTCTAGTAAGCCCAACTTGAAGCTAAGGAGTCCAAGAGCTTCAAGAATGCATTCTCCAAGGGCCGGTCCCCTAGAGCACAGTGAGGTGTCCAGGCAAGGAAGGATAAGGAAGAAGTGAGTTGTTAAAATGCAGAATCCAAAATGCTGGGACTGCCCTGGTCTCTGCTGCAGATGTGCAGATGGTTGAAATCCTCATGGCCATCTGTCCCTAGATTTTGGCGACCTTTTCCCCCTCAATAGCAAATGCTGTCATTAGGACTACAGCCGAAACAAGTCAGAAGACACGCAAAGACAACTTGTGCTACTTAATTTCAAAGAGGCAACTCTTTGAACAGTGTTAAAATCTGTTTCTCATAGAAGGCAAATTAGTTCATTTCAAATGTGCTCTGTGAATATCAACAGACCACCCAAATGTTTACTTATTTTAAGCTGTCTTCCTAGTGGGTTTCAGGGAGGAAAAAAAAATACCCAGTTGCTTTCAGAAAAAAGGAGGGTAGTTTCATGCATATAAATTATCGACATAAGGCCCACATCCATATTAAAACACTAATTACTCACTTAGGAAAGGAGAAAAATGTACTTACCATAGAAAACTCCCAGGAAAACATTGGTCTCCACAAACTTACACGTAAGGCCAATCAAATGCCCAAAACACCTCTTAGTCTGCCTTTCCTCCTGCACACAACAGAATGTTGCAGGAAGACAAGCAAGCAACTTCTTTATTGTCGAACCGTATTTCCTGTCTGACAGGCCAGCACACATGAGGTCTCCTGGACCAGGAATTCGAATGCAGAATTCTAGAGCAGACCAGAAAACACTTCCTTGCCTCCAGTTCTTTAGTGAAGAACTGGATCTGGTCTACACACATAGTTCCAGGCCAGAGATTGAAGGTCTGTGGAGCAGCAGCCCCTGGTGTGGTATCTAACTGCGGCTGGATTTCTGAAGCCTTCTTCCTCCACCCCCAGTGACTTTCTGGAGATAGAACAGTCATTGTCAGAAGTCAACTCACAGTGGTCTACCAGGAGGAAGCCTATTGTTCTGCAAACTGGGATGTTTTAGATTGTCAACAGCAGAAAGAGGACACTTCGTGGGGACCCAGGGGGATGCATATCCAAAGAGTGTGTTTTAATTTGCTAGAAAACCACCACCTGGTCCATCTGATACAAGCCGCACCAGGGTCTGAACTGCTGTATTTATAAAACTGTCCTCGTGACTTTCTCAGACTCTATGGATTTAGAGCAGAGGCCTTTGAAGAATTGTAGCTTTGGTTGGAATACATTCGAGAACTTGCGTGTAGCTGTTTTGTGAAGTGTTGCTGAGGGTGTGGGTTGGCTAAGACACTAAGCAGCAACTGCCTTGCTGGAATCATAAGAGCCTTTGGGGAGACTCCCTCACCACAGAGGAGCGGGCCAGCTCTTCTCAGCCTTTTTCAGGAAGCCCTGAGATTGGGTGATTGGCCCGTGCATTTCATCTCTCAGCTTTTTGTTCTCTAAGACTCCCTTATCAAGTATAAACATCTTTGAGAAAAGATAATCTTGGGTTTCTTGAGGCTCTTAGCAGTTTGGGAGAAGGTACAAGCTGGAAGGGCGTGTCTATAGCTTGAAAAAAAAAAGCATACTGTAACCTAGCTCAGACACTATGCAAACCAACACAGTGCTTTACAGAAAACTAAAAATTCAGCTGTGCTGCCGTTCAAGGGTATATACACAAACAAATCTAATAGTGTGCCTCAAAGATGCTTGCATAGAAATGTTTATTGTATCCCTAGTCATAACAGCCACACTACAGAACCAGGCTAAATGCCTATCAACAGATGAGTAGACAAAGAAAATGTGACACACGAGGTAGAAAGGGGACTTTGTGGGGTACGTGGGCGGGGATCAAGGGAGGACAATGCTAACAGAAAGGAAAACAGTATTACATGACCTCTTATAGGCGGAATGCTTAGTTATAATGTATTTTGCATATGGGTGTGTTGATGTGTGTGTGACAGGAAAGCAATGTGGGGACTATTTGAGGGGAGGAAAGGGACGAGGCAGAAGGGAAGGCAGAGAGACTGTGGTGGAGACAGGAGCAAGGCGCACTGACGCATACACAACGCACGCTGCTGAGAAACTCAGTGTTCCACGCACTTACTAAAAATAATTTTCAAAACTTAAAAAGGCATTATTGAAAAGGTGCCAAAACTACTCAGACATACTTGATTTTCTGAGAGGTTATCAGTGCAGGCCAGGCTTCTTTCGGAAGATACAGGGTAAAAGTCCTGGAAACCTCACTTGAGCCGTGTGCTTTTGGCAAGTCCTTTCAGCTTCCTCAACCTCAGTTTCACCGTCAGGCAAAAGAGACTGACTACTACATCAGCTTTGCTGAGCCTTATCTAAAGTAATGGCATACGATGGATGTTTACAAGCACGGAGCTTAGGTCGTAGTAGGTGTTCAGTAAGGGGAGCACAAGGATGATAAGAAGAAGTCTAACTTCTTCCTGAAGACAGATAAACAAGAACGGACATCTGAATGTGTACCGAGGAGGGAAAGATTATGGAAGGGGCAGATGGTGGAATGGCTCAGTGACAGCTGGCTCTCTCTCAGCCGTTCCGGGCTGAGAAGAAAGAGGCTCAGTAAAGGAGCTTCAGGCTTTGGGTAGAGCTGGTTGACTAAAGAGGAGAGATGCATTATGGAAACTCTAAACAGAGGCAGTCGTCCCAGTTCCTCAGGTCTGTCCCTCAGAGAATATTGACCCAGCTCTAAGGAAAGCATTTTGTTTGGCAGATTATGACTTTAACTTTCTGTGGATTTGGATGTTGACACTTCTCCAGCTAACTCCTTTGTAACTAGTAATGAGGCCTGACAGACAGTCCTTGCGGGGGCTTCTCATATGACTGAAATTTAACCTGAGGTGGGTTTATCTCACACTACATCATGAGATGAGACAGTTAGAATGGAAGACAGTTTGAAAGGGAACAAAAGGTAGGGACTGTTGAGGAGGTGGATGAGTTTTTGTAATATGTCATTCCTTTTTTGGGGCCAATGGTGTTTATAGAGGAGGAAACATGATGTCAAGTTTTTTTTTTTAAGTTATAAAATTCACCTCAGAGAAACAACATATTTGTTCATTCATTTGTTTGGTTTTTTTTTTTTTTTTTTTTTTCAAGACAGGGTTTCTCTGTGTTACCTTGTCTGTCCTAGACTCACTTTGTAGACCAGGCTGGCCTTGAACACACAGAGATCTGCCTGCCTTTGCTTCCCAGAGTGCTGGGGTTACAGGTATGTGCCACTGCACCCAGCAGGAACAATGTATTTTTAGACTAGCGTCATGACTTGATTTTCTATTGTGGTTTCATTCCCTAAGCCATCCATGTTGATCATGGGTGACACAGGGGAGCTGTGGTTACCAGCGGCTCTAGAAACCATGATCCTTCAAGCTCATAGAAGACCTGGCTTGGGCTCTAACACAGAACTCTGGTTCTGCCTCCTCTAGGTGCAGTTTGTCTGAAAAGGAGTTTAGAAATAGCACAGTGAGCAAAGTGTTGGTTTTGTAAGCATGAGAACTTGAGTTATATGTCCCCTACCCCAACCCTGCTCCAAAGCCACGTGAAAGAAGGAGGTCAGGGAGGCAGGTGCCTGTAACTCCGCTACTAGTGCAGGCAGAGACAGGTAGATCCCTGCAGCTCATTGGCCAGCCAACCTAATCTACTCGGGAAGTTCCAGGCCAGTGGGAAAGCTTGACTCAAAAATAAATTAAATGAAGGTGGATGGCTTCTGAGGAATGACTCTGGCCTCCCCATGCACCCTTAAGCAGACAAGTGCTCGGGCTTACACACACACATACATGTTCATGCTCATATATGATGCACACACACACACACACACACACACACACACACACACATACATTCATGCACACACAGTTTATATGAGTCAGCTCCAAGAAGGGAGATTGGGCAATATACCTCTTACCATCTTCTTGGGTAAGCTCTTTTAAGATCTACCTTCGGGGCTAGGGATCAAATGCTTACCATGTGAGTATGCTGACCTGAGTTTGGCTCCTCAGAACTTAACTAAAAGCTAAGTATATGTGTCTATAATCCCCTTACTGGGGGGGGGGAGGGCGGGGAGGGAGGATCGAGGTTAGCTCTGGGCTAGCCAGTCTAGCCAGTTTGTGAGCTCCAGATTCATTGAGAGAGACCCTGCTTCAAAAAGTAAGGTAGAAAATAGAGGAAGACCCAAGGTTGATTTCAGGGCCTCCAGATACACCAGACACTCTACCCTCAGTAAACAAGAATATTAAAGTGTAACTAGCTAGCAAATAGGATCATTAGACACCCTTCCTGCCCCTAATTCAAGTGTAGATGCCCCTGTACTCTTCTTATCTCCATTAAGTTTTCTCAAGCACTGTAGAAGTTCTTTTAGACTTAGCTAATAATACAGCAGTGTCTCCAAGGCTAATCAGCTTCTCCATCTCTAGCTACTGGAATGGAGAATACCACAAGTTCTGTGTGTATAAAGCCCAGCAACTTTCCAGCCAAACGTTCCCATCTGGCTTCCTGCTTTCAAGTTAGTAACACTTTCTCATCATTCCTCCTGATCATGGTCATGTAAATACAAAACTGAGTGCAGCATTTTCTTAGAAGCGAGACGTTATCTCCAAGTGAGAATTAATTTTAGTCCTTTATTCCAGGCACATTACCAAGAGCACCCAGGTGCCCCTAAGGTTGTTGCAATTTTAGTGATAAAGTACAGGATTAAGGATTAATGTTGCTTTTGTCAAAAGACCTTAAAATAACAGCCACGTCCCATATTCGCAGATCTCAGTGCTTCTCACTTGTGTTAGGAGACAGGTTTTCATATCTCTCAGGATGGCCTTGAGCTCAGTATTTAACTAAAGATGCCTCTGAGTTTGCTGTTTTATTGCTTCTGCCTCTCAGTGCTGGGATTACAGACACATTCAACCCTGTACCTGCTTTTTGTGGTGCTGGGGGTCAAATGCAGAGCTCCCCATATGCTAGGTGAGCACTCCATGAGCCTTAAGCTACATTCCCATGTCCAGATTTCTGTCATTCTTATGAAGCAAAAGTCTTCCATATCATTACTCCTGCATCTTTTCGGATGTCTGGATTTATCTATGTGGATTTTGTGTTTCCTTTTGCAGTTGGGGGTGTGGGGATCGGATAGTCCTGTGTACTTGAACATGCTGGGCACGTTCACTTACACTCTCAAAGCCTCTTGAAAGCTCAGTTTAGTGTATAGTTTTGGTTTAGTTCAAAGAAGCAAGAGAAGACGTTTTTGGAAGAGTGTGCTGCAGGGTGAGGACTCAGGACTTGTATCAGCCCCGATTTCTATTGGCAAGCCCATTACAAATACACCTCATGGCTTCCTCCAAGTTCCTTTCAAAGCAGAGCTTAGGCAAAAAACAACCCCTGATGGATGCTGTTTTATTATGGATGAAGCACCAAGAGGCAGAATAAGTAAAAGCAGGTGTGACTGAGAAATGAGCAAGTGTGATTGATTGATTGATTATCAATGCCTACTCTTGGCATTGAGCGTGAGCAGTTTTAGTGCACTTGTGTGGTCAGCCTTTGAAATGCCAGGTAAAATATTGGGGAGGAATTTACCCCTGATTCCCATTTTCTAAGTCCAAGATGTTCTGTGTTGCATATATCTTGTTCCCTTTCTTCCTCATCCCCAAACACAATTATATAGAATACAGTCTTACAAGTTCGGAGCACTGTGTACCTCACATAACCATTACAGTGATCAAACGGGGAACAGGTCCATCCTTTGGAAGTTTCCCTTCTGCTTATTTGTAATAAACTTTGACCCTCATTTCTTACAACCTTTGCTCTCTTTTATCATCTTGTGAGTTCCTTTTTCAGGACATCATATATAGAGAACCATACTTTATATTCTAGCTACTAAATGGCTGGAGATTTAAAATGTCCACAAAAGCCTGTGTGAAAAGCAACTGCGTGGTTTCTCCCACACCTGATAAATATAGCCTGCTGGGGACATTTCAGAATCAAACCATAGACACTCCCAGTCAACCGGGACATTATCTTGACTGTAGCAGGCACTCACTAAATACATCATCGCTGGATTATTTAAAAAAAAAAAAAAATCAGAGCACAGCATGCATGATGGTGGGTCGCCTGTTCTTCTTCAGTCTCTCTGTGATACGCAGCCTCTCCTGCAGGAGCAAGACAAGTTATGAAGCTGCCTTCATGGAGGTCTCTTCAGGAATCTCAGCATGGTGTTTTAATGATCAGCCAATCCCTTGAGCTCCAGGAATCAAGGGACTTTACCACTAATGAGCCCCATCGGATAAGCAGTCCTTGGCCTCTGAGCTGCCAAAGTGTAGACAGGCCAGAGACGTTAAAACTTTTAAGTCAGCCTTATCTCTCGGTAGTTTGCCAACTCTGTGGAGGTCCTGGACTGTGTCCCTTGCCTCAAGGCACCAGCATAGGTTTTGTCTAAGGAAAGCTAAAGCCCAAGTGGCTTCAGGTCCCAAGAGAGTGGGAGAAGGGAAAGATGAGCGATTGTTCAAGAAGCTCCTTAGGAAAGAGCCGATGCTCTGGGAGGACAGAAAGTGGGGCGAAGCACCCCCTGTCCTTTGCCTCTGCCTCCCACAAAATCACTACTTGTAATGACAGAGAATTTGAAAATATCCTGCATCCAAAAAAAAAAAAAAAAAAAGAAAAAAAGAGTCTAAAATTATCCCAATCCTGTCATTAAAAGAATAGCACTTAGCATATCAGACCAAAGGTTTTGTATTTGGCAGGGGATACACAAAGTACCTACCCACCCACCCACCCCCACACTTCAGAATGATCTTTGTGGTCAGCCTGGCCACATAGCTAAGCACTTGGGGCATTTTCAATTCAAGTATCTGCATTAGGTTTGGAAACAGATTTAAAAAGTTGTCAAATACATTTATGTTTAATTGGTCTTTTTTTTTTAGTGTGGGTTTGAAGTTCAAGTCTGACTTCTTTCATTGTTTTGGCTATATAAGGTTGACTCATCAAAAAAAAAAAAAAAAAAAAAAGAATAGTAGCTACTTCATAGGTCTTTTGAAAGGATGCATTGGGGTGACCCATGTGTAATGCTATGGCACCTCATGCTCAGGGAGCTCTCTATACATGCTATCTATAATTCTAAGCAAAAAAAAAAAAAAAAAAAAATCTAGCTAAAGAAAAATATAAAACTTCAAAACCACCTTCCAGAGAACTGATGTTAATTGTATAACTGATGTTAATTGTAATGACACATTTGTGTTTCTGGCACCCTTTCACGACAAATACTGTATATTGCTCAATAGTATGTCAAATTTGTTAATGACCGCGGAATGTTCCATTGATACAAATATGCCAAGATATACTACTGACAGAGAAGAAAACCACACAAAGCACAGCAGAACCCAAAGCCTTGGGGTTTCTGCCCAGTCAACTCCTCCCTGAGCATGTTGGATGACACCTTGCCACAGACTTGGACTCTACAATATCAGGAAGGATCTGAGAACTGTGTCCCGGATTTCCAGGCTGGCGCTGACCTCCATTGTCTCAGGACTTCGCCCTTCACCTGAGCACTCTGCTCTTGGCGTGGAGAAGAAACACAATTGGAAACAGTTGAAATTCCTCTGGTGGCTCTTGCTGACTAAGCAGGCAAGAGACCCCACTGCAGAGTTCATGGTGGTTTGGCAGAGCAGGATTCCCTTCTGAGGTCCCAGCCTCCTGGGGGCCAGATGAGGGGCGGGCTTGTTTACAGAGCATCTCAGACCAAACAGCAGGGGAACTGCAACCATTTAATTTTGCCCTGCTGGCTTAAAGAGGAATCTGTTACACCACTCTGAGGGAGAGGCTCCTCAGCTTACTCCTCTCTTTGTGTGTCCCTTCTTTCCCTCCCTTTTCCTTTCTTAAAATTTTTCTTTCTCTCCCCCGCCCCTTCATTATGCCCTCCTTTCTCATTCTTTCCCTCTTTTTTTACTTTCCAAAGCAAAGTACTATGGGAGGACACTTAAGACAGAAAGAAATCCTTTTATTACTTAAGAGCCAGGAGAATTTTTTATCCCCAAAAGATATTTGTGGATGAACTAGTAAAACAAATGGGATGAATCCTTCATTCTTCTTCAGGCAAAACATGAACCTCACATTGGCCTTGGAAACGATGTTTTTGGAAAAGGAGGATTGGAGTCCCTCAGGGAGTCTGGCCCAGTTACCCCAGATGTAAAGTCCACCCGTGTTCAAGCAAAGGGGAGGGAGTGGAATCTAGCACAGGATGGCTAATTCTGAGGAGACTTTATCTGCATACTCCATGGGATAAAAGCCACAGCATTAATCAGAGTCCTTCTTCCAATCCCCGTTGCATATTAGGAAGGCAATAGAGAGCCAATGGGCTCAAAATACAGCCTCCAACTCAGCTATCGGAGTGTTTGTGTCTTTAGGAATATGAAGCCCCCAAGCCTCTCCCTTTGGAAAAGACTCTGCCGTATCCAGGGTGGGGGGACATCTGCTTGGTTTGTGTGTCCCAGGTGTTTAGCACAGTAGCCAGGGGAGGTAGTTTGGAGCCTTTGGTAGTAATTACTCATAGTTCAGTGAGCTGTGAGTCTAATCACCAAAGCACCACCTCGCCTGTGCTTGCACAAGGAAGAGCACACATCTGCGAATCAAATGAGCTTGCTGGAATGAAAGTGAATAATGTCTGGAATATTTTATTGATCTATCAAAAGTAAACCATTGGAAGAGGAAGCAGCTTAGGACAGAGAACTGACTGGAGCCCCGCAGGCTCCTGGCCACCTCTGCCAAACCTCCTTCCTAAAACATGAGCAAATTATTGGATGCTTGATCCTACGACCATTGCCTTCTAGTTTTTCGAACCCACATTTTTCTCATTTTTGAGAGCTGGAGTAGCATATTCTTGTCTCCAAGACCCTGGCCTTGATCCCAGTCTCTGATTTCTTTAAGCACACCGACAGTGGTTTTGTAATCACATCTGCAAGTCTTTTCTGTATTCTAGAATTTAATCCAACTTGAACTCATTAAGTTTCTAGGTCTTCTGTTATTATCTCTTGTGCAATTGTTGTCTGCAACCCTCCTTTCTAAAAACGTTTTTTTGTAAAACAAAACAACAAACCCACCTACATGTATGTAATGTATGTTCATGACTGATCATATAAAAACTATAGTTAGTTAAAATAAGGTTGTTTTTTTTTTTTTAAACCTCTCTTCTTTCTGCACACAGACAGCAGTAAGGGTCCTTTTGATTGGAGATAATGTCTTTGAATTTTTTATGTTGATATATGTGTGTGTGTGTGTGTGTGTGTATACACACACACACTGTTGAATGAATAAAGTATGAGAACAACTGACAGTGCCACATAGTAGAAAGCACGTTTAATATGTACAAGGCATTGGGTTTGCTCTCCAGCATCACAAATAATTGGGTAGTGGTGGCTCAGGTCTGGAACCTCAGTACTTGGGAGGAAAAGGAAAGGGGTCAACAGTTCCAGGTTGTCTTCAGCTACATGGTAAATTCAAGTCCAGCCTGGGATACAGGACTCAGCAAACAAACTAGGTTTTTGTTGTTGTTCTTGTTTTGATGGTTTAAAAAAAAAAAAAAGCAAGGCCACCCAGCAAACTGGCTCAGTGTCTAAAAGCACTTGCCATGCATGCCTGATGACCTGGATTTGGAAGGAGGGAACCAGTCCCTGACAGTTGTCCTCTGACCTCCATATACATGTTGTGGTATGCACACACTTGCATTGACATCATCACCACATATACATACAACAATAATAAATTCAAACCATCTTAACGTATGAGCACATTTCTTTTTTTGTTTTTGTTTTATTAATTTATTCATATTACATCTCAATTGTTAGCCCATGCCTTGTATCCTCCCTTTCTTTCCTCCCTCCCGCTTCCCCCTCTACTCCCCTCCCCTATGTCTGTGACTGAGGGAGACCTCCTCCCCCTGTATATGCTCCTAGGGTATCAAGTCTCTTCTTGGTGACTTATTATCTTTCTTCTGAGTGCCACCAGGCCTCCCCATCCAAGGGACATGGTCCGATATGGGGCACCAGAGTTTGTGTGAAAGTCAGATCCCCTTCTCCACTTAACGATGGAGAATGTCCTGTCCATCGGCTAGACTGGGTAGGGGTTTGAAGTTTACTGCCTATATTTTCCTTGGCTGGTGCCATAGTTTGAGGAGGACCTCAGGGCCCAGACCCGTCTGTAGTTTTCCAGGACCCTCTGGATCCTTCTATTTCCTCATTCTCCCAGGCTTCTCACCCCTAAAATCTCAATAGGATTTTCTCCCCTCTGACCCACTTTCCTGGTAGGTAAAGTTTTTCATGGGGGCGTACCCCTTGGCCTAGTGTCTCGATATAAGTGAATATATACCATTTGACTCTTTTTGCTTCTGGGTGAACTCACTCATTATGATAATTTCTAGTTCAATCCATTTGTCCACAAATTTCGGAAATTCCTTGTTTTTAATAGCTGAGTAGTATTCCATAGTGTAAATATACCACAGTTTCTTTATCCATTCTTCTACTGAGGGACACGTAGGTTGTTTCCATGTTCTGGCTATTATGAATAAGGCATCTATGAACATGGTTGAGCATATGTCCCTGTTGTGCGGTAGTGCATCTTCTGGGTATATTCCAAGGAG
Organism: Acomys percivali; assembly: GCA_907169655.1. Taxonomy (NCBI): domain Eukaryota; kingdom Metazoa; phylum Chordata; class Mammalia; order Rodentia; family Muridae; genus Acomys; species Acomys percivali. The sequence goes on along the minus strand of OU015745.1, from coordinate 48,927,428 downwards.
TGGAATAGCTGGGTCTTGAGGAAGCCCTATTCCCATTTTTCTGAGAAAGCGCCAGATAGATTTCCAAAGTGGTTGTACTAGTTTGCATTCCCACCAGCAATGAAGGAGTGTTCCTCTCTCTCCACATCCTCGCCAGCATGTGGTGTCAGTTGAGTTATTGATCTTAGCCATTCTGATGGGTGTAAGATGGAATCTCAGTGTCGTTTTGATTTGCATTTCTCTGATGATTAAGGAGGTCGAGCATTTCTTTAAGTGTTTCTCCACCATTTGATATTCCTCTGTTGAGAATTCTCTGTTTAGTTCTGAGCCCCATTTCTCTATTGGGTTATTTGGTTTGGTAGTGTTTAATTTCTTGAGTTCTTTATATATTTTGGATATTAGACCTTTGTCAGATGAAGGGTTGGTGAAGATCTTTTCCCAGTCTGTAGGCTGTTGCTTTGTTCTCTTGACAGTGTCACCTGCCTTACAGAAGCTTCTCAGGCTCATGAGGTCCCATTTATTAATTGTTGACGTTAAGGCCTAGGCTGTTGGTGTTCTATTCAGGAAGTTGTCTCCTGTACCTATGTGTTCCAGACTCTTCCCCACTTTTTCCTCTAATTGGGTTAATGTCTCTGGTTTTAGGTTGAGGTCTTTAATCCACTTGGACTTGATTTTTGTGCATGGTGACAACTAGGGGTCTAATTGCATTTTTCTACATGTAGACATCCAGTTAGACCAGCACCATTTGTTGAAGATGCTGTTGTTTTTCCATTGAATGGATTTGGCTTCTTTGTTAAAAATCAAGTGACCAAATGTGTGCGGATTCATCTCTGGGTCTTCAGTTCGATTCCATTGATCCACTAGCCTATTGCTGTGCCAGTACCATGCTGTTTTAATTACTGTTGCTCTATAGTACAGCTTGAGATCAGGTATGGAGATTCCTCCAGAGGATTTTTTATTGTATATGATTGTTTTTGCTATTCTGGGCTTTTTGTTTCTCCATATGAAGTTGAGAATTGTTCTTTCAATATCTTCAAAATATTTTGAAGGTATTCTGATAGGGATTGCATTGAATCTGTAAATTGCTTTTGGTAAAATGGCCATTTTTACTATGTTAATTCTCCCGATCCGCGAACAAGGTAGATCCCACCATCTTCTGATGTCATTTTCAATCTCTTTCTTCAGAGATTTAAAGTTTTTTTCAAATAAGTCCTTCACTTGCTTGGTTAGGGTTATTTCTAGGTATTTTATATTGCTTGTGGTTATCGTGAAGGGAGTAATTTTCCTAATTTCTTCCTCTGCCTGTTTATCATTTGTATATAGGAAAGCTACTGACTTTTTTGAGTTTATTTTGTATCCTGCCAATTTGCTGAAGGTGTTTATCAGCTGTAGGAGTTCTCTGGTGGAATTTTGGGGGTCACTTATATACACTATCATATCATCTGCAAATAGGGATAATTTGACTTCTTCCTTTCCCATTTGAATCCCCTTGATCTCCTTTTGATGTCTTATTGCTCTGGCTAGAACTTCAAGAACTATATTGAAGAGGTATGGGGAAAGTGGACAGCCTTGTCTGGCTCCCGATTTTAGAGGGATTTCTTTGTGTATCTCTCCATTTAATTTAATGTTGGCTGTTGTTTTGCTGTATATAGCCTTTATGATGTTTAGAAAAGTGCCTTGTATTCCCGATCTCTCCAGAACTTTAAACATAAATGGGTGTTGGATTTTGTCAAATGCTTTTTCTGCATCTAAAGAGATGATCATGTGGTTTTTCTCTTTCAGTTTGTTTATATGGTGGATTACATTGATGGATTTCCGTGTGTTAAACCATCCCTGCATGCCTGGAATGAAGCCTACCTGGTCATGGTGAATGATGTCTTTGATAAGCTGTTGTGTTTGCTTTGCGAGTATTTTGTTAAGTATTTTTGCATCAATGTTCATAAGAGAAATTGGTCTGAAATTCTCTTTTTTTGTTGCATCTTTGTGGGGTTTGGGTATCAATGTGACTGTGGCCTCATAGAATGAATTTGGTAATATTCCATCCATTTCTATCTTTCGGAATAGCTTGAATAGTATTGGTATTAGCTCCTCTTTGAAGGACTGGTAGAATTCTGCGCTGAAACCATCTGGCCCTGGGCTTTTTTTGGTTGGGAGACTATCAATGGTTGCTTCTATTTCTATAGGAGAAATAGGGCTATTTAATTTGTTTATCTGGTCTTGATTCAATTTTGGCAAATGGAATTGGTCGAGAAAATTGTCCATTTCCCTTAGATTTTCAAATTTTGTGGCATAAATGCCTTTAAAGTAGGTTCTTATGATTCTTTGTATTTCTTTGGTGTCTGTTGTTATGTCTCCCTTTTCATTTCTGATTTTGTTTATTTGGATAGTGTTTCTCTGTCTTTTAGTTAGATTGGTAACGGTTTGTATGAGCACATTTCTATATAATTAGTCCCCTTTCTGTTGCTTTCTTTGTAACAGTAGCATACGGTTTCTATATAGTCCTATAGATAGCTTTTGTCTCACTTAGCAGCTTTGGGTAAGGACTGTGGATCTTCTGATTTTACTGAATTGTGAATGATAGTTGCTACTTTGGGGAAGTTCACAGGTATTTAGGAAGTAGTCGCTGATATCCGTAAAGGAAGTGGTTCCTGGGACAGAGAGGGTACTTTGGGGTCCTGGCCTGATTCCTCTCTTTCTCAGGTAGAGGGTAGACATCTGTCAGACTGCTCCACTTTCAGAACCTCTGTTTTATTTCTTAGAGTTCTTGTCTCCTGAAGACCTTGGGTTGGGAATGATGAACAGTGACTCCCAGAAGCAGCTCTTGTGAGAGTTAAGTGCAACACAGGTTGTGGTGGGTATAGCATGGTGCACTGGCTCAGTAAGTGGTAGCTGTTGCTGCCAGCATTATTTTCATTATAAGACTTGGTGTGGTTCAAGGTCTACAGACTTTGAAAGTGAGGCTTTTGTTAGTCATCAATGATCTTAAGGTGTGGATTTGCACCCCGAGCTCTATGTACCACTGGTGGCATGCTATAGCACACCATTAATCTGTTATCTTGAGAACCTACTCAGAGGCATTTGTGTAATGTGTGGAATCGGCTCTGCTCTAACACTCACATATTCCCCAAAACTCATCATATGGTGCAGCGGGATGTGAAAAATATTACAGAGATGATGGGCAGCAGAATTAGGACAACCATTCCCAACCACTCAGGAAAATCATGTGTGATTTTCGCCCTTACCCACCTAGGGGATATTTACAATATCTGTGATCATTGTTGTTGTTGTTGTTTTGGGGTTTTTGGTTTTTTTGTTTGTTTGTGTTTTGGTTGCTAAGGTGTGGTAGGGAAGGTCAGAGTTTGGCATTCCTGATGGGTAAAGGCGAAGACAGACCATTACCAAACCTACACGAGCTTCCCACTTACCCCCAGTAAAGAATTATCCATCAACTTCTCAGTAGAGCTAAGGCTGAGCTGGGAAACCCCAGATTGGTCACAGCACTCAAAAAAATATGTTAGAGATATATAACAGAAAGGAAAAAAAATTAAAATCCGATTAAATAATAGTACACTTTAACTCATGTTGAATGGTTAGTAGATATGTAAGTCCAGCAACACATACTGCGGTCAGTTTTGCAAATGGCCTGGCCTTTGCCCGTGGAAGTGAACGTCAACATGGCTGCTGCTTGGGGGCTCCTGGGAAGTGGTAGAAGGGGCTTTTCTGAACCCCAGGGGAGCACAGGTGTACATGGATATTGTCCACTATATCTGGTGAGCTGAGGTAGACAGTAGATGATGCAGGTGTCCCTGTGTGTATTGGGCATGGTCCCAAGGAGCTCAGGTCATTGGACACTACCTTCTGGGCTCATCTGAGCCTCTCAGGGATGAAGCTGTGAGGAAGTGAACATGTGAAATTCATTTTATGTTCAAAGGCTTCCTTACCATCCTCGTGGTTCTGGAGGACACACGTTTACAAAACAAGCTGGATAATAGACCTGAGCTTGCACAGCTAATTCCACAGAGCTGACTCAAACCATAGTCCACAGGATCCGAGAGACTTTAACTAATGCAACTGAACAAAGAAGGGTTTCAGAGAGAAACCTCAGGGCTGCCCCTATCCACCTGCCCTATATGGCATTGTAGAGCATCAGACTTTTCTATGACCTGGCAAGAGCCCTGGGGCGGGGGGGGGGGGAAATAATATATATATATATAAATCCTGAATAATGCTGAAATATTTAAAAGCAAAATTGTTTGATGTATACTGTTTGTTAAAAAAACAACAATCTGAGCAGGAGCTGTGAATCAAAGGGGCTAAGAGGAAACAAGGCTGGCCATGAGTTGTTCAATGATATGAGGAGGCGAGGAGGCAAGCTTTGTTCATCATCGTCACTGCACTGCACAAGGAAGAGAGAAAGATAGCTGGTTCAATAATTATGCGGCAGCAGAGGTCTTGCAGGCAGGCTCAGTGTGTAAAGGGCAGAGCTGCTTTTGATACTGTGCTGGTACCAGGAAATTGTATGCTGTAAGCATGGGATGCGCAGAAGGCCTGTGCAGCCAGCTCACGTTCCACAAGTCCCACTGACTCTTGAGGACAGCACAGTGAGTAACAGAGCCAAGTGTCAAAGGGAAAAAATGTGCACTCAACTCCTGGTCAGTGACCAGAAGAAATACCTAACTAGTGTTCCACTGAACTGAGACACTAAAGTCCTGATGGGGAAGGCCAGACTCGGAGCCAAGGAAGACATGTAAACCATGTGAAAACTCGAGGAAGCAGAGAACTTGGCAAAGAGCTCTGGTGGGTGCTCGACCTCACTGAGAGGCCTGAGTCTACTAAGCATCCTTTGGGCAAGTTAATCTAATTATTCCTGGAATTTTTGTTTTCTTTCCAGATCATGAAAATTGGATTCTTTTTGTCATGAAAGAAAAAAAAAAAAAAAAGGCAGATATCTAAAGAAACAAAACAGGAGGCTAAGATAAAGAAATCAAAGACACCAAAAAACTCCAGAGATTTTGGCGGCCGTGACAAAAAGTAGAGCTACTCATACATAACCCTTCCCCGATGCACATAAGAATTCACAAAATTCACAGATACCCTAACAGGCAGCCAAAGCACAGGGTTAGGTGCTTGGGTTAGATGCTGCTTCCACCATCTGCATCTGCCTTGCTGCAAAGGATGGAGGCAGGGTCTGTAGGTTCCGTCATTACAGCTCTGCTATCTCTCTTCCTCTGTTTCTTCTCATCTGTTCCCCCGAGGCTGAAGTATTGTTTACTCTGCTCTCCAGATTGCACCTCATTCCTCCCAGCCAGTCCCTGGCTTCCAGGATGCCTTTCACAGGCTGGGTCTTCTCTGGAAGCTCCCCCTCTGAGCTCACACTAACTCTTATCAGTGTTGCTATTCTGGTCCTTAAGTGTGCACTCTCTTTGAATGCTTATCTCTGATGCCTGCTCACTTTTCCTTCTGTGTCTGCAGGGGATTTACCCTAGCCACCCCCATGGACATGTAAGTCTGCAAGCTGCTCAGCCTGTGCACATCTTCCCACCCACTTCCAACCATCCCTAGTTACTTTTCACACCCAATATAACAGAATTGGACATAGTTATATCATTTTGTTTAGGGAGAAACAACAAAGACTCCAAGCGTTCAGTACAGATGTAACTTTCTTTATGAATTGACTGAATCTAAAGCTGTGAGCCCACGGAGAGTGAGCCCTGTATCCAGGTGTGTGTGTGTGTGTGTGTGTGTGTGTGTGTGTGTGTGTGTGTGTGTTGACTATCTAACTATAGTATAAATAACCTGACAGGGACTCTTTATCTGATTTCCTAGTAAATGGTCTGAACATCACAGAGGAAACTGATAGGCATGCGGCTTTAAGTTAAGTACTCATTAAAGGCTGATGGCCTGTCCTTACTCCCTCTGCTATTTTAAAGCTAGATGCCTATGTTTCTGGAGCACCCTTTCTGACTCAGAATCTAGCAATGTCTTATTCGTGTTTTGACTCTCAGTTCAAAGCCCTTAGGGAAGTTGACTACCCTATTCCCTTCTCCGTTCTCCCTGGACTTATTACCTTAGCCTCAAAGAGACATCTGACACATAACTGCATAGTGTGACCAAGCTCTCCTGTGGACAACACATACCATGGAGAAGATACAAAGAGAACTAGGTATAAAGTGCAAAGACGAGAAAAGGTCTTTATATTTATTTTTATTTATTTTATTGTACATGTCTTTTAATGTGCACATATAACAGTATAATCATGTATCTATCCATAATTTCCCAGAGCATATTGGTTAGAATGAATCTGTACTTAATAAAGGAAGGATAGTCTGAAGAAAACTGGTGGGGAAACGGTTGTCTATGTATTGATTTTATAGAAAGTCATGTGAAGGTAGGGTGAAGTCAGCCAGGCCAGCACTGGAGGAGGTGAATGTGATATAACACAGATATCTTCTTCATACAGTTCTTAGAGATTAAGGATGGGCCAAAGTAAGCCACATAGGTTCCAAACCCCCTATGTTCAGGGACAGGTGCCTGAACTGAAGTAGACGACAAAAGATAGAAAGCCTTCCCCAGAATCACCCTTGTTATTCTCAAAGCACCACAGTGTCTGGTCTTAGGACAGCGGGGAAAGCAAGAAGATAGGAAGGAATGGCCCAGATGGCCTTGTACCCAGCACATCTCCAAGGGGTCCCATGGAAGGCTGTAGGAATCTATCCCCAGGCAATTCCCAGGTGTCTTTGTTTGGTACCATGTTCCGGCTGGATTTTCAAGCCACAGGAAGGCCTACTTGGAGATGTGCCGGGCTTCCCATGCCCTCAGCCCAATTAACCAGCAACTCTCAATAATTCACCAATGAGGACTAGTCTCCTGCCCCCAGGGTTTGCTAACTCCACTGAACAATGATGATTACCTGACTCACAGGATGGTGGTGGTGGGGTTACTGAAAGAGAGGAAAAACAGAATATCACAGTTGTACAGAGGGAAAACTTAGTCAGCCAGCACCTGTGAGGAGAGACTAGCTAGCGATGGTGGTGCTGGAGTGGGAGGTCCTCAGGCCTCCTCCCTGGGGAGCACTGAAATTTCGGAATTCTGAAAGTCTTTGTGTGAAAGGTGAAGGGGTGTAGTGGAGGGAAGGAGCCGTGGCTGGGAGGGGAACAAAGAGAGGAAAAGGGAAAGGCAGGGTGCTTCCACTTTTCAAGGTAACATAGCTGAATGAATCCAAAATTGAAATTGGCTCTAATCTCTGGTGATTCATTTGGAGACGAATCACAAAAGGCCTCTTTCCCCCCCAGTTTCCGTTCTACAGAGTTCCCAGGCTAAAAGGGCAGCCTAGTTTTGAGTCATTGGTTTTAAGAAACCCAGAAATGATAACATGAACCAGATCTGACTGTGCTCCTGTGGGAGATTAACCCTGTGTTTACAAGAATTTCTTAAAAATCATTTATCTGCAAGCGAACCTGGGTTCCTGGAAGTGCCCTGCTGACCTGGGCTGCTTGCTTTGCACTTCTGCACTGTGTCTTCCTACCTTGAACGCCCACCTAAGTCAAGCAACAAGTCAAAACTATGGTCAGTTTGGTTTGCTACTGATGACCCGGAACACCAAAAAAGCTCATCTTTAGGAGGTGTGTTAGGTAACTTTTACTCTCTTTGTGTGTGTGTGTGTATGTGTGTGTGTGTGTGTGTGTGTGTGTGTGTGTGTGTGTGCTTACTTATATACCTATGTGTCTATACTGTGGAAACCCAGGCTGATTTATGGATTCTTACTTGATTTCTCTCTCATCTTGTATATTAAGGTAGTGTTGCTTTCAATGAGAATGTCCCCCATAGGCTCAAATGTTTGTATACTTGGTCCCCAGTTGGTGGCACTATTTGGGGATGTTAGGGATATATGGCTTTGTTGGCCTTCAATGTCACTGGAGAATGGCTTTGGGAGTTTAAGAACCCCATGCCATTTCCAGTTTTCTCTCTGCTTTGTTCTTGTGGCTCAAGACGACAACACTCAGCCGCCATGTCTGTTGCCATGCTTCTGCTCTACCATCATGGACTCTTCATCCTCTAAAACCATAGCCCCAATAAAGTCTTCTGCCTGTAAGTTGCCTTGACCATGGTGTTTCATCACAGCATCAGGAAAGTAACCCATGCCATGAAAGCCTCTCAGTCAAGCCCACAGCTAGCTCAAAGGCAAGTTTTGTTAGCCAGCTTGATCTAGAGATTCCCTGTCTCTGCCTCTTGAGGCTGGAATTGCAAACAGGCCACCACATCTATCAAATATTTGCATGTATTCTGTGGACCTGAATGCTGGTCCTTCTACTCAGACAGGAAGCCCTTGAATTGTGGAGCAATCTCCCCAGCTCAAGTAGCTTCAATAAACACAGTTCACTGGGGTATCAAAATAATTTCACTTTCATTTGACTGGAAAAATAAGTTGCCACATTTAAGTGCCTTCTGTATTCTAAGCACCTAGCATGCGTCATTTCCTTTATTTCTCCCAAGAAGCTAGTGTGATAAGTAAAATCTCCTTACTGGAAGATTAAGAAAACTAAATCCTAGAGAGGTGAGTCCATGGACCCATGAGCACCCAGCTAATCAAGGGTGGAGCCAAGAACAGAATCTCAGATTTTCTCTATTCCAATTATATCCTTTCACTCTCTCTATCATTTTTCTAGAATCACTGTAGAAAGCATACTTAAGGAAAGAAAAGAAGAGAATCTACCACAAATAAAGTAGGTCTTGCCATAAACATCCATCATATGGGACATGGCTCTTGGTATGAAATAACTGAACAAACTCACGCTCTTCAGCCATTCATGAGTTGGGCATCGTGAGTCTCCCCAGGGATGCTCTTAAAGTCCTCTACTTAACACCCTCCTGGACATCTTCAGTCTTTGACCCACACTCACATCACACTATTTCTCCTTCCTTTGTTAAGGTCGGGGAGAGGAAATAGGGGACTTCAATCTTCCATTATTTTCCCTTTACTCTTTAACTCCTGGTGTTTGTGAGTAGCAAGCACACAGCCCTCAGCAATTGCTCATTTCCACGAGACTCTAAGAGTCTGAAAAGAGGGTTTCATCATGATTGTAGCTTCTCCGTTGTCATTTCCCATTCCAGGAGCATCTCTCCACTCTCTGTGAAATAATTGAACTGCCAGAGCGGTATAGATGGAAAGAGAACAAAGGAGCTGATGTCACCAAAGGGAGCAAAAGATGAAAGGCAGCAAGGACCGCCTAGCCTATTGTGGCTGGAAGCTTCGGGACTCCCAGCCATATCCAGACGCTACAGCCAGGAAGCGCCATTTGAAAAACTCCTGCTACTCTGTTGCTTTTGTTTTCTGAGTGCTGCTTTCAGTGCTTCACGAGAGTCCATGCGGCATCGTGTTTCCAGAAACAGCCTCCTTATTCACAGTCGGTCTCAAATGGATCGCTCAATTTAGACATGATAAAAAATGGAGCATAGGGGCTCCACATTTCCTAATTAACAAGCGGGGGAACGACTAGCTTTTCTGAAAATAGAGGCTGTGATGATGTCCCCAAGGCATCTTGATCATGATCATCCTCACTGTCTTCCTGGAGGTGGATCTAGGACCCTTTCAATTCCTTATGTGTGGCCACTCACGTACCTCTGGCTCATTTTATCCCCTGGCCACACATCAGAGCTAATGGCCGTCCTTTGGTGATGTTGTCCAGATCCCCTTAAGCCTACATTCTGCAGCGCTCTTCTAGCTGCTGGAGAAACTGGAGCTGGGCTGGCTTATAAAAACGAGGAATTTGCTTCCTCCCACAAGATCCCATCACCTCAACATAGTCTCCCTGGGAGGTTTTGCATTCCTGGGATCCCCGCCACTCTCCAGGCACAATCTTGAGCCTATGGCTTATGTCTGAGTGGAACTGACTGAATTAAGTATTGTTCCCATTCCAGATGGTGAAACCAAGACCTGTAGATTAAAATCACAAAGGTAATTCATCGTAAGTGGCCAGGCTGTCATCAGATGGAATGCAAGGATTTAATAAGGAGTATTTTAGTGGTCATTGCAGATACTTTTTGTGCTGGTCAACATTCTAGAACAATTACCTAGTGCCTCAGAAGGAAACAAAAGGTGATGAAGTGCAAAGGGAATAAGTGGCAGGAGGGAAGAGAGAACTGTGAAAGAGCAGAACAGGAATTTGTGGAGCCACAGGCTGTGAGCGGCCACTGAGGTAATTTGCCTTTGCTGTGAGTAACTGAACTAGAGTTCTTAAGAGGATGTTCAAACGGATACTCTCTATGGAGAGCCTGGAGGCAAGAGGATTAAACTTGGTGGTGTCCCACTCTTTTAGTTTTGTTTTTCAAATTTCTCAAATGTACAAATATGTTTCATGCTGTAATTTCACAGCATGGCAGAAATCAGGCAACCTTCTTGTCACTGGCACTATGGATTTCTGGCACTGTACTGTCCTGTCAGTACCAGCAGCATCAGTGTTTTCCACTGCTAGGTGTTCATGCTATGTGCCACCCTCAGTCACAGCAATTCAAAATGACTCTGCACCTCACTGAAGGTCCCTCAGGCAGCAAATTCATTGCAGTTGAGAACTTTAAATCTAGGTGAAAGCTTTTATTATGGCAGTGGGCGGTCAGCAAGGGCTTAATAAGTCTATTGCTGTTTACACCACTTTCTAGTCTTCCTTTCCATAGATCTTTTGTCCCTTTCAAAATATCCCAGTATCCTCTGTTCCATCACTTACTTTGAAAACCATCCCTGGCCAGGTACACATATGTGCCTGGAGTACAAGACTCTCGGTAGACTGAGGTCTGATAATCATGTGAGCCTGAGAATGCGGGACCTTCTCCAGAAACAGAACAAGAATCATCTAAAATAACAAACAGACAGACAAACAAAAACAGGAAACCATTAAAACATAGCCAGGAGTACCTCTGAAGAGAAAACTAGACAAAGTCATTTACACTGAGAGTGTTTTCTTTATTTTATTTTATTTATTAATTTATTCTTATTACATCTCAATGGTTATCCTATCCCTTGTATCCTCCCATTCCTCCCTCCCATTTTCTCCTTACTCCCCTCCCCTATGACTGTGACTGAGGGGGACTTCCTTCCCCTGTATATGCTCATAGAGTATCAAGTCTCTTCTCGGTAACCTGCTGTCCTCCTCTGAGTGCCACCAGGTCTTCCCATTCAGGGGACGTGGTCAAATATGAGGCACCAGAGTATGTGTGAAAGTCATATCCCACTCTCCACTCAGCTGTGGGGAATGTCCTGTCCATTGGCTAGATCTGGGTAGGGGTTTGAAGTTTACCACCTGTATTGTCCTTGGATGGAGCCATAGTTTGAGCAGGACCCCTGGGCCCAAATCTGCCTATCATAATGTTCTTCTTGTAGGTTTCTAGGACCCTCTGGATCCTTCTACTTTGCTATTCTCCCATGCTTCTCTCAGCTATTAAAAACAAGGAATTCCCGAAATTTGTGGACAAATGGATTGAACTAGAAATGATCATAATGAGTGAGTTAACCCAGAAGCAGAAGGACTCAAATGGTATATACTCACTCATATCTGCATACTAGCCCTAGGGGCATGTCCCATGAAAATCTTCACTTACCAGGAAACTGGGACAGAGGGGAGGACATCCTATTGGGACTCTAACTGAGAGTGTTTTCATCTTAATCTGGGTTCATTGTCTAAGGCCTGGCCTCCACCTCTAGTACACAAAGCTGAAACCCCGCACACAGATAGTTCTTGAAAGCTGCTGACTTATAGCACTAGAAAGGTGGCTCCTAAAGTATGCCCTGTGGAATGTAAAGGATGTAACTACAGTTCTAAAGAATGTCCATATTTTATAATAAAACTGTGTGGTTAAATAAATTTGAGAAATTAACGTTGTTCAAAATTAAAGCAAGTGCTTTTCTTCTTTACTTCTTGTGCCTCCTTAGAACCTTTACAATTCTAATATATACCATCAATATTCATGAAGACATACGGTTTGCAGCTTTTGTAATCTTATTTTCGCAACACGGATTTTTATAGTTTAAGGTCAGCAAACTATAATCTACAAGCCAGATCTGGCTTACCACCTACTTTGCAAACAAAATGTTATTGGAACACTACCAGCCCACCCATTTGTGCGCTGTCTATGGCTTTATGTTGACTCTGATAGAAACAAGACAACCCTGAAAGTCTAGTCTCCACTGTTTAGCTTTTCAAAGAACCAGACTGTTGATCCTATTTCCGGCTGAGTGCTTTACAGCATACACACTGGGAAACAACAGCTTGCAGAACTGCGATCTTGGAAAGGATTTCGTAGCTTATTACGCACCTGAGGCTCTGTGATGTCACAGCGAATAGGAACTCAGCGACTGCACTGAGAGCCCCTTACATATGCAGATGTGTCTGGAATCTGGTTCTGATTAGTTGAACCTGAACACACTGGAAGGGGTGGGGGGCAGTTTGGTGGTAGAGTACATTTCTAGTATGTTTGAGGCCTTCGCCTTGATTCTTAGCACCATAAGAAGAGAGGATGTTGAGTGAGAAGGCCAAGGCACTGGTACTTGGTGGAAGCACCTGCCAGAGTAATATGTTCAGCTAATGTAACGCAAAGGGCAAAGTTACCACAAAAACTCTAGACTTTTACGTTTTCTTAGCTCTAGAATTCCTCAAGAAGCCTTCTCTGGGTAGAGTCACAAGCCTCTCACCCAATGCTCCTCAAGTGCATTGGAGGTCCTTCTATTGGGCCACTCTCTATGTTGCTATAGTTTAGTACTACATATGGGCATTTTACTAAGTCTGAGGCTCTCTTCCATCTGGGCTTGAGTAAATTATCCTAATTAACTCTTAGGTGCCTCCTTAAAGCCTTGGGTAACTTACTTCACCTTAGGCTTCCATTTCCTCATCTACAGAAAGTGTCTGGTAAGAGCATCAATTTGGGCATAATAAAGAACCCCAGATAAGGTATCACAAGCTTGGTTCACAGAGGGGGCAGTGCAGTTAGTACAGATCCCAGCACCTGGGAGGCTGAGAAAGGAAAATTGCTTTCAGTTCAAGGCCAGCTTGGGATACATAATGAATTCTAGGCCAGCTTGGGCTATGAGTAAGATTCTGCCTTAAATAAACTACAATTAATGAATGAATGAATTAAAAAGGAAGAAGAGGAGGGGAAAGAAAAAAAGATGTCAGTAAGGAAATTTGTGAATCTACAACCCCAGAGCGTGGTCAGTTTTTCCAGGGAAAGAGCCACTTGAGAGTTAGCATCCTTTGACTTCCCCAGTGACCACAATACAATAAATTCCTGAAAATATAAGATTTATGGAACGAATGATGAAAGACCAAAGGGGGCAGATAAAACCGTGGTCAGGGATGATGAGACAGAAAGATCATCTGCATCTCACCAAATCCTTTTACCACCTGTTGCTTCCTGTGTGGTCTCGAGGAAAGAGCCCGACTCCCTTCTGCTGCAATTTTCCCCCTGGTCAAGTGGAGCTCCTCCTATGATGGTTGTAGATACTAAATAAGACACTGTATGCAAAAGCATTTGACACTTTAAAATACAAATTCAATCAAGTCTACTTCGCCAGACAATTACTGTTACCACCACTGTTAATTGCTAGCATTCTCACAGCATGGTCTGTCCCTTGTTGGAATTAGAGGCCCGAAGAAGATACTTTTCTTTGTTTATGGAGAGGTCTGATTTCTGTGTTTTTGCAACTGCTTATCCTCAGATCCCTTAGGAAACACAAAGCCAAGGGAATAGTTTGAAATTTGGGATTAGGCTAACAGCACGTGCAGATCCACCACGGAGTTATGCACAGTAAATCCTTCAGCTTCACTGAAGTGTGTACAACTAATATATCCCCCAGTGCCATAGAGCAGGCATCCCTCTGTCTCTCTCTCCCCACCCCCAGCTCCCCACCCCCTCTAGCTGTTTGTAGCACATTAGGAGCAGACTTAATTAAACTCCTAAACAAGGAAATGACAGATTCCAAAGAAGACAGAGGAATGCCTGTGTCCAAACCAAATAAAGGAGAAACCATAAATACCAGAACTTTGAGACATCAACACTGATACTCAAAAGGTCTTCTTCCTGCTCCTAAACCTGGCCCTTTAATCCCTTGGTGATTTGCCTTTGGGTTTTCCCCACAGAGTTGAGACTCCTGGCCAAATGTGAGCACCTGGGGCTTTTCACACACCTGCTTCTAAAGAGGTCAAAGAAGTTGAATGTGAAATGTCCTCCTTCATACTCTGAACCCAGCACAGTTCTAGGCCCTGGGGCAAAAGCACACAAAGCACACACATGCTACACTCACCCTACCAGAGCTCATAGTCCAATAAAGAGACAGACATGAATTCAAAGAAGTACAAGATATGTAAAATTAAGGGGAGCAACTATGGAGCAAGGCCCCAGGGTGCTGTGAGATAGGTCACCTGCCTAGAAGATAAGGGACCTCTTCTACTGGAGTCAATAAAACCAATGATACCAGGAGCAAGCACAGCCTGTGTCAAGACGTGTGACAAGGAACAAGGAACATCATAGGAAAGGAAAGAAATCCTGAGCAATAGTATAATACAAAGAAGTCCAACTCCCTCCACGAGAATTGTCAGCTACAGGGAGACAGAGAGGCAGTTAGAAGAGGCTCACATTCCAGTGGAAGACCACACATCCAAGAATTGATGGGAGAGGAGGGCAGATCTGGGAGGGGTTGGAGGAGGGGGATGAATAAGATCAAAATGCACTGTATAAAATTATCAAAGATCTAATAAAAAATGAGAGAGAAAGAACATTAATATAATGGAACTCATTTCTTTGCCAACCAAAAAGTTTAATTTTAAAGTATGAAAACTCTAAAACCCTTTATGATGATCATTAGTAATCTCTGCTGAAATGATGCCAAAAGTGAATATATATGTATATATGTTTGAAAAAATTAAGTTGAGAAGAAAGTAGTAAGGCAATGGTGACCTGAAGCTACCCTAACAAAGGGTCTTTATGTACCAGCAAAGAGAAGCCAACGAAACTTAGGAACACAACAGTGACTTGGCTTGCATTTGAGAAAGGACCAGAAGAGAGAGAACATGAAAAGCCAGCGCAGGCAGTCTGGCAAGATGTGGCGCTGGGGTGTTCCAGTGCGATAAGTGTGATAAGCCATGAAAGTGACCACACCCTCCTGAGGACCTGGTGTAGAGTCTAAACAAGAGAGCAACACTTGGTCTGGAATCAGGATATAAATGCAAAACTCCATTATTCTAGAATAGGAGTTGAGGGAGCTAAAAAGAAAAAACAGGCTGTGCAGTCTGCCTGGGCAACACCAATAACATTTACCTATACATGCCATCACATTTTGAACTTTGCTCAGTAACTGTTGTGATAGCACTGAGCGCTCTTCACTAGCACCAAGAGCAGAAGGTCAGAGGGTCCTAGAAACCTACAAGATTGTCTAGATCAGACTGACCATGGCCAAGCCTGGAGTGGGTTGTCTTGAAGTTCATTGATAAGAAAAGACATCTAGGTGAGAGAAGCATGGGAGAATGGGGAAATAGAAGGATTCAGAGGATCCTAGAAACCTACAAGAAGAACATTATGATAGGCAGATCTGGGCCCAGGAGTCCTGCTCAAACTATAGCACCAGCCAAGGACAATATGTACAGTAAATTTCGAACCCCTACCCAGATCTAGCCAATGGACAGGACATTCTTCATAGTTGAGTGGAGAGTGGGGTCTGACTTTCACACAAACTCTGGGGCCCTGTATTTGACCACATCCCCTGGATGGGGAGGCCTGGTGGCACTCTGAGGAAGGATAGCAGTCTACCAAGAAGAGACTTGATACTCTATGAGCATATACAGGGGAAGGAGGTCCCCCTCAGTCACAGTCATAGGGGAAGGGAGTAAGGGGAAATGGGAGGGAGGGAGGAATGGGAAGATACAAGGGATGGGATAACAATTGAGATATAATATTAATAAATTAATAAAATATATTTTTAAAAAAGAGCAGAAGGTAGATACTGTCCACCTGGAATCCCAGCACCAGGGAAGCAGAGACAAGGGCCCCAGGGGCAAGCTGGTAGCTAGTCTAGCTGGAGTCAGTGAGTTAGGGTTCATCAACAAACAGTGTCTCAATAAATAAAGTGAAAGTAATCAAGGAAATCAGCCCTTGGTCAACTCAGGACTCCACATGCACACACTTCTACGCACATAAGCACTTATATATACCATGTACATTCACACACATATCACACATACCATACACACAGGTATTATACATACATCATACCACCTACATGCAAACCACACACATGTGCATGCCACATACACACATACACACATGCACACACACACACACACACACACACACACCGTACATACCACACACATACGCATGTGAAAAACAGAGGGTTCAAATCTTACCCTAATCAACTTCCTAGAAAGTGGTTGTCAATAATGACATAAAAAGCCTGATGCATATTCTTCATATCTGTGCTGAGAAGAGTCAACTCACCTTGTAGGCGTAGCTATCAGCTTAGAAGACAACGAGAGGAAGATTCAATGGGGATCATGAGTATAAATTGCCTAGAATTGATGGCACACATGTATTAGCTCTTATCTTCATTAACAAAATACTCTGTAGTCTTTGTTCTCCGTAGGAAGAGAAAGGAGAAAAGTGAAAGGTGACTTTTTTTGTAGTTCCTCTTACCAGCATTAGAAAAGCTCATTGTCCACAGGGTGTGGTGAATTTAGACTAGGGAGTAGCAACCTCTCAAGAATTAAAATGAGAGCAATGTGTTTTCAACTCTTGGATCACAGCTTTGTAGAGAAATAAACCATATGCTGTGAAACAGTAATGTGTGTGTGTGTGTGTGTGTGTGTGTGTGTGTGTGTGTGTGTGTGTATACAAATGTTATTTTATATTTTATTTGATTAAGCCTTATGCTTAAAAAATATTTCTGGCCATGATTCATGAAAATGATTTTCTGACCTACAGTTTAAAAACACAAGGTTCAATAGTTCTCATGAGAGTCCTTCGGGAGGCTTCAGGAGCACCCTCACCCTGTCTGGAGGCTGTTCCCACACTTCAGTTTCCTTGGCTCCTGATGATTTCAGCCTGTGTCTCCCCACTTCTTGTCCTCTTTACATGCACTTACTGGTGATGCCCCTTCCTACCCAGCTTCTGAGTTTCATTTATTGTTTTACTTCCCAGGGACTTGATTTGAGAAACAGATATATTTTTTATATTTGCTGTGGCATGGGAGTAGAGTCAGGTGGAGAGGAAATTAGCATCTATCTAGATTAATTAATGTTGATTGGGTGGCTGTTTATGCCTTGCACTCCACAAAGCTTAAGAGGTAAGGAGACTGTTTCTAGACTCTCAACGCCATGGAGGCTGAGCAGAAGCTCAGAGTGTGGGTGTTGCACATATTCCTCCCTCGGGATGGAGTCTCCATGTATCTGAGTTCTGATTTAGTGGGGTCTAGCCTTTGCCCTGGACAAAAGGAACTTTCTTCATGATAGAACAAGACTCCATTTACCCAAAGATGAGCAGGAGCAGATAGATCTCTTTGCTCACCTTTCTGAAGTAACGTGCCTGATTCCCTGTACACCCTAGGATTTGACATGCACACTGGCAGTGCAGGTACTTAATTCTGGCAGGCTTGAAATACTAGGTATCCTGTTTCTGCTTGGCTGTTTGGGGTTGCCGTGGGTACTGAAGACCTCAATACTCAAGAAACCAGTCCACTGGTGGGGTTACAGTGAGGCAGCTTGTTAGAGCCACACTACCATACTCAGATTAGACCCATTACTGTATAGCTGACTGACTATGAATATGTCTTTTCATTACTCTGAGTTTTTCTTCCCTTACTAGAAAAGGAATGGTTGATTAAATATTAGAATGAGCTAATGGCGGTGAAACTATATTATATATAAGTGCAGGTTCATTGGAGCAGCGTGGGAGGGAGGAGGAGGAGGGAGAGCCCACACTGCAGAAAG
>OU015745.1:48879106-48900213 GCA_907169655.1 Acomys percivali | reverse complement strand
CACACACACACACACACACACACACACACACACACACACACACACACGTGGGTGATGGATTCTTGAAAAGGGGAGCATTCAAATCCTGAAGGGCTCATGTAACTATTTTGTTCTTCATGAAGCCTGAGCCAAACTTTTGGTGGATTCAACCCCACAGCCTGGTGGTATATTTGTGGCCACCACCTTGCAAAAAGTACAAATGCTTTCTCTCTGGGTCAAAAACTAGCATACAGAAATTACTTCCCTAATAATTCCACACTCTTACCCAAGGCCGATTATGGTTCTAATGAATTCAGGAAAGTGCCTTAAGCCTTTGATTCTTGGTGTGTGTGTGTGTGTGTGTGTGTGTGTGTGTGTGTGTGTGTGTATGTGTGTGTGTGTGCGGGCGTGTGCATGCACGCACACACATGTAGGTGCCTATGGGTGTGCCTGTACACACATCCACACAGGCCGACACTGCCAGCCAATAGATCCACAGATGCTCTGAGCAGTGAGGTGCTTGCCAGGACTGGAAGTGGACCACTCCTAAACTTCAAATTGAGTTTCTTTAAAAGCAGGAAGCACCCCTTCCTTTTTAAAGGGGAGTGTCAACACAGGCTGGGCTTTTTTTTCATGTTTGATTCATAGTCTTTTAAGTCAATTCCTGGTAGGAGGTGAGTCCTACCTACACATATGGTTTTCTTTTCCAGAACCAGGGAAATGAGTAACTCCTAAGTGTTGGGCCAGGAGGAACACCTAGAACATTAGCAGGCTTTTCACCTTTGTGGGAACAGTTATAAATATGATATTAAGTCATCCAGAATTCTGTTAGGTAGCAATAACATTTTTACTGCTTTAATTTTATAAAAAATCTACACATTTCAAAAAATTATAACGATAAGTAAAATTCTATAGAATGCATTTCCTTACTAAAAAATATTGTAAACATTTTCTTGGATGTTTAATTTCTAAAGATTTTTGAAGTTATTATATACAGAAGACACAACGATTCACAGAATCTTTATGAGAGACAGTCAATAAAGTCAACCCAGGACATGCATCAGTCCTGTTAATAGGGAAGGACCCACTGCAAAGAAACTTGATTTTGAATCTTGGTTCTTCCCAGAAGAAAGTGGACAGGCAGGCACCTGATAGCAATATGTAAATTAAAGTGACAACATTTCCTGAGAAACAGCTTCATAGTTAGCCTTTGTTAATTCCTTTACAGCTCGTCCCCACAAAATGTGCATGGCGGTTACTACCCCTTCACTTTTTTACAGAACAGGATCGCTCAGGAAGCTGGGTCCACAAAGCAAGGGCAGGAATTCGATCTGGCCCAGGCTCATCCTCACCACAGCATCCGCCTCTTCCCCAGACATTGGAAACTGGTCCCCTAATGTCTTGCTTCTTCCTGCTCTCAGGCTAGGGCTCCCTACCAATAGTCACCCTTTGTCACCCCTTAAATGTCCTGGCTTCATGAGTAGTGCTCCTGACATGTGCTCTCTTGACAAAGCATGCTTCTGTTTAGAACTTCTCAGGGTGGAGGGTGAGTATTTTTGCAGGTCAGTTCTACATTTGCCTCTCTGTCCTTGGCTGAGCCTCCCTGGGGTCCTGCATCTACGTGTCTCACGTTCCATAGTGTGAAGGGCTCACTAGTGAGTGCCGTGCCATCCTCAATGTTTTAACCATCCATATGCCAGCTCCTATCAGCTCATTTCTAATCCTGTGGTGTTCAGCGTGACAAAGATGAGGAACAAGGGGATGAGAGCAGCCGTTCAACTACACTATGAGACTTGCCTGGGAAAGGGGGGAAACTCTGAAAGATTCTTACATCTTACGTTACTTCTGGCCCAAACTCACTTTGACCAAGAGAATAAGCAGGTTGCTCCTGCATTCCAGTGACAACAGCATGAAACTGAAGTTCAGGGGACTGTCACCAAATAAAGAATAAGTAATGGGATAAATGATTGTTTACTATCACCACCATCACCACTACCACCACCACCATCATCATCATCATCAACATCACCACCACCATCATCATCACCACCACCATCATCAGCATCACTATCATCGTCATCACCACCACCATCATCATTGATGATGGTGATGATGATGATGATGATGATGATGATGATGATAATGTTTCCTTTATTAGCCCAAGATGCCTTGAATTTATAGTCCTCTTTCCTCAGCCTCCTGAGTTCTAGGATTCTGTACTTCTGAATTTCCTTAGCTGGGATAAGGATTCCTAAATTGTGTTGTTCAAAGGTATACCAATTACACATACTTCCTTTAGAAAAGGTAATATCTCTTCAAATTCCATAGTCAAAGGAAGTGCTGCCACAAGCCCTTCCTTGGAATTTCACAATGCATATTAGCCCATTAGAGAAGCCAAAGGTCATGGAAGGGAGGGATTGGTGGGATAGGTGCAGCACATTCATCTAAGTTTATTTTTCATGTTTAGCTGAAGAATGTTGTCTTAGATTAGGCTGCACCAAAAGCAGATCTGGGGATAAGGATTTAATGCAAGCAGTTTTATTTAAAAGGTGAATGTATAAGAAGTATTAGCAGGGGAGACTGGAAGCCAGACTGGAAATAGAAACCAACTCAGTTGCATCAAGGAGCTGATTTGAATTTTTGGACAACCAGTACTGGGGACAGCTTTGAAGAGCGTGCTTCACAGATGTCTTGTTAAGAATGGAGGAACTGGTTACTTATCCACTAATGTTCAACAGCCATAGTAAATGGAGTTCCTCTTTCTGGGGGGGGGGGGAGGCACAATCTCTATGTTTTTTCCAGCTTACCTAGCACAACACTCAGAGCCTGACTCCAGTGATGCTGGTCACAGCAGGTACTTGCCATGATCTTTGAGTCACTCTGCAAGAGCACTGGCAATGTCAGTGGGAGAGGCCTGTGACATCATAACATGTGAGGCATAGTGTCCCCTTCATCTTTTTCTATTTCAGGCAGGAATCACAGTAAGGCCTGCTAGACGTAGTATTTGAGAAGCAGAAACTGGGAAACAGAATGCCCAATGCCTCCAAGCAGTTTCATGAATTCTAAAAAGCTCTGGTTTAGCTTGACACACAGAGACAGCAATACTCTATAGCTGGTAAAACTCCAAAAGGAAGTCCCATAAATGCCACCAAATGCCAAGCACATAAATTTCAGGCTCAACAGAAACAGCCTTGGAAAATCATGATGTGGGAGGTGCTGCCACACGAAGGAGGCTTCAAAATTCCAAACATCCTCAGGTTTCTAACTTTATCTGTCTGTGAAACAGCCGAGTCACCTTTCCCACAGCCATGGGCAGAGGATGGCATCCTACAGGAGCCCTGGGGAAGATGAGCACAGGATGCTACTTAGAATGGAAGCTAGATGGAGGCATAGTGGTTAGGAAGACCCTTCCTCTACAAAGCTACATTCTGCTAAGGTCCAATAGCATCAATGTAGAGAGAAGCAACTGTAGATAGTGGTAAGCATCACAAAGACCTTACAAAGGATAATGAGGAGCAAGGAGCTAGGGCAGAATGATGTCATGCTGAGTGGTCCAGAATGCCATCTTGGAAGAAGAAAAGTATTAGCTGACCCTACTTTGATAAGATGGAACAGGAGAAAGGACATATCAGACAGAGGAGACAGTGAGTGCAAAAGACCCCATGATGAGAACACAACTGAAATAGTTCAGGAACAGAAGAGAGGTTCGAAATATCATGATGAAAGGCAGTCAGTGGTTAGAAAAGTTTGGTAAGAAAGGTGACAGTCAGAAGTTCTCAGTGTATATGTGTGTGTGTGTGTGTACACAAGTACATGTGCACATGTGTGCAGGTGCATGTAGATGTCAACCTCAGATGTCATTCCTCTTGTGCCATCCACATACTTTTTCAGACAGGGTCTCTTAGTACTTATGCTCACTGGATAGGGATCTCAAGGGATTCACCAGCCCTGTCCTCCCCAGAACTGGGCTTGATGACAAGTATGTTCCATCACTATGATCTGTGTCTTTAATAGAAGTGGACACTTAATATATTCTCTTCAATTTTCTTTTTTTTTTCCCCTAAGGAAGCAGGTTCCCAAACCAGCAAATCACATTTACTGAGCAACTCACACTGCTCCATGACCCTGTGAAAAACTTTCAGGAGGACATTCCCTGAAGTGTGTCTGCGAGGCCTGGCCAGGATGGCTCATCCTGTTCCTTGACATTTCTTCCCAGGATCTCAAGCTGTCCCAAAAATTGAAACCAGTCCTGACAAACTGCATGCCAACCTTCCCCTCAGAGGCTCTCCAGTCCCAGTTCAGAAGGCAAGAACTTCAGGAACAGGACACATCCTTTATATGACCTCTTCTTGTCAGAAGGAGCCAGGCTCAGTGTCTCTAGAGAGACACTCGCTGATGTCTAGTCTCCAGTCTGGTAACGCAAACACTCCATGTGCTGTCTGGCTGTGCCTAGAGCCAGGAGTCCCATGATGCAACTGCAACATATTGCTTCTTGCCACAAGAACGGCTGTGGCGGATCAGATTTAAGAATGCGTTATCCGTGAATGGCAAAGAATGTTGATTCTATAGTATCTAGCAAGGTCAGGTTCAGGAGCAGGGAAGGGAGAGCCCCACCCTTGGGCTGAAATCTTTACAGAGGTATCTGTTCTCCATGGAAGCATTACACATTGAGCCTGGCTCAATCTCAATCCCGTCACTACAGCTATTGCATACCTGTTGCCTGCTCTTGGGAAGGAGTGATTCACAGGTCCCAGGAGCCAGTTACAATGGTCTCTCAGAGAGGAAAAACACATTTGACCTCCTAATAATTGCAGTCACAGTGAAGTCAGGGACAAAAAAATCCATTCAAGTTGAGAACTTCAGGAACACGGGAAGAGAAGAAGTGGACTGTGCCCACTGGCTCCTTTAACTTGGCTGATTGACTATTCCAATGCATACAGTACCGTACCTCCTCTGTCTTCCAAACTAATAGGCCCACACACATTTCTCATAAGATACATGAAGGCTGGGGGCGTAGCAAGGCAAAGCTGGCAACGTGCTGTCTGCTTCCTGATCTGCGCAGGTAAGCATCAATAGGGTCTTCCTGTGCTATTTTTATTTTTAGGCTAGTCATCTATGGCAACACCAAATGTGGCCAGAGTAGTCACTGCTGATGTTGTGAGCTGCCAGACATCTGTTTGGAAGGCAGCTGTGGGCATTAAAGTGTAGGACCCTATAGATGCTAGGCTCTTCCCTCCTTCGAAATACCTTTCAAAATAAAACCTTAAGATCTTCTAGCAAAATAATACGGGATTGTTGCAAGTTACTCTGAAATAACAGTCTAGCAAAGAGCAGGTAAACTATCAGGGTCCAGAATATATGGTTGTGCTTGGCCTGTGTCCCTTACTTTAGGATGCCAGTTCTCCAGAGAGTTCTGCAGTCCCATGGGCTGCATGAAGCTGATGCTGCCCTAGTGGGACAGGGAATCTGAAAGCCCCAGGGGACAAATCTTTTGCCCGTGGCTTCTGCTGAAGTTGCTGAAAGATGCTCTCCTCCTCTGGAAGAAAGGATTAGTAAGTCGGAAGAAGAGAGAAGGGAGCAGATGCCAGTTTTCTAGAAAGAGTAGGGTGGGAAGTGAGTGGCCCAGAGACACATTAAAGACCTGATTCTAGCCCCATTTGGTGCTGTTAACAGTCACTTTTATACCTGATCCAGTGTGCTCCTTTGTTTTCACTTAGACTAGTTTCAGCTGAGATTCTGTTGCTTACAAGTACAATCATTTGGACTAGCCACTCAAAAAGACCCATTTCAATTTGTATATCCTATCTTGTCAGTCTTCTTTTATTACCATTCTCTCTGCTTATTTTTTAAATGAATCCTGGTCTTTTTTTAAAAACACATTTTTATTGAAAAATAAAATAATTCATATTACATCTCATTTGCTATCCCATCCCATGCATCCTCCCATTCCTCCCTCCCTCCCGCTTTCTGCCCATTCCCCTTCACTATGACTGTGACTGAGGGGGACCTCCTAGCCCTGAATATGATGCTGGGGTATCAAGTCTCTTCTTGGTAGTCTGCTATCCTTCTTCCGAGTGCCATTGGGCCTCCCCAACAAGGGGACATGGCCAAATATGAGGCACCAGAGATCTTGTGAAAGTCAGTCCCCAGTCTTCTCCACTTAACTGTGGAGAATGTTCTGTCCCTTGGCTAGATCTGGGTAGGGGTTTGATGATGACTGCACGTTTTGTCCTTGGTTGGTGCCTCAGATCAAGCAGAACCCCTGGGCCCAGATCCACCCATCATAGTGTTCTTCTTTTAGGTTTCTAGAATCCTCTGGATCCATCTATTTCCTTATCTCCTATATTTTTCTCATCTAGAGTCTCAATAGGATCTCCTCCCCTCTGTCCCACTTTCCTGGTAAGTGAAGACTTTCATGGGACCTGCCCCTTGGGCTAGTGTCCAGTTATAAGTGAGTATATACCATTTGACTCTCTCTGCTTCTGGGTTAGCTTACTCATTATGATCATTTCTAGTTCAATCCATTTGTCCACAAATTTTGGAAATTCCTTGTTTTTAATAGCTGAATAGTATTCCATAGTGTAAATGTACCACAGTTTCTTTATCCATTCTTCTACTGAGGGACACTTAGGCTGTTTCCATGATGAATCCTGGTCTTAACTGCACATTTAAATACTATCTTTCCTTGCTAATCTTCCATGGACTGTGGATGCTGAGCCTCTGCTCCTTGTACACACAAGCATGAAGTTGCTGCGGTGCACTAATCTGCCTCCCTCAGCCTTCTGCCCCAAGAACAGGTATTCCAGAAAGGATGGAGACTCTCATGGAATCCACCCACTGTCAGCTCCTCCCACACTGCCTGGTACCAGTGGGCTGGAGACCATCAGCTTTCATAGGGACTTTGGCCTTGAGGTCAACTTGGATGCCTGCCTGGTCTTTCAAAGCACTTTCCGTTTAACGTCTCCAAACACAGCATTTTCCATAAACATCTTTTTTCTTTTCCTTTCTTTTTTTTAAAAAGAAAGAAATTCAAAGATGAGCAGATTTGTCTATTAGCGATAATCCGGAGACACAGCACAAAGAGGCAACTGGCTTCCAAATGGCCATTGGGAGTGTGACTGAGAATTTAAATGGCTGTTATAACATGGGGGCAATGATAGTTGTGAGTCTTAAAGACTTGTGAGGTAAAGCAGCCTTTGCTTTATGATTAGCATGGTGAAATAGCACAGGCTACAGAACATTTGCTACTAATTACGGCACTTGCTCACTGTGCTTATAGCTCAAGAGTAACAGCGGGGTTTGTTTTTCTGATCTCTCCCCAGGATTTGTGAATTGTTTGTTTTTTATTATCTTATAGATAAATAGGGATGAAAAATCCAACATAGAGGGATCTTTTTTTTTTTTTTTTTTTTTAATAACAAGGAACACTCCAGTTGTCTTTGGATGTGAATACTGACCTCAGTTTAATGAAAACAGTCAGACCATGCTGTAAGTTCTAATGCAAGAAGATATTTACAAGGAAGGAAGTGCCACAGGTCAGAAGAGAAACATGGGCTTTGGAACCAAGCTTGTGGGTCACACCCACTCCTCCCCATTGTGCAAAGTGACTTGGACTATGTTGCCCCGTCTCCCTGGATTGTACATTTCTCCCTCTGCCCAGTGGTACAAGAATACCAACCCTGTCCCCCTCAAAAGCTGGGGAGAAGAACAAAGGAGATAATAAGCTTGAAATTATTTGGCTGTTCTTAAAAATACAACAAACTTCAATGGTGTTATGATGCTAGATACTGGGTCCATAGTTTTAACCACTTCTCCCACTCAATAATGTCCCAGACCCCAGCTACTTGTAGTTAGTCCATTTTGAGTTGTGATATATATATAAAAAGACCTGCTTCCAGGTAATGTATAAGAATGGGAGTTTATAGCTGAGCCCATAGTGTTTCTATCTAAATATCCCTAGGCCTAGGTCCTATTTATTAATTGTTGGCCTTAATGGCCATGTAACCCTGTTCCTGTTCCAAAATCCTTTCCTGTACCCATAGTTGAAGTAGACTCCATACATTGTCCTCAACAAGATTCAGGGTGCCAGGTCTTATGCTGAGGTCCTTGACCCATTTGGAGTTGAGTTTTGTGCAGCATGAGAGATAAAGACCTGGTTTCATTCTTCTACATGAAGCTATCCAGTTTGAACAGAACCATTTGTTAAAGATGGTTGTCTTTTCTACAAGGTATGTTGTTGGTTTCTTTGTCAAAAATCAGGTTGCTGTAGGAGCATGACCATCTATGTGTCTCCTCAATTACAATCCATTGATCAATGAGTCTGTTTTTATGCTAGTAGCATGCTGATTTCAGTGCTAAATCTCTGAAATACAATTGGATATCTAAACTGGTGATCCCTCCATCAACTGTTTTGTCTACCGCTGGTCCTTTGTGTTTCCATTTGAAATTTAACATCTGTTTTTCAGTTTCTGTGAAGATATGCATTGGAATTTTGATGAGAGTTGCATTGAATCTATACATCTTTATTGGTAGGATAGTCATTTCATAATAGTCTATAAATCCATGAGTCTTTTGGATCCTTTGGTTTCGTCAGAGTTTTTTCTTATTCACTGCCTAAAAGCTTTTATTATATTTTATTATATATTGATGAAATTGATTTCTATATATAGGAATATATTTTTAGAATATAAATGATAATATGATACAATATGCATATTTATATTGTTTCATTCAACTCTAGAAAATTTAAACTTTCTTCTTGATTTCTTTTCTCACCCTATTAACACTCAGTAGTATGTTGCTTAGTTTCCATGAGTTTGTGTACTCTCTGTAGTTGCTATTGTTGTTGCTATCCAGCTTGACGCCATTGTGTTCAGACAGAATGCAGGATGTGATTTCAATTTTCCTATATTTGTTAAGACTTGTTTTATATCCTAATATGTAGTTAATTTTGGAGAAAGTTCCAGGGGCTTCTGAGACTATCCTGTATTCTTTAGTGCTTGGGTGGAATTTTCTGTAGATATCTGTTAGATCTATTTGATTTATGGAGTAATTTAATTCCAGGGTTTCCCTGTTTAGTTTTTTTTTTTTTTTTCAGGATGACCTTTTCACTGGTAAGAATAAAGCAGTTAGGTCACTCACTAGCAATATGTTCTGTTTAATCTGTAGTTTAGATATAATGGTATTTATTTTATGAAACTGGGTGTGCCTGTGTTTTAAGCCTATATGTTTAGGATTGTAAGATCCTACTGGTGGATTTCTCTTTAATGAGCATGATGTGACCTTCTGTATCTCCTATGACAAGTTGTTGTTTGAAGTATAATTTTGCCAGATATTGGAATAGCTAGACCTGTTTGTTTCCTTGTTTCATGGAATGCCCTCTCCCTCTCTTTTTATTCTGAGTCTTTGATGATGATATGTGTTTGTTGGAGGCAGCAAAAAGACAGATCCTGTTTTCTAATCAGGCTTCTGGTCTGTGTCTCTTTATTGGGGGAAATGATACTTCTAATATTGAGAATTACTATTGAAGAATGTGTATTAATTTTGTCATTTTGTTGTGTTGAGCTTTTAAAATTCTTATTTTGTAATGAACTCATTGTGGAAATTCTTTTTAAAAAATATTTATTTACTTTTATTTTATGACTATCTGAACTCCAACCCTGGAAGAGGTGGAGTGAAGATAGGTGGTAGATCTGTGGAGCTCATTGGCCGGCCAGTCCAGTGGGACTCCAATTTAGGGAAACACTGTTTCAAAAACAAATGAGGTGGAGAACAATTAAAGAAGACACTGGTAAGCAGATAGTTTTCTGCCAACTTTATGCAAGCTAAAGTCATCTGAGAAGAGGGAACTTCAGTTAAGAAAATTCCTCCATAAGGTCAGGTTGTAGGCAAGCCTGTAAGGCATTCTTTAAATTAGTGATTGATGGGGAGGGCTCAGCCTATTGTGGGTAGTGCCATCCCTGGTGGTCCTGACTTCTATAAGAAAGCAGGATGAGCAAGTAAGGATAAGCAAGACAGTAAGCAGCATCCTTCCACAGACCTCTGCATTATCTTCTGCTGCCAGGTGCCTGTCCTGTGTGAGTTCCCTCCCTCACTGTTATATAGATACCTCTTTCTCTCTTTCTCTCTCCCTCCCTCTCTCTCTCTCTCTCTCTCTCTCTCTCTCTCTCTCTCTCTCTCTCTCTGTATGAATCATGTGTCTACCTGGTGTCCTTGAAATTCAGAACAGGCCATCAGAACCATGGAACCTTAGTAAGCCACCATGTAGGTGCTGAAAACTTTTAACCTTTTCATAGCGAAATAATTCTTCCAGTATACTCTGTAGGGTTGGCTTAGTGGTCATAAATTTCTTAAATCTGTTTTTATCATGGAAATATTTCCATTCTCATTCTTTTATGACTTACAGTTTTGCACACGGAAGCCTGGGCTGGCATTTGTGGTCTTTCGTAAGTTGTAGAACATCTGTGCAAACCCTCTGGCTCTCCAGTCTCTATTGAGAACTCAGCTGCTATTCTGATGGACCTTTACACATGACGCAATCTTTCTAGAAGCTTCAATATCCTTTCTTTGTTCTCTCTGTCTAGTGTTTTGGCTTTTGTATGATGAGGGGAGTTTCTTTTCTGATCCTATCTGGTTTTCTATATGCCTTTTGCATCTGACAGGCATCTCTTTCCTTAGATTAGGGAAAGTTTTATTTTTTCCTGTTATTATTGCAAGTATTCTCTGTGTTTTTTCACTTGGGTTTCTTCCCCTGTGTGCTCTGTTCATAGTTTATTTTCCAGATGTTCCCCTTTTTTTAAACTGAATGATTCAATTCCTCTACTTTGCCTTTAAAACCTGATATTCTTTCTTCTATTCCATCCTATCTGTTGTTGAAATTTTGCCCCTAGTTTTTAAATTGACTACCTGGATCTTTTATCTTGAGTTTTATTTCTGCTTGGCTTTACTTCAGAAATTGTATCTCTATTAAATTCTGTTTGCATATCATGGATTGCTTTCATTTCATTCAATTCTTTGTGTTTTCACAATCTTCTTTTCAGAATTTAATCATATTCTCTTTGAGTTCCTTGATAATATTTGTTATTGCTATTTTGAAGTTTTTGTCTTATACAATATCTAAATTGCCTTTCACAGGGAACATGACTGTGAGCGTACATGTTTTATTGAGAGACAAATTGTTGTTATTTTTTGTTCATGTTTTTGCAATGGGACATAGACATCTGACATTTGGAGATAGGTACTTACCAGTGCATCTAATCTCCATTTTGCTCAGTGGGTGCTTAGATCTCAGTTTCCTATTGCTCTGTTGGTGCCAATGTATAGACCAGTTGAGTGGTGCTTAGGGTCCAGTCTTGGGACAATTCAGTGTTGACACTTGAATGCACTATCAGAAGTGACTGCAGTTCAGCTAGGGATAGGTGATGTTTCTTGGTATAAGAGCAGAGCTTTTGTTGAGACAGAGGATGCTCACAGGCAGTCACTTGGTAGTTGGAGGAGATGCTCAGGACTCCTCTTTAAGGGGCATGGGTCTTTTGAGGGTCTCTATTTGAAAGGGGGTGGGCAAGAATGCCATGCAGGTAGTGGAATCCGTGCAACTTGAGGTCTTTATATGGAAAAGGAGCTTTCTGGGAAGGTGCGGTAGGCTTGATAGGAGATGCAGTCTTCAGGCAGGTCACAGGAGTGGGCACTTTCATGGCATTTTGACGTTTGTTTTCAACTGTTCCGAGACCAGTTGAAATTAGAAACTATTTGCGAGAAAAAAAGAAAAACCCAGATATTACCAAGTCACTAAATAGTCCCTCAATATCTTCAAAAGGATTGGATTATTTGAAGAAACTGTTAAGACCATCTGGTAAAATATGTTTATTTAGTCAAAGAAAAAACTGAATCTCAGCGCTAATACATAATTTCCCAAGGACACAACAAAAACAACCAGAGTATCCCATTTTAGTCTCTAGTAATATGATCCATACTATTGAAAATGAAGGTTGTGGTGTGTGTGTGTGTGTGTGTGTGTGTGTGTGTGTGTGTGTGTGTGTGTTTATATGCACATGTTTGTGTGTGTATGTGTACATGTGTGAGGGTATGTGTGTTTATGAAGAGGTCAGAGTTCAATGTCAGGTGTGTTTTTTTTTTCAGTTGCTCTCCACCTTATATTTTGACACAGGGTCTCTCTCTGAACTTGGAGTTCACTGATTCTACTAGGCTTGCTAGCCATGAGCTCCAAGGATCCATCTACCCCCAATACTGGAATTACACAACTGTGTCTGGATTTTGCACCTCAGGTTTTAAATTTCAGGAAATAATGCTGGAGAGATAGCTCAGCAATTTTGAACATTTGTTTCTCTTCCAGAGGGCCTGGGTTTGATTCCTGGAACTCACAAAACAACTCGCAATTGTCTGTAATGCTAGTTCCAGGGGATCTGGTGTCTTCTTCCGGCCACTGCCAGCACCAGGCATGCATGTGGTACACAGACATACGTGCAGGCAAAAACTCATACACATAAAATATTTTTAAGTTAGTTTTGAAAATTAAGAAAATACTACTCAAGTCTAGAACCTAATCCAAACTTCTGTTATTAATAAGACAGACAGACACCAAAGTTTATGGCACAGTCACACAGAACCATAAACCTAGTCAATATGAAAAGAAAAGGCAGAGGGAGAAATCAAACTCAATATTATATTTAATGCTGAAATCATACATATCTACTTTATTCCTGTCCCAAATGATATTTCTCTAATGATAAAGTTTTCGCTTGTTGTCTGGACAGTTTATACCGTTTATACAATTTTTTTGTTTACATATCTTGATAAAAACTTTGTCATTCCAAAAAAAAAAAAAATAGTCAACAAGCACATATAGAAAGACCAAGGATACAAAATTAAGTCAATTATACAAGGTTCTAATTCCAGATAACGAGGAATAGAGATGAACCCAGTCTTAAAGGGACCCCTCAACTTGTCTTTATGACACATGCTGCAACATGATGTTTCAGACATTACAAGTCAAACTTAGAGCTGTTTTCCTTTGAGTCTGGGAATGGCTGCAATCTTTCTCTTTCCATTAATGTGGAGAGGAAGTACTGGCTGACTGCAGTTCACCTTCAGAATCAATTCTATTCTCTCCTCCAGTGTCAACAACCTCCTTCTTAGTACCCTTGCGTTAACATTTCCTATGACAACACTGGAGGGTTACCATGACAACACTTTATGGTTACCTGTGCACACTGTGTAGCTTTATGAGGATTGTGTGGTAAGCTCTAGAAGCAGAGTTCATCAGAGAGATTTGGTGCTTCACAAGCTGCAGATCAATGTGTTTTATAAAAAATCCCAGCGCTTTCTGCCACCAAGTCAGTTGGGAAGCCACCAATTCCCCCAAATCATGATAGATTTTTGAATCTCAAAAAATGAACATTACATACTACCCCATGCCAAGAACAGAGCAAAAGGCCCACCTCCTGTCTGATGGCTTAGGTCTTCTCAAAAAAACATGCTTTTCCCTGTATAATGACTGGGTCATATCTGGCAGTGGCCTGGGTTGTGACATGATGTGGATTTAGAGACACATTGTTCTAGCTTCTTAGTCTGTAAATCAAGTATAGTTGCTTCATCTCTCTATACCCCTGTGTTTCCTCCCACCCCCCTCCCAATTCCAGTCCAGATAGCAAGTAGATTTTCTTTCTCAAAAGAAAGATGTAAAAGCCATGGGAATAAGGCCAAAGTGTTGCTGGGAACATTCAGCAGAAGACCGAGAATGAACTGAGTCAGGCATGAGCTGTCCAAATCAGGGAAGGAAAGAAAAAGAAGGGGCTGGCCATGGTGGAGCACGCCTGTAATCCCAGCATTTAGGAGGCAGAGGCAGGTGGATTGCTGTGAGTTCAAGGCCAGCCTGGTCTACAAAGCAAGTCCAGGACAGCCAAGGCTACGCAGAGAAACCCTGTGTAAAAAGAAGGAGGAGGAGGAGGAAGGGAGGAGGAGGAGGAGAAGAAGAAGAAGGGACCATTGCCTTTCAAATATATTTATTCTTTGAGAGATAAGGCCCAACAAATTTTATGAATAAGATTCTCAAATGGTGCAAAGCCTTTAACACTCTCCTCAGACAATTTAAGAGGGCAAAACATACCTTGGGAAAGGATTCAGAGGCCACAGTGGAACAAAACCATAACAAGCAAAGGGAGGTGGTTGGGGGACGTCATTGAGGGGAGGAATATCCATTCAAGGGCAGGAGTGCACAGAGTCCACAGAGTGCAGCAAGGTAAGTCAGAGAGATTGGGAACTGCTCTGCAGAGTCAGCTCTAGACAGTGAGATGGATGCTGTCTAACTGCTGCCTCTGATACACAGCTGCTGAAGACTGAATCCCAGCTCTCCTCTTCCCAACTATGTTACCAGAAAAGATACCCAGCTTCTCTAAGATGCCACGCCACCATTATCTCTAAAGCAGAGACAGTAATTGTGCGACACAATTTTTGAGAATCAGGAAGAGCATTTTGAGCCTGAATAACTCAGTAAATGTAAGTTACTGCTTTTAAATATATTTACATTGCTGAGATTTTTTTTAAGTTACAAAAGACTATTAAATGATGTTGTTTATACAAACAAAATTTTCCATATGCATGTATGCCAACTTATAAAAAACCCCACAAACATAAAAACTTTGAAAGATGTAGAACCTAAACTATTAATCATGGGGGACAGATGTGGCTTTTATCTGCCTTATATACTTGTGTGTCATTTGAGATTTATTATCTTTATAATAAGATCATATGATAAAAAATAAAACAGGAAAGTATAGAGGGAATGAATCAAACAACTCTGACCTTAAAGTGTGGGGTATAATGTATAGTCTAACACAGCGTAGCTATTGCAGAGGATCAGATGACCCCAATCAGAGTCAACCTAAATGCAAAACAAGCAAATAACAACCTAAAACCAGCCAACCAACCAACAACAACAACAACAAATTTTAAAACAAAACAAAACAGACAAACAAACACAAAACAACTCGGCAAAATAGAAAATGGAAACAAAAAGAAGGCGAAGCACACCATGACACAAGATGGGGCTGGGTGTTGTTTATGCCAGGAGCAAATGCAGCCTGCTTGCCGCCTTCTGAACAGGCCAAGGTGCTCAGAGCTATCCTCCATGACAGTGCTCCTTCCTTCCCTGTCCATCACCATGCTCAGCATCCCCTAAGCTGTCTGAAGCCTGAAAATAAATTCTTATGCAAGGAACGGTCAGAGTACACTTGCTAAGTGAACAGCAGCGTAGGACGAGGGAGGATGGCTAACCTAAGGATATTGGAAAAGCCGTATAGAGCTCAAAGTTTCATAAGTTTCATGACACACATTACAGTTAAATTGAAGTTCTCTCCTCTGGAGGTAATGCTCCCAGAAACCACTGAATATAAAGCAAAAAGCAGTTCCAAGTGTGGGATGCAAAGCCAACACTGACTGAAATATTCTGGGAACTAGACATTAATTATGACAAATGTAAAGACCAGCTTTCTGGTGAGATTGGGGTTATTGAAACTATTGTTTGACCCAAGAAACTGATTTTAATGGAAAAGAATTCACCACATTAGTCTAGTTGTGAAGAATATTTGATGGCTATGTTTTCAATCAATATTAGACAAATGAAAATAACTTTTTTGTTACTGTTATTATTATTTATACCACTCCAGGGCTGGGGGTAGATTCCAAAGCAGCTTTGAACCTACTTGGGCAAGCACTCACCTGCTTAGCAAATGCCTCTCTTGTTTTTCCTGAGCTTGAGTATTGAACCCAAGGTCTTCAGCATGCCAGGCAGTGCCAAGCCCCATTCCCGCACTCATTTCTGGGAGCTTTCTAAAGAGGCTATTGGCAAAGTGTGAAGTACTGAAAATTGTATCAGTTATATTTTGGGATTTCTTCCTGAAACCACAAGCTCAGGTTTGTGAAGCTTCTTGGGGCTGAAGGACCCTATCCTTAGCTTCTTTCTACATAGGCCTCCCCCAAAAGAAGCTCTTAATCTTTGTTGTCAACTTGAAACAGGAGGAACAGAGGTTCCTCAACATGTGGCTTGAGGCCCCTTTGGGGATTGTAGGGATCTACCTAAGACCATCAGAAAACACAGATATTTATACTACAGTGGCAAAATTATGATTATGAAGTAGCAATAAAAATAATTTCATGACTGGGGGTGGCCAAGACTGGAGGAACTGTATTAAAGGCTCGCAGCACCAAGAAGGTTGTGAACCACCGATCTAGGAGCTAAACCTCACGCGAGGCATGCTTGTGCTGGCTAACTGAGGCAGGAAGACTGGCTCATTTCAGATGGCCCCAGCCTATGGCTGGAATCTTGGAATGACTAAGAAGCAGAAGCTGAGCTGAGCATTCATCACCTTCTGCTACCTGGGCCACATACACAATGAGACCAGCTGCCTCAAGCTCCTGCTGCCATGGCCTCACCATGAGAGTGGACAGTATGCTCCAACCGCGAGTCAAAGGAGCTCTTCATTACATTAGTTTTGTTGGGGACTTTGTCATAGCAGTGACACAAAAAAAGCAGCTCCGATGTCTCCTAGATTTTCTAGCATGATAGCTGGATTAGCCCAAAATGTATTCTCTAAAATAGGACTTACTACGCGCTTTCCACACATGGCCCCTTTACATGGGAGAACGTTCTAGATTTTCCTGTATATATAGGTATGTAAGATAGGAATATAAACCTCAGCAGTTTCAGAGTTGGCCCATGTTTTGATTTTGTGATCATCACAAACCCTGAGCCGGGTTCTCCTGACTGTGCAAGGTAACAGGAGCATGTTTAAAGCCACTTGGGAAAATGTTGACAGTTCTGTCTTAATCCCAAGGCAAAACTCATTGAAGGCTTTTGCATCTGTGTTTTTAATGATACTCAGGTCAGAAACTTGGCCATTGTTACTGAATAGCAAAAATCATAATATAATAAAATCTTAGTATAGAGTCACTTAATACTTACACACAGAGGAATGACAGTTAGAAGAATGTTGAAAATCTTCATTTTCTAAAATTAAACCATTATATTTCCAAAAGCAGAATATAGCTGGGTGTGGTGGTGCACACCTTTAATTCCAGTACTTGAGGAGACAAAGGCAGGCAGATCTCTGTGAGTTTGAGGAAAGTCTGGTCTACAAAGAGAGTCCAGGCCAACCAAGGCTACACAGAGAAACCATGTCTTGAAACAACAAACAAAAAAGCAGACTATATACAAATATATCATATTATATAATATGTATAACATTTTATATCTTTATAAATATAGTATGTATATTTATATTTCCATAAGAGCAGTATATATTGGAGTTTATAATGTACAATAGTCTATTTGCATTGCATAGCTTGATGACACAGACAGAACAAAGAACATATGTCCTGAATTCAAACCCAAGGCTGCAACATCACAGGACACCAAGGGTGAGACTTGTCAGAAACATTTCACATTCATTATGTGTTTGAGTCTGAACTAACCTCTTGTCATTGTGTGTTCAGAAACCCTTTACTGTCTGATGGGTTTTATGACTGCCATATTCAGTTATGAAACACTGTATGGTGGTCATGACTCAAGTTCAAGAAACTCTAGGAGACTCAGACATGGGTTGTCATGCCTTTTAGGACTCAGTTATTTCATTGTTGTGGCAACATACCTGAACAAAGCAACTAAAGAAAGGAAAGGTTCATTTTGTCTGGCAATTTCAGTGATATCATATGAAGAGGCAGTGGCGGGGGGCAGGCAGGAGAGATAGAGAGACAGAGAGAAGCAGAGAGAGACAGAGACAGAGACAGAGACAGAGACAGAGACAGTAACAGAGAGATGCTTTTATGCTTGTACGAGTTGGATTTCTGCCTTTGGTCTTTAAGGCCCAGGACTTGGGCTGGAACTCCTCACAACTCCCGTTCTCCACATTCAGGACGGGTATTCTTTCCTTAACTCTCTCTGGAAACACCCTCAGTCACACCCCAGAAATACGCTTTACTAATCCCGAAAGCATCCATGAATACAATCAAACTGATAATTAAGATTAGCCAATCAAGTGACCTATATGGAGCTGCGTAACAACCTAGGAAGTCAGCAGCGCCCATTCCTAACTCACTGGTGATGGGCGGTGGGAGGCGACTACACAGGCAGTGACTACCAGGAGGATCATGGAGGTGATCACAGACACCTGTGTATACTGACAGTTTCTTGAGTCTGTATTAGGAGCTGTGTTGAAGTGGCATGATACTCTTACAGAGGTTATCAATGCCCATTATGGGATGGAACTTTTAACTAATTATAAGGCCAGAGGTGGCCCTCATCTGGAGACAGAGGTTGGACTCTTTAACCTCAATGATTTATGTAGGTTCTAAGTGGGAGTAATTTTCCACTTCTGCCCTGCACCAAGATGGAAGGGAATATCAGCTAAAAGAGTTAATTGACATCAACCAAGCCTTTGCTAAATGTCAACACTCGACCACTGCAGCCACACTTGACCCTGCAGCTGCACGTACCTAACAGTAACTTCCCGGATACAGACCATAAATGTTGACCAAATATGATAAAGTATAATTTTTTTTCATAAGAAAAATAAGAATACTTCATGAGAACTAAACTAGTCAGGCAGTATCTGGGACCTGATATTAAACTGAGAAATGATGGGTAGGAGACAGTCAGGCAAAAGAGAGTGGACATGGGGGTGTCGCCAGTGAAACAGCACGCCCAAAGGCAGACCACGAGGTAATGCGAGGCAGGGAACACTTCCCCCAAATTCCTTGCCTAATATTTTGGGATTTATTAATAATCTGACTCACTTGGCTCAGTGCTTAATTAAGGAGATAAAAGTATTAGTCATTTAATGGCAAATTATTTCCCTTTTCACCTCAGGATAAAATCCAAACTACTTACTTTCTGAATATGCAAACCATCAAGGCAATGTTGTGCAGCACATTATTAAAAAAAAACCCTCATAGATCATAGAATTAAAAAAAAAAAACAGTTACAACAGAAAAAATAACTGAGGGTTTTACCACTAAAAGTCCTAGCTGTTTTTAATGCTTAAAATTAAACAGAATGGGGGCATTCTGACCTTATGACTACTGGTGTTTTATGTAGCCAAATACAACCCCACACTTGGTTACGTGTATGAATGATTAACTTGACTTTTCTTTCTTTACTCTGAAATAACTTCAAACATAAAAATCATAAATGCACACAAACAAAGCCTTGGAATGTCCCTTTAAAATAAATCTGGCAATGTTTAGGTAGAAGTTACTGACTGTTCCAAAAATGACACCCTGTGTTCTGCCGAGAGAGAAGCCCTCTGTGTGTGCTTTCTTCCCTCCCCTGGGTTACAACGATGAATCACCATTACCTGCAAAGCTAGACATGTAGGTTGCTGTCTGGGCCAGAAAGGCAAGGCCTCAGTTGGCTGGGATTTAAAATAAGGAGAGAGGGAAAAAAATGTTGAATTCACAGATTTAATCAAACATGAAAGCTTCCAGGTAGGAAAACATGTTTCCCCAACTACTACTCACCCTTTTATGGGCATCTCTACAGTTCTCCATTCCCCAGATGCTAATTTCTCTGATATTAGAGAATTACCTCACAGGGATTGGTAGAAATCAGTGCGTGCCTCGCCAGGAAATCTGCATCTTGTGTCATGAGGAATAATGTAAAGAAAACTCTGATATTAGCACAGCACTGAAGAAGAGTCTCACCCTTCATGCAAAAGGAAGCACAAGCTCAAAGGGCTCCATGAATATGCTGGCTGGATGCAGTGCACACCAGCCCTGAGTGACCCTGTAAGCAGCAGCGCTTCCTTGGCTTTTCTCCAAACGAGAGCTTCCCAGGCAACACGCCGACTCTTTAATTTCATGATGCTTTGGACACGTGTAAGTAAAGCCCCGCTCTTTCTGCCCCTGCAGCTTGGACAGGGCCTCAGCATCATCTCTTTGTGGTGATAGAACTGAGTAGCCTGAAAGAAAACAAGAGAGTTAAACACACCACACACACACACACACACACACACACACACACACACACACACACACACACACACACACCTTTCCAAGCATCTCTTTATGAAGTGAATATAGACACAGTTATGTATTTCAGCATATCCACTTGGCTTCAGGGCACAGGTGGACTTATCCATCGCTCTAAGACCTATTCAGGATCTGCAGCTTCACCTAGCCCTGAAGCCCAGTGTTCTCCAGCCTAATGAAATGTGCCCAGATGAGACTTGTGGGAAAGAGCCCGTGCGTTCATGGATAGGAGCCAAAGTGGTGGGAAGGTGGAGTGGGCAGCTTTACGTCATGAGACTGGAAATGGGGAACCCAACCCCAAAGAAAGAGTAAACACATTTCCTGTGTATGAACCAGAAAGTCTTTTTCTTTTTGAGAAAGAGAGAGAGAGAGAGAGAGAGAGAGAGAGAGAGAGAGAGAGAGACAGACAGACAGACAGACAGACAGACAGACAGACAGACAGACAGACAGATTTTGACTCTGAGTGGGAAAGCATTTCTCTGCAGGGCATGTTCAGATAATATTAGTGAGAAGTGGCTGTTTGTCTCATAGACCAGAACTGTTTTTAATTCTATGTTCTGCACTGTTAGGACTCAATAAATTGTTAGCAGCAATATTCCAGAGGTGGTAAGACATTGTTATAGCTTGGATATAAACTGTTCCCGACAGGCTCATGTGTGAGGTTTGCCCAGACAGCAGTGCTGTTTGGAGGGGGGAGGGTCTGGAACCTTAGGAGGTGGGGCCTGGCTGACTGGAGTGGATCAGGGAGGTGCAGTCTGTGCAGCTTGGAGCCTGGCCCCTGGTTCCAGCCTTATTGTTTCCTGAGTGTGTGACAAGCCTTTGCCACTTGGCCTACAGTCATGCCTTCCCCATCACCATGGTCTGAGAACATCTGAAACAGCCAAATTGTTTCTGTTGAGTATTTTAATAACAGGAGTGCAAAAGTAAGTGGTGCAGAGGTCAAAAACGTTCTTTTTTGCCGCATCTGCATGCACGGGTCACTATCCTGAACAGACATAATGGACAAAAACAATGCTTTTAAAATAGTGGCTCTCAACCATCCTAATGCTGACCCTTTCCTACAGGTCTTTATGTTGTCGTAACCCCCC
>OU015745.1:48854951-48877657 GCA_907169655.1 Acomys percivali | reverse complement strand
AGACAGAGACAGACAGAGACAGAGAGACAGAGAATAAACCCCAGCAAGGTGATTTCAGGCCAAGGATTAACCTCAATTGATCTTGCTCACGAATGTGGGGCGGGGGTTGAGACAGTGTTGAGCTTGTGGGGTCCTGTAGACACACACGCTGAGCAGTGTGCCTCTTGCTGCTGCCAAGTTTCTCCAGACTTAGGGCTGGGCCTACTGCTAGTTGCCTCCCCACACCCCCTTGTCTGTTTCTTTTTGAAAGCAAACTGCTCTGCAGGCTATTTCTGACGCGTCTCCAGCAGCTGCCGGCTTGGCAGCATTTAGACGTATGTAGGGTTTGCCAGGCAGGTAAGAAACAACAAAGGTTAGCTGCTTTGTTGCAGATCTGGGTATTTGTGAGTTTGTGCTCAGTCTTTGCTTTAACTCTTTTAGCCTCCTCAAAACAGTCCCACGGACAGGCTCAGAAAGGTTAGTACATTTCCTTGCAGCCACACAGCAATGAAGTGGTACCCAACCCCTACCTCTATTCCCTTGATAGTTCTACTGTAAGATGAAATGGGACGGTTTAAGCTGGGAAGAGTGACCTGTGACAATCCATGAAACCATGACAGGCAATAAGCTCAAGCAAAAAAAAGATCTTGACTCTGTAGCTGTGAAGACCCTGACTTCACACTCCTATCTCAACGAGTATGGATTTTTCACAGTTTCTAAGTGGGCTCTAAAGAGGACAGATAATGAATAGAAAAGATTCATGTTAATGGTTTATGGCATGCACCACTGGGTTCATCATCGAGAGACAGGAAAAGACGAATTTGAAGTGGGCACTGCAGAGCCAACTGTCAAATTCATTAATAAATGAGAGCGTTCAGAAATGCAGAGTCATAAACTCGAAACAAGAATTTGAGCATGACATAGAAATGAACCTGTAGTGATAACTGGCATTGAACACCGCAAGCATCTCATAAGGGTGTGTATAAGCCCACAGAAGCCCTGGCACCATTTCGTCTCTAACCCCTCCCAGCATGCTCACATGAGTTCTTTGTGGATCACAGCACCAGCCTACTGGCCAGAAATAAAACTCTCCTGTCTTATTTCCACTCTCCAGGCCATATATGTGAATTCTTGTCACTCAC
Source organism: Acomys percivali (assembly GCA_907169655.1). NCBI lineage: Eukaryota > Metazoa > Chordata > Mammalia > Rodentia > Muridae > Acomys > Acomys percivali. Next base: position 48,876,536 of record OU015745.1, on the reverse strand, counting down.
TCTTTTCGATACTGTGCCTTCTTTTGGTGTCTGCCATTATATGAGAGTATTTTCACTCCGGGTGCTGTGTAACAAACTAGTCCCAACTTAGAGGCTTAAAACAAGACAATTTCTGGCTTAACAGTTCCCGTGGGTCAGGAAGCCAGGCAAAGCTTACCTGAGTCATTTGTATTGGGCTGTCTCTCAAGCTACAAGGAGGCTCTGCCTTCAGCTGTGATTCTCCCAGCTAAGGCTGGGACTGCTTGCAAGCTCCCTGCAAGTGGCTGCTGATGGGGTTTGGTTTCTTTTCTTTTCTTTTTTAAATTAATTTATTCTTGTTATATCTCAATGGTTATCCCATCTCTTGTATCCTCCCATTCTTCCCTCCCTCCCATTTTCCCCTTAGTCCCCTCCCCTATGACTGTTCCTGGGGGGTTTGGTTTCTTGAGGGTGGCTGGACTACTCAGTTCCTTGTCTCAAGGGCCTCTCTACAGGGAGCCTCATCAGACTGAACTGAGTGAATGAAAGGGTGGGGGCCATCAGGAGAGGACAGGAAAACAATGCCAGCCAGATGGAAGTTTCAGTCTTCTGTGGCACAGTCATGGAAGTCTCATCTTATTATTCTAGCTACATTCTTTTTGCTAAAAGGAAGTATTGGGTACAGCCCGCCTTTACGAAGAGAGGGTTATTCAAGGGTTTAGACAGCAGGATGTGAAGACCATTGACCACAATCTTGGAAATTGTCTCCCACAGAAATCATGTGAGCTGTCTAGTGACTACCATTTATACTACCTCTAAATGCCCCCAGCAAGGAGAGGCCACAGTGAATTTCACACTTTGCTGTACTCTTGCCTCTCACAGTCACTTTAGAGGATAAAACATCTATTATGACAACAGACGCAACACAGTGAAGGTTCCGTCTTCTACTCAATACACTCACCCCTTTTCTCCTCACAGCAGCCAGGGTGGGTTTCCTAAATCTCAGACCTGATTATGATGTCTCTCGCTTAGAATCTTTCAGTGGCTCATGACGCACTTCGCCTGGCTTATCTTGGGTGGGAGGGTTTGTGTATCAGCCGCGGGTTTCCCTGTCTAGTCTCATTGTTCGCACATCACCTCTCCTTGACAATGTGTTGCCAGCCATGCTCACGCTCTGTGTTATTCTTTAAGCAAGCCATTTTCTCTCCCTATCTTCCTCTTCATGCCTCGTCACCCCCCACAAAAAAAAAAAAAAATAGGCACCTCTTCTCTGTTTATAGAGTTCATGGGGGAGAGAAAATACTAGCAGTTTACCACCATTCTAGTTACAGTTATCGTTTCTGTGATGAAACACCATGACAAAAGCAAGTTGGGGAGGCAAGGGTTTGCTGGGCTTACATTGCCACAGCAGCGCTGCCCATCAGTGAAGGCAGTCAGGACAGGCACTCAGTGAAGACAGTCAGGACAGGCACTCAAACAGAGCAGGAACCTGGAGGCAGGAATGGATGCAGAGGTCATGGAGGAGTACTGCTTACTGGCTTGCTCCCTCTGGCTTTGCTTAGGCTTGCTTTCTTAAAGAACGCAGGACCGCCAGCCCAGAGATGACACCACCCACAATGGGCTGGTCCCTCTCCGCATCAATCGCTAATTAAGAAAATACCCTACAGGCTTGCCTACAGTCTGATATTATGGAGGCATTTTTTTTTCTTTCTTTCTTTTTTGGTTTCTCAAGACAAGGTTTCTCTGTGTAGTTCTGGCTGTCCTGGAACTCACTCTGTAGACCAGGCTGGCCTCAAACAGGGATCCACCAGTCTCTGCCTCCCGAGTGCTGGGGTTAAGTGTGTGTGCCACCACCACCACCACCCTGGCTTTGAGGGCATTTTTATTTTTTTAATATTTATTTATTTATTTTTATTTTTTTATTTTTTGGTTTTTCGAGACAGAGTCTCTGTGTAGCCTTGGCTGTCCTGGAGTCACTTTGTGGACCAGACTGGTATCACACTCACAGCAATCTGCCTGTCTCTGCCTCCTGAGTGCTAGGATTAAAGGCATGTGTCACCACACCCAGTGCTGGCATTTTAAAAATGAAGGTTCCTTCCCCTTGGGTGACTTCATCTTATGTCAAGTTAATGTAAAATCTCCAAGATAACCACTCTGCCCTTAGTTCCTTGCATTTTATCTGGTTTCAGTCAACATGATGGTTGACGATAACATTTTGGAAGATGATAAGAGAAGTCCCCTAGGCAAAAAGAATCCTAGATTTCACTAGGTGCAACATTTGCTTCCTAACACTTGGCTCTTAGACTCTTTCTCATCTGAAGGATGCTCTTCCTGAGAACAGAAAGTGGGGGCATCATACCTTTGGGCTGCTATGTTTCCAGGGCCCACAATGAATGGTGATATATTTGTACCAATAAGTGTATGATATGGTTTTTTAATGAGGGATTTAAGAGCTCTGAACAAAAAAAGATAGCCCACCATTTCTGCAAACAACACAAGTTGTCACTGATTAAGATGCAGGACGCTAGGTGTTTTGCATGTAACCATCAGCCATGTCATTTTGACAACGCTGTAAATACATATCATTATTCCTCTTTCACAGATGAGGGGACTGGTGTTTATTCACAAGGAGATGTGTAATGAGAAAGTAGAATTGAAGCAAAATAGAGAAAATAAGCGCTGCTATTTCTTAAGCCTTTAGTGTGTGCCAAACTTTTGACATTGGCTCTCTCATTTCACCTTCCTAGGAACCACCAAAATCAGATACAATTATCTTTGAATCAGAATGAAAAAAAATGATATGTAAGGAGTTTAAGACTATTGCCTTGGATTATGTAACTAGACAGGGACAAACATTCATATTCTTTTCCAGTGCATATCTTATTGCACTGACATTTTAATAGAGAATTCAGTTTTCAAGTATGAACTATTTTAGGACATATGTTAGAACCCCAGGCCAATAATAGTGGTGAAGGCTAGCCTTTTATTTTTGATTATTTTCCTAAATAATGACATTGGCATAAATATTTAGGAGGCTTGAAATCATCACTTTAAGACCAGCAATGAAATATCTTACAGTGAACTTTAACTCTACTTGACAGAGAAATCAAGGCTAATTTAAAGTCAGCCATGAAAATGTTACTCATGAACATGCTAGTCCACGAAGGGAAACATGCCAATATGCAAGGGAACTTGGGAGTATTTTTATTCCCCACTGTCTTGAAAGCAATTACTAAACCATAACTAAGGATTTTATTTCTCCTGCCTGGTTTTTCACTTGAATTATATAGCTGATGCCAGTTTCATTAAATACTTTGAATATCGTAGCCTTCTATAGAGGACACAGAGCCCCCACACTCTATATTTCTCCTTTTCCCATATAGCATGTATTCTGTCTCCCTCCTTAATTCTACGTGGAAGTCTGAGCCCAGGCTTATCTGGTACACAAGTCTGTGCATTGTCACTACACAAACCCCTCTCAAGGCCCTTGATTTCACCAATGCAATCCACTGTGTTGAACATGAAGCATGGAAAAATATGTCACTCAGAGGCCAGGATGTCTAAAAATTGTTCACTTGCATAAGGGAGGACCACAGTAGATATTAACAAAAAATAACTTCCAAAAATCCTCCAAATAATAACTAAAAATGGACCAAAAATAATTCTACCAGTGCCTTTGAGTTCTTGAGGGGTAAATGAATAGAAAGGCTTTCCATGATCAGTCCAGTGGTTGGTAGGGTTTTGTCTATTTCTTTGTTTGGTTTTCAACAGGTTCTTACTATGTAGCCCTAGATGATCTTGAACTCACCATGTGGACTGGCCTGGAATTCGTAGACACCCACATACTCTTGCCTTTGTCTTTGCCTATGCTTCCCAAGTGCTGGGCTTTAAGGCTTGTGCTCCCATGCCCAGTCCAGACCAGTGGTTTCAAAAGCAAGCTGATGATTAGAATCAGTTGTAAGTTCCCATATGCACATTTTTCCTAGGAGCCACCATGGACCTGTAGGTTCAGGCACTTCAAGGTCAGAGCTTAGGAAGCCCCTGAAGGATTCTGGTGGCTAGCCAGACAGACATCGCCAATGCCTCCAGCTCTACCAATCACCTGCTGTAAAACAGAACAGGAACCACTTGCTCTTGGACCTCTATAAACTCCAAAAGGATGTTGCATTGGTAGCTGGTGACTAAGTTCAAACAGGTCTGGCCCAAAGAATAGCAACAAGATTCTCCACTTTTCTAAAGAGGCTTATCATTTACCTAGTCTCTTGCGTGACTTAACCTTCTATTTCACTTGATTCAACTCAAATACATGAGGATGAAGGTGATGATGACAATGATGGTGATGGTGATGATGGTGATGATGATATGAGGAGGAGGGGTGATGGTACCTATAGCTACCTTTGGAACATATAACACATGTATTACCTCTAAGCACAGGCACTCTGTAAGATGTGTCTCCATTTTTCACATGTGAACTGAGTCATACCTTGAAGTGTCAGCAGGAGCAAGATTCAAATCTAGATCCTAGAAACTCCTCCCCGGGTTCCTCATTCCTCACTAGCTAAGTCACTTTGAACAAATTGCTGAGCCTCTTCATGCCTTTATTTCTGTAAAGGAGGTGGGTACAGCATAGCCAATTCACAGTTTAAATGCTATAACTGACTTATGTGAAACAAAAGCACAGGACCATGAAATACCATCATCATAGTCATTTTGTAAAACCATTTTGTAGTTTCCCAAATATGTCTTGGAAAATGTTTGACCATTCTCAATAAACAGGTTTTCAAATAATTTCAGCATTAGTGAGTCTCAGTGCTTTTTAGCATAGTAAAGACTGCAAATCAGCCTGCAGTTTATAAGTACTGCTCCACTTTAACCCAAGCTAGGGGATAGTAATGGCTAATATTTTTTAAGTCACTTAAGATTTCACTTTGCTTCTGGCCAAGAGGGAAGGGGGGGAGGCTTTCTGCCTGACTTGGAGTGGAATTACTCGGGTAATCACCTTCCACCTCTTGTGCTTGGAAAAGGCTCCCACTGCAAGAATACGCCATTACGTCTTGCTTTGATTCTGGCTGTTAATCCCATGGCCCAGCTTGACATTGTCTCTTAGCAACCTCCTGTCCTTTTCCCCTTTTCATTCTTGTGTCTCTAACAACACTTCCTCTCTCTGATTTTTCTTCAGCTGGCCTGCGGCTTTCAAGGCCCCTTAAGCCTAGTGTACACAGAAAAGCGGGAGCCTAAGGCCCGTGCACATATTTATGTTAATAGTGCTGAGGGGAGGAACAGGCTGTACTGGAAGCTGCTTTCCAACTGTCACGTAAATCAGTCAGGGGGAAAAAGGGGTTACTATTTTCACAAAGACACTGCTGAGCAGAGCAGCGGGTCTTGGCAATGCTTCAGCCCCTAGCTCCAGTCCCCAGAGCTGAGCTTTCTGTAATGTCGCCTGCATTCGCCACTGTCCCGTAATGTCTCCGGGCCACAGGGGTTGACTGACTTCATAGATGCAGAGGATTTCCAAGTCAGAAGGGACCTTTGAGATCATCTACCGTTCAATCAAATGGAGACTTCCAGTAAGTGCCTATCCCTGGGCCCTTTCTCTAGAGAGTCAGGACCAGTTCAGACTGAGGCACATGAGCATCATTTAATGAGGGCTGGGAAGCACTGATGTAGTCACAGCTTCACACAGACCCCCAAAGGTCCAGAGTGCTGAGGCTGCTGAGTAACATGGAGAGCCTTGATTTCCAGTAATATTTCCTTCTGCCATGAAGCGCTGTAGCTGAGACCTGGAATAGGAGAGTGTCAAAAAGCCCCAGACAATGTTTTCATCGGTACCACATGTACAGTCACTTGCAGGACCCACACAAATACGCCTTCACTTTCCTTAGTCCTCTGGACCACAACCTCTTCATGGATCCCAGCACACATTTCATAGACTTAGAGACAAGTCTTTTGAAAAGTATTAAAATATATTTTTATTAAAATATAATTTTATCAGCTCCAGCTGGCATCGCTGCCGAAAGAACACCAGGTCTGGAGTTAGAACTGGATCCATCAAGTCTGGACCTCGTGAAATACAGTACATTAGGGTTCAGGAGTCACTTGTTACCTTCAAATTTCATGCCCTCAAGTGAAAACTGTTGGAGCGCTTAAGAGATAGAAGCATGATATAGGTGGTTAGATTATGGGGGCTCAGGGGTGTGTGTGTGTGTCCTGTACTTGTGTGTTTTGCTGTATGGCTGCCCATGATGGTCAGGGATCAATGTTGTGTAACTTTTTCTATCTATCAATTAGCTTATCTAACTGAACTGGACCACTCTGATTCAGCTAGACTGGATGGTCAGAAAGCCCCAGGGATTCTCCTGTCTGTCTCCCAGTGCTGGGACCACAGAGAGAGCTTTTATGTTGGGGATCTGAACGAGGTCTTTGTGTCTATGGGCGAGTCCTTTCCCAGCGGAGCCCTCTCTCCAGGCACACGTCCATTGCTAGAGGTACAGCTGCTCACCTGCTAAGCTCAGCTAAGTCTCAAAGAACTCAGTTGGTTTCTACAAAAGCACACATTCCTGAGATTGCTCAGCTGCTTCCTTTCTAGCTGCCATGCAACCCTCTAGCCTTCATGAGTGCCACCCAGCTCCTTCATTTGTTGTGTCATGTGATGCTGCCATATGCCATCTTCTGACACAGTATGGTGCCCTCATCAGAGGTTGTCCCTGAGCTTGAACTTTCCTACTTCTAGAACTGCAGTCTCTTCTGCAGTTGAATTTTACTTATTTTGTTTTAGATCCCAAGTCTTTAAATAATCTTAACTCTTTAATTAAACAGTCATATGAGCATTCTGAGTTACTGTTTCTTCATCTACAAAATAAGACCACAGTATAAGCCCCACCTAACTTTGAATTTTATAACCCAAATGTTACTTCTGCTTAGAAGTCTTGGCCAAGTTTTTCTGGAAACAGAAAACACTTTGTATACCTGCTGTATAGTATTGATCACAATCCATCAATCAAGGAATTGTAGCTTCTCAAGTCCTTATGAATGAACTGTCAACTAGTTATGATTAAATGAATATGTAAATGATTGTTCACGCCTTACCTCCATCTTCAGTATTGAAGTTTCATGATAAAGGATGCAAAGATAACCTATTCAACATTGAATCCATAGTACCTGGCATAAGGCTGGCATTCAATCAATGCTGGTTGAACAAGCAAATGGCTGAATAAATGGCTAGATAAATGACTAATACACAGAAAGTACCTGACACATGAGCAAATGTTAGTTTTGATTACTCTCAGGAAGGTTAAGCTTCTTCCCCAAAGATCCAAAACAGCTAAGAATAGAGGCATCATTTCTATCTTTTTAAAAAATAATTTTTTTATTTTAAATTTTATATGCATTGGTGTTTTCCCTGTATGTGTGTCTGTATAAGGGTGCTGGATCCCCTGAAACTAGACCCACAGACAGTTGTGAACTTCCTTCTGGGTGCTTGGAATTGAACCTAGATACTCTGGAAGAATAGCCAATGCTTTTAACTACTCCCAGCCTCCAAGCTTCATTTTTAATGCATTCAATAATCTACCTTAAGGCTTTCACATAAGTGGAAGGAACATAGGAAAATGTGTCAGTTGCCTTCACCATTGGGCAGAAACTCATGTACCATACAATCATGCGTGAGCATGCACACACATTTGCAGACAATGATGTCTGCTGGCATGAAGAGCCTTGGTCTGTGTTTGAGAAACTGTGGGATTATTAAGGCCAGTGACAATGATTCTCATTCCCATCACAAGACAGACTCATGGGAACATGACAGGTCTATGGGAAGCCACACTGACCTGGTTGGTCCCAGCATCACACAAACTGTGGGCCAAACCTATGACAGCCTCTGCCTTCCCATTGGCCACCACAAGACTGTATAGGCACAGGATAGAAAAGTTTCGAAGAAAGCTTATTGTCTTTGTGTGTATTCTAGTTTAGAAATTAGGATATGGTTCGATGTGTATTCTAATTGTTCTGGTTAGTAGTCATCATGCCCCATAGACACTGGCTAATGTGCTGCAGGGATTGCCTCATTTTGCTCTCTGATCAGTGGAAATCATTACCATTAGTACGTGTTACTGGTTTGTTTTCTTTTATGGGAAAATAACTCTGGGGTCAGATACTGTTCTGCCTCAGACATCATGGAACCACTTTTCGGTGTTAGTGGCTTTAGAACTCCTGAGATGCTGAAAGACACAGTCCTGCTTAGGGCCCACCTTCATATTCCTGAAGCAGGGGAAAGGTCACAGGCGTTCTTATGTTGCCTCATGAAGCAGGTGTCCCTGTGGATCCAGTGGGCATGGTCTTGAAAGACGGCACTGCCCCCTGCCTCTTCATCTTGGTTGCTATACTGGGCATGAGCCTCATTCAGATAGAGACATGTGCAGGAATGTTTCTTGTCAATATATGTGTCTTGGTTGTCTGAGCATCTTGAAGCCTACACCGATGATCTTGCGGTGTGGATGGAGCTTCTCCTTGCTATTTTCTCCCAGATCCTCTTCTTATTTTGAAAGATGGTAGGCTGCTCTTGGTAGGCATGCTTGGTCTGCAGTGCTCTGAGCCTAGCCTGAGAAAAAGAGCATCATCAGTATCCTATGGAGGAGAGAACAGGCTGACAAGAATTTCCCAAACATTACATTCATAGTGCCAGGAAGCACCAGCCTTGGACCCATACCTAACAGAGTGTTTTAGTCTTCTTTAGTTCAGCCAGTAGATAGTGATCAGCACCTGCTATGTGTTATGCTGCGTCTAGTTGCAGGGAATGTGTTATAGGCAAAGGTCCGTGTCAGTATGAGATAGAATGGACACGATGAATCCAAGTCAATTTGTGATCCACTAGACATAAAGGTTCCATGGGATAGAAACGAGGTAGCATGCAAGGCTGGACAGTGGGTGGGGGGCTGTGTCAGTATGTCTATGGCACAACCTTATAGTCTGAATAGGGCAATTTGGACAAGAGTCGGGATAAAGTCACCAATGAGGTAAGAAAGAAAGAATTTTAAGAGCTGTAAACTCTCTGGCGATCTTATTAGCCCTCTCAAATGGATGAATGAGACAACCTACTGTAGATTAGATACCTACTATGGGTCAGGGGCTACAGTGAGCACTTTCTCAGTAGTCTCTCTTGGAATTCTTGTAGTAGCTCTAGAACATTTTCATGCATTTCTCAGATGAGGAAGTTGAGTATCAGCAAGGAAAACAGAGAGTGTTCAAGATTATTCAGTTAATAAGTGTGTTGAGGTTGTAAGCTCTCATCCAACTCAGCTCTGATCTTCAGACTGCCACTATTCTGTCCTTCCTTCCAGCAAGCAGCCCTTCTCCACATCCAGCTGCCATCTTACTGTGCTGGCCTCCTGCATTCTACCACACTGCCCTTCTTTATTTATCTTTTTTTCCTGGATTGATGGGGGCTGTAAAGTGATGAAGAACTGGGCAGTCAGCCCTGACTTGAGTAAGTCACCTTATCATACTTCTTGAGAGACCAGATGATCTAAATCTGGGTGCTTGATTCTTTCCATAATCAGTCTTCCTGGTAACCCTCTTTTGCAACATGGTGCTATTGGTTTTGTTCTTTAGTGGGACAGACAACAGATGTGGAGAAGCAGTTCCAAGAGCAATACCCAAGAAAGCATTCAAATTGAGGACATTTATTTTGGCTTACAGTTTCAGATGCTACTCTCCACATTCAGATGGCTCCATTATTCATGTGCCTATGGTAAGGTGGAGGGTAACAATGGAAGAGAATATTCATTTCATGGGTTCCCAAAACACCCATCAACAAGACACAGCCCCCCAAGAACACACTCCAGTGTCTTGCTTCTTCCAAGATGACCCCACATCCTAAGTTTCCATCATTCCCAGTGATATCATCACATTAGAAGCCCATAAATAGATCGATCCATTGATGAATGTGGGGGGTCTCTGTGGTTTAATCAACCTTCAGTAGCACTAGAAGCTGAAGAGCAACACTTTTACAATGAGCCTTCTTGAGGGGTCACCTGAAATGCAAACTGGAACAGTTTCCAAACGTTCATTGGTCTCCCTTCCCCAAGAGGCATTCTCTTCTGATGATGAGCAATAGAATCCCAAGCACTAAACATAGGAAGTCTCTCTAGTTGCTCAAGAAGAACAAAATGTTCACAAACTTGATGGAGTATTGCTTTTGCCTTGGCAAGTATAGTTTTCACCAATGGCCTCCCCTAAGTCTGACCTCATCTACACATGCTGCAATTCTTTTTTTCAATGGCCTCTCAAAGCCAGAGTCTAGGAGGGCTTTGCCTGCCAAACGTAAGTATCCTAGACAGCAAAGATGCTCTATCTCCCTACAGCCTCATGAGGACATTAATGAACACTTGCCAAAGAACATGCATTATGACTCCTGCAAGCCTGAATATGATCACTAGATAGCTTATCAGGATAGGCAAGCACAGATGAGTAATGACTGAGGTGTGAGAGTGTGAAGACATTAGGAACACCATGGACATGCACTGGAGAGGATGACAAAGAAAATATTGTAGAGGGAAATGTGCACACACCTTCTTTCTGGGCACCCCAGAGTTTCACAGCCTTGCTTTACCTGTTGACTCCAGCAGCTCCTCCAAGACAGACAGTATTCCTTTATATGCGCTGTACACACGCCCATGTATTTAAAGCATTTCTACATGTTGAAAGCACCGCTGGTGGGCATTGACTTGCTTATCCTATTTCAATGCCAAAACAGCCCAGTTGGGAGGATGCAAATGAAGATACAGAGGCAGCATGTCCAAAGCCAGAGTTTGTGTGTGATGGGAGTGTGATATGTGACTCATGTCCATGCGTCCTGAGCCAAGCTTTACGTATGTTTTCTCTCCAGACAAAGAAGACTGTTTGGCAGTAGGATTTCTTGAAAGTTTAACATGATTATGCTCTCTTTCTCCCTCCCTCCACATCCCCCCCCATTCTTATGTATCTTTTTTCTTGGTCTCTATTGTCGATTCTCTTCTACTCCCATATATCTCTCTCTGCCTGTTCCCCTTCCTCTTTATTCCTGTCCTAATTTGAGTTTAAGTTTACCCCAAGGTGTGCTGTGAGCTTCATTAGAAGGTGGCCACCTCGGGATGTGATGCTACAGCTGAGATCCCAAGGGAGACATGATAATGAGGCCTTAGAATGCTCTAGTTCCTGCCAGAGGCATCATCCTCATTAGAAGCAGCACAGAGGAAAGTATCTGATGAGGTGACCCAGCTGGCTTAGTCAAGGTCCCAGCTCCAGCCCTTTGGATCTCCTCTTGGTAAACTTCATACACTTATCACACTTTGATCTCTCTGCTGGCCCAATGTCTGTGTCCTAGCAAAGGGGGCTATATAGGGAAGGGATTATGTGTGCTCCTCTTAAAAGCTGTCCACTTGGTCCAGTGCACAGTGTCAGACTTTAGATAAAGCCTACAAATGTGAGGGTAAATTGCATGAAAAATAAAGTAATGGTGTAATGCCAGCGATTTAAATGCCACTCGTGATGGTTAATAGTGCCAATTTGGCAGGCTCTAGAATCAGAGGAGATGGACTTCTGGGCATGTCTATGAGCAAGCTTCTGGATTAAGTTAAGCATGTAGGAAGACCCACACATAAAAAGGAGAGAGTTACTGAGTGGCAACACTCATCTCTCACTTCTTTCTGTTGGATGCACTAAGCTCCTGCCACAATACCTTGCACAGCATGATATAGACTCATGGTGCCTCAAACTGTGAGCCAAAGGGAAGACTTTCTCCCTCAAGTTCTTGATCAGGTATGTTATCATGACGACTAGAAAACAGTGTTCTATCCTCAGCAGAGTTACTTGTTGTTTGAAAGGAGAATCCTGTAAGGACCACATTGAGACTTCATCAGTATTTCCACAGGAGGGATTCCACATTGATGGGCTGCTTTGGAGATTCATCTGTCCAGTGTTTCTCAAGTGATACCTAGGCAGAGCTCTTGGCAGAAAGACAGCCCTATCACCACAGTCAAGAGTGTTTTGTCTTGACCTTAAAAGCAAGGACTGTAGGAAAGGTGAAGGGAAAGGCATTTAGGGAAGGGCTCCCTTTCTGAGAATCTTCAGTTATTCCATCACAAATGTGACCTGGGCAAAGATGTTGTTTTTAGCAAAATCTCAAATGTCGAATTTACCAATAAAAATTCAAGAGCCAGATGCTAGGATGAAAACTTGCACCCAGCTGACCTTACTTCCCAGCCTTCTCAAAAGGGAAAAGAAACCTCCCTCACCATACAGGCTCCAAAAACCCATTAAATTCAATGTCCCTCCCTTCTACTTTCTATGAGTCTCTCCATCCTGTTCTCCTGACTTCCTCTTACTCTCTATGGTTTTCTCCTGTGTTAACTCCCTGTCAGGCTGGTTACTTGTTGAGCCTCTTGACCTATGGTTGATTTATTTAATTCAAGAAGAAAGTTCTTGGATTAAGGGTGTGTGCTAGGTCTAAGCCACACCACAACTAGAAACAGGGTTTTTTTTTTTTTCCTAGTAAACAACACAGTCTTGAGGCTCATAGTGTGATCAAATATCCTGCAGCAAAAAGAGCAGGCCCCAGAGCTTAGAAAGTGAGGATCTTGGGAGAGAATAAAATAGGAACCAAACAGTATGTACTGATGACTCTTTCTTCAATCTTAGACTTAAAATGAGAGAGGGACATATTAGCTGACCCAGCAAAGGCCCTTTCTGTCTGCAGTATGTGCTCTATCTCTTCCCTGACCACAACCCACTCCAGCAGTGAGGAAAATAGAGGGTAATCCTGGAGACATTTGTCATCAGAAAGTGTAGAAGACTTCTAAGCTCTGTGTGTCCCATTTTAAAAAGCATTTGTTACAAATTAAACAGAATCAATGAACAAGTACAATTCTGTCTTTGGGAAGAATGCACATAGCTAATTCTTTCCCCGAGCACTTATGGGATAAATGAGACTATGCCAAATACTTCATTTGCCAAGCATCCTCCTGCTATGCCAATCTTAGCAGCATGTGGGGCTGGGATATTCCTGGTAGGAAGGAGGTAGCCGTTGCCTGTGCTCACAGCCAACAGTGGCTGTTTGAATAGGCACTTCCTGTCTGAGGGGAGTTGGTTGCTAATTTCCCTTTTGCTGCTACTGGAAGTCCTTGAATGGTAATATCACAACTTGTACCCATTCCGAACAGGAACGTTTGACATCCGCAGATGACGATCTTAACACGAGAGGAAGAGAAGTACAGTCCAGTATGTCAGCTTCTATATACGAACCAGGAAAATAATTTCTATGGCGCAGCTCATGATGTAATCATTGTACTAGAGGTTGGCCTTCAGCCAGGAGCCTTTCCCTAGTTATTTCTGAGCTTCAGTGACTGGTGGAGACAAAGACCCCAAGGGAAAGCAACGCTTTAGTCCCTGAGGAGACATACTATTTTAACTTCACCGCGCCAATGGCTTTGTAGGAAGTATGGCAGCTTCTTACAAGGAAGCATGTTGTAGGAGTGTGACCCTGACTGTTTGGGAGCTCTGGGTTCTCTGGGAAAGACTGGTCAATCTCACAGGAAGGCTCTCTCAGCAACTGAGAATAGACAGGCACAAAATCTGATAGCATCTTTGATCATCGGCATGAATTCTTTTCAACTGATCCAAGACAAAGGACCAGTTCTGTTGTTTAATTTCATTTGGCTTGGATTGTTCTTTTTGAATCTTTCATCAGCCAACAGTTTTTTTTAATCTATAAAAATGAATGACTAAAAGAATGTAGGGAGACAGCAAAATGCAAGCTCCTTTTTTTTGTTTGTTTATTATGATTAGGTTGAGTGATCTCCAATTTCCAAATTCTTTTCCTCAGTCTGGGTGTTGGTTAAATAGATAAAGTTTTTAAGAATATGTTGAGCTGCAAGTGACATGTACATGCCCCCCAGGTGATCCGATGGCTGTCTGGAGAAGCACTCACTGGCCACAGTCTCACTGTCACATAAACACAGGTTTTGGGGTATAAAGACAATGAAGACAATGACCACAATCGGGGTGAGACACGGAGGATAGGCTTTGTCATGCGGACAGAGACCAAGACGAAAGACCAGGATCAGGAGGAAGAGAAAGAATCTCAGAAATCCAGATAAAGTGTGTATGTGTGTATTAGTATGTCATGTAGTAAGAATGCTTGATAAGGCCACTCATTAAAGGATAATAAGTAATTAAACTGATCAATTATTGTGTAAAATGGGACACAGAAAGCGCAGTTCATTGTATCTAAGGCATCTACAAGCTGCAATACACAGATATAAAGGTTCTCATTTAGGTAAACCTGGGGACACTGGGCAGATAAAGTATCATCCTTCCCACTACACACACACACACACACACACACACACACACACACACACACACTCCTCCCCCTCTCCAAACTGCAGCTTGAAAAACAGATTTTTTTTTAAAAAGTTATTTTTCTTCTTCACTAAATAGTGAAGCTCATATCCATAAGACATCATAGTTAATGATTCTTGAAAGCAAATTTTGAATTAAATTTGACAATTACAAACTAAATTAGACAATTACAGTAAAACATTAGGTAAGTTCTGAAACCATTTCTTTAAAGCTATAGGGTTCAATTCTCAGCCAAGGGAGCCAAACATTTTTTTATTAGTCTAGTATTTTGGAGCAGAGATGGTTTGTTGGGTAGGTAAAACAAAAGACTGGAAATCTACAGGCGTTTCAGTTTCCAGTCCAAGACAGCTGCGGGGTGATATCACCCAGTGCGCAAACAGCCGTGTGTGGAGGGAATTAGCAGATGAAAAGCTAGAACATTTGATATGGGTGTGTAAATGTGCTCTCTCTGTCTCTTTGCATTCACCTTATAGATAGGCACACCAAAATGTAACGCTACACAGGACAGCATTTATAAAATGTAAGGACACAAGAAAAGGTTTGAGACAGCGGAACTGGTGGAGGAATATAAACAGTTCAAGATTCAGTTCATGTTGCTGCCCAAATTCAGTCTCTAAGGAAACAGCTAGAAGGACTACTCAACTCTCTACTTCCTTCCAAGGAATAAAGAGCTGGCTATGGCAAGGAAACGCCAAGAAAATGCCAATTTGTGTCACACTAACATCTTTCTCAAGGATGGGCCTGGACTTGGGGACTATGAACCACTGGCTGTGGGGAACCGTTGGCCCTGAGGGTTTGAAATTTGGTTTCTCAGAATGTCTGAGGGAAACCTGAGAGGAGACCAACACAGTCACTCACTAATTAGAAGATGTACCACCAGCAAAGACTCCGTGGTGAGGAGCGGCAGAGTCAGCCTCTGCATGGCTTCTAAAGGGAGTGTGGAGAAATGAAACACCTAAAAACATGTTGGAAAATGATTTTGTTAGAGACAGCAACTGCTGGAGGGAAGGAAGAAAAACACAAGAGACACTCTAAAGTGAGATGCTGTAAGTGAGAAGTCCCTGGTGGGGAAAGATGGAAGGAGGGATGGTCTGTAACGTCATCGTCATCGTAACTGTCCTGTTTCAGACCAAATGACCGTCAAAGGCTACCTTCCTCCCAGGTGGCAGGGCCAGCATGATATAGGATAACCACTAATGTCTCCCACAGCCTTGATAGGCTCCTTTCTGCATTTATAATTTTCATAGAGGCAACTTCCTGCAAAGTAAGTAATGAATGTAAGATGACACTCTTTGGGGAGTTGTAAAGACAATTTAAGAACAAGTCATTTCAGAGTAACAAACTTCACAGCTGGAGATAATTTCCATTGCATAATGTGCTTGCTTAGCCTGGAGTGCTCCCCCCCCCCATGTCTACCCAGTTGTGTCATTATTTTACTTACCTCGTTGGGGAAATCATTGTTTAAAAACTGAATATAAATGATGAAATATTCCTCGATTTTATCTTTTACAGAATAATATCTTTCTTCCCTCACTTCCCGTCATAGAGGAGTTTGGCCCAAATGGGTGATGAATTGCTCCAAGTAGTTTGACAGTCCCGGAGGGAGGAACAAGAGTAAAAATAACCAGCTGATTACCAATAGGGGGCAAATTGGCCACTTGAGACCACAGTGGCTAGAATGACAAATGAGAAAACGAAAATCCTCATCAGGGGAGCAGACTTTCTGATTAGTCCAACTGCTGAGGGCGGGCTGCTTCTCATGCCTAGCCCTCCCTGCCCGGGGACGATGTACATCTGATTGGACATCATTTTGTATTTGAGGCAGTCATTTCTAAAAGGGTGTTTGGAAGACTTTGAAGTACTTAATTACAACCAGGAGGCGTTTAGAGCTGAGCAGTGAGATGGAAGATACTCTGTCTTAGGCTCCTGGAATGTTCATTTACAGAAAGAGCCCAGTTGGTTTGGCCTGAGTAATACACCCCTATCACCCTGAAAGGTGGTCTTCCAATGTTTTCTCGCCAATGGAAGAAAATAGAAGTGAGAGCACTATTTTTAGCTAAAGGATCCATATTCAAGGCAGACTCCGTGTTTTAGCATGTGTGGGGACAACTGGGCTTACTGTTAATAGTCAATTACTAAAACGTCTGATAATTTGTGCTTCTTTGAAGAACGCTATTTTCTTTTCTTTTTACTTTCGGGTTTTTTTCCCCCTCTCTTAACCAGTCTTCATTTAGGCTGATCCATCAAGAGGTGGGGCAGAGTCAATAATGAACTGTAAACCTGCCTGGTGGTACTAAGTGGTGGATGTATGACGAGTAAAACAGGATCAGTCACCACTCCCCACATGGACATAGCTCCATGAGCTTTAAGAATTAGGAAAGAAAAAAGTTAGTGTAGGCAATCGAAGTAGGATCCAGGGAGGAGTGGTCCCTACTTTGAAAAATGGATAAAATGATGGTAATTTCTGAAGGGGACCTACTTGATTAAGCAACAGTACTGATTTTTTTTAGTTTTGTATTATTTGTGGTGTGTGTGTGTGTAAGCATGTGCTCACTTGTACATAGGTCATTGTGTATGTGCGGAGGGCAGAGGAGCCTCCATGTGTCCTTTACTCTTTCTCTTACTACTTTGATACAGGGTCTCTCATCAAACCTGGAGCTAGGCTGATGGCTAACAAACTCCAGTGATCCTTTTGTTGTTGTTTGTCCCCAGGCCGGGGATTACAGTCATATACATCCACACCCCACTTTGTTTTGTTTTCCTTTTTAAAAAATATTTTATTCATTTATTCATAGTACATCTCAATGGTTATCCCATCCCTTGTATCCTCCCATTCTTCCCTCCCTCCCACTTTCCCCCTACTCCCCTCCCCTATGACTGTGACTGAGGGGGACCTTCTCCTCCGTATATGCTCATAGGGTATCAAGTCTCTTCTTGGTAGGCTGCTATCCTTCCTCTGAGTGCCGCCAGGTCTCCCCCTCCAGGGGACGTGGTCAAATATGAGGCACCAGAGTTCATGTGAAAGTCAGACCCCACTCTCCACTCAATGGAGGAGAATGTCCTGTCCATCGCCTAGATCTGAGTAGGGGTTCGAAGTTTACTGCCTATATCATCCTTGGCTGCCACCCCCCACTTTGTATGTGAATGCCAAGGATTTGGACTCAGGTTCTCATACTTGTGAAAATAAGCACTATTAACCACTGGTCCATAGTTCTTCCCCAATAGTACTGACTTAAAAATGGATAGTGTGGAGTAGAAATGTCTGTCTTGAAGAAGATCATGTGGAGATAACAGCTCTGTGAAGATGAAAATGGACATAAGTGTTGTGTGTGTGCACAGGCTTTCAATACTGAGATGGGAAATAGGTTTGATCATAAAAGTACCAGAGAGTTCTGGTGTATGGCTAGAGTGTTCTGGGTATGGCTAGAACCATTTGAAAACTCGTTACCTCACAGAAGGCACCAACAAAGCAATCTTCTGTGGGACTTTTTCCAACAGTGAAACCAATAGGGAAGATTTCTGTTTTGAGGTCGGAGATGCAGAAGAAAAGAATGAGCTGGCATTGAGCCTGATGTATAGATGCATTCAACAGATACTGTGCTGGGAGTGAAGACAGCTGAACCACAGAGAGCCTGAATGTGATCTCTGCTAGCTGTGGGACACCCAGCTGTAATCCAGTCCTTGGAAAAGGGGGCAATGAATAAATTGAAGAGGAACCAAGTTCAGCGTTACAGGGACATGGGCATGCAATCTCATATCCTTGGGTCTGTTTTCCCTCCTCTGAATAGGCAAAAGTAGACTTATGAATGGGGATAATTAATGGAAGATTTTATTTTTGTGTATTTTTCAGGGATGAGAAGCTACAACATTACCTCTGAAGATTCTCAAACGAGTCCATGTTCCAAGATGACATAAATACCAGTGAGTTGTGCTCTTTTTAGTTTAGAAGAGATAATTCTGAGATCCCAAGGAAGATCTCCAAACCCGGAAGGACAACACAATATTTGTCACTACTGTGGTAGTTACAAATGTTGCTGCCTTGTGATGAGCCTATGGCTTTTTTATAAGCACCATTGATCTATTGGTCTGATCATTGGCACTGAGGAGGAAATGCCCACCCACAGAGACAGACCACTGAAGGCGCTTAGTGCTCATCCCAATTTGACATGGGCAGTGAGTGTTCCCTGATGTAGCCCTCTCTGTAAACTGCCCCCTCACACACATATAAACCCCTGCTTCCTTCTTTAAGTAGCCACATTTGCAGAGCCTCTGCTGTACGGTTACAGGGAAGAATAACCAGAGAATAGTGGGAAAGCATTTGGGAAGCTGATTTGCTTCTGCTTTTCTGGTTATTCCTCAAAACAGACAATATTTTTGTTGACTAGATGCAATCGTGCTTTCTTGCATTTGGGGGCTTAAAAATGATGCTACCCAGGCCCATTGGCACATCGATGTGAGCAGTTTGAGGTGATGCTGTCATGGTTGAGAAGTACCACTGTAAAGCTTTTGCATGGAGTCCTGAAGGTTATAGTGACGCAGGTCTCTTATTAATGAACAAAGTGTTAAGGGATAAAATCTTTACAGTGAAACAAGAAAATCTCAAGAAAAGTTTAGGCTCCAGTTAAAACTCAGTTGTGTCTTAAGAGTGGTTGCCTTTATCCGCAGAGAAATGTGTTATGTTTAGCTGGTTACAGTCTTCAGAAACAAGAATGGAGATTATACTTTAATGCGCTATTAATACATTGTATATAAAAGTAAACACTTTGGGTGATAAAATGTTGAGTATAAACATCGGCAAGTTTACTTTTTCTTTTCTTTTTTTTTTAAATTAATTTTTATTTTATATTCCTTGGTGTCTTGCCTGCATGTGTGTCTGTGTGAGGGTATCAGCAGCCCTGGAACTGGAGTTACAGACATCCATGAGCTTCCATATGGGTGACGAGAATTGAACTCGGGTCCTTTGGAAGATCATCCAGATCTCTTAACCACTGAGCCATCTCTCCAGCCTCAATGTTCTCTTTCTTAATAGTACCACCTGTGTTTGATTAAAAAAAAAAATTTAACGATGTGATGAGTTATAGCAATGAGAAAGTCATTAGGGTCTCCCTTTTTGTCCATTCTCCATCCACCTTTACAGTTACTTCTGAGACGTCATGGTGCCCCTCACTTTCCATGTCTCAAACACCAAACTCAGAGAGAATAATGGGGAGATGGCTTAGTTGATAAAGTGCTTGTGGCATAAGCCTGAGGAGCTGAGTTTGATTCTCAAAACGTACATAAAAGGGCAGGAATGGTGGCACCCATTTGTAATCCCAATACTGAGAAGGTAGAGACAGCTGGACCCCGGGCTAGCTGACCACCCAGTCTAATTTAATAGGAACCACAGGGCCAAGGGAAGAGCATGTCTCAAAACATGCACACACATATATTCACTCAGTACACGTCAGTGATCCAATTTAGTTCACTTATAATGTCCTACAGAGAGCGTTGTCAATAGTGACTCAGTCGCTTTCATGAGCACCGAGCGATTTGAGAGTTCTCTATATCAAATCAGCAGAAAAGGGGGACTTGCGCATCTATAATTTCTTTCTTCTATTGACAGTAATAAAAAAGGAAAGTAGCCGACAACCCTCAGGGTCACCTTCTACTGCGCATCAGAATTCTTACTGTGCCCAATTGCTAAGAATTGAAAAAAGGAAATTAGATGTGTGAAATGAAACTCAAGCCCAGTGCAATAGCATAATATGGTAAAATACATATATATCAACATGTTTGGCTCACCCTCCCATGCTCGTATAAGAGTAGGAAGAGACCAATAAATCTCCTTACACTGTCTCATGTCACATTCACTTTTCTTTTGCAAGTTGAATGAGACCTTCTGCTCTAGCCCATGTCAGGGCTCTATGGTTTTCCAAGCTACCTAATCTTTTCTTTCATCACTGCTTATGTTCCAAGGAGACCTGGCTCTGTGTGTATTTACTGTGATAATGATTTACTATTCTAAACAATTACTATTTACCATTACTAAAAACAATTCTGGATATAAGAGCCTTTTAAAACCCTCTCCTCCTCTTCCTCCTCCTCCTTAAATAAAGGAATCCGAGTTTACTGTGGTAGACTAGCACTGGGGTCAGATTCTTACTGCCAATAATGCCAGTGAAGGATATAAACCGTAAACCCGGCTTATCTCTACTGAGTTCTCATGAACTTTTGAGAATGAGAGGATCTGTTTGTTGATAGCTTGCCAAAATAAAAGCCACCGAAGGGCATTGAAATGCCCACACAATAAGGAATCATTGGCATTTCCATGACAAGAGAGTGGCTGTGCGTTTGCTTCCGCATAGACATCAGTGGGTCCTGACATCTGAAGGCATTGCTATGTTTGCAATGGCTCTTCTTTGGTGTCTAAACCACAGTGCGGTAGAGGCTCTAGACTCTCCCTAATTACTTCTCTTTAACCATGGAGCAAGTTCTTACTGCAGGGGCATTTCTACTTAAAAGTCCTCTACAAGGCCTTCAAGGTCTTTGATAGGGTGGCTGTGGTCTTCAGTCTTGCAGGAACTCCTAGAAGTAGGGTGTTTTTCTCCTTCACCCTTAGCAGTTATTTCTCTCTGGCAGTGTGACTCTCCATTTGACAAATAAGGAAATTAAAACCCAGGGGAGCTAGGCAGTCATCCCCAATGGAAAGTATAACTAAGCAACACGCTGAGTTCCTTCCATTATTTGGAATCTTAATGTCCTACCAAGACCCCAGGCAGACTTCACTTCTACAGTCTCAAGGTCCCCAAAACAGTGATACAGACTGTGATGACTAATTTTGGTTGTCAACTTGAGTGCATTTGGAATTAATGAAAACTTTCAAATGCAGACCACCTGTTTTTGAAGTGGGAAGACCCATTTCTAATCTGGCCCAGGTCTTCTGTTGGAAGCCTGTTTAAGGACAGGGAGGAAGGAAGCTTTTGTTTTTTGCTTGCTTGCTCTCACCTTGGTAACAAGTCCACTCCTTCACTGGCAGCAGGGCACACTTCTTCAGGATGGCAGCATATACTGAGGACCAGCTGAGGCACTCAGCCTCATGGACAGAACAACTACTGGATTTCTAGACCTTCCATTCATAGGCAGTCACTATTTGACTAGCTGGATCACAGCTTGTATGCTGTTCTAATAAATCTCCTTTGTGTGTGTGTGTGTGTGTGTGTGTGTGTGTGTGTGTGTGTGTGTGTGTGTGTGTGT
>OU015745.1:48822632-48849887 GCA_907169655.1 Acomys percivali | reverse complement strand
ATAGATAGATAGATAGATAGATAGATAGATAGATAGATAGATAGATAGATATGACAGATAGATAACTCAGAGGAATAAACATAACCAAGGAATGAAAGATCTCTACAATGAAAAGTTGGGACACTAAAGAAAGAAACTGAAGAAGCTACTAAAAGGTTAGTAGAATTAATAGTGTGAAAATAGCCATCCTACCACTGACAAATGATAAGACATCACACTCTGCGATCAATGAATCCATTCAGAAACTGAGCTAAGGTTCATATGAATATCTATATGTATACATATATGAATGTATAAAATATATTCATATAAATATATACACATATGTGTTTATGGGAAAACAGTCACATTAGACAAACACATTCATTTAATCCTTCAACCACTCCCCGAACTGCATACATGTCTTTTGACTTTATAGCTGATAAAAGTCCAGAGTGGCTATATGGCCTATCCATGGTTATGCTGTGAGGGCCTGAACTGTACTGCTGTCAACCAAGCTTATGATTTGAAGCCCTCCTCAGTGCAGTGCCAAGAACAAAGATGGTGGCCACTTAATGCTTCTAGACTCCATAACAAGCAGAGGAGCAGTGCTGTCTCAGACGCGTTCTGAGAGCACGGAGTTGCCCTGTTTGTGCTGCTGTTCTGGATGGCCCCTGATCCCCAGAGGTTACTGAGTTCTTGATAGGTGGCATTTAGTATATCCCACAAACTAGATTTTTTTCCATTTCATCTCATTTTCATCAACGTTTCAATAACATCTGGCTCCTGACTGCCATAGTGGACAGCAGAGTCCAAGACATCTGAAGTCCTATTGCATTTGATTCCTTGATGCTCACATACAACCTTGAGCTCAGTTCCAAAGACAGAGATGCACATTTATTTCCATCCTGCACACACTGCTTTTTACCCTGTGTCCTTTACTTCCAACTTTCTAACTAGCCTTCCTCCTGACATTTCATTTCACTGTAGCTGTTGGGTCCAAGTTTCCTCCTCTTTGTCTAGCTCTAGAAAAGCCAACCTCTTTCCCCTTCAACAGGGTCCTAAACAGTCCTCTAAAGGGGCTTATGTGGCCAACAAACATCCAATGTTTCCTTGGGAGACAGTACTTATTAAGGTCCTTAGCTCAGGAGAGACACAAAGGCCAGTGAAGATGTAACCATGCAACCTAACTCTAAGAAAGGCTTTGGTCAAGGGGTTAGTGTGACAGGAAGACAAAAGATCTATGTCTGCAGCTGCATGGCTCCAAACCAGGCTGCAGGAGCATCTGGTTGTCTAACACTGAGGTAAAAAGTCACTGATCTCATTTATACCTTAACCAGAAGAAGAAATGACTGTAGTAGCACTTGCCTTCAGACTAAAGCTCCTGACAGACAAGAACAAGCCTTAGAACAACTGACACAGATAAGTTGTCTAGATGAAGAACACTTTATTCCCTTGTAGAAGAGCAATCAAGGGGCCTAGGAGGTGACACAATTGGCAAAGTGCTTCCCACACAAGCCAGCCTGAGAACCTGAACTTGTGTCTCTCACGCCCTATATAAAATTCTGGGCTTCATGGTATAAGGCTCCTGGAATCATAGCTCTGAGGATAGAGAGATGGAAGGATGCCTGGGACTTGCTAGCCAGCCAGTCTAGCCAGTTGGTGAGCTCAAGATTCAATGGAAAGACTCAATGTTAAAAGAAAAAAGTGGAGAAGCAAGTGAAGAAGAAAATTGATGTTGATGTCTAGCCTCCACACGTACACACACACACCCATTAACCCACACATGTGCACACATAAATTAGGAGCAGTGAAGATATAGAAGATAGAAATCAGACAAATGAGGCAATGACTCAGGGGATGAGGCACTTGCTGAGCAAGCACGGGGACTGAAGCGTGAGTCATTAGCACCCACATAAGTGCTGGGTGGGCCTGGAGGCCTGCTTAGCAGTTCAGCACTCAGGCTGTGACAGGGGGTCCTTGGAGCAAGCTAGCTTGCAAACCTAGCTATATCTTGAGCTCTGAGTTCAACTGAAAGACCATGCCTCACTGAATAAAGTGGAGAGTGATGAACCCTATATGCACGCACACTCATGTGCACAGGCATCCACACACATGTGCACTCACACATATATGCGCACACACCAGAGACAGACAAACACAAAGAAAAGGTCAGGCTGAGGGGACGAGTGCTTGCCTAGCACAAGTACAGCCATGTACACACACACACACACACACACACACACACACACACACACACACACACCAGCGCTGCAGCAATACCAGTAACAGCAAACATGGACTGAAGCCCAAATCCCAGAGACCAGGAAGAATCAGAGGACGCGGATCAGCCTTTGTGAGTTCAGTGCTCATATTTTGGACAGGGGCCACTGGCTAGGGTAGTAAGAAAGCCCCTCTCTTCCTCCCACTATTCGCATAGTTGGAATCTCACTTGCACTGTATGTAGGCTAGAGCAAAATGATGCTGTTTGTTTGGATTTTGCTTTTTCGGTGGAATATCTGTTGTGAAGCAATGCGCTTTTGTGTGTCAGGACCCACTTCCTAGTCTCCAGTGGATTTGGGCTCTGCAATCAAGTACTGTGTTTATTCACGGCTGCTCTCTACTTCCCAGCTGAATATGTGGTTTCTACAGAAAAGCAGTGTGTTCCCCACAAAGGACTTTCCTTCCCAGTGTGTGTCTTATAGCACTATGACTCTAAAACCTGGGTCCCCGCACACCCAAGCCATTCAAATGACACAATAAACAGGAACCCATGCAATCACACAGAGGCACCCAGCTGATGCCCAGCAAATGGCCGTTGTCTGTGAACAGGTGGAGCAATGGTTTATTTCCTAAAACTTCCTTAAATTTACTCACAAAACCAAATCAGGTCGTTAGATTCTAAATCAAATGAGATTTCATTTTGATAGCTAAGATGTTCCTTACAGATTAAAAAATAAATCAGAAAATGGAAAAATGTTCCAAATTTAAAGAAAAAAGAAACTAAACAAATGATCCCAGTACATTCTAGACAGATGGAAATCTCTCTTCAAGAAATTAAGTCCCTGGACGTGAGCTATCTCTTCTGTTCTCTAAAGTATATTCTGAGAACGCCAGTTCTGTGATGAGAGCCTTCAGCTTACTTGGCTAAACAACATGGTTAGTTTCATAAATATTTTTATTCTGTAGACAGGCTCCTTATGATTCAAGCTTGTTGCCAGATAAAAAGTCACTGTGCAAGCAATTCTTAGATCAAAGCTTTCCCTCGTGTGCATGCATATCTTAGCAGATGGACACAAAGGTGGCAAGCTCAGGGAGCCCCTCAGAAGCCTCACCTCAGCTCTCTCATAAAATGTTCCCCTTGTCTGTGACTGGCTGGGGGAGGGGAGCTGAGTATAGGACTCTGTCAAATGACAGCGTCTTTCATCTTAAGCACAAGAAGACGTAAGGTGGCTGGGGTTTCCCAGTCACATACCGTGTTCATGGAAAGGAGAACAGTCATCATGAATCACTATGTTTAACTATTTAAAAAGAGAGGAGGGTTTTTATAAGTTCTCTTTTGCAAAGTAACCAAGTGTATGTTAACCACTGCACCAGTGACATCCAAAATGTCCGAGAAAAGATGTCAGAGGATGAATTCTTGATTCAGGTGCTTTAAACGCTGTCTACGGTTACCTCCTGGATGGGCAGTCACACGTTTACCCTGGCAAGCACCCACATTTAACACTATCCTGTTATTCTGAGGGTTAACTAACGTTAATCCCCACATGATCCCACAACACAGGTTTAGATGAGTTTGGAAGTCCTCTCCTGAACTCAGAAGGCTGATAAAAATGCCAAAGGCTTTGACAAGTATCACAAAACTGATGGAAACTGACTAAGCCCAGAGCATTTCAGCTTATGTATCCCTGGGACCTCAGCACATGCACGTTTGGGAGAAAAAGGTGATTTCGTGTTGAGAACTCTGCTTGCCAATCTAAGCCACGTTTCCAAAGGTTGATGCCGAATAAGGGCTACTATTCCGTGGCGCACTAAGTCCAGTCGGTTCCTGCCATATGAGCCCGTGGACATCTAGACTTGGAAACCTCTCCTTGTAGGCTTAGTTCACAAAAGCCTGCACCCTAGACCCTGACATCTTCTATATGACAGGGTCAGACTGAATTCCTAGGTCAGCAAAGTGACACACCGTAGCAACGCTTGGCTGAGCATAACAGTGTCTGCTAGGAATCTACCACTAGAAGACAGTGGCTATTATTTTATTCCTCTACTAAATAATGCATAACAGATAAGCTGAGCTCATCTATTATCTATCTATCTATCTATCTACCTATCTACCTATCATTTATTTATTTAAATACAGGGTCTCACCATGCAGTCCTGGATGGCCTGGAACTTGCTATATAGACCCGGCTGGCCTCAGACTTACAGAGATCTACCTGACTCTGCCCTTGAAATGCTGAGATTGAAGGTGTGTGACATCATACATGACTGTTTATTTTACTTAATTGACTAAATAATTACATTTCATAATACTAGGGATTCAACCCAGAACCTTGCGTGCATGTTAGGTAAGTAATCAACCACTGAGCTACATCCCCGATCCCTTACTACCTTACAAGAGAATGAAGAGAGTATTTAGAAGACTAAACAGGTTTCTAAAATCACTGTAGAGTTAACTAGCAGCAAACAGAATGCAGAATAGGCTCATTAGAATGCCTGACCTCCTAACCACCTTATGGTACCTCTGAGGAGCCTACCCTGATCTTCCACCCTCCCACAGCCAGGTTCCAGCTGCAAAACAAAAGCACTCCATCGGCCTTGGAGCCTGGCCATTGCACATGGCTGTGTGCTAGCCACAGCACACTGCTCCCACAGACTTGAAACTCCTATGGAAAAAAACCCTGCATTTTAATTTTTCTGCAAGATTCACCAAGTGCAGTGAGATTTCTGCAGCTTGTAAATCATCACTAAGATAAAGCTTTGAAAGTTAATTCAGGCCAACTGCTGACTAGTGTAAAGGAACTCCTAGAAGCTGCCAGTAGAATATGTTATCCAGGCCCACAGTACAATTTTTTTAAAAAAATAAAATCTTATTATAGTTTCTATGGGAAGACGTAAGCCCCCAGATTTCAACCTATTAACTTCTTTGGGGAGAGTTTCAAGCCTCCTGGGTGATAAGGCATGTATTCCCCAGTCTCCTACACGTTTCCTGCCTCTACATGATTAACTGCACAAAACTAGCCGGCTAGGTGCATGGCAAGGAGTCGGTGGTAACTGTACTCACAGTGACATTAGTTATGTGGTTAGAGATGCTTCAGACACACCACACTGCTGCACTCTGTAGCAGAAACTAGCAACTGTCTTCCTGCTCAGCCCTCCCACTGACACGAAGAAGAAGAAGCTGGGTACTCACTTCCTTCCGTCATTGCTCCTCCTTCTTTTGCAGGTCTAAGTTATGGTGTGGCACGATCACAACCAATCTGATGTGAAGTCTTCTGGGAAACTGCTAGTAAAACTGTCTTCTGTACTGATAGAAATAGTGTATCATCCTAAGAAAGGAACTTCTCACCACCCCTCTGTTGCCCGCTTTCTACCTTGACATCATTTAGAGTAGCAGCCGCCATGCTGTGATAATGGAGACAATGTATCCATGGGAAATTATCAGCAACTAACAAACACAGTAAAGGACCTGGTGAGACCAGGGAGCACCCGAGCCAATCCTGGAAACTCCCTGATTGTGCACCGGTTCAGTATCTGTTAGGTGATTTCTTTAAAGTGTGCAGTTGAAGTTCTTCTTCAAGAAACATATGACTTTCATAGCATTGTTTGATTAGTAACGCCTGGTAGATTAGAAGATGGAGATTTGTTTGATTACTAATGCCTGGTAGATTGGAAGCTAGACTCCCATATACCACATTAAAAAAACAAAACACATAGTATGGTGGCACACACTTGTAATGTCAGTGATGGGGAGGTAGAGATAGGCAGATTTCTGGGGCTCTCTGACCAGTTAGCCTACTTAAATTAAAGAGTTCCAAGCCAGTGAGAGACTCTGCCCTGACCCCCAAAAGGTGGATACCATTGAGGAATGACACCTGAGGTTGACCTCTGCCCTCCAGAGCCTTGCTCACATGCATGCACATGCACATGCACATGCATGCCTACACACACAAACTAATTGGGTCCTAAGTGTGATTGCTCTCTGCTAGGAGATGGCTGGACCTAATGGGTTGTCCTAGGACAGGGCATCAAAGGCAAAGGTTGCAGCTTGGTGGGTTCAATTCATAGGCCCACTGCTCACTTCATAGATGCTCATCAGTAAGTTTCTCTATGACTTACTCTAAAGTGGGACAGTTTCTAACTCAGGAAGCTGTGTGAGGGTCAGAGAATGGAACCTGGGAAATGTTTATTAAAAAAACATGTCAGAAAGTATCTGTAGGTTTTAGGTATTATTGATTTTCATCTCGGGTACTATCTAGAAGTTGTTTTTCAAAATTTTTCTGTATATCACACACATCTAATTTCTGGAACTGTGAAGGCCTTCAGTACTTAGTGAAAAAAACTAAAAATGTCCTCTGAATAGCCAAAATATCTGATATTCATAGTGTGCTAGAGCCCGGCATCCAGACATCAACAGCCTGAAGGTTCGCGCTGCAGTTCTTGCAGATAGTCTCAGTATCTCAGGCATTTTTCAAAACTAGAAAATTGAAATAATAACAGTATTTTTCCTTCCGTGAATTAGAGTTAGGGGTAGCTGAGTGTGGTGGCACACGCCTTTAATCCCGCACTTGGGGAAGCAGAGGCAGGTGGCTCTCTGTGAGTTCAAGGCCAGCCTGGTCTACAAAGCAGCGAGTCTAGGACAGGCAAGACTACACAGAGAAGCCCTGTCTCAAAAACAAAAACAAACAAAACAAAACAAAACAAAACAAAAAAGAATTAGAATTCGTGAGTGGAGTCTATTTGCTGTCTAACATTAGCCAGCGAAGCAAATTTTTGGCACTTTAAAAAAATTACTTTTATTTATTACTATTTTTAAACATATGTCTAGTGTCTCTGTGTTCATAAGCATAAGTGTACGGATGCCTGCAGAGGCCAGAAGAGGGCATTAGATCACATGGAGCTGAAGTTACAGGTTTAAATGAGCTGCCTGACCTGAGTGCTGGGAACTGAACTTGTGTCTCCTTCAAGGGTAGAAAATGCTCTTAATTTCTGAATTATCTCTTCAGCCTCCAATGCTGCTTCTTTACAATCAGGCCTCCGGGAGGCCTGTATTAAATAAAAATGAACATTTTATTGAAGTGTGCCTGTTTTGTCTCCCGGCTCCTTTCTAAGTCTTCAGATCCTCAGCTAAACACTAAACAAATGGAATCCTTCCTCCTCACTGTGAGCATTAATATATAAGGTTTTTGTCACATACCATGTCAATTCTCCCTGAATAAAGTAAATTGTTCTACACGAGGACAAACATTCACATTTTAAAATGCCTGAGTCATTAGTTCTCTCACTGTGTCTTGAAGATTGGATGTGGGTACATCCAAGATGAACTGTGGGCTGCTTCTTCTGTCACTAGCGATGCTACATAGATGATGCACAAGCACATCTCCATGTTTCCTAGGAAACCCCAGGAGCAGCACTTCCTGACAGCCCACAGCTGAGAGCATCTTTCTTCTTCCTGCAACTGTGAAAGGACTGCAGGAGTTGAGTGACAGACCTTCATGGGGACCAAGAGAACAAATAAAAGTCAATGTGTCAGGAAGAAAAGCTCCAGGAACATTTGCTCACACAGAGAGTCAGCAGCCAGAACGCGGTCCTCTCAGGGAGTCTTATGCCTCAGACTGACAGCTAGCTGTCAAGGGAGTGTCATTGATGGGCAAGAGGCGGGTCTCCTGAAGATAGATCGCAATGGTGTGGGGAGAGATTTCACCCTAGGAAAACCAGCCACGGGAAATTCTAACTCCCAGGGAAGAGGTGGCAGGATACTTTCTGTGTCCCTCCCCAGTGACTGCGCTGCCCTCTCTGGACGTTGTATTTTTCTCTTTACTGTGGCAGGACACCCTACTCAAGCAACTTGAAGAAGGGGAAATTTACTCTGGCTCATGGCCTCAGCGAGTGTAGCCATCTTGGCAGGAGGAGGCGATGGGGAGGCTCGTGGCTTGGTTTGTTCACATCTTGGCAACTTGGGAAGCAGAGACGGGACTGTAAGCAAAGAATGGCCTTAAACCTTCAGAGCTTGACCTTGCCGATATTTGCCTGGTTTGTACTGGCTTGAAAAGGTTCTATAACCACCCAAGACAATGGCACGAGTTGAAACTAAGTAGTCAAATGCCAGAGCTTGTATGGAGCATTTTTACCCTCCAATCATAACATGTACCAAAGGTTGAGCATCTCTGATGGTGGCATGTGGGATATGTCTTCCGGTTCATGCGTTTCACACAGTTCTTTGACGGAAGAAGAGCAACAAACGAGCCAGGCTCAGCCAGAGATTTTGATGAAATAGTTCAAGCAATTACTCTTTTGCAGTATGGATGGTAAGTGGGTAAAATATGCCAAGGTCTTCTGGGGACATTAAAAGATGAGTCAACAGAAGAGAGTAAAACGAACACAGCGGACAAGCAAGGAGGCAAGGAGAGGGGCCTTAACCAGGTCATCGTTTGAGAATCTGCAGCCAGCCAGCCAGCCATGAATCCTCAGGATTTTTCAGCCACAGATATGGTTAAGTTCCCTTTTGTCTAAGCTGGTTTGAATTGGTTTCTGTCACTTACAACTGCAAAACAAAACAAGAAGCAACTCTGACTCATACCTGAGGTCCAGGAAAAGTCATGCCAACTTAGAATATGTGATGCCTTTGCCTCAACACACCAAGAAGCTTCAATGTGATATCAGCGTTGGTCTATGCTGCTTGTATTTCCCCCAAGTACTTCCCCCACGGACTCAAGGTATCTGGTTAGACAAGCAGAATTTGACTCGCACAGCAAGTGTTTGAAAATCATGGCTATCCCCCAAACCTGGGACACTTGAGAAAACACACTTCCTGGTAGTAATGATCACACAAGCTTGGCTACCCAAGAGAACTCTCGAAGCATGCCTTTCAAAGTCACATTCTTCCATTTAGTAATCGGGCTAAAAATAACCTGCCTACAATGTCTGGCTGATGATTGAAACACATTGCCCCAGAAACCCTTGTACCAATTATCTGCAGCAGGCTCTAAGCTAGGCTGCCAATATTCAGTCCTTGCAGAAAGAGGCCCAGGAAGAATTCAGCTTATACACCTTACTCTTTCTGCCACTTGACTCTCTCTGTATGTGACCCATCCAAGTAACTCCATTCCTTAGTATCTAAATAAATTTATGGTCTTACATTGATGACATCATATATCTTTTAGGAAGGTTTTTTTTTTTCTGGAAGATGTGCAAAAGCTTATTCATTCCTGACATGAGTGGGTCAGAGCTAATCCACCTGCAGCTCTTAAAATGGGCTCCCAGTGTGGCCCATGCTGGCGCTGATAGGCAATCACTTTTGTTATCCAGAAGGCTATTACTGGATTTCACTCTTAGTGTGTACCAAACTCTGTGTTAAGCATTTTACACTAACCATGAAGTAAGCAGTCACAAGACCTCATGACATTATGTCTGTTGGTGTCAGCAGTTCATTCATGAAAAAATTGAAACTAAGAGCCGATGAGCAAAATTATTAAGAATTATACCCTGAATAAATGAGGAATCAGAGGCAGATTCCAATTCATTTTATCTGCTAGCCACAGGTCATAGTTTTTAATGCCTACTCTATTTGCATTCTTGGTGTGGGGTGTGTATGTGAATGCACATTTGTGCATGTATTTTAGTGCATATATGGTTGTACTTATATTCATGGGAGGGTGTACATGTGTGTACATATACATGAAGAGGCCGGAAGACTAGTCACCTTTTCTTCTTGTGACAAGGTCTCTCACCAACCTGGTATTTGCGATGTAGACTACACTGAT
This sequence comes from Acomys percivali, assembly GCA_907169655.1. Lineage (NCBI taxonomy): Eukaryota > Metazoa > Chordata > Mammalia > Rodentia > Muridae > Acomys > Acomys percivali. The sequence continues at coordinate 48,839,925 of OU015745.1, read as the reverse complement.
TGGCCAATAAGCCAATAAGGACCCATCTGTTTCCACCTTCCCAGTACTGGGATTACCAGCACACACCACCAAGGCAAGCTTGATTTTTAGTGATTCTGAGGCTCAACTGCAGATCCTCACGCTTGCAAGACAAGCCCTTCACCAAACTGAGACATTTCCCAGCCCTTCTTAGGCTCATGACAGAACTCTGATGCTTTCTTCAGGGCTATCCGTGTTCCTTTCTCTAGCTTGATAATATTAATAAGAAACTTAATAACAAGTATTTGTGCACAGGCCCAGCATAAGATGAAACAGTACCATTACCCTCGTACTTGTCCTGAGCCAGATACTGCTCTAGGCCTTGGCAGTACAACAGAAGGCCATGGGGACAGAATCTGTGGTCCCAGACAGAGCAGTGACAAAGGAAGACTGTGGTGTCCAAGGAGAAACTAGAGCTTGGCATGTCAAGAGATGGGGATTTGGCACAATTGGCTCTGCACTGGGACCTCAGCTTTCTCACTAGGAAGAGGAAAGGTGGGCTTATTACCTGCCAGCTCTTCAGCTGCCCTGGGATTTGTTGAGTCTCAGATTGTCTTCCTGAGCTCTTTTTTTTTTTTTAAACATTGGGTTTTTTTTTTTAAACATTGCAATATAATTAAATCATTTTCCTCTTCTCTTTTCTCCCTCCAAGCCCACCTCTCCACATAATCCTCCTTACTCTTTTTCAAATGCATGGCCTATCTTTCATTAATTGTCTTTAGACACACACACACACACACACACACACACACACACACACACACACATATATATATTCCTAATTACGTAAGTACAACCAGCTCAGTCTACATAAGGCTACTTGTAGGTAGGCTTTCAGGGATGACCATTTGGTATTGGACAACTGATTGGTATCCTTGCCCTTAGGGAAGCTTATTTCTCCAACTCTCTGCCTAGTTAGCTGCCTGTAGTTCTTTGTGTAGGGTTGAGACCTCCTGGGCTACCCCTCCCAACTCCATCCCCATACACTTTAACCTGTCTAAGTATTGTTGTCCTTGTTCAGCTCATGTTTAGGCAGCCAGGTTAGTGAGACTTCATGAGTGTAGGTAGCTTCTGAGATTCCTGGGAGACACCACCTCACAGCAAACTTCCTCTTTCACTGGCTCTTACAACCCTCCTAGCCCCTCTTCCAGAGTGACCCCTGAGCTCTCTTGGAACAGAAGTTGTTTTGTGGATGTGTCCATTGGGACTGGGCTCCATAGTTTCACATTTTTTATTGGTTGTTTTCAGTTATGGTTTCCATCTGTTTCAAAAAAATGTTTCCTTCATGAGGGGTAAGGACTATGTTTATCTCTATGTATAAGGACAAATATTAGAATGTAGTTAGGGATCAGCATTGCCTAAAAGATTCTTAGACTACTGCTGTTGTCCTTTCTTGGTCCCTAGAGGTACAAGGTAAGATCCTGTCTTATTACTTTCCTATTGCCATGACGAAGCACCATGATCAAAGTTCTTTACCTTCCTACCGCCATAACCAAAACACCATAAAAGAAAGCATTTAATTTGGGGCCTCCGAGTTCCAGAGAGTTAGAGAACATGACCATCATGGTAGGGGCAGTTGCATCATAGCAGTAGGCATGGTGATATGGTGATGGAGCAGTTGCTGAGAGCTTACATATTATAGGCAAGGAAGAGACAGAGACAGATAACTGAGAATGGCCTGGAATTTTGAAACCTCAAAGCCCACCCCCAATGACACACTTCTTAACCCTTCTCACACAGTTCCACCTCTGTGACCAAGAATTCAGATCTATGAGCGTATGGAGGCCATTTCATTTAAATTACCATATTCCATTCTCTGACCCACATGGACATCATAATGCAAAATGCATTTAGTCCAACTTCAAAAGTTCCCATAGTTTTTCATAGTCTCAACAAAGTTTAAAAGTTCAAAGTCTCTTCTGAGACTCAAGGCAAACTCTTAATTGTAACCCCCTGTAAAAATAAAAAATCAAATTACATACTTCTAACATATAATGACACAAAATATAGGTTACAAATCTATAAGGGAGGGAAAAGAATAGTGATGAAATACTGGGCCAAAGCAAGAGTGAAACCCTGCAGGAAAAACTCTAAATCCTGTAGCTCTATGTTTAGAGGCTAAAGGGCGTGGATGGCTCTTTCCTTATAGTTTGGCTGATTTTAACACATTTCTTTCTCTTAGGCTGGTTCCATAGCCAGTCTGCAGCTTTCCTTGGCAGATGTCCTACCTCTGGCATCTCCAGCATCTTTGGATCTCTAATACAATCCAGGCCTCACTTTCACAGCTTCATGCAGTGGTCTCTCTGGGCCTATATGCAGGGACTCCCCAGCCACAGTGGCTTTCCCTAACCACAGGGGAAGGTTCCACAGGCCCTTTACTGCTGTATCCTCATGACTCTAAATCCAGAACCATGAGGCAGAAACTGTCTTCCACTACTTGTTTGGGATAGAATTTGGGCCCCTCCTGGAATCGCATTTGCATAAGATTTGTTTGGTTGAGGCTTTAGTAAAAGATATTCTTAAGTATTTTATTTTTATAAGTGGGAAGTTTAGCTGGGTGGAGTCCTGCCTTAAGGTTACTACTCTCTTTGTTCTACTTCCTATTAACCCTTTCATCACCTTCAGCTCAAGCCTTGGCTCCAACATTGAAAGTCCTGGTTCCCTTTTCTTCTTACACTTATATTTTATATTTCTTTTTACCTTGCTTGCTCTTTTTAGATCTTCATAAGAGTGATTCTTAATAATCATGTGACAGAGTCATTATTAGGCTGTCTTGGACTCTCCTCTGCCTGTAAAATTAGTCCCAAACTCTTCAATTTAGCCTCAGGCAGATTCTTGAGACAAGGGTAAAAGGCAGCTGCATTCTTTGCCAAAATCACAATGGTCTCTAGCACCCTTACTAAGCTTATTTCCCTCTGAAACCTCTTCAGCTGAGGCTCCATAATCCACATTGCTCTCAGCACAACCATTTTCCGAGCTCCTTCCAAGATGGCCAATTAAGCCCTGCTCACAGAGTTCTTCTGCTTCCCTAGCCTCAAATACCAAAGCTTTCCACATGCTTGCCAAATACAGCATGGCCAGGCATGTCACTGCAATAACCTACTCCCTGGTACGAACTTCCGTCTTATTCACTTTTCTACAGCTGTGACAAAGCACAGGGCAATTTATAGAAGAAAGAGTTTATTGAAAACTTACAGTTTCAGAGGGTGAGTCCATGACCATCATGGTCAGGGACATTTGCAGTAGTCAGGCAGGCATGGTGCTAGAGCAATAGCTGGGAGCTATGTGTTGATCTACAAGAAGTGGGCCAGCAGTGAGAGATAAATGGGGATGATATGAGTCTTTTGAAACCTCAAAGCACACCCCAGTGCTGGCCACAAGCTGATGGGGGACATAAAATGGAATATAGTGTGTTGGATGAGAATGGATCCTGTAGGCTCACGTGTTTAAATGCTTAGTCTCCACTTGGTAGAACTGTCTGGGAAGGATTAGGAGGTGTGGCCTTGTTGGAGAAGGTATATCACTGAGGGTGGGCTTCGAGGTTTTAAAATCCAGAGTCATCCCCAAATTTTTTTCTCTTCCACTTGGTTGTTGTCTCAATGCGTGAGCCTAAATTTGTGGCAGCCCTTGGAAGCTACAGAGACATGAAGATCTGGAACCACATCTCAGATCTACAGAAGTGAAACCAGCATTCTATCAAGGCTCTTGGGAGACGCTTCCGCACACTGAAATGCCTTCAGAAGGGATCCAGTTCAGCCAATCTCAGTGTCATAGGGCAAGGTGAAAAAACAGAAAAGGGAGACTCTTGCCATTCTTTAATTCAAAGTCCTTTACAGCAAGTTTCCTTAGCTGAGAGAGATCTGTCACCACCCCTGAAATGCAGTATCTAGGATAATACTTTCCAAATTACACTCAAGCCCAGCACTAGGCTTCAGTCCTCCAGGGTCTCCTGGGGATAGGGATTGTGTAAAGCTACCTGACAGAGCTGGGCCTCCAGGCTACAAACCCACTTCAAACAGAGCTCCCTGGCTTTGATCAGTTTTAGAAATTGGGATCGCAGTTAGATTTCCTTTGAAAAGCACATTTATCTGCTTCGCTCTTTCTTCTCCATCAATCTGGGTTGTGCCACATTCCCTGTCATCATTGTTAGCATCATCCTGAAACCACTGAAGTCATGGGCTTAGAGAATGAACCTGCTTCTATTTTCTATACACTTCCCTTGGGGTACAGATGTGACCTTTAAAATGCCAAACCCTTCTGTTCCCAAGAGGACTGCTAAGTTACTTTCCTATCCTATTTTAATATGTAATATCCAAAAAAGACGCTAATGTGGAAAATTCTGAATTTGGCTTATATACCAGTCCAGGTTTGCTCTCCAGCAAAAGCTCCGTGTACTTTTTCATTACAAAACACAACAGTCCCACAAGGCAAAGGGAAATTGATGCTTAAGGTCAACACTAACAGTCCAGTTTTATCCCTAGAGTAAGTATTTCGGGGACATCTTTAATGATTAGTATTGCCTTGTGGGTCTACTATTATGGTCCCTTCGAATTGGCTTGGTAAGGAAGCTTCATGAGAACCAGGAAAAGATGCATCAAGTTTTAGTAACAGGTAGGGATCTCTCTCAACTGAGATGAACAGGAGTGCACCAGCAGAGGAGCCAGAGGCAAGCTGGTTACTGGACTCCTATGCACTAGTTAGTTTCCAGGAATTAAAATTGCAAAAGTCATGACTTTATAGAGGTAACAGTATAACAATTCTTAAAATGTATTAGAGATAAATAGATGCTTTTACAAAGGGAAGTCAAGTGTGACTGTTGTGTGTAGACAGCCTTTTTGAGGAGATGATAGCTCTGTTTTGGGTTCATTCTTGACTTTGAGCCAGAGGCACCTGGGAAGGCCTGTGGGAAGATCAAAAGCAAATGTTGGGCTGGGGAGATGGCTCGGGGGGTAAGATGAACACTATGAACGTATGAGGGCTGGAGTTCATATCCCCAGCACCTGTGTACATGCTGGGTAGATGTGGTAGCCCACCTGTAAGCCTAGTACTTGGAAGGCTGAGGCAGGGGAACCCTAGAGCAAGATAGATAGCGAAATTAGCTGAACTGGTGAGTTCTGGGTTCAACTGAGGACCACTGTCTCAGTATACAAGATGAACAGTGAGCTTAGAAGACACTGAACACCAATATCTGACCTTTGCATGAATGTGTACAATGGTATAAATACAAGACATACATTGCATACATGAACATATCAGAGAAAACACACACACACACACACACACACACACACACACACCAGCACCACCAAAAATAAAAAAGAGGAGGAAGGAAAGAAGGAAGGAGCCACCATGTGTATTCAAAGCTCAGGGTGTCTAGAGAAAAGTGAAGCAGGGACACCCGTGGAAGGAAATGAGGCCCTGGCAAGAGTCAAGGACCATATTGGGTAAATCTTTATAGGCCATGAAAAAGGATACAGGAAGAGATAACTTTTAAAATAAGCTTAACCCTGGGAAAATGTCTGCACAAAAGACCATGCCATTCCCATAAGCACTGGCCCATATTCTAAAACAGTGCTTTCCAATTTTATATTTCACTTTAGTTTTATATGGGAAGCAAAATTGATAGTTTCCCTTGGGGCCACATAAGAATTGCCTTGGGAAGAGGTAGAGTTGTGTGTAGTGCATCACCTCTCTCTCTCTCTCTCTCTCTCTCTCTCTCTCTCTCTCTCTCTCTCTGTCTCTCATTGTTTTACACTATAATGTAACCCCTACTCACAGTGAGCAACCTTTCCCTACAAGAGGGGTCTAGATCCAAGGATGCCTAAACCAATCCTGTGCACTGTCAGGTTTTCATCCACTCTAACCTTCAGCTCAAATATCAAGCAGCTCTACACTATGAATACTGCACCTCAAACACAATGCAACCAAAATCCAACATGCCTTTGTCCATAAACAAGTTAGATACTTCTCCTACATTTTCTGTCAGCAGGTATCAATTGGCACTAAACTGGTACAGGCTACCTGTCCAGTCAATAACCATCAAACACCAGAATGAGTAAGCCAATGAATGAATAAAGTTCTGGAACCAAATAATAAGGGAAATAAAAGAAGAAGGAGGAGGAGGAGGAGGGCTAGAAAATCATGGGCTAGGAAGGGATGGGTGCCTTTAGCCCTTCCTTCTAAGTCAGCTTAATGGTGTGGAGGAGCAACCCTCAAGCTCACCTGCCCACTGCAATCACCTGTGGGTTGCACAAGAAAGTACGGGTTCCCTAGCAATCCTCATGTGGTGGGGATGCAGCTCAGGTGTCCAGATTATTCAAAGTGTTCCCTGATGGTTGCTCTATGCACCCCAGTTGAAAGCGACTATTCAGGAGTTATTGAAACTTGAAACCCTTATTTCTTGGGCCCTTTGCAGTTTTTTTCTTGTGCGTATGTGTGAAAGTATGCGTATTTGTTTGTGTATGTGCCTGTGCCTTGTGACAGTCAGAGGATAACCTTGGGTATTATTTCTCTGTTAGTATCCATTTTTAAGAGGAAGGTGAAGTGTTCCTAGGCTGGAACTTGGCAACAAGGCTAGTCTAGCTCTCCTTCAAGGGAATCCTCTTGACTCAGCCCCCAGCACTGAGTTTCTTTATTCAGTGAATTCAGCCAAACTCCAGAGTCACAGAAGAACTCTCCAGATACCTGATCTAAAGTGAATTAATTGCTGATACTTATCCTAAGCATCAAATTCCCACTGACTACAAGAAGATCAAGGCCTTCAAGGAAAAGTACCTGGAACACAGGGGACTAGCATGGCCCAAGAAATTGTCCTCCTGCCTCCTGGGTCTGTGATTTGTCAGAGGTCTTCCTCACCTTCTCACGACAAAGTTTCATGTTAGACACAAGTCATTTTTGTCCAGTCAATCAACTCTGTTCACCAGACACTGCCTCACTTATTTTTCCTTCTGTTGTTTTTCTTTATTGGGCTGAAAGAGCCCATTAGCACAGAACATACGCTTTCTGTTCCAACAAAGAAAAAGAAAAATCAAAACATGTGCACGCACAGACCTCCTGAGCATTTGGAGGTGGTGAAGCCATGGAGGTGGCTTCCCTCTCTGCTATACCTGACCAGATTAGACTTGAACAAACATGTCATTTCTCCTTGGTGATCTGTAAAATAAGCATTGTGGTAGTCTCTGCCTCCAAGAGATTTAATAAACTTTAAATAAGATGAAACCCTATCTTGTTTCCCATTAAGTCAGCCCACAGTTGCTTAAGGAAGACCTTTATCATGAGCTTGTTCCTTTCTGTGCATTGACAGGCAGGATCCTAGGTGCTAGGCTCCCTGACTCCTTCCCAGGGCGTAGTCAGGTGGCAGTGAAGCTGAACTGTCTGACGGCTTCCCCAAAGAATGCCTGGTAGCGGGGCTGGGATGGCTGGAGCAGGTGAGTGACGGTTAGTTAGGTCTGTCTACTCTCCTTGGCTAAAGCGGTCTTTCCCAAAGCGTGGGATGTTTTGAGTTGTTGAACTTCCCACTTGGATGAGGATGAGGATTCTAAGAGAAAAGAAGTAGAAATTTAAGTCTATTATGGCCTGGACTCACAAATAGGTTCGACATCACTTTCTGCTTATCTTCCTCTCTAAGCAGTTCCAATACGCTACCGGCACAAGAGGAAGAGGGCCTTAATTAGGGTTCTATTGCTGCTATAAAACCATGACCAAAAAGCAAGTTGGGGAGGAAAAGGTTTATTTGGATTATACTTCCATATCACTGTTCATTATCATAGTGGTTTCAACAGAAATGGCACCATAGGCTCATATATTTGAATTCTTGATCATTAGAGAATAGCACTACTGACAGGAATTAGGAGGTGTGGCTTTGCTGGAGTAGCCATGTCCTTGCAAAAAGTGTGTCACTAGAAGTGGGCTTTGAGCTTTCAAATGCTCAAGCAAGGCCCAGTCTCTCTCTCCTCTGTCTTTCTGTCTCTGTCTCTCTCCACCTCTGTCTGTCTGTCTGTCTGTCTGTCTGTCTGTCTCTCTCTCTCTCTCTCTCTCTCTCTCTCTCTGTCTGTCTCTCTCTCCTGCCTGCTCTCTCTCCAGTACCATGTCAGCCCGCATGCCACCGTGCTCCCTGCTATGCTGGCAACGGACCAAACTTCTGAAACCTGTAAGTAAGCCCCGGTTAAATGCTCTTCTTTATAAGAGTTTCTGTAGTCTTGCTGTTCTTTCATAGCAATAGAGCATTAACTAAGACAATCATCAAAGGAAGTCAGGACAGGAACTCAAACAGGGCAGGAACCTGGAGGCAGGAGTTGATGCAGAGGCCATGGAGGAGAGTTGCTTACTGGCTTGTTCCTCATGGCTTGCTCAGCCTGATTTCTTATAGAACCCAGGACCACGCATCCAGGGATGGCACCACCCATGATTGGCTGGGTCCGTCCCCCCACATCAATCACTAATTAAGAAAATGCCCTATAGACTTGCTGATCTTATGGAGGCATTTTCTTAATTGAGGTTCCCTCCTCTCAGATCACTTCATCTTGTGTCAAGCTGACATGAAACTCATCAGTAGGAGTCACCTTGCAAATGGAGAAATGGTGTTCCAGTTTTGTGAGTTTTTAGTCCCCCATCTTATGCAGAGCAGTGTCTGGCATATATTAAATTATATTTCAAATAGCATCTATTGTGGCAATAACCAAATGGTATTCTAATAACCTCATGGTGGTATTCAGATCTTTTCCTAAAATTAACGGAAGTTAGGATCAGCAAATGAGTAAGTGAAAGAAAAGACAGAGAGCATAGTGATCATTGAAAAGAAGCTTTTCCCTCCCTGTGGGAGGCACTGAGTCACCCTGTTTTTGCTGAGCAGCATAAGGAAGTTGCTGTCAGAGTCCTTCCAATGCAGCTATTGTATGGTTGTATAGGAGAGGAGGCTTTCTGGGCGGCTCATTTCATTGCCACTGCTGGGTGTGATGAATGCTTTTGTGTGAAGGTGGCACCATCCACACGGAACAAGATGACTCACTGAGTGAAATCATAGATTCTACGGTTCTGCCAGGCTAAGAGCAGAGGAACTGGCTCAGTGGGGCTGAAAGATCAAGGAATTCCAGTCTTAGGAAGTACATAGGGCAAGGGGAGGGTGTAGTGCCTCAACTACTCCCAAATAAGGGTGATATTGAATTCTTTTTAAGGTAAAGAGAACTCACCATTTAAAAGGTGTATTACAGAAGGAAAGTGACAAATGATCCAAACAAATAATACCCTAGACTTTAAAATAATTCATTATGGCTTGGGGATAGGAAAGTTAGTAAAGGGCTTGCTGCTTGTACCTGAAGATCTGGATTCAGCCCCCAGGACCCATGTGAAAATGTAGGGTATGGTGGTGCACACTTCACTTGTAGTTCCAGTGTTGGCGAGACAGGCAGATCTCTGGAACTCACTGACCAGCCAGACTGGTTTACTCCCTAATATCCAGGGCAATGAGAGACTCTGTGTCATAAAAGCAAGAAATCTGAAGGCTTTTGAGGAACAACGTCCAAGTTTGGCCTCTGGTGTCTACATGCACATACGTAACATGTGCATTTACAGAAACATACACTTCCACAAACACACCAGACATACAGAAGATGTTTTCTCATGACAAAGTTGAGTGTATTGCAGTTATCCAAGGAACAAGTGGACATTTGAGAATAAAAGTGATATAATTAGCCACATTAATACATGTCATTTGCTTCAAAGATAAAAATCCGGCACCATAGACTTACTTGACACCCTCTTGACTGACTCTTAGCTGGCCTATGACTTATTTTAATTTATTGAATGTGGAAGAATTGATGTGCCAATTCCAGTACCTTCCCCAACGTTCCATTCAGTGAGGTAATCAATGTGCGGATTAGGTTTGTTTGTTTGTTTGTTTTTTTCCACTTGACACAAACTAGAGTCATCTTTTAAGAGAGAACCTCAATTGGGAAACCATTTCCATCATATTACCTCTAGTCAAGTCTGTGAGGGTATTTTCTTATTAATTACTGATGTGGGAGGGGTCATTGGGGAGCACCTGGGAAGGTGATCCTGGATTGTATGAAAAAGGAAGCTGTGAGAGTCATAAGGCTCAAGCCAATAACTAGCACTCCTCCACGGTCTCTGCTTCAGTTCCTGCTTCCGAGTTCCTGCCATGCTTCAGTTCCTACCTTGGCTTCCTTCCATGGTGGACTGTGATCTGGAAGAGTAAGACAAATAAACCCTTTCCTGTCCAGGTTGTTTTTAGTCATGGTGATGATCACAGCTATAAGAAGAAAACTAGGATGTACAAGGAAATAACCAGAGAAATAAAAGGCATAAGCGTTAGAAAGGGAAAAAATTTAAACGATAAGACTTTATATTCACAAAATCTAAAATATTCTATATTTCATTTTGATTTACCTAATTATATAAATTAATGGATATAAAATCAGTCTATAAACCCAACTGTATTACTATAAACTAGAAATCAGAAATGAAAAATTAAGACGATATCATTCACAATGGAGTGAAAATATGTAAGGATAAATATAACTAAGAGTTAAAAACATCTGAATAACTCACAAAATTGTCACTAACAGTTATGAAGAATAAAAAAGTGCTCATGGAGGTCTTAGTAATGTTGAAAATGCAGCTTCTTTTCTAATAAAATCCATTCTCTCATTTTTAGAATCCAATAAATCAGTTCTGTATAGAGAGACTTACAAAGGGCAAATAAGAAACACTGAGGACCAGATATCAACACTAACTAATGTAAAATTAACTATGGGACAGAAAAAGGCCAATAGGCCAGTGTAACAAATTCAACTCAGAATATTACTTTATATACAATATTATTTCACCCAGTATATCACTTTATATACCATATAGTATGTATTACCCTGTACAGTTATGGATGTTTGCTTATGACAGAGGTAATGGCAGTTGGGTAGGGAAAGGAACAGATGTTGTGAATATTACTGTAATAACAGAACATCCTTATACAAGCAGAGGATCCACAATCTGCAGATCCAGAGTCGGAAATGCATCAAAATCTCATCACACATGACAGGTCATATTCTAGACAGAAGCAAGGCACTGGCTCATAAGACAGCATGTCTGACTTTTTACTTTGCCCTGTCATGTGAGATGAGGTGTGTTAAAAACACATGTACCACCACTGGATGCTATATGTTGCATCACTGGGAGCTGCAATACTTGGCTGACTTGGGAAAAGGTTTTAATTTGGTCTATGGGTTCCGAGGATCTCAGTCCAACATAGCAGAAAATGCACAGCAGAGTTCATGGCTATAGGAGTGTATGGCAGATACTCCTTACACCATGGCAAAGGCAAAGTGTTCCATAACTAGGGACCAGGGTGTACCCTTTAAAGGCCCACTCCTAGTTACCTGCTTCATCAAGTCAGGCCCTGCTGAAGGGTCCACATTCTTCTATGTTGACATTTACTAAGGAAGACACAAGCCCGTGAGAAACATTTTAGAGTCAAATGACAACATTCTGTGCTTTTGATATTTCAAAGGGAATAAAGACATAGAAACATTCACAAACCTAAGGGTGTGCGTGTAAAGATTTCGTTTTATTCACTATAACCTTGTCATATCATGGGAGGAAAACCTCAAGGCACTAGAGCACTGCCTGCCATGTTACCAAAGAAAATGAACCAACTATATCATATATTACCACATAAAGTGTCATAGAGCAGAAGCCAGGTTCTAGATTTGATAGTACCAAAGAGCATTCCTCAGCCTCTAAGATTAGTCAATATGCATAAGCAAGTGAGAGATGTTTATAATACATTATGCACAGATGCCCCCATGTTTTAAAGTAACTATGAACACTTTTACATGGAAAGACTAGGAGAAGCATAGTGCTGACAAAGACTATTTACATGATGGTATTATTGGTGACTCTGTGTTTTATTTTGTTTTGCTCATCTGTAGATTAATTCAGAGCAATGAGTATGGATTACTTTTGATGGAAATGAAAAGAAGACAAACATTTTGATTGGAAACAATAATAACAAAGAAGAAGCCAAGAGTTTTAAAAGTGGAGCAAGAAGCAGAGTCTAAAAATGTACTTGGAAAACACCTGGAATCCTACCAATACCCATGAGCCCATCTGAGTATGACTTTTCCCTCCTAGTGGCCACCCACCTGGCTATGTTTGTCTCCAGCATTTGCAGCTCTCGCATTGAAAATCAGATCCAGCTGTTGGCTTGGAGACATTTCAGAAGTGACACAGGGGCAAATGGGAGGAGTTACCCAAAGAACAAGTTGCCCTTCACACTAGCCAGTCAGACTAACCTACTTGGAAAGTTTCAAGACAGTGAGAAATCTTATCAAAAAAACTTTAAAAATAAAACATCTAAGAAATAGTAATTGAGAATGTCTTTTCACCTATACACACATGTGCACCTGTACACACACATCATGCATGTGCATGTGTGTGCGCGCACACCCACACCCACACCCACACACAGAGGTGGGGAGGGCAAGAATAGTTTGATCCTAATCAAAAGGATGTGAAAAACCCTCCAACCATTTCAGAGAATGGACTGATATTTCTGCAAACCTCCTCTCTCCTGTTTTCTGCCTCTAATAGAGACCAAGATGGGAAAGATGAAATGTATTTGACACATGTCAGCAAAGACGTAGTCATCCCCATTGGTACTTTGTAAACAGTTTCAGGTGGAGTGGGCAATAGACCAGAAGACTCCAACCCATTGCTCATGCCTGACTTCACAGTCGATATCTGGCACAGGCACACAGCAAGCAATGGGATAGTAGAAAAGACCCCTTGGGCAGCCTAGATAATTCCACCAGATGAACTGAGGTCACCTTTTACACACCTGTCAACTCCTTGGGGTGGAATTTCCTGATTGGTAAACTGTGTATACAGGTTTTCCACATGGGATAGATTGTCTTGGCTCTAGAAAAAGTGGCCTCACTTCTAAGCCAAAACTTCTAAAAGCAAATAATGTCACAAATTTTTAGAATTTGACAGAGGGTTTTTGTTTTGTGGAAGACCAGGAAAATAAGGCAATACAAAATAAAGACACATAGTAGAAAGGGGTATGTTAAGTAACTATTATGGTGTGTGAAATAAGCAAGTGGTTATTATACCTTCTGTGTGTGCTACGACTTGTAAATGGCTGGCATTTGGAGGACTACCACAGTTAATATCCACAACAAACAAAGACTAAAGAGAGGACAGGGGAGGTGAGTGAGGAAGGAGCTGGTGAGTTTAGACATGACATTTCAGTGGAGGCTCATAATTAGTAAGAGATATTCTGGAAAGTATATGGGCCGACCCATAGATGTCAATGACTTTGGGGAGAGATAATTTAAATAAAACATGTGTTATTTTCAGAACTGAGTAATACATATTGTGTCTTCCACAAAGCAAAAAATAGCATGACACTCTGACTTGGCACTATCACCTGAGGAATACACCTTGCTAATTGCTACCATGAAATCATCTTCTTGCTGCTGTACCCATTTAGGGAAGAGTGGAATGTTCTCCCTGGTAAACTTCTTTGAAGATATGATTTTTTTTAATTGTCATTTTTTTTCAAGATGGCAGCGCTTACATACCATATCTGAGTAGCAGAAGATCAGAGATTATGGACCAAGCAAGTGACCTGGCTTCTGACTCCAAAACACCAACTTCTGTGTTTCTCAGACAAGAGTAAACATCTCAGGAGCTAGACACACAAAGTTCCAGGCCCCCTTGAGACAGCTTCCAGGTCCAAGAGAGACACACAGGCACTCAGCACCTTCGGCTTACTTGAACGTAACTTCAGAGTTCCAGAAACACACAGCTCCAGCATCTGGACCCCAGACATCTCCTCCCTCACAGAAAACAACTCCTGAATACCAGAAATAGGGTCCCAGCTTCCACATCCATGGTTCTACCTCAATTGATACAAGAAAAGTGAACTAACCCATTGTACTTCATCAAATTACTATGGATTAAAGCTCGATTTCAACAACAGAAATAACAGAAAACCTACACAATCATGGAAAATGACCAACAACCTACTCAATGATCATCGAGTAAGGGAAGAAATAAAGAAATTAAAGACTTCCTAAAATTCAATGAAAATTAAGGCACAGCATACCAAAACTTATGGGACACAATGAACGCAGTGCTAGGAGGAAAGTTCATTAACACTAAGTGCTTTCATTTAAAAAATTGAAGATATCACATACTACCAACTTAACAGCTCACCTGAAAGCCTTAGAAAGAAAAGAAGCAAACATACTAAGATGAGTAGACAGCAGGAAATAATCAAACTCAGGGCTGATATCAATAAATTAAAAACAAAGACAACAATACAAAGAATCAATGAAACCAAGAGCTGGTTCTTCAAGAAAATCAACAAGACAGAAAAACTCTTAGCTAAACTAACTAAAAGGCAGAAACACAGTATCTAAACAAACAAAATCAGATATGAAAAGAGAGATATAACAACAGATACTAAGGAAACCCAATGAATCATTAGATCTTACTTCAAAAGCCTGTTTGCTGCAAAATTGGAAAGTCTAAATGAAATGAAAAATTCTTGATAGATTCCACTAATCAAAATTAAATCAAGATCAGGAAAACAAGTTAAATAGTCCTATACCCTCTAACGAAATGTAAATAGAAGTAGTCATTAAAAGCCTCCAATCCAAAAACAAAAAACAAACAAAAAACACAGGATCAGATGGTGTCAGTAAAAAATTCTACAAGTCTTTCAAAGAAGAGCTAATACCAATACTCAAAATGATCCACAAAATAGAAACAGAAGGAACATTGCAAAACTCATTTTATGAGGCAACATTCACCTTGATACCGAATCCACACAAAAACCTAACAAAGAAAGAGAATTTCAGACCAATTTCCGTTATGAACATTGGTGCAAAATTACTCAACAAAATACTTGCAAACCGAATCCAAGAACACATCAAAAAATATCATCTACCATGATCAAGTAGGCAAGTAGGCTTCATCCCAAGTATTCAGGGGTGTGTCATTATAGAAAGATCCATCAACTTAATCCACCATATATAAACAAACTGAAAGGAAAAAAAAAACACATGTTCATCTCATTAGGTGCAGAGAAAGCTTTTGACAAAACCCAACATGCGTTCGTGTTAAAAGTCTTGGAAAGATCACTCCCCCATCCAGCCCCCCATGGGGCTGCCGCACCAGGCCACAGGCTACAGGGGAAGAGGAAGTGCTCAGTTCTGATGCGATCTGATGAGCTGGGGTGGATGGGACTTGTCTTTTCTGTGAAATAGGGAAGTGGGGAAGAGAGAGATAAAGAGTGAGACTGTGAGGAAAGGAGGAGAGGGCTACAGCTGGGATGTAAAGTGGATAAATAAATGAATTAATTTTTAAAAATTGGCCCTACATAATGCCCTGCACTTTCTCATCTGATAGTATGGGAAGCCCACACTGGATCTGCCCTTATTAGTGGCAAGCCTGATAAAGCTGAAACAAAAAAGAGCATAGGGCCTTTAATCAAAATGGCCAAGATTCTGACTTCTGCAAAATAACCTCCCACAACTCTAAGGCAGTCTGGAGTTGGAGCTGTCAGCAGTTGGCCAGAGAATAAAATGTTTCTTCCTTTCTAGTGTGTTTTCTTTCCTGAAAGAAAGAAAGCAAATAGGTTCAAAGAAATAAACAGAAATCTGTAGAAACCCTTAAATATGGCATCCCCATGACTTCAGAAAATAAACAAAGAATGGAGGTGTATTTGTGTGCACTTTCACATACTTATTAATATCGACCTGGAAGGCTTTAGGGCATTCTACTGATTTTCTTTACACAGAATGAAGAATAAGCGTTCTGTCTGAGGGTCTGTCCTGTGGATTAAATTACAGTAAGGACTACGCTGCTTAAAAGCACAGGGTGAAGGATCACATAGCCTCTCTCACTTTTACCCAGGTTCCTCTCTATATCACAGCAATGTAAACTTCAGCCAGATGAACAAAATTCAAATGACTACATGCCAAAAGAAACAGAACTTTGCATTTGTTTCCTGAGAGTCCTTGTACTTGGAAGGTTTCTTTCCTCACAAGAAACATGTGTCAAAGCATATAAAAGTGGCTTTCTGTTTGGGGAGAGAACCAGAAATAGAAAGACAAGAGGGAAAAACTTCAGCTCAGCTTTTCTACATTGGAAATGATGTGTGAATTTTGCTGTTTCTCCAAGATTTCAGAACAGGTCTGACATAGTGTTTAATTCAACCGCCCAGTGAATCATTTTTTTCTCTGTGTGATATGAACACAGATCTAAAATTTCTACATGTGAGGAAGGGTAAAGAATTGAAACACAGAAAATCTTCAAAGATTGGTCAATAAAATAAGTTTGTCTGTACCCCACTAATTCTTCGTCCCACCCCTGAGAGGCCCTGTTGGCTGAAGCAATGAATCATTTAGATAGACCCTTTGGGTGTTTCATGAAAAACTAATAAAAGCTGATGTTATCTGAATTTTTCTTGTGTGATTTGTCTAACTCTTTACAGCCATTATGGTTTTTGCCCTTCTTTAATACGTGGCGCAATGCTTCCTTTAGATGTTCCAGAAAACTTTTTGGCTCTCTGGAAGAAAATCTAAGAGTCAACAAGTTCATTGCAAGAATATCTAAATTGTCCATTTCAATGAACCTACTGTTCCAGGTAAGTCAGAGTCTCTATACTTCCCATTCCAAAGCTGAAGAGCACCAATGACTTTCTAAAATGTACATCCTAAAAACCCTTTATCTGCAAAGGTTCTATACCAGGCTCATCTTACGAAGGCCAGGAATAAGGGCAGGAGTGGGCAACAAGATCCCATCCCTAAATGGAATTCAGTTTCTACCAGGAAGATAGCCCTCAAGTTAGAAATCAGCAAAAAGACTTGAGGAGAATATGGAGAGAATTAACCACCACTATGGTATGGGTTAACCTAGGCATCTAGAAGCTCTCCTCCCTCAAAGAGTGGAGACTGCTGAAAGATGCTCAAGACATCACCAGGCCAAGAAGAAGCATGCACTCTAGATAATCAGAAATGGCAGATGAAGGCAATTTCCTTCTGTTGTTCATATTTCAGTCCCTATGCACGTTGCCTATAATTTCTAGGCCCATTGTCTTCACAATCAAAAACTGTTTTCATTTCTCATGGGAAGCTTTTGAAAAACAATATCAAAGACAATGTGTCAGGGTCACTTAGATGAGTGGTCAATGAGCTAATACCGGGGAGAGAGAGAGAGAGAGAGAGAGAGAGAGAGAGAGAGAGAGAGAGAG
>OU015745.1:48800214-48822622 GCA_907169655.1 Acomys percivali | reverse complement strand
AGAGAGAGAGAGAGAGAGAGAGAGAGAGAGAGAGAGAGAGAGAGAGATGTCTAAATGCCATGTTCCCACCCCTCTACTGAGGTTTTGTCCATTCAGATCTATAACACTTTTCATCAACATGACTGGTAGAGTAGAGGGGTATTTCAATTTAAAAACACTGCCCAGGAGGAATAAAACAATTATGAATTAAGTAATAATTGGTTCAGGCCCCTCCAGCTGTTTTAAGTTGGACTCTCCTGGTATATGGGCTGGAAACTTGAAGTTTAACAAGCTACCCAAGTGCGTCCCATGTATGTGAGAATTTCTGACCTTCAACCACCAAGTCGCAGGCAGAAACAGACTGCTGCTAACGCAGTCCTCTGTGTCCCAGCTACACTCTTGGGTTGCTCATCTCCCCTGCCGCTGGAACACTACAAGGCTTATGACTTTCAAACTGCAGAGCATTTATTCTCACCCTTGGGCAAGCTCTCAAGGCAGGGCTTAGAGAATTGCTGGCTCCAGCTTCAGCCAAGCTGTGAAAAGTGAGGCTTTTCCAGAGGAAGTAAGATAAGGCAGAACTTACAAAAACAAACATCCCGAGGCCGGTGTGCCAAAGGCCACTGGCAAAATCTATAGTCTAATGCTAAGTGAGTTAAACAAACACATTACCGGGCCATCCAGGAAACCTGAAACAGATGCCTGGACGTAGGATGTGTGTTTTCAACCTGGGGAGAAATGTCCTGAGGAGGGATGATATGGAACAAGGCACAAAGTACACACAATAACAGCAAAGGGGATCTCCAGGCAGGTGGTGTTCCATGCATGTGGCTTAGAGCAAATTTAGGTCAGGAGGGAGAATTGTGGCCTACTGTTAGAGCTCTTAGGGTCTCAGCCTAGCCAACCCTAATGAGCTAGGCTCAGCCACACTATGCTAAAGACACAGGAGTGAAAATCAGAGGGAGGGGCTTGTCCAATGCACCCACATTGTGCAGGGAAGCAAAGAGGTCCAGTAGCTCTCCCACCAGCAGCAAGTTGATCTTTAGGATCCTGACATGAGATTTGGGTTTAAATCAAAGACTAGAGGTATTCACAACTGATAAGTTCTGGTCAGGGTGTGACCCTGCCCATCACTGACCCATCCATCCACCATGTCTCAGTTTCATTCTGTTTTGTAAGGTGGCCGGACCAGCTGTCAGAACTGTGCGAAATCCCTTTCCAGAAGACAAGTCTCTCTTCTGCCTGGCATGAGGTTTCCTCTTCACAGCATGAGACTTAGGGGAGTTCTAATTCCTTGGAGAACCATTGTTTCAATAGTGGGAGAGCCAAAAACCAGGGGAGGAAACTTTAGAGTTTCTTCATTCCTGGCAGGACATTTATACAATCCCATGTAAATCTGTGTGTCTTTAGCTCTCCTGGCCGTGGAAGTGCCTGGTGGCAGCTATAAACAAAGCACTGATAATGGAGACCCAGTGGCACATGCTAATGCCTGGTAGCTTTCGACTGCTAAAAAGATTGTGGTACTGCCTGCATTACTTATTTCACATTACTTCATGTGAAATAACAGTTCTGGTTCAAAATAGGAATGAAGGTAGTGTTCTCCAAAGGTCCTCAATAATGTCTCAAATTCTCTTCTGATATGGAGGCATGCTTTGGAGGAAACACAAAATACCAATTTCCAGTTTTTACAAAAAACAGATTTGGTGGGCTGTATTGGGCACTACACAAAGCTCATCTGGTAATGATATGCAGTACTGCACTTTGCAAGTCCTCAGCACAGAAGACACAGTGGCCCAGCACAGTTTGCCAATATTTTAATAATAAGATATAGACTCACAGTCACATACTATGGTTTCCAAAGGATGCTAACACGGAGCATGGTGGTACAGACCTATAATTCCAGCAACTGGAAGTAAAAGGATAATGAATTCCAGGCCAACCTGGCCAACATAGTGAGATGTCGTCTCACTAGGGAGCTAGGGAGGGAGGGAGGAACAGGTGGATGGATGATAGATGGGTACTGCAGGCCTTTCCTCTGGCAACACAGATTTGGGCAATATTTGAGTGTGTGGGCAGCGTTGGAACTGGCTTTCCAGCCATTGGGGCAGGTTTCTGACAGCTTTCCATGTGGGCTCATCTCAGAACGCATCCCATTCTCTGACATGAAGTTCTTTCCCTCTCCCACTCACTCCCTCTCACATGATGACATTTAATTAGCTATCATTTTTTTTGCTTGCTTTTAATTAAGGAAACACTGTTTGCACTCTTCTTGGAATCATTCGCTGAATGCCATCTAGACTCTTGACATTTATTTAGGAAGCAGCATTTTTGAGGAGTTTTTATAGCATGAATATTAGATGATGGGGATAATTCGAAGCTCTCTGCAGAAACAGAGCAGGGAGGTCAGCCTTGAAATCTCAGCTGCGCTTTGGATATATATAGTGTTGGCAATGGTTTGGAAATTTTGGTGTGTTTTAAGCTAGTCGTCCAAACTTTGGCTCTGTCTCATGAAATGTTGTCTTCTCGACAACAACAACAAAAAAGTTGTAGGGGCGAGGGTTGTAGCTCCATGTAGAACATTTGCTCAGCAGAGGCCAGGTCCCAAGTGTGATTCCTAGTACCACTAAAGGTAACTGTCCTTGGGAAGTCAGTGCCTCTACTACCAGCATTTAAAAAAAAAAAATTATAGTTTTAAAAACACCCAATTATTCTCTTAAGTAAAAATGTTGAAGTCTAGTTGTGGGGTCCTGAAGGATATTCTCTATCAGGTTGGGGGTAGGAGAAGAACAATAAGGGGAGAGAAGGAGGATAAAGAGGAAAGAAGGAAAGAAAAGAAGGAGGGAGGGAGGGAGGGAGGGAGGGAGGGAGGGAGGGAGGGAGGGAAGGGGCAGAGGGAGGGAGGGAGGAGGGAGGCTTGTAGCAACCTCTTTTCCTATTCCCTTTGCTGCATTCAGATCTTTCATTCTTTCTAGTCTAGATACTGGGACCTCTTGATTTTACTAAAAGGTCGTTTTGCTCTAGGAAAACCTTCCTCTTTCCCATGATGCCTAGGGTGTTGGGGTTGTTAGAGAGCTCACACAGCAAAGCAAATCTGATTCATTCTTCTTTCCAGGGCATCTTTAGGATTGGCACAAGTCAAGGATACAGACTTTAGAGACTGTTACTTGGCTCTAAGTTGTCCTGCGTGTTTTCTGTAATCTGAGGACGATTATGACCCTCTTAAAGAGGCAAGCCAAGAATGTGAGCGTAAAGACCCAGAGCTCACACAGGTTTCAGGGGCTCAGTAGTGGAGCAAAGATAAGCTTAAGAAGAGAGAAAGCACAGCATTGGGCCAGGGGAACACTGACTGCAGGGAATGTAGGAAGATTTACACTCTCTACGATTACAGAGGCACATTCTCATCTAGGCGTATCACATGCATTTAATGAGTATTTATGTGTACACAATTGGCATATGATCTAATCTTAGCACGGCCTCAGATTTCTGTTCTCAGAAGCACCTCATTGGAGAAAGCTTCTCTCCAGCACACAGTCATTCTTATCACCTGGGTTCTTTCCTCTCGCACCTAGCACCTAAGGGCTAGTTTTTGGTACTCTTCAGACAGGCGCTACTTTAAGGCAAACATACAATTCCACACACCTACACTATCTTCTAAGCTCTGAAGCCTCTGCTTCCTGAGCTCTCTGATGATATCAATCATATTAATATTTAATATTTAAGTGTTTGGGGGGTACTATATCGATAAAATAAGATGAATCGGCAGATCAAAAAATTTTAAATGTGAAAAAAGTATATCTTTGATAGGTAGCACTTGGGCTATTTGGGATGGAATTTAGATTAAGAGTCTGACTTCAAACGCAGCTCTGTTATTGATGGGGCATGAACAAGCCAGTCCACCCGTCAGTGCTTCAGTTTTCACTCCTGTGTCGAGGGAATGGGAGTTCTTTCACAATTACTTTCAAGAGGCATAAAGTAATATTCTTCTAAGGTCTAGACTAAAGAGTGAAAACGTGATGTCTATGTAGGTACATGTTCGGAGGCAGTGATGGAATGAACAGTGCCTAGCCCCGCCCACCCACTTCCAGAATTGTTAAGGTAGGTCAGCAAGCTTCTTGTGTGCCTGGGCCTCAGATGCCCAGAGGCATGGCTCTAGCCACCTCGCCATGTTCAACATCTTAGAGTGGAAATTTCTAGAAACCTTGCCTTTGTGAGTTTGAATAGCCACCTCGCCATGTTCAACATCTTAGAGTGGAAATTTCTAGAAACCTTGCCTTTGTGAGTTTGAATCTAGTCATTCTAGCCAAAGGCATAGAAGAAACTCTCAGTGATGATGGCCTGGCATTCAAAACTGTGTATGAGCTACATGGGGTAACCCAACATAGGGAGGGGTGGTGGTTTCAGTCCACATTGGCACACAGTATTCCAGAAGATAACGCCAAGATGGCCAGACTTTATTTTAACCTGTATGCATTCTTGAAAATCCTGGCTCCTCCAGATAAGAGTGTTGCCACAGCTGTTGAGCCAGTTAGTGTAGGCAGTGTAATTTCCCAAAGAGCTTCATCCAACAACCGTGGCGAGTGGCAGTCCTGTGTAAACGGGAGGACTGTGACAGTATCTGCAGTGATGCAGAGCTCCAATGATGAAGAGACCTCCTCAGAGAGCAGATGCCACAGAGCCATAAAGGCATACTCACACAGTAAGACAGAACATCTCAGATTTTATCAGGGAACAGTGCAGCAAAGGAACCCTCATCAGACTGCTGCCCACACTGTACACACCTGTACACATGGAGGCATAAGATCCCCATCACAATTCTCAAAGGCATCCCAGGTGTCCTAAACAACATGTGGTGCTTCGGATGTCAGGCCACTGGCGAAGGAACACAGAGGAAGCGTTAGACATTGTACCTTTGCTTCCTTTCCAGCCTGGCAGGTGGTAGGATTCCACTCAGAGAAGTCTACATGGTCTAAGACCCCTACCCAACCCTCATGCCTTAGCCACTGAATATTCAAGAGTCATAGGATGTCTTCAATTGATAATTTTGTTGCATTTTCTGACATTTGTGATGACCCAAGTGCAAAAAATCATCTGTTCAAGAGTTTTGGATGGTCTTGATGCCCCAGGATATGAAGAAAAACACTTGAAAATATCTTCTTAAAAAATGAAAAACAAACAAACAAAAACTACTTTGTTCCTTCAGATGGTCCGGGCTTACAGATCAAATGGAGAAGAGGTTAGAATATTGCTTGATCTTCATGTAAATAAGAAGAGAAATAACATCTTCAACAAGTCATTGCTTAGCAATGTTGTTATACAGAATCAAGACCTGCCAGGATCTGTGTTACCACAGCTGCCACTGCTTTGGAGCACACTGCAACTCTGTGTGCTCTGCCAAGTCAGGCAGGTTATTTGCATCAGAGCAGGGATGGTGTTGGATACACTATATGCCTTGCAGACTGTTGGTGACTCTGATCCACACCAGAGTATTTCCCATGGAGTTTAAAGCCAGAACAAAGAAAGCAGAGGCCTCCAATGTCATTGGTCAATATGTGACTGGCACCATTGGTGAAGCTGAATAAGACAGAGCAAAAAGGAGTTGTGGCCTACATTGCAGCTCCTTCTTGTTCTACAACTGACAGAATGTGATTGAGGTTTATAATCAACCGGAACCCCTCTTGGCCTATAACAATCTTCAGTTCACCCACCAGTAGATAATCATGTGTGACAATTTGAAAGTAACTTAAAAAAATAAATCATTTGTGTCTTTTAAAAACAGAAGTAGATACCTATGTTTTAATATCAGTTCTACCTCTTCCTAGCTGTGTAAGCTTGGGTTACCTTATGCTGCCTAGAAATAATGGTCTACAAGAGTATTTTGAATCCTTAAGAGACAATTAGTTAATGCAAGCATTAAGTTAATTATTTCAAGGATTAAATTAATTAAGCTTTCTAAAATGATTAGGATGGTATATGATGTATATTTAATAAATACACAATGCTTGTTTTTCGAGCATAAGCATTTCAAAAATAATCTTATTAGTATAGTTACTTTAAAATATTTTCCTGTGATAGAGTATACAGAACAAAGCATATGAAGCATCTTTTTTAGTGTACACTCAGTGGCATAAGGATATTGTTGCTGAAGAGCCCTCACTACCATTCATCTGTAGAATGTTTTAATTATCTCAAACCAAAACTCCATACTCATCAGAACCCACCCTATAACACCTCCCCTTGAGATCAGTCCTGAGAATGGCATCTACCACTAGGGATTTGTCTGTTCTGGGTCCTTTTTATATGCAAAGTCATACAATGGCCATGCTTTGTGTCTAGTTTCTTTCATGTGGAAAGAGTGATTTTGGGTGCTTCAGTTTGAGTTGGCCATCTTGCTTTGGAGTCTGCACTGAGGCATGACATCACAGTGAATGACACTGCTCCCCTAATGACAGCCAGGAAGCAAAAGATAGATGAAGATTAGAGTCCCAGTCCTCCCCTGTAACCTAACTTCTTCCCACTAGACTCTATTTCCTAAGTGTTCTAGAACCTTCTAATAGCATCACAGAATGGCAAGCAAGCCTTCCACACACAGCCATGAGGGGGGAAGGGGACACACTCAAATAGCTAGTGACACCACTACTATATTTTGGATCAAATAATGTCTTGTTGCAGAGGGAGGGGGCTGTCACATACAATTTGGGAACTTTAGTCACAACTTTGGTCTCTACTTATATTTCCATCCTTTGCATTGCAATAAAAAAAAATTTCTAGACATTGCATTCGCCCTCTGGGAGTCCCAGTTGCCTCAGACTGAAAGCTGTTCCCTAGAACATACATGCTTTCATAAACTGTAAGAGGCTCAGCATGGAGGACAGAAAGTTCTATGTTATGTCTTTCCATGTTATTTCCATCTCTCAGTGGGAAGATATTTTCATCAGTCTCCCAAGAAAACTGGAGAGACAACCAGAAGTTCCCTAGAGTGGCATGCAGTCTGCTGCTAGTGTCTAGACTAGCCACACTAGACTAAATCAGCATCAAAGGTGATGCAAAGAAAGGAAAGAAAGTAAATGCAAATGAGAGTGAGCTTTAATGCCATTCCTGCAAATATTTAATAATTTTACAAAAATTCACATAAAATTATATATAACTTATCACACACACACACACACACACACACACACATACACAGTAGGATTTTTACTTTTTCAGTGAGACAGCAAAAAATTCCAACAAATAAACCCGTTGAACAGCAATTTATTTTGTTTTTCTCCCTTGGAAACAGAAAACGTCACAGAGAACTCAGAGTGCAATGTCTGAGGAGAAGTTTATCAAAGTTATTTGCTGTTGTTACTTATTAAGTACGATGCCTAGACCTAGACCAGCGAGATGGCTCAAGAGGTAAAGGAGCTTGCTGCCAAGCCCAACGACCTGAACTGGCCCTAAGACCCATGGTGAGACAGGACTGACCCATGGAAATTGTTCTCTCATCTATACACAAGAGGTGGGGCAGGGGCAGAGATGAGAGGGGAGGGTAGGAGGGAGAAGAAGAGAAGGGAGAGATGCTATTTTAAAGATTAAAGATGTTCAGATCCTTAGGAGTTACTCACTTCAGTGATCTGTCGAATATGGATGCTGCCATAAGCAGCACTTTGATCAACAGATGCTCAGTCAATCACTGCAGCTGAATGAAAGACTCAAACCACAACTAAAGGAGATAAATTAAACAAATGTATTTTATATATGTATACATGTGTGTACAAGTACATGTCAGGGTACACATATATATGTCTACACATGATAGTTGAGACCAGAGGACAGTTTTGTGTGTTGTGTCTTTGTTATCATTCATTCTACTGCTTCGTTTCATTTTCTGAGAAAGGATTTAGCATTGGCTTGGAGCTAACCTAACCCATACTCCAGTGATCGATCAATCAGTCTTTGTCTCACCAATACTGCAATCATCAGGCTGCCACATCCGGATTCTTGAGATAAATTTTTTTCTAAATGAGTTATTTCCTCAGCTCTAGCCAAACTTGTTGTTAGTGATATTTTTTGCATCACAAGAATATAACATTGTGACTTCCTTATTTTGCATCTGTTTTGAGAATTTCTTATATGCGTACTCTATTTACATCATCTCTTCCCCCAGCCCTTCTTCCTGTCTTATACCTCCCATCCACCCAACTCCCTTTCAAAATCATGGCCTTTTCTTCTTTAGTTGTTCTTGTTACATATGTATTCATGTATAAATGTATACATTACAACCATCTTAGTCCATTGATTTAACCATTTGCTAACTTGAGATTGGGATTGGATTTCTATGGTGGACAGTGAAATACTTAAAGGAGAAGTCATCTTAACACAGCTCTGCTGGTGTTTCCATGTGGATGGATGGCATCTATAAGCAGTCGAATATATGACAGCCAGTCAAAAATCTCCAACAGAGCTTTTCCACAAAGGGACTTTAACCCTTCTAACACAATCACCAGGCAACAGACAGCATGCCTCCCTTTTTTCATATAGTCTATGAACATAAGCACAGAACGATCAGAAGCCCATCACACCCGATACTCCCTGCTTTCTTCATTTGTCCAAGGCCAAGAGCATCTCCTAACACTCCTAACGCCTCAGAGGAGCTCCTTATCATGATGACCTTCAACATCACATACAAACACTGGCCAAACCTCAGATACTCAAATACTTTGCACATTGGTAGAATCACAGACACAGATACTTTGGATTCTTGCGGCCTTGAGAAATTCACAACTTTAAAAAATTTCCTTCCAGTCTGCCTGTAATTTACCAAGCATACTTAATGGGATCCATGCCACATGGATTCAAACACTGCATATTCATGTCAGTTTGGACAGAGTTTCAAAAGACTTCAGCCAATGACAAAAGGACAGATGAATGAACACATTCTGCTTTTCTTTCTTGTCATTATTGCTTTTTAAAGAATGCTTCCCCTCTGCTTTCTCCTCACTCTTTCTCTTTCATTTCTTCCTCTAACCATGGTGCATGCCTTACAGTTAGAATATGGTTTCTGAAAAGTGAACCAGACCAAGTGGCTTCTTTGTTTAAAACTCTCCAGTGGCATTCCATTGTCTAGGACCATCTAGTCCATGCTACCCTCAATAGTATCTTGAATGATTTTTATAGGATGCTCTAGCTACAAACTTCAAGTGGCCTCAGTCCTTCTCTGTCTTTGTTTCTCATGAGAAGTTAGTGGAGTCCATGCCCCTTCACATGTATGGGTCTGGAGAACCTTTTCTGCACAGGTCCCCTTTCATTCTTGACTGATATGGTCCACATATGATCTTATGTGCAATGGTCTAGTTTATAGAGACTTGTTTATAAATTGAGCTTACTGATGCATTTCAAATCTCTCCATTCCACTGATGAGCAAATTTGTAACTTTTTCATGACATCAACACAATAACTGTTGACTTAATGAATAATTACATATCATCCCCGAAAGAGGATAATAGCTTGGATGCCTGAGAATGAATTTAAGTCCATCAACTAACAATGATATGGCCATTGAGCCCCCGTGTTGCGTTTTGTTTTGTTTTGTTTCTGTGCCCTCTTGCCCTCTTACCAAGTTTGAAAGCAGAATTCTGAATTTTCTGAAACGACAAATCAAAGGCAACCTCCAAAAAGGATCACTGCCTATGTTTCATTCCCATGTGTATTGGTCTTTGTATATGCTAACAAAAATAATCTTAATTCACTTAGAGTTGGTAAAATCTATTTCACCAAATTACCCTCATTTAACAAGAAAATCAAAACCTCCTTTGCCTGACATAGGAAGTCATAGTTTGTCAAGATAACACAAGCTTGTACCAAAAGAGGTTTGAATTCTACTGCAAGCCTCAAAACCACAAAAATGGGAGAAATTTGAGAAGTCAAATATGCTTTTGTGCCTCGTGTATCAGCCTAAAATTTTTTTCTGTGTCGTGTATTATCCTTCATCTTACCCGCATCATGGTTCTTGGAACAGACACATGACAGAGTATGGAGCTATCAAAGGCAGTTTTCACAGCAACCTTCTTTGAACCTTTCAGTTTCTAGTGTAACCTTTGAAAACATCTGGGGCAAATTCCATCTTGTTTGAGACCCACACATCCCTCCCCTGTATGCTGTTTAGTGTGAAAGAGGACAAAGGAAGTTCAGGGAGAAACACTGAGAGAGATGTGATGTGGCCAAGTGACAGCTGCTTTGACAACAGATTCCCAAATGCAGCATTTATTGCTGGTTGTTTTTTAACTTGTTTTGTTTAAACCTTTAACAGATTTCAATGACTTTATGGTTTTTTTTTAAATCTAGGAGAAATGGCTTAACCTTTCTGCATGTGATTCTGCCATGAAAATATACCTTGGGTATTCATAAGAAATACACATATTTATAAACCTGCTAGCCCCATAAAATTAGGTATGGCATAATTCAAATAAACAATATATCTGACAGTCTTGGACTCTAAATGCATTTTACTCATTAGCAATATTGCAAAACTAAAAAGAGAGCTAGCCCTAAGCCTCAGTATATATCTTAGCTATTTCAGTTATACATTAAATTGACTTGACCTCAGTTTACTCATCTGGAAAACAGAGCTAAACAATAGACAGTGACATATCAGAAGGCTGAAATATGTTCATGTAGGTACAGTGCTTGGCTCTGTGCTTTGCATATGCCATACGTGTAAAATACAAGAGAAAGGTGTTCTACTACACTGCTAGAGAAAATATAAGTTGGTATCATTCCTTTGGTAAATCGTGTGAAAATATATATTGGATTTTAAAGCTAGCACATCTCAAGACCTAGCAGTTTCACTTCTGAATTTACAGTAGAGAAAAGCACTGTAACCAAGGAAGCGACATATAGTATCCAAGAATGTGTGTCATGTAATGTACAGGAAGCAGTGAGTTGTTTAACTTCTAAGGGGATAGTAGAAGTTGCCTAGAATATGCAATACAGAAATAATTAGTCAAATAAGGCTAATTTCTATCAGAAACACCCTTAAATAATTCAAGAGAGTCAGACTGTGTCCTGGTTCCTCAATGATCCACCTTTCTTTCATCTTCTACCTCTGTTATCCCCCAGACTTGGAAAACTTCCTCTTCTAAATCCCTTTATTCAAAATGCTGAATAAGGTATGAAACGGGAGGCTAGAGCCTTCATTCGTATTCAGTTGACCAGGCCAGAAAGTGTCACCTATCTCTTCTCCACAATCTAATGAACAGAACTTGGTAACTTGGCCAATAACCAATCATAATATAGTTGCAATACAGGTTCAGGGAGAAAGAAAAACAGATTAACCACCAAATTCTGACATAAACATAACTATATTAAAAAAGATGTATCTGTGTTTCTTAATAAATAGGTCTTACAAGGAGCTGGACTGGATGACACAGAGGATAAGTCCCTTAGAAAGTGGGTTATGAGAAGAAATTTTTTCAGGGTGTTTACTATGAATATTCTTAAGGCCAACATCTGAAGAGATAGGATTTAGTAGAGTGACAGGACTGTGATATAGAGTCAACAGCAGGTTCAGATGCCCCAGAGGGTGCTCTGAAGCTAAGTAGGTCCTTTTGAGTAGTTGTGGCTGCTTAGACCGTCCCAGCAAGTCTTGGATAGGATAGCAATGAACTTGGGGAGCTAGTGCATGGGCATCAACTGAAACTGGGTCAGTCCTTGGATCTACTTGACTCTAGGAGAAGGAGGCTGTTCTGGGTGTCTCTCTGCACAACTGAAAACATCTGTTGGCAACACTTCCAGCTAAGGCAACGAGCTGGTCACTGTGGTTGGATCTGTGCACTGCTGTGCTTCGTAAGAAGTCAATTACTACTGTACAAGAAAAGAACGTAGTCATTTTCTTCGACTAAATTTCTATGCAAACATCCAAACTGGAAATTTTGGTGTAATAAGCAGGGGTCAAGATGGCAGAGTTCCTCTTTAAAAAAAAAAAAAAAAAAAAAAAAAAAAAAAAAAACTAGTCTAAATTTTAGAATGAAGATCAAAGAAAATGCCAACCATAGCTATATTTTGTAATATTTTAAAACAAAACTGGACTTGGTTTTTACTTATATATAGGGTGCTAATAAATTGTATTTGAGAAGTGTTTGTTTTACATGCATGTATGATTAGATCTAAAACAATGTGTTCATTTCCATTTTACATACATAAAAATAGCTTGCATTGTTCCCCTAGGTTTTGGCTGACTTTTCTTTTTTTTTTCTCCTCCTACAGTTTTTGGCTACTTTGTGGATTTTTAACTACTCCATCAAAGGATGAAGGAGGCTGGCTGAGGGACGGTGGGCGTGGGGAGGAGAGGAAGGCAACCAGAGCCAGCAAGTCTTAGTCTTTGCAGCAACTCTGCTGAATAAGTTTAGCCAAGGGAAATGTTGAAAAGAAGTTACCGCGATTAGCTGCCCTCGTTAGCCAAGCACTACACCCTCCTCCTGTTAGCTAGACTCTTGGGAATTGGATGTAATTGCATTTGCAGGGAGAGTGACTGAAGCACGTCTGTCTTCCATGACTATGTGCCTCCTCTAATTAGTCTACATATTTTTTTCAAATAACAATCTTAAGCAGATATTTTGATAAAAGAGACATTTTCTCCTGCATTTTCACCTGCTGCCCATCTGCACATTTCCTTCATGTCATAGTTAATCCACACAGACTAAAACACTCCCCTTAAACTTAAAAGAGAATTTTATCATTTATTTTCATCTGGTTTATTTGGAATATCTGAGTGGCCAAGAGGCAGAGCAGATAATACATTAATAGTAGAATAAATATTTGTTGGCTAAAATGAAATCAAGTATCTTTTCAATGCTACTGTTATCACTCTGCCCCTAGAATCCTTTGGAATGGTTGATCCTCTGAGTGTTAATTGAACAATCTTACCCAAACCAAGGATAAGGTGTGTGATTGTTTGTGTGTGTGTGTGTGTGTGTGTGTGTGTGTGTGTGTGTGTTAAATAAAATTCAAAGAACTGGAATTCTCATTCACATTGATACTTGGCTAGTTTGAGGCAAATCCAGTGCTTTGTTAAGCTCTCATTTTGCTTAGCTACGAAACTGAATATATGAGGGAAAATTATGCCTATTTTTATGTTCATGATTCTTACTCCAACACTAACAATAACAAGCTGTGCTGTAGAAAAGTTCTCTTGGTATCAGTCAGAACGGGATCTTGATTCTACTTTGGGAAAACCAAGTGCTTACCAAAAAGATCCTATTTCTCATTTGTAAGAAGTAGTTATGTACACATCCCCTTTATTATTAATTTTTTTTTTTTTTGCAGGCCAAAGTGCTAGTGAATAACAGAATGACTGGGATATAGAGAAACGACAATAAAAAGGAGTTGACCTTGCCTTATGTACTCCTTTACCCAGACCCACTCTGTTTTCCTCCTTCTCTAAGGAAAACCACACACTGTAGAGTAAGAACGCTTCAAAGACTACTTGAAGCCATCTGGGGGATGCTTAAGGGGATCTGAAAATTCCATGAGTCCATACTAGTCTTCACTTAGCCCACCGATCATAAGTCAAAAAAGGAGAGTCAAGTGTGTGCCCAAACACATTTTTGCGGATTTCTTCCATCCTCCCTTTGCAGCCTCTCTGGGGGTGGCTGTGCCTGTGAAAAACATTGAAAATCTCAGAAAGAGAGTCACCTTTCAGGACTGGAATGTTGGAACAGAGTCTTTTCCTTATCCCAAAACTGCTTAAGGGGAAAGAGTTTCCGGACCTGTATGAGATTGAGTAAGGATAGAGAAATTGGTAATTGATAGAGATAATGGACATTGACACGCAGGCCAGTAATCTATCAAAGGATTGAAAAACAAAGTAGAAATTAGGCAAGAGAGTGGACGTAGAACTCGATGGAAGAAGCTCCCACCCAACAGGTGCTGCCTACCAGCAATAGGATACATTACATCCTAGAAAGGTTAGGGGTTATGTGGTTGCTGTGGGTTGTGGGTACTTTCTTGTGAAAACTGAGCCCTTTCTCCACACATTACAACTACTGCCTAAAAGCATAAGAAGTGGCCTCAGTAGAAAGTAGAAAGTAAATTGGGATCTTTCTGGTGGGTTAGATGGAGATGATTATGAAATTATTTGTAGAGAAATCTTTGCTCTTAGGATGTGCGTGTGTGTGTGTGTGTGTGTGTGTGTGTGTGCTCATGCGTCCGCACGTGCTATTTGCTATTTCAATTATCAGCTCTGAAAAAATGCCCAGCACTTAGTAAACCTTGATTAGAATCTTGACTGGGCATTTTCTATGCTAAATCTAGAGGAAATGTTAATTGCTCTCAAAGTACAAATAAGAAACAACTGTTGCGCTTTGCATCACGTCACTCACCTGGGTTCTTCATTCAGTGCCTATGAGAGCTATTCCAGCAGGATTACGTGTAGAAAGACAGTCCCGAGGAACACAAGAACACCCATTTGCCCAAACATATCTGCTTCTTTGTAAAGAGTCTCTCGTTAATTTTAATGTTTTCTAGAAAAACAGAATTACTTTCTTAATTCCAATTAGGATAATATTGAAGAATTTACTTTTCAAATAAGTTTTGTTATGTCAGTGAGCTAAGATATTTTAGTCATAATTCAAATGGAACACACATCTTAATAGTCATCAACTGAAACATTTCCTATTTGAGGAAGAGTCACCCCCTAGTATTCCTCAAACTTGACTGTGGCTAACATTTCCAAGGGTGGCAGCTCAGCTCTAAAGTGGCATGTAATTTAACTGGAGGCCCTTTGTTCTATCATCACATATCCATTTGTGTGCTTTTAGAAAAACATACTTGCCCTGTTTCTGGCTATAGACACAAACTTATATGGAAAAACTAATCTATGATAAACAATCTAAAAATGCTCAGAAAACTTTAACAGCAATTCGATATCACAGAAAGTCAATAATTTTGAATTAATGCAAATGGCAAAATATGCTCTTTCCAACCATTGATGCTATAAAAGTGAAGCATGCATTGAAAACTATCCATTTTACCTCTTACCATACATGGCACACACTACAAACAAATCATAAAACCCAAAACTATAAAACTTTATGAACTCGAGCAGGAAAGACATCTGAGGACCCAAACTAGTAAAAACAGATTTACTGGCTGGTGCATACTTCACAAACACAAGGGCAGGAGTTCAGATGCCAAGACCCCATGTAAGATGATGGAGAGATGGCTAAGAGGTTAAGAGCACTGGCTGGTCTTACAGAGAACCTGGGTTCAGTTCTCAGCATCCCCATGATGGCTTCCAAGAACCCACGTAAATGTTAGGTGGGTGGGGCAGCCACCTTTTAAAATCCAGCCTCACCTACTATAATCAGCAGAGAAGGGGAGTCCCCGGAGAAAGCTGGTTAGGAAAACTAGGCATGTGGGACAAGCTTCATGTTTCACTGAGATACTCTAATGTTCAACATCATTGGCTATGAAGGAACTGACTTAAAACTACTTGGATTGTTTCCAGTTTTTTCATGTATGTGCTGCAGTTATACAGGCAGTCTATGGATTGTTGTCTGCTACCTTTGTATCCTGCTACTTTGTTGAGTGTTTACCAGCTGAAGAAGTTTCCTGGTAAAGTCTTTAGGGTTTTTTATTTACAGAACTGTATCATCTGCAAATAAGGATATTTTGATTTCTTCTTAACTTGTACCCCTCTATCTCCTTCGCTTGTCTTCTTGCTCTAGCTAGGACTGCAAACACTGTATTGAACAGGAGGGAAAGAGCGGACATCCTTTTTCTGTTCCTGATTTTAATGAAAACTTTTTGTGGTGTTTCTCCAGTTTAGCATGATGCTGACAATGGGGTTTTTGTGTATTGTCTTTAGTATGTTGAGATGTGTCCTCTGTATCTCCATTATCTCTGGGACTTTTATGTTGAAGAGGTTGTGAATATTGTCAAAGTCCTTTTCTGCATCTAATGAGATGGTCATGTGGTTTCTGGCCCTCAGTCTATTTATGTGATGGGTCACATTTGTTGATTTACTATGTTAAATTAGTCTGTATCTCTGGGATGAAGCCAACTTGTTCATTTGCATGATTTTTATGTATTTTTGAATAAGGTCTGCAAGAGGTTTTCTTTTTCTTTCTTTCTTTTGTCCCCACTTATGTTCACCAGAAAGATTGGTCCATAATTTTCTTTCTTTCTTTTTTGGATGGAGCCTCTTTCCAGGCATCCTTGCCAGCAATTATCCTTGTTTTCTTGATTATAACCATTCTGACTGGGGTACAACTGACTCTCCATTAGTTGTTTTTGTTTGTTTGCTTGTCTTCTTTATTAAGAATTTCATACACACATATAAGGCTTTCATGAAACCCACCCTCTCATGTCTTCCCCTCCAATTCTTTCCTCGTCTCTACCATCATCACTATTCCCTCTCAATTTCATGTTTTCTCAAAACAAAAACAACAAAAAACCTCACAGAGTCCACTTATAACCAATGGTATGTGCATGGTGTAGGGCCATCTGCTGAGAAATAAGTAGCCTGGGGGCCTCATTCCTGAAGCAAACCATCAATTGCCCATAGCCCCTCAGATAGGGGTGGGATTTCTTACCATCTCCTCATACCAATGCTGGGATTTTGTCTGGCTTGATCTTGTGTAGGTCTTATGCATGCACTCAAAGGCACTGTCACTTCATATGCACACTGCCCTGCGGTATTCAGAAAACACTGTTTAACTCTAGTCATGTACTACCTCTGTCTCCCCTTCTGTTTCCTCTTCCATGATGATTTCTGAGCCCAGAGAGAAGTAGGTCTAATACAGAACTCCACATTTAGGGCTGACTACTCTGAAATGTCTTATTCTCTGCATGTTAACCAGTTGTGGGTCTCTGTTAGTAACCATCTACTGCAAAAAGAAGCTTCTTCGGTAAAGGCTGAGATATGTACTAACCTATCAGTATAGGGATTAGATGTTAGGAATCAGTTTAACACTATGCCCATTTAGAAGCGTAATAGTAGTGTAAACTGTTGCGGCCACCATGGAAATGGAGACTCCTCAAAACAAAAACAAAACAAACAAACAAAAAACAAAACCACAAAACCCTGAAAACAGAACTCCTACATGGTCCTACTGTACCACTCTGGGTATGTGCCCTGAAGGACTTGAAGTTAACATATCACAGAGGCACTTGCATATTTATGTTCATTCTTCATAACTAAGATATAGAAATAGTCTAGCTGTTCATCAGAAAGTGAACTGGTAAAAATACATTGAATGCGCATACCAGAATTTATTCAGCTGTAAGGAAGAACAGATTTGTGTCATTTACAGGAAGATGAATGAAACCGGAGAGCATCATGTTAACCAATAATTTAGACTCAGAAAGACAAGTATCACATTTCATTGCATATGCAGAATCTAGGTTGAAATAAAGACCAAAGCGAAGGGAAGGGGAAAACCAGAGAGAACAATGGGAATGAAAGATGTGTTTCCTCTCAAACCCAGAAGCTAGAGTTACACACACACACACACACACACACACACACACACACACACACACACACACACACACACCATGACAACTGAAGTAGGACACTTCAGGGGAGGAAAGGGACCAGGAACTAGTGAGAGGATGAACAAAGTATGATATCAATGTACAAGAAGATCATAATGGAATCCATTATTTGAACACTATCTAAAAATATATATATATATATAAAGCCTTATTGAACTATACCTTAAGGTAAATACATCTATTTTATTCTGTGTAAATTAGGTTTCAATGAAATTGATTTTATACATGTTTTTCATAAGCATCTATGAAAAAGGTATGACTGCTTTCTACCTATGTATCTTTGGTATTTTACTTCTTTAATTAATTAATTCGTTAGTTAGATATTTTGAGACAGGATCTCACTATGTCACCCTGCCTGGTGAATGTGTGTGTAGTCAGGCTGGCCTCAAACTCACAGAGCTCCATCTGCCTCTGCCTCCTGAGTCCTGGGATTAAAGTGTGCACCACCATGCTGGCATCCTACCTCTCTTTAAATTTTCTTTTTTGTAGATATTCTATTATATCTTTTTCTAGTCCCTTGTAAGCTTTGGCCCTTCTGCTTTCATACTATGTGACAAACATAGATGAGTATAACAACTTCTAGATGTTGTTATAACTTCAGTTGTACAAAAAGTAAACTACCCACATTCCATAAATCAATGCTACAGATGAGAAAAGTGAACGTCATCTCAGGGGAGACCCCAGTTCATATTAATACCATGATGTATACATTAGATACTTGTCTCATATGCAGAGCATCGCTCTGCTTTTACTTCTGAGCACAAGCCTGCCCTTGCATGCAGACAGCACTGAAGTGAAGCAGAAAGATGCTTGAAGTGAAACTCAACAATGCTCGCTGATTTTGATTCTCTGAATGCAGCTTCACGTGGAAGACCGGACTGCTTTAAAAATCTGACTTATGATCCAGAAACCACAGGTATGTGTCTCCAGAAATAGTTTAGCTCTTTGTAGAGTGACAGTCAAATGGATGCCAACACTTTAAACAGCCCGAAACTAAAAGTTCATTGTAAGCTACTGACAAGGACTAAGAGAATCACATTAGATGCCATGTACAGTATCGCTGGGGATGGAGTTTGTAACCTTTAGCAAGGAGATTCTGAATCAATAGCTGCCTGAGAGTTTGCAGCTGTGCAGACTGAAATGGAAATTAACCAGGAAGTCATGTGTGAGAGTTGCAGGCAGAATGTTTAAGATTAATTATAAAGTTTCCAAAAAGTAGACTTAGAGTAATAACTTCTTCGATTTCCTTGAAAAAAAGTTAACCAATACTTATGAAATGGGCACGGATTTAAAGAATCATGCATTGACAGGGCATTTGGCTACTTAAACTGTGGCTTTGAAAGAGCGGAAAGAAAACACAACTTGGCTATTCAAGACCTGCATGAGCATCATCAACATGGCATCTACTTCTCAGATAGACAGTATGGAGTTGCTGTCATCATGCTTATCGCACATATAGCTTCCTCAATTGTACCATGCTATATTGACGTACAAAGTTAATCAACAGACTAGATAAGTGATAAGGCCTCAGGGAAGACGCACATTAGAGCGCCTCTCCAGTACAATGTGTGGTTAACACCCTTGGGGGATAAATAGCCATTAAAAGAAACAAGGCAAGCTCATTGCTCAGTGAATTCAATACAACCTAAGGGGAATCATAGAGTAAATTTATGTTTTAAGTGTCTAAGAAGCTTAATCATTAAGAGTGCCTTTTCTATTCTGAAGAGAATCATCTCAGCCCATCTCTTCCTTTGCTACTGATCAGTTTGCTTAAAAAACTAAGATGATGCTTGGGCTAAATCAAGTGGTGTTTCTTCTCGTCTGTAAGGTTCATGTTTAGAACTCCTTTCACTGCTTTTTCCAGATCTGTAGAAGCTCTCCTATCGCAGCTTGAGAGTCCATCTTTGTCTTGAGGAGCTTCTTAACTGTTTAGGTTTTTCATGCTTTATAATCACAACACATAGTGAAAATAAGCCAGTGGGGTCACCAAGAACAGAAGACACAATTAAAGTAGCCACAGAGCCAGGTTTTAAGCAACTTACGTATACAGTTCTGAAGAATATGATGTGTCTACCCACAACAATATCCTGCTCTACTGTTCCAACATATGTATTTAAAGCCTGAGAGTAAAGAAATATTGGCTTTTTACAAGCATTTTCTGTTTATTCCCCTTCCTTAGCGTTGCAAATATATCAACTTGAAGTCAGAGAATAAATCTTGTGACTTTTCAAGCTAGTGGCTATATAATTTTAGATTCAAGGTCCAAATCCCATTGAACCTTCCTGTAGGAATAATTTGGTGACAACACCGTGAAGAATTTCTCACTTTTCATTGTCTTGTTCAGAAGCCACAAATATAAACTAGTATTTTAAACATAATCCAAATCATGTCTGACTTTTATAAAGAGAACACCATGTTTAATAGTGAATTTTCACTCAAGAAGACTTGACTGAGTGTTGAATGTTATGTCACACACACCAGCTCTTTCCAAGAGAGCAGCTGTATTGTCGGATGCCTCTGTCCCTCCCAGTGACAGTGAGAACAAAACTACAGCCAACTTTTTATGACTGTTTCTCTGTTCAAATCACATTCAACTCATTAAATTCACTGAATAATACTGCTTGTTAGTTGTCATTGCTCAGTATGAAGAATCTGAGGCAGGAAAGACTAATGAACTTTGACCTTTAAAAAACAAACAACAAAAAGCAAACCTCACAACATTCATACATGCAACTGGAATGAGACAAAGAAGAAGGAAACAGAAAAGGAAGAAGAAGAGAAAGGAAAGAAGGAAGGAAGGAAGGAAGGAAGGAAGGAAGACAGATAGACAGACAGACAGAAAGGACAAAAGCCCCCAAAGCATGACTTTGTGAATATCCTTCAGCTAAAAAGGCCCATCACTTTGAAAGCAAAAAAACTGCATCAACAGATATCCAATCACAGGACTGAAAAAAATCCTTCTGATGGTTAATCTCCACGAGTCCGCAGTATAGGAGAAGTGAAGGTTCCTAAACAGGAGAGGACACCATAGAGAGATGAGAGAATTTTAGAATCACTTCAGAGTGTAACCTCATACTTCTGGAAGATGTTCTTCCCCAAAAGGCAACTTGAATCCCTAACAGACTCCAGCTTCCTTAGTGGTGAGCAGGCTGGAAGT
Source organism: Acomys percivali (assembly GCA_907169655.1). Lineage (NCBI taxonomy): Eukaryota > Metazoa > Chordata > Mammalia > Rodentia > Muridae > Acomys > Acomys percivali. The sequence continues at coordinate 48,801,954 of OU015745.1, read as the reverse complement.
GATGGATTTTCTGACCTATTGCTGTGTGCATCTTGTCTAGCTGGTACTAAGCCTGGCACCGTTCAGGTGGTGTGGCATGGAAGTGGACTTGGATCAAGTCTTTCTCACAGGTTCAGAGCCCGAGTCTCACATTGTGTCACACATCACATAGTCCCAAGAACTGAAGCTAAGATGGAAACACCTGGCTTGTGTGACCACAAAGTCCTTGCTATTTGCACTGTTCAACTACCACCACAGAAGTCTCAAAATAAAAACAAGGTCAGGAGACCATTGTCCAACATGAGTTTCCATTCTCAATCTATTGATAGAGACATTTTAGCCTTAGGAAATTATTCTGTAATAGTTTACCTTATATCCCCATGCTCAGCTTATCCACAAGGTGATCCTTTAACATTTTACTTTTCTCAAGCAAACTCAAACCCAAGAATAGCAGCTTAACTCAGTTTTCCCAACTAACAAGATGAAGGGATGGGGATGGGGGATGGGAAAGAACTTGACCTTGTTCTTGAGACCAGTGCTGCTTAAAGGCCTGTGCAAAACACCCCTGGAGGGAAATACTACTTTTAACAAATTCATCTCAGGTTCTACTGCCTAATCATTTTCTTATCGCCGAATATTGCATATTTACACAGGTGCTCCTCTGATTTAATTGTTTGGAAGCAGTTGCTAGAAGCCAAGTGAAGTGACTCACTTCAGCAATGCAGTCCAGCTGGGGTCTGACGGGTAAAGAATTACCACTAATGAAAGCCTAAATGAATTCAGGTTCCTCAAAGTCAGATGGGGGGAGCAAGGAACATGGGTTATTGGTGAACTGTTAGGAATAGTGGGAGAAATAAGAGCTGTGCCCTTGAGTCATAGATAGAGACAAGAAAGCCAACAGTCAACAGGTCTAAGAGCTCAGCTGCCTTATGCATCACAGCATGAGGCCCCTGCCTGGGGTCCCCTATGATCAGAGCAGGCTGATTAGCTGGGATGGCTCAGGGGTCTCACTGTGTCTGTAAATCTCAGTTGGGCCTTGAGTTATGTTCTCTGTGGTTCTCTGAGGGTGTAATTGCTACATTTAAATATCTGCTACTCAGATTGACACTAAGAGATAACGTTATTTAGTTTGACTCTATAGCAGTAAGAGGTGTTTGAAATAATCAAGAGTGCCTACGTTTTACACCCGGCAGAATAGCTCTGAAGCAAACACATGCAGCTGGAAGCAATGCATCCCTTAGGAGCCAATAGATTTCAGTAGGAATTCCCATGGGGTTATTATGAATGACAACATCCCTCAGGCCTAAGACCCTCCAGGATGGACTCAAGAGCTCAAGTGACATCTGTTTAAAAGCCAGCCCCTGCCAGTTCCAGAACGCCTTACGGCTTTTTAATTTTTTTTTTTTTTTTTTGCAAGTCATTTTTCAGTTTTGTGGTAATGAACAAAACAGGTCTCATAATTTTCAATAATATACTCAGGAAATGTGGGACGAAAGACTGTAACTTTCAAGCTTTTGACACACGTATCTCGTTCAGTCAGCAAAGAAAGCTATGGCTGCAAATGCCTTCTGTGTTTCAGGACCAGCCAGGGGAGGCGTATCAGCCACAACAAGGCCATATTTTGACTGGTTTTCATCAGTTTGACTCAAGTCGTTTTTCTTTGTTTCTCGGTTTATTCTCCCTCTGCTTCTTCTAAAAACATTTGGCTCCAGGAAGGAGGAGGAGGAGGAGGAGGAGGAGGAGGAGGAGGAGGAGGAGGAG
>OU015745.1:48753926-48800204 GCA_907169655.1 Acomys percivali | reverse complement strand
AGAAGAAGAAGAAGAAGAAGAAGAAGAAGAAGAAGAAGAAGAAGAAGAAGAAAAGAATTCTTTCATTGTAATTCAAAGTATTTTCTTATTGTCTCTCATAAAATATGAGGTAGAGGGGTTTACCTTATGGTTTGGCTTCTGGCTAAACTAAGCGAACAACAGTCAAAGACATGGGGGAAAATATTAAATGACAGGCTGGGCCCTTATCCTTTCATTTGCTTCATTAGACTGAAAGAATGTGGCAAGCCTTATTGTCCTAAGTAGAAGTCCCATGGGGTTCTGGGAGAAACATACATTCTTTAAGGTTTGTGTGAGCACCCCAAATATCAATTCGAAAGAAACATGCACACTAGAGAAGGAGGAGGCCCTGGCTGACTGAAGTCTTTTAAGATCAGGCCATCTGCTGACTCAAGAAAACATGGGCAACACACTGAAAACATTTGCAGGCCTGGAAAATAACCAGTTTAATAATTCAAGATGCTTTTAAGTTACACAAAATGGATAAAAACAAATACAACTCCACTTCTCCTGTTATGCAGTAAGAGACTTGAAATGGAAGAAACAGAGGTCCAGTCTCATGCACATCCAGCTTTGGGAAGCTCTTGCACATCAGACAAAGACCTCAGCATCCTCCAGCAGAGGGACAGGATGTAGTTTCCATGACTTCAAAATATTTAGGTGAAAAGTGAAATAGTCACAATCCCATTTTTTCCCCTGAGTATCAATCATAGTGCCCATAGCTCCAAAGAGACTTTCAGGTGTTTCTGAGATACACCCCATGCTTTCCTGACCCTGACACTATTGACTATTAATTCTTCCCTCAGAAGCTCCTCCTGTGAACTGCAGGAGGCCAAGCAACAATCTCCTAACTAACTGCTAACAAGATACCAGTTTGGCCTCCCATGGTGAGAGAACTAAAAATGTCTCCTTAACACTGTTTAAATGTGATCTTGCCAACAGTTAATGTCACAGTTTTCTTTAATTTATCTAATCCCAAATACACCTATGAGCTACCATTTTCCTGTTTCTTCCTACTCTGTATATAATAATGTGGAGGCTGGAAGTTTACCTCAGTAGGAGGGCCCTGGCTTAAGTCTATCCTCAACACTACCTGAAAAGGGAGGGAGGGAGGAAGGGAAGGAAAGAGAGAGTTGGGGAGACTGGAAGACAGACAGACAGATGGTTTTGAATACATTGATACCTGAAGATGCCTCATAGTCTACATAGTGGCAAAGGGTGACAGAACACACTCCGAGTGTCTTCACAAATGCTAATCACCCAGAGCTGTAGTGGACAGTGCTAAGGGTGCTCACTCTATTGGTTAAGAGCTCCAAAAATAGAGAAGTCGAAGCTTGATTTGAGGGCTTACAAAATGACTCTATTCAATTCTCCTCTCAGTTATAAGATTTCTTGGAAGGCAGCTCGAAGGACTACATAGCAGTTGACCGCTCCTGCTGCATGCAACTGCTTCCATGGGCTCCTCAACTGTTCGCTACTTATTTCAGCAATAGGGGCATTCAGCTAGGCCCAAAGAGCCTGCCAGACCCATCATAAAGCAGTCTCCCCTAATGCTGGTTAGCTCACATTTTTATTTTGAGGGTAAAGCACAGAGAATGTAGGAGAAAGAAAACACCTAAAGTTCAGTTTTTATTGGGCCTAGGTATTTTTTAATTTCAACTTATTTTATCTTCTGATTTCTTACCTGAGAAAATATCAAAACTATCTTACACGGTGGCTATATGGTAAAGATAGCCCACACAAAGCCCATGACCCAGAACTCGCTGTATAATACACTCCCCTCCCTATACATTCATTATATAATAGGCATTATCACTATTAGTAGTGAATACATCACATGCCAAGTGATCTTCACATGCCAAGGTCTTCATGAAGATGGGGGCCAGCTTGTGATGATCACCATTAACATGTGTAAGCAGGAGGAGAGATGAGAGATCTGGATAAAATGGGGTCAGTCATGAAAGATTTGTCTCTGAGTTGAAGGTATCCGTGCAGACTCAATGACAATGCTGTGCTGGAGGTTCATTGATGACAGTGTGTGAGGAAGTCATGCCCTTCCCACCATGAACAGTCTGACACTCACGGTGCACTGGTAAGATAGAGCCCTCCATGTCAGAGCTTTTATTTACTCTTAAGATAAGTTTTAGTAATCTCAGCACATATTTTCAGTTAATAAATCCCTTTACGCCCCTCCCTGCTTTGTATCTGAGATGTAGCATTGCTGCTTCTTTTCTAGGGCCACCATTAAATAAAGGTTACTAGAACTCAAGCCTTGCGGCTGTCAATCAGATAACCAAGATGGTGGCTGAGTGGCCAAAGCTGTTGGATGAGCAAGATGCTTGGCATATCATTATCAAGTCAGAGTAATTCACAATCCAACACTTATGAGTTATTTCTGTAATTTTCCAATTGCTGTTCTTGGTCCATAGTTGGCCATAACTGAAACCATGGAAAAATAAACTCGTGGATAAGGGGAAACTGGTATAAAGATTAAATGTCTCCTGGGAACTAGACATGTCTTAGCTTGTATCCCTCAACACTAAACACAGTCCTTGTCCTCTAGATCATAAAGTATGGCTGGGAACAAATGCACAGAAAGAATTTCAATCAACCTGAAAAGAGTTACATTCGGTTCAAGATGAGCACCTAGAGATGTTAGTAATCCATGTTTGGGAGACCAGAGAAAGGCCCAGGGTGGGAGGGTGAAACCTAATGTCTCAGCTCGACAGAGAAGAGATTCCCTGGGGAAAGTGATGAGGAGACATTGCCTATGGACCTGTGGGAGGCAGGGATCCCATTTACTTGGTATTCCACAAACAGTCAACAATGTCTGGAGAGTGGGGTGCAAAGTGGGTGGAGGAGAGTAGAAAAACAGAGAGAGGAAGAGGAGAATCTACCATAAATGGGAGCTATTGCCTGCTTGAGCCTTACTCTGAAGACTAGGGAATCCCAAGCTGAACACTTCTTCCCCTTAAAAACACAGGCATAGAAAACAAATATAAACCCTGTTTTCTGTGCAGAGAAAGGGGATGCCAACTACAGTGTAGTGGGATGAATATTGACATTAGGGTCTAAGAGACATGAAGACTATAAACCATGGTTCTATCTGGGCTCTGCCCACCACTGTGGTACTTCTTTGTGTCTTGGTGTCCCATCTGTCAAGTGATGAGGACTGACTGGCTGTAGGATCCTCCAGGCCTCTTCCCATCTTTTCTGACTCTTTTGCAGTTCATCCTCTGAAGGCTAAAAGCTGAAAGAGAACTGAAATATGGGTATTATAGGTCAAAGGTGTAGACAAGTGTAGTTCAAATACCCGTGAACCTCATGCAGGTGGCTCTCAGACAAAACACAAAGAAGCCAGCTAATAGAAGAGTAAGTGCTTCTGTTTACAAAAGAGGCTTGGGAATGACCTCTCCTTTGGGAGCTGGCTCCAGTACAGTTAAACAAAGGAGCTCTGAGCAGTCAATTAAACACAACCCGGAGGCCAAATTAGTATAGATCATCTGGTGGAGTCAAAGTGGACAGAACATCACCCACACTACTATGTGCCAGAAATGTGTATTCCTTAGCTCCATGGATGGATGCATTAGTTAGAAGCAGGTGGGCAACATGTCCAGTTGTATCATCAGAGGACATAACACTGATGGTGACCTTTTCAGCATTGGTAGAGTAGGGAGTATACATCACCAAAGATGAGAGACTCTGGGCATCTGCTCTAGCTAGCTTCCTGTCATGTGGTCATTGATACTTCATACTGAACAGGCTTTCCCTCCACATTGATGCTACTTCTTCAGCACTTTCTCATTTTAATGGAAATGATTGTTTTATTGATGCACTGTTGTAACATACAACTGAAAATAATGAAGTTTTTGAGAATTGTCCATGAGAAGCAATCTCCTGTCTCCTTTTTACCTTCTAGAAATCACATGAGGTATGGAAACCTTTGCAGCAAATAACCCATCAACTCTTGAGGAAGCAGCTCCTTAGAACCAAGGTGATGCCTTGGCCATAAGACCATCATTGATGTTCAGTAGAACAAGCTTACCACCAAGGATGCTCAAACAGTGAAAACACTGCTAGAAAAGGAGAGTGTGGGTTCAAAGGCTAAGCATGGATATAGAATTAAGCAAGGAAACAAGTTTGTTCCTTATTGTCACCAACAGAATGGTATTGGCATCCATCCAGGAAGATGACACAGAAAGCTGATGCCCAAAACTTTGAAGCAACAATCTGTCATCCTGTGCAGCTCCAGTGCATTTCATTTCCTTTGGTTAAAGTGTTTCCACTGGAAACATGTTCAGCAATAAAGACTTAAGTTGCAAGTGTAAATCCCATGGAGAACGCTCCAGTCTCTATACAACAATAAAGACTACTGGGGGAAAATGAATTTTCCTAAATCGTTATTCCTACACTCTACCTAGCTGTGTGTATTTTGCTAGTAGCAATATTTTCAGAGCTTTTGTGTCTTCGTTAACAAGGCAAAAGATTAGTGGGACTTAGAATGTATACCATAAGAATAAGAGAAACTGTGTAACTGGGCCAAGACATGAGCTTATGAAGAGGAGGAACTCCTCAGGTCAAGATCACATTAATCAAGGGATACTTGGGGGACTGGCTTCCCTGAGTTCATTCACAACCACTACCATTCAGAGGCCTATTAAAAAATGAGTTCCTGAACGAGCTTTTCCATGGATCTCTTCAATATCTAACCCCGGAACAGGCTGCCTTTTTCAACAGCCTCCCATGCAATGTAGTTTAGTAACAGGCATTGTTTTAATGCAGAGATTTTCAGCATTATTTCTGCTAATAATTCTTCAAAGCAATGCTTTGACAATCTTGTGCGTAGAGGGTAACAAATAAGCTACTATCTTACTGTTTCCATTGAGGGCAATAAATAATTTTGAAGTGTAGACTGGGCATCCTTCATTCATTAATAAATATCTATGCTGCACGCCATGCTGGGAGCATGAAGGCAGCCTAGGTTTAGTTACTACTCACAGTATGACAGGAAGACAGACAAGGAGGTGTAAGGGCTGAGGAAAGGCAAGCACAGAGTGTCAGAGGACTTTGGGAAGATGCATTCGCTCTGCTCTGCAGAGCTAGGAATGGCAACGGTCACAAGACCTAAGTGGCAGACAGCAGGCAAACAACACTGGACAAAGAAAGCATGTGCTCCAGGCTTCAAGGCAAGAGAACATAGTGAATGCCATGAAGACAAGAGTTTAGGTTCGGTTAGAAAATGGCCTTTCCAACATACTTAACCCTGTGATGGCTCATGTTGGTCAAGGGTCTGCTTCAGTGAGGGTTAACTACTTGCAAGTGCCTCCTAGGTCACCATCATCTTACAAATCCCTAAGGATTTGGAGAATTCCCAACTGGGCTAATAAAGGATCAGACAAACCTGGAGTTAAATTACTAACTCTTGTTTCTGTTTTCGTTTGAGACACGATCCACATCTACAAAAGGAAAAATAATTGGAGCCGTTAAACATGCGAATGACCCTATGCTAACCAATAAAGTGGCTCAGGACAGACACTTAATAAACCATGGCCACTCACCATTTCAGAGCTGGTTGCAAACTAACTGGGACACTGACCTAATCCAGGTATATGGATACTCCATTCTTACACACTTATAATACTGCCTACTATTTGGTGATTACAGGACAAGCATCAAGAGCACTTACTTAAATTTGTATTTAACCTTTGTAATCACCAGGCATAGTAATTTGCATTACATAAGGTACCTCTCCCATTTTCTACAAAAGAAAAGAAAAAAAGGTTCTTGACTTCCAATACATTTTTGACATTTTGATTTCAATGAAGTTAAAGTTTCATTTTCTGTAAAAGTTCTTATGTGGTAGTATGACATGAAAATTATCGAAAGGTCTTTCCAAATGTATTTGGCTATTAATTTCTATTTTGTTGTTGTTGTATTCCCACAAAACTCTCATGGAAACATTGTAAATTGAAAATTATTAATTTCATTTTATAGCCAAAAAAAAAAAAGCAGGGTTCTTTTCTTGGCTAAAGACACTTAACCTGATGTCACACATTAGCAAACAGGAAGGACCATTGTTTGGAACTGGATTTTTCTAACTCCCAAACTGTTACCAGGCTGGCAGAAATAAAAACCTTCTAGAAGACACTTTTATCTCTCTAATTGTTCAAACAATGGACCAAAGAAGTGGGGATTTCCCCAGGAATCCCATGCTTGGGAAAAGGTGCCAGTCTGAGGGGGAGCACAGTTCTAACAACTTGTCAGGCCACCTTACAAGCCAGCACTAAACCCCAGATAATGGTGGGTCAATGGTGGGTGGGGCCATATGAGAACTGCTAAGATGTGCATATCCTGGGCCCTTTATGTAAACTTTGATCTCTCTTCAGGAGCCCAGAGACAGACTTGAGGAGTCCCCCCTCCCAATCTCCTTATCCCATTGCTCAGTGTGGCCACACTGAATAAAGCTCTTTTTCCTGCTTTCCTCTTCCTGTTTGGCTCATTTAATTGGCTTATTGAGGGCAGGTGGCCAGACCTGGTTTGATGACCCCCAAGTTCAAGAACAGAACCACAGAATAATTGTTTTCAGTGTCCTCCCAATACCTTTAGGAAATGTTCAGGTTTCAAAAGTACAGGGTAGGGCCAGTGAGGTAGCCCAACAGACAAAGGAGTGCTGGTGACCTTGGTCCAATCCCTGGAACCCACGTAGAGACAAGAGAACTGGCCTCACAATGCTGTCTTCTGACTTCCACATATGTTCTGGGGCATGTGCACACACCCCTCCTTCAAACATATCATGCACACAGAGAGAAATAAATATGAATAAACACACACATAAATGAACAAAGGCCATGGGCTGCTATGTTAAAAAGTCTCTTCAATAAAAAGCTAAGAAAAGCATAAACGATTATAACAGAGTTACAAGTGTTAAACTGCCAGCAGTCACCCTCCTACCTGAAAAAGGAAAAAGCCACGGTGGCACCTCTGTCCCTTACTACCTGTAGCATTGCGCTCACTTCCTAAGCCTGAGACACAGCCTGGGGTCCTCTTGTGATTTCTTGTGCCCTGAGTCACCTCTTGTATGGTTGTGTCTCCCAAGTATTCCCTGTCTCCTTATCTAAGTGGTTAAGGTTAGTGTCAATGTACACCTGGCTGTTCCTTCAACAAAGGCGGCAGCAGCCTGCCACTATGCAGAAGACGAAAGTAAATAACCCATTGAGCCCAAACCTAATAATCCTTCCACAAATCTTAGAGAATATGAAAGCATTCCCCCATCCCATTCCCTAGGCATTATGGGAACAGGTGAGACTTTCATTACTCCAGCCGTCCATATGTTTGAAGGTCAAACAACACCTGGGTATTCCTTTGAAATAAAGTAATTGAACAGATTTCAAGGCAGTCTTGCTGAAAGACTCTCTGGATCCGCCTGGTAAGGTAAGGCCTGGTTTGGAAAGCTCTGCATCCCTCCCCCACAACTTCACCTTCATCAAACAGTGATGAATATTTGATGCTATTCAAAAATTACAACATGGAGCAAACTAAGAAAAGGGATTGCTTTGAACCTGCTATGAAAAGAAACTTTGGCTCCAGGTGTTCACCATGGTAAAGAAATCAGACAGAAGACAAAAAAAAAAAAAAAAAAAAAATCATTCTCAGCCCCTAAGCATGCATGGAGATGGGTTAGCAATATGAGATTGGGTCCTAGCTGAACTTACTTATCCTGTGAGCTGGTTTGCATGAAAACTCTGTTTATAGGAAAATGCAGAATTAGCTTACCCACAGGATAATTTTGTTTAAATCAGGAGACAAACCTCAACTGTTTGGTTTAAATCACAAGGCACCACATACCTAGTTGGTTGGGTTGGTGTGAACCCTGCTGGCTTTTATCTGACTGCCAATGGTGGGCTTTGAGGCAGTAAAATACCATCTGTTCTACTTTGAGTTTTCTGTTTCTCAAACATAGGCTTCATACTTCTCTGCCTTACTTACTGGCATAAAGTGCTACCCCAAAGGATCTGCTAGTATCTTATTCTCCGCTTGATTGTCAATTCCAAGAGGACCCATGCCTGGATGCTCCAGGATTTGCATGCTTAGAATGTAGCACAACATGTCCAGGTTTTCCCTAATTGCTGAACAAATGAGTGAATGGCAGTGATAAACAATGGCAAAAGCAAAAAGAATTTTCTGAAGTAAACGCATTAGAAATTTTTAATGAGTAATTACATAAATATTTTCATCTTATACTTTTAAAATATGCATTCTTGTTACAAATTACATTGGTTCTGACACAATATGTATGATTATATGAATCTATGCAGAGCAGAATAATTAATGACAATAACCCTGGAGTCTTAATAAAGACTCATGTTTATAAATGACTTATATGCCTGGCTCTGTGCTAGGCTTTGCTGATGCATCACCACATATTATCATCTCAACAAGTCTAATATTGGGAATTGATCACAAGGACTCAGATACAATATACAGTTACTACACGGGGAAGCTAATTTACTGGTGCATTCATTCATCCAACAAATGTATAAGTATTTGTAGTCCAGCAATAGATACTGAAGAAAATAACAAGGCACCATATAAGTATCTACCCTGATATGATTTGGATATATAATTAATTTAAGTGGGAGAATAATTTATTTGGGCTCATGGTTTCAGAAGGTTTAGTCTCTTGTGGGCGTAATAACAGACGCTAACAGAGTAGAGCTTCTCATGTCATGGCAGCCAGGAAGTAGAGAAGAAGGCGTACAGGAAACAAACAGGGGAAGATACAGCCCCCATGTACACATCCTTAAGTGGCTGACTTTCTCCAATTAGGATGAACTTCTTATCTTTCACCACCTCCCAATCATGTTACAAATTCATCAGACAGCCCACATATCAGGCCAAAGACCTAATGGACACACACACACACACACACACAAACCTAGATGTGCACTTTGCTAATCTACTATGTGACTCTCAATCCTCTCAAGATAAACATAACAAAGAATAACAGCACTCAAAAATTTTGTATTTCAAAAAATTCTGCTAGTTGATACTGATGGACTCCCAGGCTACTCTTTAAGAACCACCATGCGAAGTCATTGAAGAATTCTAAGGATGAGCGTGATGTGACCCAGTTTATATTATCCTAGAAGATGGTGACATGCAGAGTGGAGAGAAGACTGTGGGGAAGTGAGCATGGATGCTGTAGACAGTCACTGGTGACCTTCAGGCTTCAGGAAAGTTCAGGTGGTGACCGGGACTATGGTGATAACAGGAAACACAGAGACTGATTCCAGAGAATTCAGAGGATCTATTCTGTAGGAGCTGGTCATGAATATGGGGCCAAAGGGAAGAGAGTTACCTGGCTTCTTCTTAAGCAAGTAGACAAATTTGTGATGCTATTTCTTCACAGAGAGAAAATACGGAAGAGGATCTGTCGTATCTGAAGGAGCTGGGCATCAGCTCACGTTTGGATCTTCTCAGCTTCTGGTACCTGCAAAGCTCTCAGAAGATGCTAAGAAGACAACTGCCCGGTAGCCAGGGGTTAGGAGGCAAGATCAAATCATGATAAAAGTCAAGTGAGATGATGAGTGATAAGAGAAGCCCTAGACAGTAGATGAGGTCACCAGGGAGATGGGTTGGGATAAAAGGAAGAGAAGGCAAAGGACCTCCAATGGGTAATGACTAGGTGAGAGCAGATGAGCTTTCAAATGACAGCCTTGGAGCAGGACAGAAAACAGACAGCACAATGCCAGGAGCCAAGGGACGGGAAGAGACAGTGGCCACTGTGCATGTACTGCTCAGGGTATAATTGAATGAGGGGGAGGTTGGGAGCAGGAGATAGCTAAGTTTGTAGGGGTGGGGGAAGTGTTTCATCACTAGTCTTTCCTAGGATTATGATATGCCCCTTTCCTCTCCATCTATGACCCCAACATATCATTCCCCCCCTCACTGGCTGCCAAATCAATCAGGGGTCCTTTTTTCCTGTTTATCTCCCACTTAATCTTTCTACTACTTCAAATTGACTTTTCGCTCCATTTCATCCTTATTAAATACCATGTCTATTTTTATTTGTCGTATCAATCAACAAAATGGTTGTAAAATTAATCTTGTCACAGAAAGATCCTACCTCTCTTCTCACTGTAGTAAGCTCAAAAATGTGAGGCCTTCATTCTTACGTTTCTCACTGATGCTTTATCCTTAAAGAATGGATGATCATGGTAGCCTTTGCTCATGCAGCCATGGGAAGGAAAGGCCGCTTCCAGGTGAATATCCATGACTCTCACGTAAGTGAGAATTCTGTCTGAACGCTTGTGCAGAGAAAGGAAAAAATCATGCTTGAATGTCTTTCTACTTAGTAGCAATTTCAAGCATAGGACTCAGAGTTGGTCAGATTTGAACACAAAGTTTGGTTTCTCAACTTTCCACCTGTGCAGCCTAAGACAAAACCCTGAATTTCTCTGAGACTAATTTTTTATTTATAGCTGAAGTAAGGATAAAGAAACATTCTCCAGGGCTGGAGAGATGGCTCAGTATAAGAGCGCTGGCTGGGAATTGAAGACCCGAGTTCAATTCCCAGAACCACATGGCAGCTAACAACTGCCTGTGACTCCAGTTCCTCATACAGACATAAATGTAGGCAAAACACCAATGCACATAAAATAAAAATAGATTAACTATAAAGGATACATTCCCAAAATATGGTTATGAAGTATTTTCTGCTTGGCAAAGTGCCTGGATGACATTAAGCAATATGTTTATTATAATAATCAGTATAGCTAAACACAAAAGAGAAGGGTTGGGCCTTTGAGTATAGCTCAGTGGAGTTTCAATGGAGGATTCATGAGGTGCAAGGCTCAATCCAGTGAAGGGAGAGAGAAGAGAGGGGTAGAAAGAGAGAGGTGGAGGGAGGGAAGAAGGGGAAAGGGAGATGAAGAGAGAGAGAAAGTCAGACAGAGACACAGAAGCAGATAGACACAGTCAGGCAGAATATACCAGAATACCAGAAATCATTTCTCAAAATTTACCTTTAAACCTCAAATATTTACTTGGAAATCTCTACACCAGCCACTCGAAAGAGTATCTCAAACCGTCATACTTTTAAATGTGTTCAATATACATTGTTCCTTGTTTGGTCAACATCATACTCTTCCAAAAAAAAAAAAAAAGTTTGCTGAAGTTGCTTCTTATAACTTGATTCTCTCAAGGTTTTACTAGAATCGAAAGAAAAGCAGGTAACAAGGTAAGTTAGAAAATAAGAGAAAGGTCGAAGGAGAGATGTAGTTAGGTTTCTTTAGAATCATGTTTGTAGACAAGACAAACATGCAACCCAGGGGCATCCTGGCCCACCAGTTCCCTCACGAAGAGCACAGGATGGACAATGAACGTGTACTCCATTCATTCATTGTGCCAACAGAAAATGTCCAAATGCTTAGCAAAAGACCCAGAGCTAAGATCAAACCCCAGTGGATTTCAAACTCCCATCCTGCCAGGTACAGCCTTGACTAATTGCCTAAAGTAGAAAAGACTCAACAAGTTCAAAGTCCAGAAGAGAAGGGACAATCCACGCGTGGAATTTCCGCAGCTTGGTGTGCATAGACTATGAGGTGTTTGTTGTCTGACTTTTGTCAGTGGGTTGACAGCAGCAAGCATCACTGAGAAAGGCACTTACAGTCAGTGTGCACACGCTCACCTGTCTTTTCTGTTTTGTAAATCCTGCCAGAAACCTCATAAGGAGGAGTCTTATCATATCCTGCTGAACCTACAACAGATGGGGGAATGTGTCCCGGTCCTGTTGTATAAGTGCAAGAAGCAGGCCTCCAGCAAACACTCAGGACACCACCCTGCATATAAAGTCAGCTTTGGGCTTTAAAGTAGGGGAAAAAAAAAAACATCTTCTGGAGTTTAGACATACTACATCCTTATTTACCCAAGCCTACGGACTCTTTGAAGGTCATGACAATCTCAATAAATCAAGTGTGAAACTATCTTTCTCTCCCTAGCATCTTTTGTTTGTCTTGATTCAAGCTGTTCTGCAAAGCAGTATAGATAGCCAGGCAATTTTCTTTTCTCCAAAACTAATCTTCGCCACCACCTCTCCAAGTGCAGGGGATCCCACATAATTGACCCTCCAGAATTTTCAGTAAATTAATCACTCTGAATTCTAAAGCTCAGCAAAAAAAAAAAAAAAAAAAAAAAAAAAAGAGGCACTTAGTCCCTCCCAAGAACAGCAGCTATCTTTGGCAGCAAGAGAATGCTTTCCCTCCCTGACAGACAGGCCTCTGAGAATAGCGACAAGGAAGCAGTGGGTCTGTTATTACCTCTGAGGTCAGCTAACACTGGTGGCATGGAGACCCTGAGGAAAAAGGACATGCCTTCCTCGGAAGATGTTTCCTAGCCTTGTGCTTATTGTTTTATGGAGCCCATTGTGTTTTCAAGGACACTTTTATGTACCTAAGGAACTTTTGCTCTTTTGTAGCTTGTAATGAATGTTCACTGTGGCACACACAACACTGACTAGCCAAGCACTGGATTCCTGCTCTGTTTACTGGATGGGGGCCTTTGTTTTGCAGCAATGGGGACTGAACTCACATCTTTGTGCATGCTAGGCAGACACCGCATCACTGAGCTATACGCTCAGCAGGGTTTACTTCTAAACATACAGGATCTAATCATTTTGTGCAAAGGGCGTATATTCCTTTTGAAGTTCTAAAAGCAATAGGCCGTAAAGACTCTATCCATTCGTCATAACTTACTATGTCTTTATTTGTTTGCTTGCTTCTTATATGTGCATGTGTTCACGTGGGTGCATGTGCACGTGTGCATGCATATACGTGGAGGCTAGAGGTCAACCTCAGATGTCATTCTTCAGGCACTGCCCACCTTTTCTTCTTGAAAGAAAGTTCTCAATTGGCCTGGAACCCACCAACTAGACTAGATTAGCAAACCAGTGTAGCAAGCCAGGGGGGATCCACTTGTCTCTTAACTCAGTGCTGGCATTAAGGGCACACACTGTAAACCAGACTTTATACATGGTCCTGAAGGCTGAGTTGAGGGCCATGTGCTAGCAAGAAAAGCACTGCAGCAGTTGAGCCATCTCCCTAGCTGTATCTTTAAACCATAAATATTATTGTCTTAAAATTACGTACATGAAAAAAATCTAAAAAATAAACTTAAATTAAGTTAAGGCTGGCAAAATGGATCACAAGGGTAAGGCTGCTGAGCCTGAGGGGCTGTGTCCAAACCCCTATGGTAGAAAGAGAGGACATAGTCCTGCAAGTTGTCCTCTGACCTCCATACATATGCATCATGGCAGGTTCATGCCACCATTCCCTGCCTCAATTACATCAATTATGCACTCACAGACAGACAGACAGACAGACACACACACATATACACACACCACACACAATTTTTTTAATAAATGTTTATAATTTTTGGAGCATTTATCATATGGACAGCTCTATTCAAAAGGTCATATGTTCTATTGCTATTATAATCCCTGCAGAATTATGAAGCTATTATTAGCATTTACTGATTAGAACATGATTATGTAACTTGCTGAAATTATTTGCATGTTTTATTGTCAGACTAGGTCTTGTACAGCCCAGGCTAGTCTCAAATTCACCTTGTAGCCAAGGATGGCTCTACACTAAAGTTTCTCTTGTCTCTCTCTCTTTCAAGCACTGGGATTACAGGTCTATGCCACCGCATCAGGCTTAATGGGTACTATTTTTAAGGCAAGGCGATGGGCATTCGAGTGCTAGTTATTGGTCCAATATGTGATAATGCCAAGTTGCCCCCGATGATTTGTAGAAGCCACCCGGGAGTTAGAAGTAAGCAAAACCTGCAATTTCCAGCCCAACTATGTTTACCTGCAAGGCTCAAATTCCACAACAACCATAAAGTCAAAATATTGTTCTGTTGACAGCTGCAGCCAATATCTAACCAATGCCAAACCCAAAACGAAATGGGTCAGTACATTTGATGTGCTCACCCATAG
The DNA here is from genome assembly GCA_907169655.1 of Acomys percivali. NCBI lineage: Eukaryota > Metazoa > Chordata > Mammalia > Rodentia > Muridae > Acomys > Acomys percivali. The sequence continues at coordinate 48,786,187 of OU015745.1, read as the reverse complement.
CCACCGTTTCAAATTGCTTTTGGCTCTAGGTTCCTGGGGGTAATATATTACAGAGAGTAGTTTTGATGTGTAAACTGCTGGATGTTGTTTCAGACCCATCCAAAATACATCAGCACTGCGAATAAATTTTATTTATTTGTCAACTCTGCACACCTTTTGCAGAATAAACAACCTTTCTTAATAGTTATTGCAGGCTCCAGAGCAGCAAACATGGCAGGTGGCTGGTGCAATCCCAACTTAAAATAGGCACCATATTTTCTGCAACCTGGACATTGAATGATACTTGAGGATATAAAGAAACTCATTTTCCATAATAATGAAAGGGTCTTTGAGACTAGGTCTGCATGATCCTTTTATTAACCACCTAACTGCAACACACAGCTTATGTTTCTACAACCAGGCCCTCTTGATTTTTTAAAATTTCATTTTCTTGTTTCAAAAACCAACACATAAAAATTTGTTGTCTTACTTTTTTTTTTTTTTGCTATCTTGGTTTTTGTACATATCTCTGTGTGTAAACATGTGGTGAGTGGAGATTGACATCCAGTGTCTTCCTCAATCTTTCTCCACCTCTTTTAGAGAAAGGATCTCATGGAACCTGGAGGTCACTGGCTGGCTAGACAGGCTGGGCAGCAATCCCCAGAGATCTCCTTGTCTTTGTAGTCTCAGTGCTCCTACTATAGGCGCATACTGCCACTCCTGGACTTAATAAAACAAAAGCAACAACAGCAAGGAAAACCATGGGCTCTAAAGGTTCAAACTCGGGTCTTGATGCTTACATAGCAAGCACATTACTTCCAGACCCATCTCCCCAGGCCAAAATATATTTATTTTCTAAGCAAAAGCAGTATGTTTATTTTCTTCTGGCAGAACCTTACAAGCCCTGCGACACATGCTGCGTGCCTCTAACGTGGAGAAACCAGTGCTACAAACCACCTGATACCAATCCCCTAGCAACACCTGTGTCTCAAGGACAAGCAGTTTCCTTCCCGTGGCTCCTCATTTTCCTATGCTCTTGAGAAAACAGGAGATCGCCATCTCTTGCCAAAGCTAGCCTTAGTGGACTCCAGACAGACCCACAGGATAGTTTCTGGAGCAACACAGAGCTCTGGGAAAGATCAGCCATCTGGTGGGGATTGGGTGGAAGTGGTAGGAAGCCCTGCTTAGTGCGTGAAAAGAAGAAAAGGACATTTCACCCAGAGCTTAAGCGCATAGCGTGCTCAGAGGAAAAAAGTCACTGGGTAGATTCTTGGGTGTTCATAAAATCCCTCTTTGTGGAGTTTCTTCAGGTGTTGAGGTTTCTGAATGTGAAGAAAAGATTTTGAGGCATGGAAGATGCTGACAAAGGAACCTCAGAAGAGTCATATCTTGACTGGATTTGTTATTCTCTAAGCTTTTCTAATAGATACAAATTGTTTAAATACTACAAAATATTCCAAAGCCCATCTTGTTAAATAAATGGCTAAAGTTTGATATATTTGAACACCTCTTGTTAAAGTAGCTAAAATTGGATGTATTCAGACACATCTGCAGCCTTGGCTTAGAGACAGAGATCTAGAGTTGAATTAAGGGTCTCTGTACTCCATATTTATACCAGTTCCTGTTAGCAATGAGGCTAAACAAACACATCTGTATAATTCCCAGTCTTTAGGTACTAAGCCAGGATGTGTTATGCTGATCATCCTCCACATGCCCTTTCCATTATAAATATGTAATAGCATTGCTAAAATCTGAAAAAAAAATATGGTGACTTCAAAAAATGAAGAAGAAATTAATTCATAATAAAAAATTGAAACATTGCATTTTACTGGTTATGGTGGCACACATCTTTAATTCCAGCATTCAGGAGGCAAAGGCAGGTAGATAGATAAAAGACCTAGGCCAGCCTGGTATACATGCCAAGCTCCAGGCCAACCAGGCCTACATAGTAAGACACAACCTCAAAACAAGCAAAACAAAATAAAAACATTATGTCTTAGGTCTGATTACATACCAGAAGCCATAATGGGGTGTGCACCACCTTCATCAACTTCTGTGGACTTCAGAAGAATTGGAACATACACAGAATGCTGTCTGTTCTTCTGCTTTCTATTTACCATTGTGCAAGGTAACTCTTATAAAGGCAAACATTTAATTGGGGTTGATTTACAGTTTCAGAGGTTTAGTCTGTTATCATCATGGTGGGAAACATGGCAGCATGCAGGCAGACATGGTACTGGAGGAGCTGAGACTTCTACCTCTTGATCTGACAGCAGCCAGGAGTAGACTGTATTTATTTCACTCTGGGCCTAGCTTGAACATTTAAGACCTCAAAGCCCCACATCCACAGTAACACAATGTGTCCAGCAAGGCCACATCTCCTAATAATGCCATTCCTTATGGCCAAGTCTACAGGGAGCCTTATCTATTCAAACCACCATATTCATCTATCTATCATCTATCATCTTTCTATCATATTATTTAAATTATACATAAAATAATCATATGCTAGTTTAAACTGATTTCTGGTATGACATCTAAAAGTCATCCAGAATTCAGGAAAACATCTCATTTATGACCCTTTAATTATAATGATGATATTATAACCATATGTATCCTAAAAAGCCTCTTGTGGCTCTGCCCCAATTATTCATAGAAACACCAAGCTGGTCCTCATCAGTCCTTCCCCAGTGTGGTTCCTACAAGGATACCCTGCTCTTTCCTCCTTCCTAGATGCATTCTTCATCCCTTTTAGAGCACAGAAGAGTGGCCCCTTGCCTTTGATGTAGTTTCCCCCAGCTCTGCAAGATGAACAAGATAATTCTACTTCTAAATTTCCACTGTTTCCAGTGTTCACAGTATTGATTTTTAAAAGTTGCACATGAATTTCCCAAAAAATCAACGGAAAGCTACTTACAAGCCATTCTTTCACTCTTTCTATAGACTCAGTGTGGATACACTTGAGGACTACCAGTGAGCAAACACAGGCAAATCCTTAGAGGGATGTGTTATGTGCTTTTCAAATTTAGAAGAATATACATGTGGAGTAAGACAGACTGCACCCAAACTCTGAGCCACCATAGTACCCCAATGTGAATTCATACCAGTTCCTCCTCACAAATGCCTAGTGATTTTGCTCCGACTCACTTTGACCATATTGGAATGTGTCTCAGAAGTGAGTGCATCTACTTTTGCTAATGCATTGGCTGTTTCTCAAATCACAGTATATTTATTCTACCTGGGTCAGAACCAACTGGAGATACTGGTGCATAAACAAGATAAAATAAAATTTAAAAACTAATGCTGAGCATTGTCCCTTCAAATCTCCACTGTGATGAACGCTTCTCCATATAATACACCTCAACTTCACCCATCAACCAATCATTCAGTCTGGTAGCATCATTGCAGGACTATTGAGCCATGATTTCCAGAATGGAATTTGGCCCTTCCATATTCAGTGAAGAATCCAGCCAAATATGCTAAGACCACCTCTAGTTGCAACCTTACACACCTCCATTCCACAAACTGCAGGAGCATCAGGCAGGCAAAAGTAGACCAATGGTGGTGACTGACATGCACTAGCAAGCTTCTGTAGTGGGCTCTGTTCTTTAGTCATCACGATTTTATTTCAGTTATGGACCATTTTGCTGTGCAATACTTAAGATTTTCCCCTACATAGTCAAATTACACACACACACACACACACACACACATACACACACACCACACACTATTGGATTCAGTCACAGGTAATCATTTTTTTTTAAGTATGTGCACATTTCCTACTCTATCTGTAACTTTGTTGGGCAACCACCATTGTTCATAAGAAGTTAAACCTCTCACAATCCCGGCAACTATATGAATGGAGCGTTTAATCCTTCAGGCAATGCACTGGGTATTTCTAAAACATTTTCTTATTTAAACCTCCTGGGGACTTGATGGAGACAGGCAGCACTCTTGCCATTCTCAGAAAAGAAAACTAAAGCTTAGCAAACGGCCTTCGCTTTTATAAGCAGAATAGTCAAGTGTGCATCCTAACTCTGCTGCCCTTGTGATCTTATTTGGGATAGGAGGCAATGTGGGTCCAAAAGGAGACAGTCACCACAAACTTAGAGTTCCTGGAACATGCGGAATGAAATGAGGGCGAACAGGAACTGTTGACTGGATGGGCTCAAAGGCAAGAGCTAGTGCTGGTGGGTACCGGAGATGTGGGGTTGGGTCTCCTTCTTGGAAGGAGAATGCATATAGCAACTGTGAATGAATATTTGGGGATGGAGGCTGAGAAAGAGGCAACATTGGGCTATACACACAGGAAAAGAATCCCATGAGTAAGTTACCAGTGGAACATTTGACTAAGGGGCTTATGGGAGAATCAGCTAGAACCAAATGCCAGAGAATCCCACACAGCCACCTGCACCGATGCCTCATGAATTTCATGCAAACAACTCTGATGAACCTCACAGAGGCCTGTTTCTTCTGTTCTCTAGCTCAGGCAATCAAAGCCTGTGAGTCATGTCCTGGCCACCTCACATCTATCTGACGCCAACTGTCTAGAGACACCCAAAGAGAAGGTAGTTGAAAGACGCAATTACCTATCTTTCAGGTTTCACACCAAGCAGGGTGACAGTTGGTAGGAGATGTTATGGAATTTATGCTCTGTTTGAAGGGTCATCCAGTAGAATACAGCTAAAGGAAGATTATATAATCCAATCCAGTACCATGAGCAAAAACCAGCTAGAATGGGGTCCATGGCTAATCTATATCTGCCTCTAGGTGAGCAGGGGAGCACTGAACTTCTTGTCCTCGTTTCCCTTTGGTTCCCGAGGGCTGCCCATGCTATTTCTTCTTCCTGATTCCACACTGTAAAGAAATGGGCTGCCAGCTTCCCACAGAGGCCTGCTTGAGAAAGAGGAGCAGGCAATTCTGAAATGCACCAGGACTACATGAGAACGGGAGCCTGTCATGCCTCATGTGACAAGGTGCATTGCTCACTCGCCCAGAAGAGCTTCATAGCCTCTAGTGAAAATTATCAATAAAATTCAACATAACCTGGAAGGTGGAAGACCCAAAGAAATTCATCACATCTATGCATTACACTAAGGGCCAACCTTTCACCCAGAAGCACCATGTATAACGCAGCCATGATCATCACAGCTCTCAGAGGCGGACACCACAGGCATCCCCTTTTGTAAATGTGATGATTGAAATAGAATGGTCCAAACACCTGGCCATCCTCTGTTCAAGCACGGTTGTTATGCCAGGAAACAACTATGACTTTTCCAATTTGCTTGCGTGTGATAATCAGGTGTGGTAATCAGGTGTGGTTAATGGAGACCTACCCCCAGGTGAGTTGGGTAACCCAGGGCTGTTAGCTGTTTCTGAGGACGGCCCCGCCTACACAATTCTGTGAGCCTACAAATGGTGCAAAAGCAGTGCACTTTCAGAAGAAACCATGCTCACACTTTTGAATTTTACCTTTTCCCCAGGCAGCTTTATGTGGGGAATGCCTACTATAACTGCCTATGGTGGGCACAGGGGCACAGTTGCAAGTCAGCCCTGCAGGCACCAGGAGAAAGAACTGGTGTCCTACAGCTACGGTGTCATATGGTGCTTGGTTTGCTTTAAATGCTTCAACGCATCTCAATGTGTGTCATCTTCAACTTCTGATGGGTTTGTCAGGGAAACTAACCCCACCTGAAGTAAAGGAACGTCTGTACAGGAAGGATAGCCCTATCCAGCATCTACCACCCCCTTGAACGCATCAGGGACGCTCTGAGCCACACCTTTCACACCCAGTAGTACATATTTCCCTTCCCCCAACCTCACTGTCACTCATGCGCTCCAATCTTTCCGTGAAATTTCCACAAGTAGGTACCGGGTCTTTTCCATGGCACAGGCCATGTTTATTAGAGAAGCATCTACATATTTCTTGGCTGTGTAACAAATATAATTCTGAACGCTGTGAATTATGTTCTTAACTATTTTTTTTTTTGTAAAGTATTTCTGATCAGGTTTTGAATGTACTGTTCCTGTAACACCCTTTTTTCTCTCATAAGTGCTGTGGTTTTTATTACCCAATTTTGCATAGCACAGTGATTTTTTTTTTTTAGAAACACATATTTTGTGTTAAAGCATAACTATTTGTAACTTGGACAAGGTCACATACTAAGTAATAGCTTAGTAGGGATTTCGACATGAACTGCCAAGGAACTCAGACTAGTGTCTGAACTTCCATAGTTTTTTATGCTTTGGCATATATGATCTCTTTTAATCTTCACAGCAGCCATAAGAGGGTTTTTGTAATTTCTTTTTCTACAGTTTGAAAAAAAAATCAAGATTCAGAAACTTGACAAAGTAAATCGTGGATGACATTAACCATAAGTGGCAGCTTTGAAGTTCACATGCAGGCCTGTTTTCTCTGAAGAGATGGTGCAGCCAGGATTCCAGGAGGCTCTAGAGGGTCCTAGAGGTCATCTAAAGAGATGACACCACCGGTCAACTCAAGCCTGCATTCCCAGTGGTCCTCCCTCATAACTTGTAGGATGGTCTGCATTATCCACTAATCCATGCATTTTGTCTTATTCTCTCATTCCCACATCAAGCAATTTTTGAACACGTGGTATTTCTAACATTTAAGTCAAAGCTTCCCTCTATAATCTATGCCCCTTTATACTAGGGATGTTCTATAACTTATTTGTGTGCACGTGCGTGCACACGTGCAGGCATGCACATACACATATGTATACAGGTACGTGTGTAAGCACATATGTGTGCACAAACACAAGTGTATATGTACAGGTGAAGCCAAAGGATAAATGATCAATTTGAGCACCATCCTTTAAGAGCGATCCATCTTTTCTTTTTTGTTTATCTTTTTTATTTTTTTTAGACAAGTTCTCCCATTGGTCAGGGCACTTATCAAATAGAGTAGGCTAGCTGTCTAGAAAGCTCCAGGAGTCTGCCTGGTGCTTAGGTCCTCCTCCCTGAAGGCAAGTGCTCTCCACACTGGGCCCTCTCCGTAGGCTGGAGTACCCATACTAATAGCCCCTCTTGTCTCCCATCCTTCTTGTTCACCACTAGCAGTTCTGCCACAGTCATTTCCCACGTGCTCTTTGGTCATTTTCCTAATGGGATGGTGAGCTCAGGAAGATTACTAATGCACCTTTTTTTTTCTTTCTATGTGTCTTCAGCATTCAGCGCCATACCTGACGAATACTAGGTGCTTTATAAAATGCTTGACTAGCTACCACTGACTTTCAACATGGCGTAAGATACAAAAGAAGTACAGAATACAGAGAGTATCTTCAGTTTAGACAGGCATCTCTCGAAAAAATATAAAGTTTTAACAGTTACTGAAATTCCTCAGCTAGGAGAATAGGTCCCTGCAGTGCACACACAGGAGGGCTATAAAGAAAAGGTAGCTGACAGCTGGGAAACTGATCCACAGCAGCGTCTGTAAACGGATCATGAAACAATCAGGTTGCTTGGTCTTTTATTTGTTTCTGGATGGAGTCCCAGGCAGGGAAGATAACCTTCTCCTCAGAACAATGTGGTGCGTCATATGTAAATGTAATGAGATGATGAATTATTCCAGTGTCATTATGCCCACGATTTATGGGGAGACTGTATCTGCTAAAAGCCCAGGCTGAAAGAATATTGATTTCACTTTTACTGAGACAGCCACTTAAAACTTTTTTTTTTTTTAAGACAGAAAATGATTGTTTTGAAGACCAACTTCAAAAAGGCCGGTTTCAGACCATTTGGTGCGGGTGGGGTGGTGTGGGGGGGGTGGGAGGAAGCTGTGGGGCGAGATGGATCCTTTCAGAGCTGGCTGGGCAGAATGAGGCCCCCATGCCCTGGTTCTCCTGTGACACCCTGTGGCTCTCCTTTGCAGCTCCTTAATACCAGATTCACTGCTAGGACCTTCATAGGTCCAGAGCCAACTTTTATTTCATGCTGGCAAATGATTTTCTGACTTTTAGTCCTGTTACTCAATTTATTTTGAAATCCAGAAGAAGAAGTCGACACTACTTGGTGGTCGGGGTAGCACTGGGAAGGAGAATGATCCTTTCCCTTCAAGGGGAAGAAAAATTGTTTCTGTTATACTATTAAGTACACTAGGCCTCCCCTAGAATATGGGAGATTGGGCGTGTTGGGTTTCCAGAAAGGGGGAAATGGTAGGAGGCTATAACATGGCAGGTTTTGATCGGTGCTACTTGAACAAATAGTCTCTCCTATACACTATGACATGTCTTTTTTTCCTGCCATGCAAAAGGATAAGCTAAAATTAATACAGGTGAAACCTTGGAGCTTAAAATCATGTCCATTTGATCCTCCCAATACAGTTAAAAGACCCTATTAACTGTCTTCCCTTACCAACAAGGAAACTGAGGAATAGGAATAATTAACACAAGACTATAAAAATGTGGGTGGGGGAATTCTCAGAAGGCTTCACCTAATAAAAGAAGAGCTACAGACAATTACTGGTTGCTGAGAGTAATTGAGACTGCAGAGAATCAGTCCTCTTTGGGGAACAGCCCTCTCAGAAGCTAGCAAATCTCAGGAGGCCCACCCTAAATACCTATGAGCACCACTAAATGATCTGGGCAGGTCATATTTATAGACTTAAAAACACACAAACATAAATGTGTGTGTGCAACAATTATACTTTCAAAATAAGAGGCCATGAATTTGAAGAGTGGGAGGGAGGTGAGAGGAATTGGAGGGACAATAGGGAGGAGGAGTATGATGTAATAATAGTTTTCATATATGAAAATCTCAGATATGTAAATTTAAAATTGTTAAAAAACAAAAAACAAAAAAAACACAACAAGATAGCATTTGGCTGTGAACTTGCTTTGTAGCCCAGGCAGCCTTTAAACTTACAATTTTTCTACCTTGGCCTCTCAAGTAGCAGGAGTTACAGGCCTGCATCACTGTGGCTGCTCTTATCATGATTCAGTAGATTAATTTAAAATAAATCTCTCCTCATCTGCTTTATGCCATGAGCATAATTTCCAGAGACCTTGCCTTTAAAAGTGAGTGCAATCATCTCTGTTTATTCCATAGGAGAAAGGAACCACAGAGCTCCTATGAAATGATCTCCAGGATGCCCTGAGTTGGACTGTGAATGGCTGAAGGCACAGTATAAACTGCCCTGCTGGCTATTTCTCCTACTTCTTTCAAATAAGTGGCCTGTTATATTACTTTCTAAAGTCCTTTCTAAAATGGCTGTGCAACGGCTAACTCTCCGCACATACCATGTTTCTTTTTCCAGTAACATAAGCCAAGGATCTACATACTACATTTTCCTAACTTTGTTCTCTCCTCTCCAGCCATGTGAGAGCAGAAATTTGTCTGCATTGCTCAACAACACATGCCCAGAGCACAGACTCCTTTTTGGTTCCTCTTGGTAAATGCCCAGTAAATGTCAAATGCATGCTTGTAAGCCCTAAGCAGGCATTTCTCAATATTATCCACCTCTTGGGAGTTCCTGATGACATTCAACAAAAGCGATGCATTTCTTTCAGGCTTTCTTGCAACTATCTAAGGCAATGTGGCCACATTAAACAAGTGGTTAAAATAGAAGCTGAACATTTAGTAACCTCTACGTTTGATTTCTATGGTGTCTGTGGCACATTATCCCAAATGTGGTGGTTTAAAACAATATATTTTTATTCTTTTATAGGTTGAGAGCTCAGAAATTTGAACTTGACGTCAATGGGAGGTTTCGGAGGGTTAGGAGGGCAGCAGTTACTCTGGGTGCTCAAGTGAGAATTAATTTTTTTTCACTCTCATTTCTAAAGCTTCATGATTTGACCCTTTTCTGTCTTTTCAAAAACAGTATGGACCCTTACTTCAACTACCACCTTTGGCCTCTGAGTCTGCTTTGGAGCATCCTCCACCATCCGTCTCTTATAAGAACTCTTGTGAAGAGACAAACTCATTTTAATAGCCTTAGTTTAAGCATGTCTATAGAGTCTCTTTCCCAAGTTCATGTGCCCTAATAATTAGGACATAGTTGTTTGGGGGAACATTACACAGTCTTCTGGAGATCATATCTGAACTCAGCAAGTACTGCAGGGAACTCAAGGTCCTATTTGGGTCATGAGGAAGAGCTCCCCAGAAAGAGACAGAGTAAAGCAATCAGACACTCAGTTTTGCCTGGCTCACGCAGTGTGGCCGAAGTTAGGTTGCTTCACTCACAAGCATAGGTCTCAAAGGCCTTACACTTCTCGTTAACACTAATAAGGGCACCCATCTAGCAAGGTCGGCTGGGGAAACATATGTGGTCTAGTCATTACATTGTCTCCAAGCAAAGATGGACAGCTATGAGATATGTGAGCACAGTTGTTCTTTGGCCACCCAATCCAAGTCAACCTTCATCTGCCTACAGACATATGGTCTAGCCAAGTCAAGTTCACGCAATCCTAGCTCTGACCATCACAAATGGCTAGCTGACCTGCAGACCCTAAGGCATAATAAATTACTACTCTAAGCTTGCTGAGCCTGTTATACTAAATGTGGTATACTAAAGCTGGCCCCCCCAAAAAATAGCATCAAAGCATGCTATAAACATAAAGTATAAACAACCCAAGATATCTGCAGCTCAGTTGTGAATTATCTCTTCACTTCATCTCAGTGCAGCACACATAAACTAGTGGTATGCAAGATCATTTAAAAATAATGGGAACTTTAATAAAAATTCAGTAAAAATACATTCAGGGCAATGTATACTAGAAAACTTGGTTTTCTTTCTGAGCAGAAGTCATGTAAAGTTTTTGTGCAAAATCACTAAATGAAAAAAGTGTCACACTTAGAAATATAAAATAACTAGTAGGATTGGTTAAGCATCACAGGAAAAGCCTGAGGAACTTGGGAATTAATGTCTGAGGTCAGAGAAACATGGCGGCATCACGCTTGTGCTGTTTAACCCTTAAGCAAGGCACCTCACATGAGCATTAGGCAACCTTGGAGAATGGTACCGCGAAGAAATTTCCATTCTAAGTCTGAGGCAACAAGACTTACACTAGACGTGTACTGCAGAGATGATGAAAGAGTTTTGTCCAGTGATTCAATTCTGCGGCCTACAGGCGTCTGTATGTGGCACGCATGTATGCAGTCATACATCTCTGAGTGTTTACACAGGCTTTTATCTGAGGATCTCATTACCCTTCATGGGCTGTAATTAAACGCCACAATACCCGTGATGAAACAGCTATTATTTTAGAAGGGTAATTGAGACACTTAATCAAGGCTCCTTAAACAGTGAGGCAATGCGCCTCAGGACAGACAGGAAGCTCTTATCTAAGCTGCAAACAGAAGCCTAGAGCCTTTCTCCCTGCTTCTGACTCTTACCACCTCACCACACAGCCTGAGGGAGCAGAAAATTACCTCCTCTAACTCGAAATAAGTCTCTCCTAGACTTCCCTGGCTGTGATGTAAGGAAAGCGGTTGCTTGCCTTTCCCCGCCTCTTTCCTGTCATGAGTAAGTTAGTTCCTGTGCTTCCCACAGAGAGGATCCCAACAAAGGCCTTTTCAGAAAGATCTACCGGTGACACTGAGGCAAACGCTGAGGAGCTCTGCTGTTGGGGAGCATTTGGATCCTTATCTGAAAAAGCTTTATCAATGTCAGCAGGCTAGAAGCCGTGTGCATTCTCTGCCAGGGCAATGGTCCATGGCCAAGCATAACCTTTGGCTCATATGGACTTCCTGGAGCCTTGGGTTCAAATCCTGTCAGGTCAGCCTGCGCCTTTCTTCTTCCACGTTAGTGTAATGGAGCAGAAGAGTTAACCCTGTAGGATTCCTTGGCTAAGATTTGTGGAAATCAAACGCCTAATTTCAACATGCTGGGCTGTTGCTACTTTGAGGAAAGTTGCTGAGTTTACCTTGGAACCCCAGATCAAAGCTGAATACTGCTAGTTAAGCACCTCTTTAAAAGAACTTATAATATTTGCTTTTGGAAACATTAGCCAGGATTTTTAATAGCAGCTGTGCATGAATGTTCTCTAGCGTCTTAGGTTAGTTGTCTTGTATTATGTATGCGTTCTGCACTGAGGCACACATGCAAACATGCTCACACACATACATATATACACATACATACATACATACATACATACATACAGATAAACACATTCACATACATGCACATATACAAAAACACACACTAATAAACATATAGGCAAACACACATATACATACATTCACACATACAAACACACATGTAAACATACACACAAACATACTCACATAAATACACAATCACACCACAGATAAGCAAGCACACACATGTCACATACCTATATACACATATATTCACTACACACATGAATGCATATATATGTATGCACACAATCACATACATGCGCACACAAATGTATACATACAAACACATAGGCAAATACACACACATACACACACACACACACACACACACACACACACACCCCACCTTTGAATTGTTCTTTGTTGCTGATTGTATGAGACAATGTCTCCCACTGACTCTGCAGTCTTGACTGACCTCCCACTCCCAGTCATCCTGACTAAAACTCCTGTGTTCTGGGCTTTTGAGTATGTGCCACCATACATGGCATTGAATTATTAGCTTCTCAATTTAAACATTTCTGAGAACTTCATACGTGAAATGTTCACCCCTCACTCTTCCTCCAACACGTCCCATGTCCTTCCTTTCTCAAATTTATGCCCTCTTTTTGGTATAGGTATGTATATACATATATGTGTATGTATATTACACATATACACATGCACATGCACATGGGTGTACACACACACACACACACACACACACACACACACTTAGGATTAGATAACCTATTAGAGGCTCATCCCTGGAGTAAACTGTCTCTCCCTCCCTCAGCAATCGTTGACTACCAGTAGCTCTTCATTTAGGGGTAGGGCCTTGAGAAACTTCCTTCATCTACATAGCCATGTGGATTTGTGTGAACATTTTTCAGGTCTTGTTGAAGATCCTGTGAGTGTAGCATCCCCGTCATATCTAGAAGACACTGCCTCAAAGCAAGTATTCTGGTCCTTTGGCTCTTCCAATCTTTCCACCCTTTCTTCTGCAATACTTCCTGAGTTTTAGGTATAAAGATGTATTAGAGGATGCAGGGGATGGGATAGCAATTGAGATGTAATATGAATGATTTTATTTTTCAATAAAAATATTATTCAAAAAAAGATGTATTATAGATATTAATAATTATAGCTATCTGGTATTTGACAAAACAAAACCAAAAACAAAAACATATACTGGAGAAAAGACAACATATTCAACAAATGATGCTGGGAAAAATAGATGTCCTCATGTAGAAGTGAAGTTGGACATATATCTGTCGTAATCTACACATTTTTTTTTTTTTTGCACAAAACTGACAAAGACTTCAATGAGAACCCTGAGGTTGCTAGAAGATAACGTGGTTAGAGCCTGACTGCAGGTGCAGGAAGGCCTTTCTGAACAGGGCTTCATTCACTCCCGAACTCAGGCCAACAGCTGACAGGTGAAACCTCCTAAAACTAAAAAGCAAAGAAAACAACCAACTGGGTGAAGAGGAATCCCATGGGATGGGAGAGACTCTTTGACAAGCGTACATTCAGTAGAGGATTAAATCCAGAATACACAGAGAACTCAAAAATAAAATAAATGTTAAAAAATTAAAAATGGGCAATGGATCTGAACAGGAAGTTCTCAAAAGAAGAAATTAAAATGCCTAAAAAATACCTTTTAAACGTTTCAACATCTTAACAATCAGAGAATTGCAAATTAAAACAACCTTGAGATTTCATCTCACCCCAGTCAGAACGGCTAAGATCAAGAAAACAACTGGCAACAAATGCTGATTAGGATGTGGAGAAAGGAAAATTACATTCCCTGTTGGAGGAATTGCAGACTGGTGCAGCCACCATGGAAATCAATGTGCAGAACAATCAAAAAGCTAAAAGCAGAGCCACCTTACGGCCCAGCGATACCACTCCCTGGCATATGCCCAAAGGACTTGACATCCTACTCCATAGACACTTACTCAGCCATGGTTATTTCCACTTTATTCACAATAGCTAGGAAATGGAAACAGCCTAAATGTCCTTCACCTGATGAATAGATAATGAAAATGTGCTACGTATGTATAATGAGGGTGGGGAGGTTATCTCTAGATAAATGGATAACAGAACCTAGATGCTCTGTGTGGGGTAGGGGAAAAAAGTAGGGGACCTCTCTGAGGAGGGATGTAGGTAATACAGAAGGAGAGGGAAGAGAGAAAGATAAATGACACTAAAGATATTTGGAAAGCCATAAAGAAATGTTCATTATTTTACAAGCTCACATAAAAAATGTGTGTGTGTGTGTGTGTGTGTGAGTATGTGTGTGTGTGTGTGTACGTGCACACACACGGACACGTGCTTGTGTTCAGTTTTAATACAGTTACAGCACTTGGAGAGATCACGCTTCACTCAGGGGGTATAGACTATGGAACCAACCCCAGTGCTAAGCATGGGAAATCTCCCTTTGAATTTTTGCTCAGAGGAGTTCAAGAGACTCCCAAAACAATATAAGATGTTGCTGTTGCCCTTGCTTGCTTCCCAGAACTTGAAGGTAAGACTCTATTGCTGAGGACACCACACACTTTGAGGAATTGAGCTGAGACTGACCTAAAAGCTTCCTCCGTGAGGACTAGATATCATAGCATTGAGAGGTATTGTGCACACTGCCAAGGGAGAAAGGTGGTTAATAGTCCATTGTAGGTGTAAAGCCTGCAGATGACAATCACCAGCTTCTAACCATATGATTTTCCTTGTTTTGTTTTTGTCGTTTTGTTTTGGTTTGAGACAGGGATTCTCTGTGTGGCCCTGGTTCTACTCGACCTCATTCATGTAGACCAGGCTGGCCCTGTACTCAGAGGCCCTCCTGCCTCTGCTTTAGGTGCTGGGGTTAAAGACGTGCTACAACATCCAGCTTTACATGTGTTCTCTGTATCCAAACATAGTCTGTCATATTTGCTTAGCAAGCTGTTTGTCCACTGAACCATTTTTCCAGCCTCATCAATAGTCTTTCCTTGCACCTTTCCTCTTGTTTCTTAGTCCTGTCCAAGGGTTGTCATCTTGTCTGCTTAATTCATTTTTTCAAGCAACAGGGATTAGTTTTTCTTCATCATTTTGATACATTTTCTATGCCATTAATGTTTACTCTTCACCAGACTCATTTTTCTATTATTTTTGGATATACCTGTCTCTTTTTTTGGTCAAGTAGAATTCCAAGCACATTACATTTCCATTGTTTTACACACACACACACACACACACGCACACACACACACATAGACACTCGCACATGCACACACGTACACACACACACCCTAGTATGTATGTCACATGATCTGATTAAGTATAAGAGTGAACTTTAGTTGTCCTCAAATTTCTAAACTGATATTCTTTTTGTTAAAACACACACACATAATTTGGTTGAACATGTGAGTTGCAACACAATATAATATTTCTCAGCATCTCTGGCTCTTACCACAGTCTGATGCTGAGAATACAGACACCAATGACATCAAGAGTTTTGTTCTGGGTCTTTCAGAAGATGGATTTCCTTTGTAGGTAGCAATGTAATATCGACTCTGCAGAGTGGGGGCCAGATGTGGAGCCAATGCTGAGACACATTGTCAGGCCAGCAGAGGGTATTTGTAGAGCTCCATCACCACAACAAAGGAGCAGATGGAATAGAGACTCTGCTGAGAGGCACTTGTCAGCAAATTTTAGAGAAACCTTTCTATTGCCCTTTAGGGAAGGGAAAGGAAAAAGTGGATATTGGAAAAGTATTAATATCATCTGCCACAGCTGTGTGTTGGCACCAAGAGATGCTACTGTGCAACCTTGAGTGACACAGACATGAGGACAAATCACACGTGCTCCTTTTAGTTCTTGTCTTCCAAGAGGATGAACCTGCCCTCTCCCCAACCTCTCCTCCCTCCTGGCTGGGGAAGGCAACATGGCAGGAGCCAGAAGTTACTTCTAACCACGTGATAAAAGAAACACATCAAAGATCGCTGGATGCAAGTAAGGCTACACAGAGAAACCCTGTCTCAAAAAAACAAAAACAAAAACAAAAACAAAGAACAAAGAACAAACAAACAAAAAAGATCGCTGGATTGCAGCCGCCCAAATGAAGATCAATCCTTTCATGACTCCTGACCGAAGCAAAAACCATGAAGGCCATTTCAATGCACCTTCTCACTTTCGGGGGAAGATCATGTCTTCCCCTCTTTCCAAAGAGCTGAGACAGAAGTATAATGTCCGGTCCATGCCCACACGAAAGGACCATGAAGTTCAGGTTGTTCAAGGACACTACAAGGGACAGCAGATTGGCAAAGTGGTCCAGGTATACAGGAAAAAAAATACTTCATCTACATTGAATGAGTGCAGTGAGAAAAGGCTAATGACACAACTGTCCACATGGGCATCCATCCCAGCAAGGTGATCATCACCAGGCTAAAGCTGGACAAAGACCAGAAGATCCTGGAAAGGAAAGCCAAGTCCTGACAAGTTGGAGAGGAAAAGGACAAACACAAGGAAGGAACGATCGAGAAAATGCAGGAGTAGAGGCCTCTCATACGCAGCTCTCATTAAAGACTGTTTAAGTAAAAGAAAGAAAGAAAGAAAGAAAGAAAGAAAGAAAGAAAGAAAGAAAACGAAAGAAAAGAAAGAAACACATCAAAGATGGCAGAAAAAAAAAGGGGTGCTCTGAGAAAGATTCTTGGTTAGACTCTTTTGAAGGAGCTTCCCTTGACCATGGCAGCTGAGGAGTGAGTGTCAAACATGGCGAAGTTTAAGTAGGAGAAATCTTCATAGAGTTCTTGATGAAAGACAATAAGAAAATACGGGTGGTAGTGAGAGATATGGGTAATGTTTTATTTGCCTGTACATTTTCTATTTTAGTTTTAGAAAGGAGTTTCCTATTATAAAGACTTTAAGAGGGTGCTTGTAATATTTTATCTTTCTTCAACAAAAATAGTTTTGCTTGTGAAATAAAGACAGATTTTGACAACCCAGAAATATCGAAACAGAAGGTTTGCAAGATTGGCAGCAGCTGTGTCAAAATCTATTTGGCAAATGGAGGCTGTACAAGAGAAGCCAGCTCTAAGAATTTCGTTGTGGTGAGTGCTCAGGAGAGGTCTGAGGACACCAAGAACATGCCACAGTATTTATTATCTCTCGCATATCTGAAGAATTCCTGCCTGACTCTTCCTGGCTTGGAAGCCTTAAGGAAGCCTTTGTGTCCATAATCCTGGAGGGTATTCTTAAGTTTTTATGATATTGTAACTACAAAGTGCTTCCATGCACCAGACACATGGTGAATATCCAATTAGTGCTGGCTATTATTTCTAGTACCTTTCAGCACTTGCCTCATTCTAGAATCTTAGCTTTCCTCATTTTATCATTTCTCAATGTTGAAAAGATTGACCTGGACTTGCCACTGAATTCTAACATCTTCAGAAGGTCTCTTGAGTTCAAGAATTCAGTTTCTGTTTTTAAAAAAATCAGTTCCTTTCTTTATGGGAACCTAAGTCTCAGAATTTCATAATATAGTTTTACAGGTAATGTCAACTACCTGTGCTGTAACCGTGTCATTGTTAACATTTGTTTCTATGGCAAACTGCACCAAACATAATGTATTCACACAATTATACTAATGTCATATAGTAGGCAATTAATTCTTTATGCCAAGTGCCTTGTGAGCCTCTTGGTCACCACCAGGTCAGGGCAGCTGTTGTTGCAGAGCATCAGCTTACCATTGTTAAGCTGTGAGAATTTGCATACTTCTGCTTAATTCGTATGCACAGCTGCTGTGATGCTTCGCCTTTCATCTTGGTTTACACCATTCATCTGGAATTTCTTAAAGCCAAACTATTCATAATAATGCTCTTGAAAGAACTTCAGGAGAACTGTTTGAGTTCAACATTTTAGCGGCGGCACCCTTCACTTGAATAAAGAGCTTCAGGGATCTGGAAGACACAGTTCTGACTGAAACGGGTAATATCATCCACATGGGCTAAATGATTGCAGAACACATTTTTATTACATTATAAATCTGCCAGAAACAACAACCAAAGGTCATCAATATCTTCCTTACTTTTTTGTTGGTTTAAAAAAAAAGGAAGGAGGAGTTGTCTTTGACTTTCTCATCTCCCAAACAAAGCCAGAATTCAATGTCATCACAGATATTTTCTGTCAGTTATGTTTTTTTCAGATAGGCTCTTGAGAGTTATAGGCTAAATGAGAGAAAAACACATAACCCTTTGAACCATCTTCAGGGGCCATGACTAACTGGTGCGACAAAGAAGTGACTTTATATAATATAGAATATAATAATAAATGACTTATTACAAAATGAATTTATACTGAAATCAAAAGAGGTTTGTCCATAGTCGTTTTTGAAATGGAGAACAGGAGGGGTAATAACAGCTGGAAAAAAAAGGTTACTTAGTATTCCTAACTTTGGCTTGCTTCTAACATCATTCATTTTCTTCAGCAAAGCTCTCAATGTCTTAGCACATGGGCCTCCTGATTATACGTGTCAGGATCTCATCCAGCTGGCAAATAAAAAACTAGTGATAGAAAAGGTCCATTTGCTGTACCACACAAGAAAAAGTCCAGCACTCAGGTATTTTGTTCAAGTATGCCTAGATCCAAGTTCTTAAGTGGCACCATCACATGAATATTTCAACACTGTTCTTTGTCAGTCTTGTCACGTCCTGTGGAAGGAAAGCCATAGAACTTCCAGTTGATGTCCAGGAGACAAACATCTGCACACAACTGTGAAATAATTTCTTGACTGGGATCACTGTAAATGTGGGTGTATTCCTTGAGCCAGTTCCCAGTCTGAATAAAAAGAGAGAGATAGCAGAACACCAACATTCTTCTCTCTCTTTTTCCTGGATGTGGACTACTATCACCAACAGTCCCACCCTCCCCCACCTATGATGAACTGTATCCCCCCCCCAAACTGTAAGACAAGGCAACTCTTCTCTTTCCTTAACATGTTTTCATCATGTATTTGATTCCAACAGTAGGAAAAATAACTAATACAGTCTCCAAAGGTGTACACCTGATGACGCCAAGCTTTTAGTCACTCAAATGATAGAGAACAATATAAAAATTACATTTCCACTAAATGTATAGAATTTGATACAGCAAGAGAAAATTAATACAACTCAATTCTGGTAAAATAGAGAGATGTTCATTATCCAGCTCTTTTCTCCAATGGAAAGCTATCTCTGCCCTTCCTCTTCTCGCCTCTTTTCAGGTTGCATGGTAGACAGAGTGGTGAGCCATCTTGGGTTACCACCTAGAGGAAAAATCCTAGGATGACAGAGCTACAAGATAGAAGAGGCTCGGGTTCTCTGTAACTTATTTGAACTTCCAGTTTGGTAGAAAAATTAAAGTTTACCATGGTTAACCACTGTATTTAGGAGTTTCTTATTATAGCTAAGCTCTATATTGACAAAAATTACCATTTTTGTCAGCAACAACTCTATGCCTTACAGCGTTCAATTACAAAACATCTAATTTATCAACAATTTGACACTATAACCTAAAATCAACATTATGTTTGCTCCCAGCCTGTGAATGGACAAATACTGAAGCAATTCCATGCCTTGGCAATATGAGACTCCACCAAGAGCAATGTCAGCTAAAGAATTCCCCACTGGCCTTATCGAACCTTCCCCAGACTGTACAAAAGTCTAAGATGTTTCTATCAAGCTTCCTTTCCATTCCTCTCCATCAGGGAAGACTTCTTTTGTGTTCAAAGCTCTTCCATCTCTGCTCTCTGTAGCCTCCATTCTGCCTCAGTGTTTTCCTTAACTAAATCTACCATCACTTCTATCTATCTAATCTATCATATTTTCTCAAAGGTGAAGACAATGAGGTCTTCTGGTAAGGTAAGGAAAAGGGACAACTACTTCATCTAGTAGTAAAGGAAGTTTTCCAATAACATGTTTTCTAAATCTCTAAGGCAGCTCTCTATGATGTCAAGGAAGAACATGGGCCCATGTTGTTCTTTGTTTTCCCTAAACAACTTCTTGATTATTTCAGTCTCTCTTTTGCCTCTTGGAAGTTAGAAGGACAATAAAGCTTACTTTCAAGATTTGGAAAACCACATTTTGCTGCAACTTCAGACAATCAGATGCAAAGCAAACTTGTCATTTATCCAATCCTCTACCTAAATATCAAAAAATGGACAGAGGCTGCTTGAAGTCTTAGCTAGAGAAGATGACAAAGAGGATACAAATAGGAAAGAAATAAGTCAAAATATTCTTATTTGTAGATAATGGTTGAATATATAAAAGACTTAGACTCTACCAGAAAGATAAGCTCATTCACCACATAGCAGATGCAAAGCTAACACACAAATATCAGTACCTTGCTTATATAGCATCAGCAAACATATGGTGAAAGAGAAATACTTAATAACTGGCCCTGGGAGTGAAATTTTGTATACCTACTATGATACAGCTATGGCGCTTTTGAATATAAAGGACCCTATATCCTACCACAGAGATATTTGCTCATCCATGTTCATTGTTCTTCATAATAGCCAGGACACGGCAACAACCTTGGATATCCTTCAACTGATGAGTGGATAATGAAAATGTGGTACATTTATGCAATGGAATACTATCCAACTGCTGAGAAAAATTAAATTTGCAAATATGTGGATGAAGCTGGAAACAATCATCCTGAGTGAGGGTAAAGGGTAAATAGGAGTGGTTAATGGAAAAGGAAGTAGGATGAGGGATGGAAGGGCAGGATGGAGAGAGTAAGTGGAGTGGTAACTAACATTAAAGACCTTTTGAAAATTTTACATGGAAGCCTATTACTGTAGACACTTCCTAATATATGTACATAAAGAAGAGTTTAAACAGAGTTGTGCTTTAACAGAGGACAATGTTCCTGCTAGACACTACAGGCTAGCAAAAAAAAAAAAAAAAAAAAAAAAAAAAAAAAAAAGTCACTGCTAGGGATGGGTCACTTCTTTTGGAGTTATTGGCAGTGTCAGGAATGGGTTTCCTCTTTGGGAGTTATTAACCAACAATGTGCCATAAAAGTTAAATTATAGTCTGTTTCTACTGCTCTTTATTGCCTTCCAGAACCTGATAATAAAACCCTACTACAAAGATGCCACATTCTTGAGTCCCAGAATATTAAGAAATCAAGCTGGTTCTGACGTAGACGCTTCATGCTTATTGGCTAGCTCTTATAGTGCTGGAAGGTGCTATGCACAGGAAAAGGGAGAAACGTGATCATTAATGGCACCCAGTTGTGACTGCTGTAAGCTAAAATAATTAGAAACAAAGAGAACAATTCAAAGAATCAACAAAAACAGGAATTGATTTTTTGAGGAAATCAACAAGATAGACAAACTGTTAGCCAAACTAACTAAAAGGCAGAGAGACACTATCCAAATCATCAAAATCAGAAAGGAAAAGGGAAACATAATAACAAACACTGAAGAAATACAAAGAATCATAAGATCCCACCACTTGCTTTTTACATAGGGTTGGGAACTTAAACTCAAGCCCTCATGCTTGCTCAGCAAACACTCTTAGCCACTGAGTTATCTCCTCACCCAGTTTAACACAAACACACACACACATATGGACACACAATTTAATGTTTTTCTTTTAGTTATTCAAGACAGGATTTCTCTGTGCAGCTTTGGCTGTCCTGGAGACAGGTTGGCCTTGAACTCAGCGAGATCTGCCTGCCTCTGCCTTCCTGAGTGCTGGGCTTGCAGAAGTATGCCACTGCACCCAGCTAAAATTTGATTTAATAAATAAAATAGCTTCTCCATATGGCTTACAAATTCCACTATTAGATACACACTCAAGGAGGATGAAAAATATGTTTTAAACACATAAATTTATACACAAATGCTCATAACAGTATAATTCATAAGAGTCTCAAGCTAGAAACAATCTGACATTTGCACACAATAACATATTTGGCACTCAAAAAGAATCAAATGCTAAAATGTGTTTTAACGTGGATGGGCATTTGGAAGCACCTGTTAAGGGAAAGAAGCCAGTCACAGCATGCATGACTTAGTTTTCATGAAATGCCTGCTATAGTCCAGTGCGTACAACAGAAAGGAGACTGATGGCCAGCCACCTGGAGTGCTTCTTCAGGGGGCATCAAAGGGTTAAGAAATTATATAGATGTGAGAGTTGTGCAACTTTGTGAATGAAATACAAACATAGGGCTGTATATTTTGAAAGGGCCAGCAGTACTGTATATGAGTGCCTCCACTTCCAGTCCTCACACTTCCAGATGGATCCTAATCTCCTGTGTTCCTAACATCCTGAAATTACCCTTCCTAAGAAATGAACTAGTATGAGCTCTCTGCTTCACCTTAGTATAGGGCACATTGGGACACCTCTAATGCTGGAACACATTGTAGTTATAAAAAAAACTAGTCTTGAGCCTTTTCTTCAAAACCATAAAAGGAAAGTTTGGAAGAGATTGAACTTACTCTTTCCTGCAATTTTTTTTCTCTTACGAACATCTCCACTCCCCAAGTCCACATGAAATATCTTCCTTCTTAATTGCAGGCTGCATCTAGATGCAGACAGTAGATTCTTCTTCTTCTT
The DNA here is from genome assembly GCA_907169655.1 of Acomys percivali. Taxonomy (NCBI): domain Eukaryota; kingdom Metazoa; phylum Chordata; class Mammalia; order Rodentia; family Muridae; genus Acomys; species Acomys percivali. Next base: position 48,763,538 of record OU015745.1, on the reverse strand, counting down.
CTTTAGATTATAAGCATATAGAAATTAATGTATATTTTATTGACATACAGCTCCAGGAAAACTTGACAGTCAGTGAGCTATGCACAACAATGATTTCTATCAATTTTAAGTAAATAATCTTTTCACTTCTTATTTATTCTAATTTATTCGGATTACATCCCAATTGCTATCCCCTCACTCCTATCCTCCTCCTTCCATCCCTCTTCCACCCTATTCCACTCCCATAAACCCCTGAGAAGGGAGGCCCTCCTTCCCCACCATCTGGCCACAGTCTATCAGGTCTCATCTAGATAGCCTACTAATCACCATTAGCTGGTTCCTTCAAACTTTATCATCCATCCCTTTCTGTCAGTCCCTTCAGACTGTGAGCTCTTAATGTCTTGGGAGTTTTGGTTAGTCTGAGGCATTTGGTAAGTTGGCAGCATGGAAAGAAACTTATTTCAAGCCATTGTTTTGGAACCATCAGAACAACAGATAAAAATGCTGATTGCCAGGGCAGGGCAGAGGGGTCCATGCCTGTTAACCCCAGTATTCAGGGAGGCAGAGGTAGGTGGATTGCTGTGAGTTCCAGGTCAGCTTAGTCTACAAAGTGAGTCCAGAATGCCAAGGCTAACACAGAGAAACCCTGTCTTGAAAAACAAAAACAAAGACAAAACAAACAAACAAACAAACCAAATGGCTAATTATCTGGTAGCTGAGAGAAGCCATGTAAGCAACAGAACCTTCTCCATCTCTTCCGTACGGCTCTCTTAAGCCTTAGCAGAACCAAAAAGCAGCACTGTCATTAAAGTAAGCAAACAAATCCACCCAACCCAAAACCCAATTCCGTGATGCATCTTTAATGCTACAGAGGTTCCCAAAATATCTCTACTCACCACACACACAACCATTTAATAACAACCAACTGCCTAAGGGAGGGGACCTTGTGCTATTCTTCACTATCTAGTGTTAAAGGTAAAACTGCATTCATTCTTAGAAGTGGGTTTCTAACAAAGTGACCACGAAAACAGAAATGTGTGACTATATAATGAGACGCGGGAAAAACACAAGCTTTTAAAAGTTGTCTAGAGTTAGAAGTGGTTTGAATAAGAGGAACACGCCTTCTCTATGTTAGACAACTCCCTCCTCTCTTAAAAGCCTTTTTCTCTCTTTGGAGATAAAGAAAAAAGAAGTGCTGGCGCTAGAGAGATGGCTCAGTGGTTAAGAACATTGGCTGCTCTTGCAGAGGTCCTGAGTTCTATTCCCAGCAGCCACATGGCGGCTCACTTAATAGTGGAGTCTGATTTCCTCTTCTGGTGTGCATGAAAACAGAGTACTCATACACATAAAACAAAGAAAGAAACAAAGAAAAAGATGTGCTGCTTTCCTAGTGTATGTCTGTAAATACACTGCCGCTCCTGGGCTCACCTGTTCTAGGAAAAGGGGCCTTTTGATTTGCAAGTCAATTAATCCAGGGCCAACTCTTCCACCAGGTCTGTTCTCCCAGGAGATAGTATTCTTCTGCCTGGACCATTCCAGGCCAGAAATAGCCCTGAGACAGATCGTCCCTGTAGTTTACAGCCAGCCAAGTTATTCAAACTTAATTCCAAGTCGCTCAGCCTGCACTGCCTTATCATGTGTTGTGGAATGCTGTCCTCGGGCCATGATCATCCCTCAGAACATCCCTGATTCCTGGCAGGAGACCATCAAGATCAGGCCTGCTGATGTTCCCTCAGGCCTCCTGCATCTCTCTCCCAGACTGGTGGAATTCTGTTCTAGTCCCAGTTGCACATGGCTTGGGAAGGGACTAGGGTACACATAGGGTAGAAGGTTACCTAAAGCGGGCAACTCCATCTACACAGCTATGGGAAAGCAGTCGCAATAAAGCCCTTTGTGCTTGGAGAGCTACATTACCCTGAAGTCCCCTTCAGAGCCGGCTCTACACGCCAGCCTCGGGTACGGGTACACCCAGCAGCTGTGTGTTAGTGGGGCTCTGAGGAAAAAGTAGGAGAGCTTCCTGTGGCAGAAAAAGACAGACAGAGAAACAACAGGATTCCAGGGGGTAACAAAGAAAGAAAACCTTTGAGAAGGAGCAGGCAGCCACACAGGGCGAAAGGAAGAGAAGCCCTATTCCTACGGGTAGAGAACGGGACTCCTGCAGTAGAGTGAATGTAGCTCTTACTTCCAATTTCCCACCAAGCGAAGCTTCTTGGTTTTATTTTCTATTTCAAAAGCACTTGTTCTACAAAACAAAAATTTAGGAGTGAAAATGCTCATTGTTTCCCCCTTCAACAAACCTTTCCCTTCCTACCTGAGTAGGAACACAAACAGAACCTTGTCTCTGCCCAGCAATATTACATTAGCCATGGAAACACGCCCACATAAAAGAATTATTAGTCCTCAAAAAGCCAGGGCAGAATTTGATGAAAGCTGAAATGTATTTTCACAGATGGCCGTGCTGTGGTGTAGTCGATGGGAAAAATAATAAGCAAAGCAATATTCCATTTCGGCTATAGTCTCTGAAAGCAATTAGTACATGAAAAGGTAGATAGGCAGAGCACAGTTAACAAACAAAGACTAAAGAGTTGTCATCACATTCAAAATATTCGGGAAAATAAGTGAATAACTAGCACTAGCCAATAACATGACAGTGAAATAGAGCGATGAAAAAAAAATCCATATTGCCTACATTCACCTACCCCACATCACAGTTGGGAGGAACAAGAGATAAATTGCCCAGTATTGATTGTTCTTACAGGAGTATGTCAACCACCCAAAGAAAGAAACAGAATGTCTCTCTCTTCACATAAAAAGCAAATTACATATGAAAAAAATCACTACTCTCAAAGAAAGACTCAATGAAAAAAATATGTCTGGCTTTGACAGGGCAAATTCCAGGCACTATGTATTTTCACAGAAGTTGGTGCTAAAGGAAATATTTAAGTGCAAAAAAATATATGGACTTTTCCACAGATTCTCATAATTTCCTTGAAATGGCAAGCAAGGCTTCCACAGCCTTAGTACCTATGTTGCCCCTAAGTGATCCTGCAAGGTGATGTTATGTTTGTTTCTTTCTTTCTTTCTGAAAGTTATACAATAAAATAGCTGCACTGTAGGAAGCCAGGGAGATGGCTCAGGAGGTAAAGTGCTTGTTGTATGAGCACTTTCCTTTGCACCTTCAGAACCCACGTGAAGAACCAGGAATGATGCTCTCTGCTTATAATCCCAGGCCTGGGGAAGCAGAAACAGGCAGATCCTTGGGGTTTACTGGCCAGCCAGCCTAACTTAATTTTCAAGCTTTGAGCCAAGTGAGAGGTCCTGTCTCAAAACACAAGGAAGATAGTCCCATGGAGGACCTAAGGTCACCATATGCATATACTTATATACCCACATGAATAGGCATACCTCCCCTCCACACATATACAAAAAAAAAACCTAGCTTCATGGTACACTTTACATAATAAATGATGCTGCTGTATATTAACTATTACACTAATATTCCATGAACAGACCATACTTTACTAGACGTTTGTGAACACAGTTGGCTAAACGGCAGGATGACCCATGAGGCAGTTCAATGTGTCCCTCACAATGCTCATTATTTTAACAGTAGAGAATTTCTACTCTCCAACATCCTCTTTATGCTCAGAAATGGAAGCTATTGCTTTTGTGCTTTTCAATGGTTTAAGCCTAAAGGAAACATTCTCTAAAAATCAAAATCTTTCTGTGTTGGAACTTTGGAATGTTTCCTTCCACTTTTCACCTTTATTCCACTCTCTGTTCACAATGTTGTTTTTAGACACCGTGTTCTGCATCTTATTATAATTCCAGAACGGCTGTTGCTGGACAGGAAAACTGCTTCAATGGTCACATTTGAGCCATGAGAATGAGTCCACCCACACATTTGGACGCTATCATTGTGTTCCATTTGTCTTATCAGTCCTGTCCTTCAGCTGACACCACAACCCCTGGAAAACCAAAGATGCCATTGCATTAGTCCTTTATCTTTGACCTCGGGGTACCTCAGTCTTTATTCTCTGTCCCCTCCTGCCCTTTGGAGGTAATTGCCTATGCTTCGCTGCCTATAGTACATATGTTCCAACCTGTTCTCCAAACGTTAACTGTTTGGGATTAAAATAGTTTCTTAGAAGCATTTTCAGCCTTTCCTTGAACCCCTGCCAAATCCACAGCTCTCCACAGAAAGGAAAATGCTGAACATTCAAAGCAAAGTGAGGATTACTCAGAAAGAGATAATAAATAGCACATTATTGCTTGTGGCACGAGGGGGGAAAAACTCAATTTGTTTGTATCTTAATGGCTTAGCCATGACAACAGTATGAAGGCTTGGTAAAGGTACTAAGAGCATAGGCCTCTGGCCAAGAAGTGAGGAGAGAGTGTAGAATGGCTCTGCCATGGAAATCACATCACAGTGCAGGCGCTAGTTATGCAGCTACGTTTTGAGAGTCCACTGGAGCGGCCTCACAATGCATTATGTGCAATGCAAACGTTAAGAGCATCACTAAATGATGAGGTGAATCAGGATGAAAATAACAACATTGGAGTCTGTTAATATCATACTAATGAAGGTGAGAGAGAAACCCCTTCTTGACCTGTGTCAGGGTCTACAGGTTTGGATGCAAAGAGGACTGCCTGCCACTTGGGAAGAAAAGAAGCACACAGGTAAAGTAACAAGCTCCATTGCCACCGCTTACGTAAAGAACCCTACAAGGTTGATGTATTATTATTATCATATCATCCTGTATTACACATGAAAACATCAGGGCGCAGGGAGAGCCTGAGCAACTTCCCAATGATTATGCAGCCAATAGAGTAAAGATTTCAACCAAACAGCAAAGCTTCCCTATGAAGTCCTACTTTTCTTGCCTCCACAGTGGACTTTTTAAGTTTCAATGTGCATGTCCATGCATCACTAGTAGAGTTGGCATTTTGTCACTCACTCCCATACTCATGTGTTCCACAAAATGTCGCTGAGCACCTTCTATGTGTTATGAGTTAGGGGTGGGGTCTTCAGTGGTGTTTAAGGAAGGACAAGCAAGTAAACTCATGACTGTTGTTAGGATTTATAGTTTAGCTGGGGAGATAGGTGGAGAAAGGGTAAGACTGCATACAGAGGTTACAGATGGAAACACTCCAGCATAGCAAGAGAAAGCTAGCATCATGGCCCCATCGGCCCTTTCTGATTTGCTCTGTGGTTAGACCCAGGAATTTGCACTTATATCAAGCTACTAGAGGATGCACAGGTCACTTGGAGAGTGGCTGTTCTTGGGATTACGTGGCTCGGGGAGAACAGCTTATGCTGCACAGCACAAGCCTTAGACAGATCCCTGAGAGTGTGAAGTAGGACCATTGATGCCTAGAGATGTAGCTTGGAGCCTACCAGAAGCACCTCTCTTTCTGCTTTAAAATATCAATAAACTCCCTAAGCCAGGTGACACAGTCACTGAGAGCCACTCTCAGACAGGCTCTGACAGCATGAGACATGGGCCGGATAACTTTTGGTGACAGAGAGGATGAAAAGACAAGCAAAACAGTAAAACCAAAGTGAGGTACCCTGAGAATACCACTGAGGAATTAATTCAAATGCAATGTTCAAGATGCTGGCATTTTAATGGCTGGAATGCTAATAGGAAGGAAATCACAGGGAGGGACGTTTTTCACTCCTGTATCCAAGAAATAGGCTTCACCCTTATAGATGCTGCTGCTCTTACATTTAATTGACATAATTAAACTAGCCACAGTTTCCTGGGTCTGGTTTCTTGTCTGTAAAAGGCTTTCTTATCTACTAGAAAAATATATGGTAAGATATTATTAAAATATATGGTAAGAGTGAAAGGAAATAGTACTGGAAAAGAGCCAACTTGTTTAAAATCCATATGTGGATATAAAGAGGCATTGGCTGTATAAGCAATGATGTACATACATAGGTACATACACAGTAATGGGGATATGTTCTAGACTTAATCTGGGGATATGTTCTAGGTCTTCACTATTGGATAATTTTGTCTTTATGCAAACATCACAGAGTTAAAACCACCTGCATAGTATAACCTACTACATACTTAGGTGATGGTATATGTATGTGTCACGGTCTATTGCTCTCTGTATTATAATGGACAAATTAGGAGGCTATTAAAAGAAATACCAAAAGTATAATCAAGATATGAGAGGTGGAATGATCACAACACGGCATACTGTTTTACCACATTTGTTTTTTAATAGGTAGAAAACCACAGTCTCAAATAATGACTAAAATATAGATGATAAATATAGTCCTTTATTATCATTGTGAGGAATTTGGCTGTACATAATTGTATGTTTTATGTTTATATATGACTGGTACACCCAGTAGGTCTGCAAACTCATGAGTGATGCTTGATGCCATGATATTATGGTGCTGTGATGTCACTAGGTTATAGGAATGTTTGTTTTAGCTCTGTCAGAATCTTAAGTGGCCAACATAATATATGTGATACATCATTGAAACACCATTACATGTTCCATGATTTCACACAGAATGCCTGACTGTTTTTCAGTAGCAAATTGGCTAGCTGAAGGCTACAGAGCAGCAGAGCTTAGCAAGGCAGGTTACAGAGAACAACACTACAGCAGTATCAAGCACTGGCATTCCACTGGTCTTCCTTCCAGATGAAATGTGGCACAACGAATGGTGACATCAGGTGCCAATTTCCTGTGCTCTAGAAATAGTACTGCAGCGAAGTCCAGGCAGAGCATCAGAAGACAGCTAGCACTCAGCCTAAGGAAAGAGGCAAGAGCTTGGGGAGGTCACCTTGGAGTTGGCCATCTGTGTCAGCTGTCTGGACAACCTGCTCCTCATTCTGGCTCAGATCATTCAAAGCTGGCTGGTTTTGTCAGATGCCAGATTTATAAACTGACGGTCCACAGGCCAGGTTGGCTCTTCTGATGTGGTTTGTTTGCTTGGTCTGTTTTGTTGCTTGTTGACCCACTTCAAAGCTGAACTGAAATGACTGAAATAGAGACCTTCGTCTCCTTCTGTGTGCGACCTTGACTGACTCCTCCTCACTGTTTCTGCCTGGATTTTATGACAACATAAAATTACCAGTCAATTCCTTGGAAAGAGTTGGCATTCTGAGCTCTGCCTCAAAGTTTACAAATCTACTTTTTCAATTCCAGCATTTCTTTCCTATTCATTCTGTCTCTTTCCCCTCCTTATTTCGTTAATGAAAGACCAGGTTTTTCTATAAGATTTTTAATTGCTTCTGCATAGGTGATATAACCATGCATGTGATTTAGGAAGTTAGATTCTCTGTAAAAGTGAAGATTTGCTCTTCTGTGCTATTCACAGCATGGTCCCTATGGCTGGCCAGTCCAAGGCAGGCTTGAAGGCATTTGGGCTGAATAAATGACATTGAGTCTAAATTGGGCAGCATCTTGATTTTAGTGCTATAGGCATATCATCAGCAGACTGGAATTAGCTCAGAGAATATATCAAGTTTTGGTATGGAGGTAGAGAGGAGCTTTTATTAAAAAAAAAAAAAATTAATGACTGCTAAGAAAATGTGAAATGCCCCGAGGCATGTTCGTTTTCATTCTGTAATGAACAGGAAATTCTCTGGAGCAAAAGCAGAATTAATGATAGAAAAATAGCTGGAGATACTGAAACAGAAATCATTTCCACTTACCTGGCTTTTAGCCACTGGTGGAAGGTCAAGGCAGGTGGACAGATGACACCTGGAGGAAAACCTAATCTTGACATTAAGAATCTGGGACCAGGCGACTGTGGTCCATTCTCACACAGCCGCAGAAGAGTTCCTCACTAATTAGGGATAACAGGGGTGATGGCTTCTGGGAACCTGGGAAACTTAAAGTGGGGACACTTCCTAAGGAGACGTGGTGCTGTTGCTTTCAAGGGTGGGTGACTGCCAGGTTGCCTTTCAGTTGTTAGGAAAAAAACTATGATTTGGAGATGGCACATTTATTATAAACCAAGATTCCCAGGCTGTGTCAATCACTTTAATGCAGATTTTTTTTTAAAGCTATATGTATTTCTTGTGATCTCAGCCATTTTTGCTTTGTTTTTGTTTTTGTTATTGTTGTTGGTTTTGTTTTTGTTTTTGTTTTTTGTTTTTTGTTTTACCATTTTCTTCAAACATGCTGGGAAATTTTAGTCCAAATACACTGCTTTGGGATAAGTTTTAGTAGTATTCCATATGACCAAGTTGTCCTAGTGTTCTTAGAAATTCCCACAACTCTAGGGGGAAAAGATGAAAGTCAAAAGTGTGTGTGTGTGTGTCTGTGTATGTGTGTGTGTGTGTGTGTGTGTGTGTGTGTGTGTGTGTGTATACATGTGTGCATGTGCATGCATGTGCCTATGTGTCTAAGACTATTCTTGCTTCCTTCCATGTTGCTTTAAGCTTTTTGATTGCCTTCGAGCAGGCAAGAGTGGGCACAGATGGTTTCTTTTGTGGACTTTCTTTGCACGCAAGGGTAACTATGGGAATCAAGGGCACCCCTTATCTTTCACAAATGAATTTGAGAAATCACTGGGGTCGCTTGTACTAATAGGATATTCATTTGGCAAGCCTAGCCTGCATGGAAAAACAGGATTTATGTCCAATCCTATATCAGAATCAGCTCTTAGGCATAAGGGCCATGACAATGTCTAAGTCTGCAGTGTTTCTTGGCTTCATGTTTCTCTGCAACTGTCTGACCTTTGTCTGCTTTCTGCTCACCACAGAACACGAGCTCCTATAGGACAGGGATTGCACCCACTTCTCATGGCTGAGTCTTCAGTACCAAGGATTCTGGCAGTGGTGTGACTTAGTCTGACCCCCAACAGGCACATAATTAAATAAATGCTCTGTCCCCCAACCCAGGGCACGAATCTGAAGGCTGTCAGAGCCTTTATGGGGTGGAACCCAGCTATAAGAAGTGGTAGGCCTTTGACAGATACAGCAACTCCTGGTTCGAGTCTGCATCCTGTCTGCCATTGTGTGAACAGCTATGGTACAAGCTTCTACCACCACAATTGGAGCCACTCCAGCTAACATACTCTCTCCACAGCACGGATTTGGACCATAGTAACAAAATGGTGGCTAACACAGGCAGATGTTAGATGCTCTGTAAGTTATTTCTGAATAGCAAGCTGACTGTAACATTTCTGTGAGAAAGCACCTATTTTCTTTTTCAGCAGATCCTCACTCAGGAACCTAGGCTGGAACCTTAGCTCTGCCACTCAAAGCTGATAGCCTTGGGCAACTGTCTTAGTGAAGGCGTCTACTGCTGTGATAAAATGCCATGACCAAAAGCAACTTGGGGAGGAAATAAGTGTATTTTCTTGACACTGCTACAATACAGTCTACCACTGAGAGAAGCCAGGGTAGGAACTCAAACAGCATAGGAACCTAGAGGCAGGAGCTGATGAAGAGACCAGAGAGAAGTGCTCTTACTGGCTCCTTCCTCTTGGCTTGCTCATCCTGCATTCTTTTTTTTTTAATTTTTATTTTTTTATTCAATATGTTTTACATATACATTTATATTATTACACATCTATATAATAAACTACCTACAGCAAGAACAACCACAGAACAATCAGGAATTATATATATATATATATATATATATATATATATA
>OU015745.1:48732554-48746236 GCA_907169655.1 Acomys percivali | reverse complement strand
TGTGTGTGTGTGTGTGTGTGTGTGTGTGTGTGTGTGTGTGTGTGTGTTCAGGCTCTGTTCTTAGGAGCACCTTACAACTGCAGTTACAATTGTAGCGCACATGAGCTTAGCCTAGAAGAAACTATAGGGCAGCTTCAGAGAGGCAAGGGCAGCTGGACAGGAAGGTCTTTTGGAAAGACATGGAACTTTATCGTTGGAAATAGCCTATGACAGTGCCAGAATTCCTTATCCCCATCCACTCCTCCTCACTCTAACCCTCTTTTGGTGGATGCACCACTCAATTTGTTAGAGTAGAAAAAAAATCTAAAAGTCAGCGAAAGAGTGAAAATATTGTTTAATATTGGTAAAAGGGGAAATATCCTATATTTCTATCCTCTGGTAGTAAATTCACACACACACATACACACATACCACACACACACACATCTCTACACTTGAAAAGCATAATTTAATCAGTAGTTGATTTAAAATCTGCTTTGCCCTTGATTAATCACCCTCCTCCAGCTGAAAGTCATATGCAAATGTGATACAGCCAATGTCTAAATATCCTAATCCATCCACTGTCTCCTTTATCCATTTCACCACATGTGGCCACTGAGACAGCCTCCTGACTCACTCCTCCATCGGATATTGTGCCCCATGCCTTTTGACGTCAGGATTCCATTTCACCCTTACAAATTACTGAAGATTTCTGTGTTACTTTTTTTGTTGCTATGACAAAATACCTGAGTAAAGCACTTGAGGAAGGGTGGGGTTCACCTGAGCCCGCTGTTTGAGGGGCAGTCAGTGATGGGGGAGCACGCAGCCATGAGAGCGAGGGAGCTGGTCATGCTGCCTGCCTAGTGAAGAAGCAGAAATGAATACTGATGCTGAGCTCACGTCTTCCTCATCCTCCTTGTACGCAGTCCAGGACCAGAGCCTGTGGAATGATGCAACTCACACTTGGGGTAGGTCTTGCCTTCTCAGCGAAACTTCTCTGCAAAGTCCTTCAAGACACTCCTGGAAGCGTGTCTCCTAAGTGATTCCAAATTCTGCCGTGTGGTCAATAAAGACGAACTATCAGATGCACAAAGATCCAAGTACTACCTATTGATATATATTATTATTAAAATGTAAAGCTGGTGGCTGGGAACAGTGGCTCACACCTATAATCCCAGCACTTAGGGAGGTAGAGACAAGCGGATCTCTGTGAGTTCAAGGCCAGCCTGCTCTACGAAGTAAGTCCAGGACAGTCAGGGCTAGACAGAGAAACTCTGTTTCAAAAAAAAAAAAAAAAAAAAAAATTAAAGCTGAGATATTTTTATGTCTCTCTTAAAATAATCAATGGTAACTCTAGAGTTCATGCTATATATTTCATTAACCACTCTACCTTTAAATAATATATAACACTTCACAAATCATGCAATGAACTTAAAACAATATTCCAGCCCCCTTTCCTCCTTTCAATATTAGCTTATATCTTAAACATACATTGCATTGCTATTTGCCACAGACAATACATTTTATTTTTTATTATTAAATTATTTCTTTGTTCACTTTACATCCAGATCGTAGTCTCCTCCCTCCTTTCCTCCCAGCCCCATCCACCTTCCCTCATCCCCTATTCCTCAGAAAAGGGGAGCCCCCTACCCACCCACCCCAGCTCATCAGGCGACATCAGGACTGATCATGTCCTTTTTCCCTGTGGCCTGGCAAGGCAGTTCAGCCAAGGGGGAGTGATTAAAAAGCAGACAACAGAGCCCATATCAGAGACAGCACTCACTCCCCTTACTTGAAGACCTACATGAAGCCCGAGCTGCCCATCGGCTACATCTATGTAGAGGACCCCTGTCCAGCCCATGTCCTTGGTTGGTGCTTTAGACTCCACAGTCTCCTCTGGGCTCTGGTTAGTTGGTTCTGTTGGTCTTCTTGTGGAACTCTACACAATACATTTTCTTGTAGAGCAAGAAGAAACAAATTATATATTTACATTCATTGAAATCCCAGATCTCATCATTTTTTCACATGGATCTGATTTTTATTAGGATTTTTTTTTTCTTCCTATAAAACGTCTTTTAGTTTTTTTTGAAAATTTTGGAATGCTGATGAATTCTCTCATTTTGTTTGAAAAAAAAAGTCTTTCTATTTCATTTTTTAAAAATTTTTGGTAGCTACAGAATTTTGAGTTGGCAAATATTTGTGGAGTATTTTTGGTCATTTATTTGTTTATTTTAGATTCAGTAATTTAAAGATGTGACTTCATGCTCTGCTCTGTGAGATAGTGAGAGCTTTCTTGATTTTTTTTTCACCCTCAGATGATGTTTCTTTTCTCTTTGACTACTATCAATTTTTTTTCAAAATTTTAAATATGATGATCATAAGGTTTGATACTTCTTTTTAACGATTTATTTATTTATTTATTATGTATACAGTGCTCTGCCTGCACTTACATCTTCAGGCCAGAAGAGGGCATCAGATCACATTATAAATGCATGTGAGCCACCATGTTGTGGCTGAGAATTGAACTAAGGACCGTTGGAAGACCAGTTAGTGCTCTTACCCTCTGAGCCATCTCTCCAGCCCAAGATTTAATTCTTAAATCTTTCTTGATTCCCCTTAGATGTATAATTTGACACTGGCAGTAATTTTAGAAAAAAAAATCTCAGACATATATTTCAAATATTGCTTTTTTACATGTCCTTTATTTCTTCTTTTAGGAATCCTGATATGTGGTGTTAGTAACCATTTTATGTTGTAACACAATTCTCAGATGATAGTTGTTATTTTTTCCTCTTTGTTGTAATGTTTCAGATAAGGTAGTTTCTATTGGCCTATCATCAATTTCTCCAGTTCTTTTCTTCACTGAAAGTTTGTCAAACATAAAAGCTTTTCTCAAATTGTTTTGCTGTTAGCATCCCCATCTGATAATCCCTCGTCACCCCTACTTTTCTGCTAAAATTCAACATCAATATAGCATGCTGTTAGTTTCTCATTAACCTTAAATGTATCGTCCAAACCTTCTTGCCTGCCTTCCCCCACAACTCCCTGGTGGTGCTTTCTGCTTTCTCAGAAGTTACTGCCCCCTTCATCACCACAAGAACATCCACTCTGGATGCTTAGCAGCCCCCCATCTTTCTCATGAGGACATGGTGTGGTTGTGGGAAAACACCTTGATTATTAGCAGCATGTTCATGCTGCACAGCTTTCCAGGCATTCTTCGTGCTCTATGCCTCCCCCACCCCCCCTGAGATTATTCATTACAACTGTAATTGAAGTTTCTGGCAGTTTGAATCAGCTCAAGGACCATCTCCTCTTGCGCATACTAGTCTTTCCTTGGATTTCAGAGTAACTGGTCACCATGAGACCTCAGCAATTTGAGAGATTCAGTTAAAATGTATAGCAATTCTGGAGAGCTCCAATGTGTGTCCATCAGCAAAGGAATTGTAAACAAGAAAATGAAAATTGAGTACTGTCATAGAAATCATTTTAAATGAACGGGCTGTTTGGCAGGTTTTAATGACTTGAGAAATGGTCTTTGGGACTCACTGAGCTGCAAGATTCAAGCTCCCTCCATGGTTCTAACATTACCTCCAAACACCATCTCACTCTCCTCACACTAGCCAAATTGGTTGGTTGCTTAGTTCTGCCCACACACTAATCTACACGATGCCTTAGATTTGTGCTCCATTTCCTCACACGATGCTCTTCCTAATCTTTGAAGGACCGTCTCCTTGTTCTTCTCCACATCTCCACCAGAAAGAATCTCCTCACAAAGTGTAGCCATGACCGCACACTTACTAAAACATTTTCTGGCATACTATATAATTTCTCAACACAGCACCTATGCCTAAGGCTCAGGCATCAAGGCAGAAGAGGGGACAGAAAGATAGTAGGAGTCAGAGGATGAGGCAGTTTTCTGAGAGATTATGTCTCCTAGAAATATCATAGAAGGTACACTCATGAAGCATGACCAACGTGGCTGCCTCAACATTGCCAGCACAAGGACTCCACCAATAGGCATGCTAATGTGGAACAGAGGACTCTCACAGGGACCTCAACCTTAGACAGTGAACTACAGGCACTTAAATGCTGACAACATGAGAACTGTCTTCTCTAGGGAAGAGCACATCAATTGGTTATCAAATACCAAATGGTCATCCCTGAAAACAAACAAACAAGTAACGTTAGATAGACTGAGTGGGCTGTGTTTAAATATTTAGAAATATATATTATCTTAATATATATATAAAGAAAAAGATGTATATATATTCAAAGAAATAAGGCCACGAACTTGAAAGAGAGCAAGGGAGGTACACCGAAGGGGTTGAAAAATAAAAATTATAACTAAAAAAGCATTTGTATGTGTATGTATTTGCTTGCTTTTTTCTACCTTCTGCCCACTTCTCTGCTGGTGTGCTGCAGCAGGCAGGGCGTGCAGAGCAGCTCCTGTGGTACAGCTCTGTGCTTGTGACCAAAGTGCCATAGATAATTTCAAAGGCCAAAATGTGTCAGTGGTTGTCAAGCTGACACTGTGGGGCTCTCCCACTCTCCACGGAGTTGTTTCACTGGACAGGTACAGCTACCCTAGTCAAGTGCTCTTTGTACCAAATTGGCTTTGAATCCTAGCCCAACTGAACTCAGTTGAGACCCAGGTGCAGTCATCACAGACACTGAAGCAAGGCTGGGAATCCGGAATATGATTTCAACACATGATAAAGCAAGGCTGTTTTAACAGTGTGGGAGGTGCAATTCCCTGAACAAGGAACACTGGCTTCCCATATCATATAACCTGGCAAACCACTCTTTTCTTTTTAATAATTTTTGCCTCCCCATCCTTAGGCAATCAAATATCAAGCTGTTGGAAATCCCCTCGTATTCAGTTTGGGGTGATTTGGATCCCTCAAATGATACTGTAACACATAAAGTTGTCAAGAATTAATACAGGCTGGAGAACTGTGCCAAAATGCATGAACTCGTGCTTATGTAATATTATGATGGTTTTTTTCCTCTTTACCAAAACTATGTGAAATGAAAATAAGAACTATATCCCTTTCTAAATTTTCAATTGGGGGCATAAAATTAAATGATTTTAATTCTTTTAATACATTGAACCATTTTTTCTTAGAAATGTACTTATTTAACTATGCTAATATAATTGATGACTTTTCTTTTTCTGTATGACTTTAACTGGATGTTACTAAGTAGTTGAACTTTGGATGAATACAGGTAAAAAACAAACAAACATAAGTAGTGATCCATGCCAGTTCTTACGATCAGAAATAATATGCCTGTCTCCAGTAGAGAGAAACGACACCCTATGACTGAAACAAGATGCTATTGAGCTCAAATCTAGGTCATATTTATGTGACTGTACATACATAAATGTGTGTATACTTATTTATTCATTGTGCACTATTGAGTTCATGTGTACTATGCTCAGTGAATAATGAGGAACAAAATAAATATAATTGCTTCCTTAATAGAACTCAGAATAAAAGAAAAAAATACAGATATAAGTTGATATACAAATAATTATATTATATGAGCTAAAAAGTGTTAATATAAAAGTGAGTAATTTTTTCCTAAACCCCAGAGCAGGGATTAACAATGATAGAGGTAAAAATCTTTGAAGTTATCAGTGGACATGTTTTCTTTAGGACACAGTAAGCAACTTGTGGACAATGAAGAGATAATGGACAGAATAGGGAACCAAGTTTATAGTGTGGCTCAAAAGTAAAGAAGCCAGCCAGCAAACAGAGCTGGTTAGTGGAGGTAGGAGAAATGACAAAAGCCACAACACAGAAACAAAGGCAGTGTGGGTTTAATAAAAAGAAGTGAGTGTTAGCTTCAGATGCTGCCCAGAGGACCAGTGAAATGACAACCAACAAAACAAAACAAAACAAAACAAAAACAAACAAACAAAAAAACAGCTGTACAATTGGACACAGAAGAGGCCATGGGGTTCAAATATGATCTTTTCATTGATGTGATAGAAACAGATCCCAGATCAAAGCAAATTGGAGAATAGTAGCACTGTTTGAGTCAGAGTGATAGACTAAACACATATGTTATTCACCTTCCCAAAATTCTATAAAGAGAAAATTAGGAGTAGTTTTAAAGTCTATAATCCTGAAAAAAAAATGGGAAAATGAGAAAAGACAATAATATGTTTTGGAAGCTTGAAAGCAGATGACTGAATAGGAGCTGCCTTAGCAAATGCAGGAAAGCCGAACCTGTGACAGACAGGTTATAGGCCTTAAGGCGGGCAACGTACTCCTATTATTCTGCTAAGTGGCCATGGCATTAAACTGGCTCCTAATGATCTATTGTTCAGCATCTTTCAACCCTTACCAGAGAAGCCTCTGTTTGTAGTAGATGGTGATTAAGTAGTGGTCAAGGTACAGAGGATAAGAAACCATGGGTTGTTCCATGCTAAATGAGACATGTATTTCATACCTCTTCCTACCAAGGCTCAGATATCATCATGGAAAAGGAGGAAAAAAAGAGCTGAAGAGGCAGAGGTGGTAGATGACTTCAAGGAAATGGTGTCTCCTGGACAAGACAGGGCAGCTGCACACATGGACTCACAGTTTGTGACAATGTGCACAAGACCTGTGCGAACTCACACTAGACCAAGTCCCAACATGGGAAGGGGAGGGAGGCACCAACTTCCTCCCCTAGCTGAGTAGGTGCTATAATTGACAGCTGCTGGGAGAAAGGGGGTCCACTTTCCTTGAGAATAAAACTCCTGGTAAATTAAACATGCTTCAGTCAGAGGACACAGATCCAAGACTATACTGGCAGTGAACATTGTACTTGATAGGTGTAAAAAAAACAAACAAAATAAATATGGACACATAGTTGAATGAGTGGATCTGGGAGGCTAGGGAAGGGAAATTATGATAAAAATACATTGTTTAAAATCTTAAAGAGCTATTAAATTAGAAATACAACTTTGGGGGACATAGGTAAGATTCTGCAAGTTTTCAGATAGAAAATAAAATATAATATATGTAGGTCATATATAAACTATGAGAAATCAGAACAACATATGACTTTCAACATGGCACTGAAGGCAACAAAGATTTTCAGGCTAAGAATTTGATGTCCAGATTTTAAAAAGTGGTGAATGTGAAGTTAAGAGGTTCACATTTAGGTAATAGAAATTGTTAGAAACAAAAATCATACAAAAAACCAAGACCCAGAAATGAATCCACACACATATGGTCACTTGATTTTTGACAAAGAAGCCAAATCTATTCAATGGAAAAAGGATAGCATCTTCAACAAATGGTGTTGATCTAACTGGATGTCTACATGTAGAAAAATGCAATTAGACTAATATTTGTCACCATGCACAAAACTCAAGTCCACCTGGATAAAAGACCTCAACATAAAACCAGAGACTCTAAATCAGTTAGAAGAAAAAGTGGGGAAGAGCCTGGAACACATTGGCACAGGAGACAACTTCCTGAACAGAACACCAACAGCCCAGGCCTTAAGGTCAACAATTAATAAATGGGACCTCATAAGGCTCAGAAGCTTCTGTTAAGGCAGGAGACACTGTCAACAAAACAAAGCGACAGCCTACAGACTGGGAAAAGATCTTCACTAACCCTTCATCTGACAAAAGTCTAATATCCAAAATATATAAAGAACTCAAGAAATTAAACACCACCAAACCAAATAACCCAATTGAAAAATGGGGATCAGAACTAAACAGAATTCTCAAGCAGGGAATTTCAAATGGCTGAGAAGCACTTAAAGAAATGCTCAATGTCTTTAGTCATCAGAGAAATGCAAATCAAAATGACTCTGAGATTCCATCTTACACCCATCAGAATACTAAGATCAAAAAATTCAAGTGACACCACATGCTGGCGAGGATGTGGAGAAAGAGGAACACTCTTTCATCGCTGGTGGGAATGCAAACTAGTACAACCACTTTGAAAATCTATCTAGCGCTTTTTCAGAAAACTGGGAATAGGGTTTTCTCAAGACCCAGCTATTCCACTCCTTGGAATATACCCAGAAAATGCTCCACCACACAACAAGGCCATATGCTCAACCATGTTCATAGCAGCCTTATTCATAATAGCCAGAACCTGGAAACAGCCTAAATGTCCCTCAGTTGAAGAATGGATAAAGAAACTGTGGTACATTGACACTATGGAATACTACTCAGCTATTAAAAACAAGGAAATCTTGAAATTTGTGGACAAATGGATGGAACTAGAAATGATCATACCCAGAAGCAGAAAGAATCACATGGTATATACTCACTTATAATTGGGTACTAGCCCAAAAGGCATGTCCCACAAAAGTCTTCACTTACCAGGAGATTGAGATAGATGTGAGGATATCCTACTGGGACTCTAGGTGAGAGAAACATAGGAGATGGGGAAACAGAAGGATCCAGAGAGTCCCAGAAACCTACAAGAAGAACATCATGATGGGTGGATCAGGGCTCAGGGGGGTTCTGCTCAAGCTATTGCACTAACCAAGGGCAATACAAGTAGTAAACATTAAACCCCTACTCTGATCTAGCCAATGGACAGGACATTCTTCACAGTTATGTGGAGAGCGGGGACTGACACTGACATGAACTCTGGTGTTCCATATTTGATCATCTCCCCTTGGTGGGGAGTCCTGGTGGCACTCAAAGAAAGAATAAGCAGACTACCAAGAAGAGACTTGGTAACCTATGGCCATATAGTGAGGGAGGAGGTCCCCCTCAGTCATAGACATAGGGGAGGAGAATATGGTGAAAGCGGGAGGGAGGGAGGAACGGGAGGATACAAGTGATGGGATAACAATTGAGTTGTAATCTGAGTAAATTAATTAAAAAAAAAACACAAACAAACAAATAAAAAATATCTGTTCTTCAAAAGCTGAGGAAGAGAAGGAAATTACATAAAAGAAAGCCAGTCTCATAAGTGAGACAAAGAGTTCCAGGGTAGCAGGGACGATCTCACGGCAATACCAAGCATCATGGATGGAGAGCAAATCCAGATTTGATCAATATCCAAAAGACACAAAAATTTAAGGGTTTTGTCCCCAACGTCTCTGATGCTGGTAGGATGGGTAGAATAGCCTAGTGTACTCAGCTACTGAAAGCATCATGCTAACAAATCCCTCCTCTCTGTTTTCCTTTGCCATCTCAAGGACATTTTCTCATATAGAACAATTCTGCTTTAATGTACTCCTCCAGGGAAGCCACAGCTGACTCAGTGGAAAATACAGAGAAGCCCAAATCAGTTGGCTCTCCATCAGCTGATGTCAGAACCTGGTCCAAGTGTCCCAATTGTGGAAAACCTTGTTTTCTTGGTCCTCTTTTGACCTTGCCTGTTTATTATTTCAAATTTGATTCTTGTAAATTTTCTGAAAGTATGAGGTTATTCTATGATCTAGAAATATTGTTCAGTCTCTTGTTTTCTTGAGACTTCCTCAGGCATAGCCAAATTTGCCTTTTACTTATTTATTTTTTTAGCTTTTTAAAATCAAGCTATTAGTTAAACATAAAAATATGGAAGCTGGACAGTAATGGTGCATGCCATTAATCCCAGCACTCAAGACAGTTCAAGGTCAGCCTGACCTAGAGAGCAAGTTCCAGGACAGCCAAGGCTACACATAAAAACAATATATATATATATATATATATATATATATATATATAATAGGCAGAGTGCTCAACAACAACAATAACAAT
Organism: Acomys percivali; assembly: GCA_907169655.1. Classification (NCBI taxonomy): domain Eukaryota; kingdom Metazoa; phylum Chordata; class Mammalia; order Rodentia; family Muridae; genus Acomys; species Acomys percivali. The sequence continues at coordinate 48,736,548 of OU015745.1, read as the reverse complement.
AGTAAAACTAACAACAATAATAACATGTTTATTTGGGAGTAGCAAAGAGCAGTAAAGAGTTCTGACTGGGAAAAGATGGACAATGTAATCCTAAGAGGTAAATAGAACTGTGTTTCTGGGTATCCATATTATTTTGACTCTTTAAACTGTATAAATACTTTTCATACATTCTCATGTGTATAGGAGATGCAGGGGAGTTAGGTGGTTTGTATTGTTTTCTTTTGTTTTTCATATAGGGTCTCCTTCTACATCGTGAGGTGGTCTTTAATTCATTCGGTAGCCCTGGACAACTTTGAATTCACAAGGATCCTCCATTTCTGGCCTCCTGAGTGATGGGATTACAAGTGTCCATTACTCTGATCTGTTTGCACTCCCTTTTATGTGCAAGATACATTTGAAATGTCTTCAATTCTTTTTCAAGAAAAAAATGAGAAATTAAGAGCTGACATAATCATGGTTTTTCTCATGAAGGGAGGCAAAGGAGTAAGTGTCACGAAGAGACACTGAGTGGGGGTAGGGGGGAGAACAACAAGGCTATGCTCCTGTATGGAGAATAGTTATACTAATGGAGAATTAGGAGATGCTGGGACAAACAGAAGCATGAGTGACTCAAAGTCCATTTTTAACCTCTGTGCCCACTGTTCCCCAACAGCCTCTCCTAACACCACTTACTTCAAATGTCTCAATAGATGTCATAACAGACAGCTCTGCAGGTAGAAATTAAATCTAATCTAGACTCTGGATTCAGGTGGTTAAATGTGAAGAATGCTAATCAGGTTAGCCTTTGAAAGATTTTAATCAGGAGTTCATAGTCAAGTATCTCCACAGCCAGGCATTTCAAACACCCTGAATGTTACACCAGAGGATTCGCAAATGAGGGTAATAGGTGTTGGAAATAACTCATTCACTGGTGAAGTGGGTGATATTTAAGATATTAAAATGGAGTGAGTTAACCCAGAAGCAGAAAGACTCAAATGGTATATACTCACTTATATCTGCATACTAGCCCAATGGGCATGTCCCATGAAAGCTTTCCCTTACCAGGAAACTGGGACAGAGGGGAGGACATCCTATTGGGACTCTAGATGAGAGAACAATGGGAGAATAGCAATGTAGAAGGATCCAGTAGGTCCTAGAATCCTACAAGTAGAACATTATGATAGGCAGATTTGGGTCATGGGGTCCCGCTCAAACTAAGGCCCTAGCCAAGGACAATACTGGCGGTCAAATTTAAACCCCTACCCTGATCTAGCCCATGGACAGGACAGTCTCCACACTTGAGTGGAGAGAGGGATTTGACTTTCTCAAGTACTCTGGTGCCTCACATTTGACTATGTCCCCTGGCAGGGGACACCTAGTGGCACTCAGAAGAAGGACAGCAGGTCACTGAGAAGAGACTTGATACCCTATGAGCATATACAGGGGGAGGTAATCCCTCTGAGGAACAGTCATAGGGGAGGGGAATAATGGGAAAATGGGAGGGAGGGGAGAATGGGAGGTTACAAGGGATGGGATAACCATAGAGATGTAACAAGAATAAATTAATTAAAAAAATAAAAATTAAAATAAAAAAAAAGATATTAAAATGGCAGCAAAGAGCTTTTACCTTTACCTTTACAGAGATGAGGCATGAGAGCCTAGTGGGATGAGCAGCTAACAATGGAGCGACAGAGAAGGCACTCACTAAGGTGTCGATCCACACCAGGGTCACTTGTGCTCCCTGGTACAAGGGGGCAGTTAGTGCTTTCCATCTTACACCACAGCCATGCTAGTCTCCAGGTACACTTGCCACAGTGTCAGGTGATAAGCCAAAACAATGTAGAGCAGGGGTTGCCAAGGGAAGGTGCTCAGGGGAGACCCATTAACAAGTGTTTGTAAGCATAGCTGAGGTTGGTTTGGGCCCTGCTCTGTTTAGCAAAGTACTTCTGAGTGGAAAAAAAAAGCTATAAAGAAAGAGACATACACCTCCTGCCTAAGGCTCCTTGACAGGTACTATGACCCTTAACTCATCTTGACAAATGTGAACAAATAAACAGGTTTAAGACCATTTAAGACACTTACATAGCCTACCTGCTGGATGAACCATGCTTGGATTCAACCCTTCCTTGTATTACACTCTGTTTAAAATTTCCTGCCTCGTCTTGTCTATGACTCTCACTTACTACTTCATTAAAGCTATTAAAATATTTAGAGAGTGCATAATGCAAGCTGTATTTACCAAGTGAAATGTAAGCTCCCAGATGAGATGCCTGTTGCTCAATATTTTTATAGCCATAGTTATTCATTATAAAGATCTCAAAATTGATCTCTCTCTGGCTCTCTCTCTCTCTTCCCAGTCACATAACTTAAAATGTACCAGACATTGTCCTATATGTTTAATATGAATTAGTCTGAATTTCACAGTAAACCTGCTTCAGGCACTGCCAATATCCACATTTGACAGAAAAGGCAACTGAATCAGACAAAAGTGGAATAAGTTGCCAAGAGTCATACAGCTGTCATTCAAACTGAGCTAACTGGACCCTAGAAACAAGACTTTCAACTTTCAGAACATAAAAATAGGGGGAAAGAGATTGGTTGAGACCACTGAATCATTGTTTTAATAACAATAAGAAACTATATCTGTTCAAACCATTTGCATCTTTCTGGTATAAAATTGGCATTAGCAAGGAAAAGTGCAGATGGACATGCAGTCGTTGAAATTATTACAATGACTGGAAATGAACTAGGGGTGCAGAAACACAAAAATATACCTATCATATGGGAAAGTTACCAAGTATGAATTTAAGGGAGTTAAAGGACACTGATCTTAGTGTACAGGTTTTTACTTTGGACCAGGGTTGGCTCAGCAGTTCCAGTGGAGTCTGAGCAGGTCTTCTCTTTGGACCTCCACACCTTCCACTCACTCACAACCATAAAGCATCACAAAAGATGACAGATTCCTCTAACTGCACAGAGCAGCACTATTGTCAACTGGGTCAAAGAATAAAGACACTGAGCCAAGTCATCTAAGACTTCTTTTTGTTTTAAGAATAGCATTCTAACTTTGTTTTTCTTTACATTTATTTATTTGGGAAAAATAATAATGTGCCCTAAGATGTTCTATGAGATCGCCAAATTACATCCTTGTGAGTAGTGCTAATGTGCAGATTCATGAAGACGTGCTCAAGGCTGACTTTAAGGTCCACTGTGTACTATAGCCCTGAGGTTTTCTATCTTCTTTTTAGTGACTTGTCATTCATCGCAGAGACTGAGCACACAAAACACAATGGCATCAATCATATTTCTGGAAACTGTGCATTTGTATAACCTCATTTTGTCTTATGAAGTGCACAGAGTGAGGACTTCTGATATCCTTTTCTCTGCTGAAAAGTAATAGACATCTGTATAATACCAGAGTTATGGCCAGGTTAGAGTTTTACAGTCACCAATAGAGTGTGCTTATGCATAATGTTCTTCTTACAATACTGTTAGAGGTAACAGGAGATTATCCTGCAGGGACTGGAGGAGGTAGGGAGGGCACTAGAGAGAGGAAGTAAAGGACACGGATTTGGGGACTGGGAGATTCTGGGTGTTATTTGTCCTTGTGCCCACAGCCAACAAAACTACTTAATGTTTCCTGAACTTTGCAGATCCAGCTAGAATTTACGTGGGATGGTGACAAAAGATATGAAAATTAGCACCGGAGAAGTGAACAAGGGCTGGAGAGATGGCTCAGTGGTTAAGAGTAGTGGCTGTTCTTCCAAGGACCCAGGTTCAATTCCCAGCACCCACATGGAAGCTCACAACTGTCTGTAACTCCAGTTTCAGGTGATCTGACACTCTCACACCAATGTATATGAAATTAAATGAATTATTTAAAAAAAAAGAAGTGAACAAAACAACTGAAATGAACAGGTCACCACCACCACCACTACCACCACCACTACCACCATCACCACCACTACCACCACCACCACCATCACCACCATCACCACCACCACCACCACCACCA
>OU015745.1:48706829-48732544 GCA_907169655.1 Acomys percivali | reverse complement strand
ACCACCACCACCATCACCACCACCACCATCACCACCATCACCACCACTACCACCACCATCACCACGACCACCATCACCATCACCATCACCACCATCACCACTGTCACCACCACCACCACCACCACCACCACCACCACCACCACCACCACCACCACCACCACCACCACCCCCACCACCACCACCACCCCCACCACCACCACCACCACCACCACCACCACCACCACCACCACCATCACCACCATCACCACTACCACCACCACCACCACTACTACCACCATCACCACGACCACCATCACCACGACCACCATCACCATCACCACCACCACCATCACCACTATCACCACCACCACCACCACTACCACCACCACCACCATCACCATCACCATCACCATCACCATCACCAAAGGCTGGACTGCCAATCTTTCAACAGATGTCAGAATCAAGCCGTGTAGGACATCAAACAAAGAAGCACAACAAAATGTAGGCATGTCTCTTCTCATCAAAAAGCACTTGTGGAAAAGATATCGAGGACATCTTCCTTAGTTGGGAATCTTATTGTAACGAGCTTGTCGGGATATGAGAAGAGACAATGAGGTCGAGCAAACTTTATTAGACAGCTAGGTCTGGTGTGGTAGCTACACATGCAAAAGACAGAATAACAGCTTTCATGACGTGGATCTCATTGACAATTACAGAGAAAGAAGTATAGTCTGGGAAGGAAAAGGAGAACAGAGAAAAGAGAAGTGGGAAAATCTAATGCAAGCAAGCCACTGCTGAAAAGCTATAGGAAGGAAAGTAAAGACGACAATGAAAAGATCAAGAGGGAAGTAAAGGAAAAGGCACAAATGAAGGGCTCTTTTCTACCCATCGCTGGAACCTGTCAAGAAACTTCTCCATGTCTAAACCATTTCTTCCTCCACCTTCTCTTCTTGTCCCTTTCCTGACACCAGAATGGAACTGACAGAAGATGCCTCTTGGCTCCTTTGTACTTTTATGATGAGAGGGCTGTACAGCTGTATTTCCTGTATCTCCTAGACAGAATAAAATGCTATCATATGACAGTATAAAATCGATCTCCCCTCCAGAAAATTGGACAGACTGAATGATATACAGGATGACCAAAATAACAAAATCCGTAAGTTCTCGGTCACTGCTACTTGCACTGAGTTCCAATCACTCATAACTTAATGAACGGGCTTAAAACAAAGCACCACTAAAACACAACATTCCCCTAGCCTCACAGAGCAGACCTACTGACATCCTGAGTGCTGTGAGTCTGCTCCCTAGATAGCTAAACTCTGACCTCTTAAAGTTTCCAAAAAATATAAAACATTATCATTCATTGAAAATTACATGGATATGTAATAATTTCTGTAGCATTTGTGCCTTCTTTGTGACTTATATGTCTTAGTTTTCAATTGTTAGTGTCCCAAATATACCCTGTAGAAACACACATGTACCTTTCTGTGGGTTTCCTGAAAGACAAGAAGCCCTCCTCCCACCTCCAGGTATTTTGCTATTCTTTGGGCTTTTATATTTTGAGTAAGTTTTCAATTGTAAGATACTTTTTCTAACATGAGAATGCTACGGCTTAACTCTGGAACTGCTCCAAAGTGCTCACGCTTTGATGGATTAATCCCCAGGTTGTTTTGCCTTTAAGAGTTAGGGTCTGCCTGACGGAAGTGGGTACTTTAAAGCTTATATATACCCATGATCCTGGCCTAGTTCCCCAGCTTCCTGGTCTATGAACAGGAGGCTTTGCCAGGGGCCTCTACCACCATGCCTTGCCCACAACAATTACCTGACTCTCTCAAAAACATTGAACCACCATAAATCTGTCCTCTCGTAAGTTGTATCTGGCAGATATTTTGTTGCAACAAGAAGAAAAATAAAACTAATTCATAATGCTATCCTGCCTCTCAAGAATCTCTCTGCTGTGCTTTGGATATTGAATTATTTCCAAAGGTCATTATTTATAAGTAATTTTTTTTTAAAGTCGGAGATGGAGAGTTAGTTCAGTGCTTAGGAGTACTTATTGTTCTTGCAGAGGACAGAGGTTCAGTTCCCAGCACTGACATGGTAATTCATAACCATTAATTCCAGTCCCAAGTGACCCAACACTCTCTTTTAACCTCTGTAGGCACTAGGGATGTTTGCACGTAGCACACATACATGTAGGTGAAACACTTATACATGTCAAATAAATAAATCTTAAAACTTTTAAATAATAATTCTAGTGGGGGCTAGCTAGCTAGATGGCTCAGTAGATAAGAGACTATACTTCTCACCCAGAGAGTGAGAGTTCAAATCCCAGCACCCGCATCAGGCAGCTCACATCAGCCTGCAACTTTTGTCCAAGGGACATGTGATGCCTAGGGCCTCTTCAGGCACCTGCACTCATGTGGACACCTGCTACCACCATGATATGCTACCTTACCCAAAACAAAGGATCCAGTAAATGATAGACTGACATCTCTAAAACTGTGAGACAAAATAAGCCTTTCCTCACCATTGCTAGCTATGTATCTGACAGAATATTAATATCTATAATATACACAGAACTTTAAAAACCATATTACGCAAATTATAAAAACTACGAAACAACCCCCAATTAATATAATAGGCTAAAGAAATGAGCTAACAGTTCTGAAGAGATAAACTACAAATACTCAATAAACAACAACAACAACAACAACAAAATAATGGCCAGTATCCTTCGCTATCAGAGAAATGGAAGTTAAAAACTAAGCTGAGAATCTATTTCATCCTAGTCAGAATGGCAGCCATCAAAACAAAAACAAAAAAACAAGCAAAAACAAGAACAAAAAAAAAACAAAGATGAAACAAAAGATGACTAATGTTAAGGAAGATGTGGACAGAAGGAAATTATGACAGATGATCTTGGTTGTCAACTTGGCTACATCTGGAATGAACTAAAACCCTAAGGATCTGGGTACATCTGAGAAGTTTTTCCTTGATTGGATCATTTGAGGTAGGGAGACTTATCCTAAATCTGGGCTACACCTTTGGGTGGCAGGCCACAGAAGAAGATAGAAACATAAAAAGGAAGCTTTTGTGTTTTGCCTTTTTGCTCTCACTCTTGCTGGCAAGTATCCCGCTGCTGAAGCACTCCCTTGTTGGCATTAGAACTTACTTCTTTTAGACTCCCACATAGAGTGAGGACCAGTCACTCTCTGGAACTTTTCTGGGACTCCAGCACAGACTGGGACTGCTGAGACATCCAGTTTCAGGGACTGATCAATTACCAGATCCTTTGCCTCTCCTTTGAGAGACAGCTTTTAAGCCATTCTAATAAATCATTCTCCTGTGCGTGTGCACACACACCCACCCACCCACACACACACACATACACACACACTTAATTCAATCTCAGAAAGACAACATTATCTTTCATTTATTAATCCTAAATTTTATAGATTTAAAAAAATCATTTATGTATAAATGACATGAAAGTAAAAATGAAACTGTCTAGAGGAGCAAAAGTGGTAAGGGGCAAAGACAGGGGAGCAAAGAGAAAGTAGTGTGATATGGGTGTGATATGCTCAAGTATATTATGTGTTTACATGAAATGGCTATATGTAACAGAATATAATAAAACTCAAGAATCTAAAAGGATGAAAACAAGACTTTTCTCTTTATAACTAGATTATCTTAGGTGCTTCTTATAGTAAGCAGTGCCATTTTGTACTGTTCCACATCTAAATTTATAGATAATTATTGTAATTGTATATGAACTTAAAAACACAGGCTCATATAAATGTTGTCAGAATATGTTAAACAGCTGTGTATAAGCATGTCAAATTATGGTTCTAAGATGCAACTTCTGTACTTTAGTTATTAGATACCAACAAGGTATCCTCTACAAACATGAAGTTAAACAAAAGTAGCCCTAGACAAACTTATAAACATCATAATTATAGGTGTAGGTGTTAAGTTAGTTTCTCTTGTTTTCAAAACTAATCACAATGAAGATATATTTTGCTCATGGCTTATGTACTATATTCATATAGGAAACACAATAAAGATATGAACTCTTGAACATTTCAAGAGTTAAGACAGGAATGAAGAGAAAATACACATATTTAGACCTCGATGTACTATATGTACTATATGTACTATAAACATATAGAGTGCAAATCACATTTTTGCTGCTGTGATAAACTCCCCAACAAAAATTCCTTCGGGAAGAAATGGTTTATCCAGCTTATATTTTCAGGTTACCCCAGCCCCACCATTCCAGGGAGTCGAGGCAGGAACTTGAAGAAACTGGTCATATCCAGTCATGATCAGAGAGGCAATGCATGGCTTCTTGCTCAGCTCACCTTTTCACTCTTACCCAGTTCAGGGCAGGAGCCCAGGACATGGTGCCGTCTACAGTGAAACTCTATTCCCACGTGATTCTAGGGGACACAACTAACAGTCGATGTGTCTGACAGTTTATAAAACATGCAAATGAAAACCATCTAATGGGTACCTCTGAAGAGGAGAGTGAAATTAAAGGGGAAAGGAATCATTCTACTTCTCCTATTGTAGGTCTCCAGATTTGTACATTTTCAAATAAAAGGCAGGTGTCACAATTACCAAAAGGCAATGTTTAAAAACTTGTGAGTTATTCTGATGTAATCTTAGTTTAAACAACACTGGTAAGCAAGTGTCTAAAAAGGAACAGAGAATAGTTTCCCCTGGATATCTTAATATCAAGTGTGGACATTGTTTTCAGGGACCAGTCAGGACTTTGTATGATTTAGTGGCTGTGGTTTGATCAATGCCTGCAGTGATGGAGCGGAGAGCTTGCCGATTAAGTTCACGGATGAAGCTACATTAACTAAAGCTTCAGGAGCTGTGATTAAGATCAGCACTGGCTTGTCAGAAGTGAGTGATGGCCAAGTGTGGGGTAGGATATACTTGGGAGTGAAGAATGGATCTCTGACGATGGTAAGGGTCAGACCAAAGCACTCCAGTGCCTCTGGTTTCACGTGTAAGTCACATGCCAGATGCGTGCATGTCTGAAATAAATGGGGCTTTTTTCCAGAAATGTGGCACCTTGAACATTTCAAGAGTTAAGACAGGAATGAAGAGAAAATACACATATTTAGACCTCGATGTATTTGGGATCATCAGTAAAAAATAAATAAAACAGAGTGGACTACACATATCAGGTCATAGGTTTAAAAACAAGACAGAAGGAAAAAGGAAAAGAAACAGGAATCGTCCGTCTGTTCGGGGTATGTCTACCTTTGTTTGGACAACAGGCCTTGTCTCTGGATATCAACTGTGGCTGTTCTAAGCCCTGGATCTTTTCTGTGTGGTCCAGGGGTCTGCAGTATCATATTCTCCTGTGAGCCTCTGAGTAACACACAGCCAGGCTGCATCCCAAACTGAACTAGAATTTGCATGTTAACAAGGTCCCCTCAGTGTGGTTCACATACATATCCAAGTAAAGAAGATACATCCCCAGCCTCCTCCCACTGTGAAGGAGGAGAGTTCTTATTTGCAGCCTTCTTTAAAAAAAAAAAATTATTCAAACCACATCGCAATTGTCATCCCCTCACTTGTATCTTTCGGTTCCCCCTCCCTCTTTCACCCTATTTCCCTCCCCTAGGCCTGTGACAGAAGGTGACCTCCTCCCCCACCATATGATCACAGCCTATCAGATCTCATCTGGATAGCCTGCTTACCCTCTGAGTGCCACCAGGCCTCCCCACGAAGGGGAAGTGGTCAAATAGGGGACAACAGAGTTCATGTCAGAGACAGTCCTTGCTCTCCACACAACTGTGGAGAATGTGCTGTCCATTGGCTAGATCTGAACAGGGGGTCGAGGTTAACTGCATGCATTGTCCTTGGTTGGTACAGTAGTTTGAGCAGACCCCTTGCCCTGGGTCCAGATCTCCTTGTAGGGTTCCAGGACCCACTGGGTCCTTCCATTTCCCCATTCTCCCATACCTCTCTCACCTGGAATCCCAGTAGGAAGTCCCAGCATCTATCCCAATCCCCTGCTAAATGAAGACTCTCAAAGAACATCCCTGTTGGGCTAGTATCCAATTGTAAGTGAGTATATAGCATGTGTATCGTTCTGGGTCTGGGTTAACTCACCACGATGATCACTTCTAGTTCCGTCCATTTGCCTGCAAATTTCAAGATTTCCTTGTTTTTAATTGCTGAGTAGTGTTCCTTGGTGTAAATGTGCCACAGTTTCTTTATCCATTCTTCAACTGAGGAACATCTAGGTTGTTTTGAGATTCTAGCTATTACGAATAAGGCTGCTATGAACATAGTTGAGCAACCGTCCTTGTTGTGTGGTGGAGCATCATCTGGGTATATTCCAAGGAGTAGAATAGCTGTGTCTTGAGGTAGCCCTATTTCCAGTTTTCTGAGAAAGCACCAGATTGATTTCTAAAGTGTTTGTGCAAGTTTGAACTCCCACCAGCCATGAAGGAGTGTTCCTTTCTCTCCACATCCTCGCCAGGATGTGCTGTCACTTGAGTTTTTGATCTTAGCCACTCTGATGAGTGTAAGATGAAATCTCAGAGTCATTTTGATTTGCATTTCTCTGATGACTAAGGACACTGAGCATTTCTTTAAGTGTTTCTCAGCCATTCAATATTCCTCTGTTGAGAATTCTCTGTTTAGTTCTAAGCCCCATTTCTTAATTGAGTTATTTGGTTTGGTGGTGTTTAATTTCTTGAGCTCTTTAAATATTTTGGATATTAGCCCTTTGTCAGGTGTAGGGTTGGCGAAGATCTTTTCCCAGTCTATAGGCTGGCTTCTTAACTTTGAGATTTAGACTAGCAATGGCTAAGGGAGAGAGCTGACAGTCAGGTGAGAGGCTAAACAGACACGCATACTGAAAAGGTTAGGGAGAAGAAAACACACAAAGAGAAAGTGTCAGCACTGGGACTTTGTGGGTGAAGGTCAAGAAAATGAAGACAGAAGGAGATGGCAGGAGGCTACAAATAACTACAGAGAGACACTGCCGAACGTATTTGCAGAAGGACCGCCGCCCAGTGTCTCTGCCCACCATTCTTTGAGAGACTTCAAAAAAGATTTACGTTTCCCACTGGCTATCGCTGACTGTTACAACTGACAACCCTTTGCATGTGAAATCAGATGGTGTAGATCTTTATACTGGCTGCACCTTTGTAGCTTCCCTTACTCTCTTCAGGTTGCAGGGCCGAGGAAGTCATTAAGAACTTTAAGAAAACCTCTATCATCCCAGAATACGCGGTTACTTTTCTGTATCATTTCCAAATTAGAAGAATTATTTTATTATCTCACCATGTTTCTGTTTTCAAAAGTCTCTGTGCCCAATTACTTAATGCCTAGCTAGAGCGAGAGCCACACTCCACTTTAACGTAGTTACACAGAAAGGGATTTGCTTGGTGTCTTTGAAGCTGACTTCAGCTGTGTATTCCCAGGACAATGGTGAAGAAACAAAAAGTGAAACGAAAATAATTTCCAACAGGCGAATCTAGAATAGCAGTCAGAATATTTCTGCACTTGGGCTGGTTTGAACGAATCACTTGAATATCAGCCAGCCTCATTCTATGCTCACAGCAAAGTGGATCGATTTTAAGAATAGAAAGAGGAATTGTAAACGCACCTGGTTGGATATAGTAATTGCAGAACTTCAGCTGCTCTATGTAATCTATACACGTCAAAAAGGTACAAGACAAAAAAAAAAAGAGTCATGAAAAAAATGGCTATTGGAGCTGAAGTAATATTGATACATGAAAACATCTCTCTTAACATTTGTTTTTAAAATAGTTTTCAGATCAGGAAAACAACAACGTTTTGAAAGAAACCCTTCTTGCAGCCTTTGCTCTTTATGGTGGGTGTATGTCTGATTTGAACTCAAGGTGAGATGTGTTCAAACAAACAAAAAATATTCTGATGTAATTTAACCATAGCCTTTGATGTTCCATTGACTGGATTTCTCCCTGTTTGACTAGAACATATTACTATGTGGTTGATTTTAGAGCCACTTCAGCTTTTAAAATGCCTATTCTCTCTAATTAATTAGATCATGGTAAGAGAAAACACACACACACACACACACACACACACCACATACGCTGACAAGAAATGTGCTGAACTTGGTCAAAACAGTGTGTGTGTGTGTGTGTGTGTGTGTGTGTGTGTACTGAGTTTTTAAAGGAATTATCTGTAATTGCTAGTGTGGCTGTCACTGAAGTCTTCCACATAAGAGAGGGGTGGGGAATTTGCCGATGTGAATATGCTTTTGAACTACTTTATCAAAGCCACCGCGCTTCATGAATTTCACAGGCTATAGTCCCAACAGCAAAGGCAAGAAGTCATGTCAGGTTGATGGCTTCCGTCAAAGTTCTCTGAAGCGAGTTACCTGGGCATTGCATCCTTTTGTCCATTTCTCAACCCTCAGCTCGTGCTCCACTGTCAGCATATTTTTCTGCCTTGGAGTGCCAGCATCTGAACTCTAATTACAGCTAACACACTAATCCCAAGCACTGATCTCCACCCCCTCAGCTGCCAAATCCACTGAAGAAATTGGCCCAACACCAGGACCAGGGAGTCTTAAGGGAAAATAAAATGCTGAGGGGTGCAAGATGCTGGCCACTTTCTTCTTAAATGGCTTTTCAGAACTCTTGGGATTAAGGTCAGATCTCATAGTCCCTTAGCAGAGTGTGGCTCCCTGGCTCCCTTGCTCCTGAGGTCCCATTCCTTGCTGACTTTACTATGCCACCAATCTAGCTTTCTCCTCACCATAGATCTTGGGGTTTGGTCCAGACTACGTGCATTTGCTCACTGTCGCTCTAACTCTCTATCCTCCAAGCCATCATGTCACTGCCCTTGCCCCCAAGAAGCTCATCCGAATCAATACAGCTAAAGAGTTTGCTACTTCTGTTGTGTGAGCCCATGGAAGCCTAAACCCTTCCAGGAGAACTTCATAATTTCAGTCACATTGCTATTTCATAATCATTTCTACCACTGCTTCTCCTTGGCCTTGAGTACCATATTTCAAGTTCTGAGCATCTGGCACACACAAACTCAGGCAGTCTTCATTAGCCAGATGAGTACATACAATGGAGAAGAGCTGGGGGTTACACAAGCTACCTTGGTACTCTGCACATTGGGAGTCTCGTCTGTCGGCCATCACTAGTTCTTGCTTCTAAACTGGGGTGCCGCACTTAATTATATGATCTCCAAGTGGAAAATTCATGCGTGGTATGAAAGTTCTCAAAGATAAATGCCTTAGAGAAGAGGGGGAGAGAGGGGGAGACAGGAGGTGATAGCAAAGGAAGGATCCAGCAGAGAGGAAGAAGAAAAGGGGGAAAGGTCGTCATGTGGGAGAAAAAGAAAAGAGGAAGAAGCATGGTTTGTTTCTGAGGACTTGAAAGACGACTCTGCTCTAGATGGTTTTGGGGGGACGTTCTTAAGTTAGAGTGATGAAACACCAGAGAAAAATCCCTGATTAAAACCTTCCTTTGGAAGAAGAAAAGGCTTATGTAACTTTTCTGGAGTGAATATCAAAAAACATGGCATGCTAACAGCACGTTATAAATAGTACTGATTATAAATTGTTTTTATAAAGATGAACAGAGCACAGGAATTCTTGCTGGCAACCCTCAGACTAGTAATAATTTTGATTTCAAGTTAATTATCTTTAGGGGGGAGGATAGAGTGCTTCAGAGGATGGTAAAAATCATTAGAAACCAGTGTACTGCCACTGCTCTAACAGTCCCTGTGATGTCACTTGCTTTGAACAATATGAAGACCAGCTGTAAGTAACAGAGAACAAAAACTAATGACTAACCGTTCACATGCAAAACCCCAGCCCGATGAAGAGCACTTCTTGGGCAGCACCAGATTGCTAAGCTAAATTATTAGCTTATTTTAATTGCAAGTGTGAAAAGACTGTGTTATGCAGAATGGCACTCAGCCAAGGGCTTCTAAGCTGAGAGAACTTCCACTCAGGGAACTGCACGGTGCCAAAGCTTTGAAGTATGCTTTTGCAGATAAGTGACGGTGAATCCTCTGTAGTTTCGGGAGCTACATTCCAAATATACTCGGCTACATTCAGAAAGCGTCCACGTTAGAAACATTTGAATTATTCTTGGCCCCTTTTCCCTTATACTCCACTTATTGAGGAGAATATTTTTCCATGTCCCTTTCTAAAAGATGAATATCATTGCTGTCTCAATGTCCTGACTTTGTCATCGTTTTTCAGTTCCTGGGTTCCGCACCACATGGACCAAACGTGAACTCTTTCCTTGGCGGATGCTTCACTCACTTTCCAGAGAAGAAATTGGAAGAGTCTGGCTTGACAGAATCACTAAGTCAAGCCCAAGAAGTTTCTGACACAATTAAGATGTTTTGCCAAAACAGGCAAAAGCCAAAGTCTGTGAAACAGCAGAGGATTTCAATGAACTGGAAAGAGCCAGGATTCTGAGGGTGAGTGGAAAACAAGAGGAGCAGCTCCTAAACCAAGCCAGAGTCTCCCTTCCTCTGCCTCTACCTCACGCTCTGTCTCACACCCAATTCCCTTAGTTTTTCTTCTAAGCTGCACTTCCTATCAGCACATTTCTAAGAGTCAAATTCCAACAGTGGTCTCTCTCCTTGATTTCTACAATGCCACCTTACAAGCCCTCTTGTCACACACTCAACAGTCAGTCACAGCTTACTCTGGTTCAGGGTACAGACCAGAAATGCAAGAAGGCAAAGGTGACACAGTGGAGACCTCATCTCTTCCACTCTGACAGTTTAGTTTAAAAAAAAAAAAAAAAAAAAACCCCAAGCCCAGAAGTATAAAGCGAACAATACTTAGTTGTCTAGTAAACAAGCGAACAATGAAAATAAAGTGAGTTACAGCTGCTGGCAACTCATGACCTGCCCGTGGTGACTCTTCCAGTTGGAAGGCAGGGTGGCTGCCCACTCCCATTTGGGATGCCAGCCAGCTCTATGCTCACATGTTGACAAAATTCATTTTATATTAATCTTCCTCGTCCTGCTTTCTGTGAAGAAATGAACCTAAGTGTGTTCTAGGGGAAAGAGAGATGGTAAAGGATTCTCTCCGATTTCTTTCAGCAAAACATTTCTGAATTCACAAAGCAGAAACTCAATGGCAGCTAACACTACCTTTACTAAGAAATGATGGTGTAAGTATTGATGGGCTCTCCATCCTCCTGCCTGGTTTCCTATTGGAACCAAGAGATGCTGTGGTCAGCCCATCAAGATCTGAGAGGCCTACGGTTGCTTCCACCTGGGTTTCTACCACCCTTTCTCTTTTCTGGCCTTGCCTTTCACTCTGACATGGATATCTCTCTCTCTGATCTGCAAACCTCCCTCCAGGAGTCTAAATGGAAATCTGTTTTGATCTACAGCCCAGGCGAAGGTGAGATCTGTATTTCAGCCTTCAGTGCGGGCTGCCTCCCTGTTGACATTAATCTTCTGACTTTGCCAGGTCTAGACAATAGTGGTTGGGGAGTGTTAATCTTAAAATTCACCAGACACCAAGTCATCAATCTGCCTGGGGGGCAGAAAGACTCATGGCGTTTTCTATTTGCTCCTGAGGAGACTCTGGGCTCTGTTTGACCCTTCTTTGTCTTTTCTCTGAAAGATTGAATTACCCTCAATGTTGACGTGTCCTTCCTCCAGAGGTCTCACACTCCACAAAGCTGAAGGGGACGGGGCGGGGGGTGGGGGGGAATAACAAAAGCCCCTGAGTCTGCTTCAGGAACCAAGTCAGAACAAGGCTGAGTTGCCTTAGGATGCTTTCTCAGCAGGATAAAGCAAGGAAGACAGTTCCTATCTTAGGGTCAGACTCCCTGCTGCATGTACCCAAGGTTTTTCCTAGTTGCAGTATTTGTGGGCACCTCAAGAAATGAGGTTTAGGATGAAAGTGCTAAAATGAAGCTCCAAGCCATATTTACTAAAAAGGAGAACCCAAGCAATGAGCTGAGTAGCCATCGTGCATTTTTTGACACAATTATCAACAAACCTGAAATGCTTCCTGTGTATAAGGTGGTACTTGGGACATTTTCCCTGCACAATCAAGGCATCGTTATATCTAGTGTCTGTCTACTGCTGATGAATGGTTTTCCCTGGAGAATGATCCAGGACTTTTGTTCTGACTTTTGTCTCCCTTATGTTAACTGGGTTATGGATGAGTGTGCCTGTAGACTAACAGGTCAGTCTCTGTATCTTTCTGCATGTCTGTCTTGCTGAGTCCCTTGCTGCTTGCCCCCCATCTCTCTTCCTTTTTTAATGATACTTTATTAACTACATACAGCAGGAAGAACCACAAGACTATCAAGAATTATATAAATGTTGCACTCATAGTGATTTGGCTATTTGTATTTGGCAAGATTGAAGTAAATATCTTTCTTATCTTGTTGGGTCCAAGTTTCTGAATGGAGATCAATATCTATCATATCTCATCTCTATTAACTTAAAACATCTATCTTGATCTAAAAACATCTTAACCTCTAACCTGCTAAGCATAATTGAAAGACTAAATTACCTGGTCTTCAACCCCATCAGAGATTTGAGGCGGAATACAACTTAAATATCTGAGTGAACCAGAAATGCAGGTTAGCAGTTTCCAAAATGAAAAAAAAAAAAAAAAAAAAAAAGATTGAGACAGTTTACTGCCTGAACAGTCAACCAACATTCTCTATAATGTTGGAGCATCATCTTCAGCCTTCTGGCCCAATACCTGACAGACATATTTGCCTGCCCCTCTCTTGACTCTGTTCCCACTCCTCTCTTTCAGAAGTTATAGTTATATTAATACATCCCTTAGCTATTTCTCATGGTTCTGGCTTTAGAGACACCAATCTCAGGAAGGGCAAACTGACTCCTTGGCTGCCCTTCTTTCTGACAGCTTTACTTCAGTAGGTGATCCCAGGAAAGGGAGTGTCTCCTTCACATATTGAGGTTGAGCTAGCTCTCAGGCTCCAGGACCACTCAGAAGCTAAGATCACTTAAAAATTAACACCTTGATGGGAGCAGAAATAAAGGCTTCGTGCCATGGTCAAGAATAAGTTGGTAATGTCTCTCTAGAGCTTTGAGTTGAGTGGAATTCTGGGACAATATCCTTCTGAAACAGGAGAGGGTGCCTGAGTCATCGGGTGCTGTGTCTGTGGAAACAGGAAGTTGATGGAGGACACATGCTGCTTTTTCAGTCTGATACTTCCCATTGCCCGTTTAGTCAAGGGCTGCCTACTCTGAGCCATCGGTTTTTATTTTTTTTCAGATTCCCCACTCTCATCCCCAAGCAAGTGTTTTGCTCCCCATTTATTTTTAGCATGTTGCCAAATCAGGAAACAGGACCTCGAGCACCCCTGCAACCTCAGCTCACCTGCTTTTTTAGCTCATTGTGGTGTTCTCTTTTCTAGGTAAGTAATTCATCTTATGGGGAGCCTAACAAGGATGGCCGTAGTGACCTAAAGTACCACGTTTACATTTGGGAGGGATTTACAAGTCATGAAGAATAAGCTTTAGCAAACACACATGTACACACCATTTGGTTGCTTGCTGGATCATGCCAAAATGGCAAGCCCCATCTTACATTATATTGGCCCAGAAAATGTACACTAACTTCCTTTGTGCCTCAAAGTAGTACTCATAAAATCCTGGGGGAAAAGTCAGGATTAAAGTCCTATGAAGAGTGAGCTAGAACCTATAGACATAATAGAATCTTTTATATATATATATAAAATATTTGGATTTCAATTTTAGCATGGTGTGATTTTTCTACTGAAAACAAGCTTGCAGTTCCAAGTGGAATATTCACACAGCTCTGAGCTCTCCTAAAAACTGGTAACCAAGAAACAGCTTAAGAAACAAACCACCTACACAAAGCAGCATGGAAGGAGCAGTTACAAGTGGCCAGCATGTATATGTACCCAGAGCTGCAGGATCATGGAGGAGATGAGCTAATGCCCAGAAACCTATAGCTGTCTTCACAGCAGCTCTCCAAATATGCCAGCCCTCCTCTGACTCATCATTACATCTGCCAGGAAATGAATTTTCTTTTCTTCAAACACTATTTTTTTTGAGTCAGGAAGTTGCAGGCACTGACAAACACTCTCTCTGAAAAGAGAGGTTAAGTCCACACAACCCAGAGTCAACTGGTTATAAAATTGAAGAATTCTCGTAGACCACAAAGTCATTTTTCTCTTTTGGAAATCTAAGTATTATCCGCCATTTATTTTTGAAAGGCTTTTTTCCTTTTTTTTTTTTAACCACCATGGGTAAAACTCACAGATCAAATAGTCTAACAGCATGTAACATCAATAAGCAATGAACAAACATCTTAGATAAAATAAGGAAAAGAAGAGAGAAAGTTATTTAACATGAAGCACGGTACATTTCAACTTTGCACAGAGGGGCACAAGCTAATGAGAAGAACAGAGAAGGTAGATGTTTTCACCTGAAGAAGAAGCCCAGGCTATAAATAATTCAGATTTTTGGAGCATCTCAAACTGCACCCACACACTTCCTCAACATGCCCTAGAGAGCATGGCTTTCATGGAGACCTACCACTTCCGCAACACCAAAGAATTGTCATGGAAGTTCTTTATAATTATTATTTTAAAAATTTTTTATGTGTATAGATGTTTTGCCTGCATGTATATTTATGTGTCACATGTGTGACTTGTGCCTCCAGAGGCCAGAAAAGGTTGTCAGATTTGCTGGAACTGGAGTTAGAGCCTTCACATGTGTTCTAAAAATCAAACTTTGGTTCTCTGTAAAAGCAGCCAGTGCTCCTCACTGCTAAACCAACCTTCCAGCCCCTGGAAGTCCCTTTTGAATATAATCATACTGTTTTCTGTTCTGCTTCATCATTGGACTATTATTCACTATTGATAAGACTCTGAGATATCAAATCCTAAATTCCTTCTCTGTTTTTTAGTAGGATTCTCTAAAAATCCAACTCTAATGGCCACACCTTACAACTCTACCAATGTCATAGTTGGCCAGAGAGTGGTACCACCCCCCAAAATAATGAAAGCTGAACACAAATGGAAAAACATCCTAGCCTACTCCACAGATACTCCAAAGCTTATCTTTAGGCATATGTTAAAGGATTTTCTGTACTCCCTTTGAAGTGAGTTTTAGTCTCCAAAAAAACTTATCCTTTGGATATTTGATCTGGAGACCATCTTTGCAACATCGCCAAATGGTCACCATCCTTCTTATATTTATATATTGAATTCTACATCCCCTGTGGGAGATAAGTATTTGAATTTCCCTGTATTGTACCTATCCAATAGAGATGATAGAAAGTTCTGGAAAGGCTCTTATATTGTTCTGAGAGGGTTTGAATAAATTCCTTTTATAGAGTTTTACTTCCAAGAAAAAGAGGATAAATCACTCTGAGTTGTCCTTCTTATGTTACCTTGGAATGGAAACCAGTTTTAATTTCTCCTCTGGCAAATCAGAGATTTACAGGGAAAAAAAAGAAGAACAAAACAGTCAAAGTACTCCAAAATGTCAGCAGCAGGCTCCTTTCTTTCTGTGGACTTGAGACGGGATGGCGTAATTGAGATTGTTGTCACTGATGGTTTGCATTCCTACAGCATTTCAGAAGTGTCACTGTCCATCCTGTACACGCTAGCTTACTTGATCTTTGCTGCAAGGGGAGAGGGGATTCACTGTTATTAACAGCAGTTTAAAGATGATATGTCAGAGGCAGAGAGGAAAATAATTTGTCTAAAGCTCACAGATACCAAGTTTCAGATCAAAGACAAGGGTCCAGGCATTTGGTCTGCGAAAGCCTCTTTCCTTTTTACCACTCATTTTTTAGAAGAGACATCTTCTATCCTTTGAGATTTTTTTTCTTTTGAAAAATATACTTTTCATGATTATTAGCTCATGAGTATATAATGACTAAAAATAATAACTAGCAAAACCTAACTACTATGCTTTTTAATGTTGAAACAGCAAGGTGTGACACTTATGAGTGATGTCAGGATCCCCGTCTCACAGGAAGATGACTTTAGAAGGATAACGTGGAGTTCAACTTCTCATGTGCATGAATTTAGGCTCATGTGTTTAGGTCCCATCAAATCTCAGCATAGAAGATGTGTATCACATTATCTTTCCATAACCACAAGACGGCACCATGCAGTTCCAGGCTTCAGCTATATAGAGCAAATAAGCTCTAGCATGAAACAGACCATCTCCTTCTGAATTCAAGAGTGAACTAGAACCTCCTGGAAAAATTCTAAGAAGTCCTATAAACAATGTTATCATTTCTCATTAGGCAGAACAAAATGTCATGCCGATTGTGGCTTGAATTGTCAATGTCTCCTCTGCGCTTATGTTCTGAGCACCTGATCGCTAGGCTGTGATGTTCTTGTGAAAGTTAATGAAACTTAAAAGGTGGAACTATCTAGCTGAACTAAGTCAGAAGACAAGGGTCTTTGAAGAGTATACCTGTCATGGCTTCCAGTTTGCACTTTCAGCTTCTTCTCTGATTCATGCACCAAGCCACCATCTCATACTCCCACTGCCATACTTTCCTTACCACAATGGACTGAACCCTTCTGAAACTATGAGTCAAAATAAGCCATTTCTCCATTGAGTTATTTCTATGGGGTACTTTGGTCATAGCAATGCAAATCTAATCAGCGCAGAACTTTCAGCAAACTGAATAGCTTTTAATTAACCTAATCGGGACTGCTGGAGATGAAGAAACGACAGACACACAGACGGAAATCTGCAACCAGGTGGGCCACACACTCTGATGGAGACACACTAGCCACCACCATATGCAGTGCATTTATTATAGACTGCTGAATGAGGAAGTAAGCTAACTCATTCTTTGAGTGTAGAAAAGAGCCCCTTTTGTGAAGGGACATATCCAAGGGCAAATGGAGTTCTATTGCAAAAGACAAGTATGTAGACATTTACCCATGACCCCTTGGGTGGAAGGTGCAGAATGTAGGCCACACTGTCTGCTACACAATCCCCTAAACACTATTAAGAAGTCTTTATTCTGAGGACCCCCTTAAGCACTTCTTTTACACTTCATGCCTTCCAGATGGTGCATCTCTCCTGAAAGATATTCTATTACATCTTTGTTGTTTGCACAAAACTTTTTCTTAGATTCCCTTTCTTGGAGGCTGCCAAACCAAAGTATCTAGGATGTACAGATGGCTCATTCGATGGCAATTCATTATCGGTAATAAACTTGCAAGCTGCATCTTAATGTTTACTAGGTGCTAGGTATTAGCTAAATGTGCCCTACGCATGGAGTTACTTAACTGTCATGGTATCCCTCGTCTCATCTGACGGATGAGAATAGGAACTACAAAGAAATTAAGGGACTTGCCTAAGGCTGCATAGCTAACAGTGGCAGAGCATGGTCTCGATGCCATGCTTTCTTCACTCTCTCACCCATACTCCTGAGCCCTGTTTTATATCTTCTTTAAGTCTAGCTGCATTACCTGTTAAACTTCCATTTTCACATGTGTTGTGTGACACTATTCCTAAAGAGACAGAAACAATGTTTGCTCACTCCAGATCAGTAACTGATTATAGACTAGAGTGTGGACAGCACTAAAGTCCAACTTGATGAACTGATGAGTTTTATTGGAGTTACTTATAGGAAGGACTATGGGTGAAGACTGACTTACAGGAGTAGAAATGATTCAAAGACATCATCCTCATCCTCATCATCATAGCCCACCTCAGCATAAGTTACATTGCACAAAATCTGGAAACCCGGAACACTCTGTGGTCCAGCTGGTCTGAGTGTCTTCCAGGCAACTCTACTGGTCTCTGCTTTTTTTCAGGTTGCTGGGCTTAGAATGGCTCTCAGTAGTCTTCACTCTATGTATTTTGAGGGCAAGGGGACCTAGTGAATTTAGCTGGTTTCAGGAACTTCCTGAAGCTATTTTGAGCTTACTTCTTGCCTTGATGATCTTTCCCAGAGGGTGGAATATTTCAATCTCTAAGGCAACTGTTATACAACAATAATTACCCATGCCTCTGCCCTGGTTCTTGGACCATCACCACCATAGGTGCTGTTTACCAGGTGAGCAAATCCAAGGATTATCTTAGAACTAAAGGAAGGCTCTTCTGACTCTTAATGCTCCCACATGCATATCACAAAATCCTCTTATCTAGAACCTGAAACATTCTTCCAATAATTGTTAGCATCATGGTCTCAGTCATCTCCTGAAGGCTCCCTGGTAAAGACTAGATAATGATGTAACTTGATAGAAAAATTAAAATTCAGTAAGATACAAGTGTGGCGCAGAGAAGCAAGACAAGTCAGAACTGATGGGCAGGTTCCCTGGCACCAGTAAGTATGCAGATGAGCCCTGGTTACAGGAGTCTTTCTTTTTGACACAGGGTCTTGGGTCTCACTGCATTGCCTAGGCCTCTCTCAAATTCATGATCTTCCCACCTCAGTTTCCTGAGTGACAGAATAGCAGATGTGTATTGCCATGCCCATCTCAGAAGCCTTTCAAATAATTTTAACTTACTCAAAGTCAAGTCTCGTATTTACTCTATTGACTCATGGAATTGCTTATGCATTTCTTGTTTTCTAGTCATTCAAAAGAGCAGTGTTGCCTGTCAGTCCCACTGAATCAAAGTCACAGTTATCACTGAGGAGAACTGGCACTTCTTCCCCCAAAAAGACATCAACTTTCCATAGCTTCTTGGCTAGCAGTGAGGCCTAGTGAGGCCCTCCCCTATTCACCTTGGATTTTGACTGTATTGACCTTATATAGGTCTTGTGTACGTAGTCACAGCCACTGTGAGTTCAAATCCACAATAGGCCTGTCATGTCTTGACAATGCTGTTTTACAGCAGTCCTTCACAACTTCTGGCTCTTAAAAATCTTTCTGTACTTGCAACAGTTGATGGCCCATACAAGTATGTTCATACCAATAGCACAAGTTGGTTTCAGTTGGCTAAAAGAGTTCAAGAAATTTGGAGATGGTAGATAGATAGATAGATAGATAGATAGATAGATAGATAGATGTAGAGATATATCTCCAAAGAATAAATAAAGTTGTTTTTTTCTTAAGTGATACTCAGGGAAGGCAAAACAAAAAACAAAAAAAAACCAAAACAACAACAACAACAAAAAAAAAAAAACAAAGGAAACTAGCCTGTACACACTAGACGCTCTTACTGTGGCTGTTAGCCCCACAATTAAAGTCGTAATTTCGGAATACTAAGAAAAAGAAGCACAACTGCTCTATGGGGAAGGCCCCAAGTAAATCATTACCTTCTCATCCTAAACATCTATTAAATGCTTTCCAAAAGGTTAATCAGCTCTAACAGGGGATAATGTCACTGTGCTAGCCTCAAATCTATGATGCACAAATGGAGGTTGGCTAGATGAACGACCGAGTCTGTCATTAAGCAAAACACTAGCACAGACACCTCTGGCCCTGGGTCAAAGACAGGGCAGCATCCACTGTGGCTGAAGGCTAGGGGGAAACCGGTGCATGTTATGAGTGTGGAGAAACAAGCTTATGGAGTTGATGTCCTGGCATTCTGTATGAGACTGTTCTTCTGGCATTTGTACGTTAGATGTGTGGTGAAGTTATAGCGAAGCACACAAAGACCACAATAAACCAGGTCTTTCTTTTCTATCTCCATGCCCTGTGCTAAAATGATGAGGGAGACAATGTTCCCTCTGTGCTGTTTGCCACGCCTTCACAGGGGATCTCTTAGAAGTCTGTCACACAGCTCCCTGGACTATCTCATCTTCAGAGAGAACTTCTCGAAGCAACCATATGAGGCAGCCACACATCACTACTTTTCTCATAGCCCTGATTTTCAATAATCTTTCTCTTTCTGTTTTGTTACCTATTTTTTCCCACAGTAGGTTATAACTCCAGGAGAACCAAGGCCTTGTCTACTACATAGGATAAGATGAGCCTCTCTATTGCCATAGAAAATCTAAACTAGCGTTGATGTCAACAGATTAAGGGCCTGTTTCACAGCTCACAGGCGCTGGGCTGATAGGATGTCTCCCAGAGTTCCCAGGGCCTGTGCCTCTATCTAGTGTCTCTGCTACATTCAAGGCTTTTACCTCTGGACATAAGCGATTTCTTAAACCAGCAGGAAAAAGTATGATGTGAAAAAAAAAAAAAAACAAGGGTCCTATCCTTTAGATACTTGTGCTTATGTCTCACCGGCCTAAACTGATCACATATGCTTTCCTGCTGCAAGGAAGGGCAGAAAATGTAGTCTTTATTTCTGCATAGACCCAAACAACAGCAACCAAGGGTTTCATTACTAAAGACAAGGAAATCGATGGCAGAGTGTAATTAGTTTCAGAAGCATCTGTCATATTGGCTCCTCACTACCTCGTCAAGGCTTGGCACACAATAAAGCCCGGAACATCTGATAAATGAAAATAAATGACAGCATGGCCTTTCTTGTCTTAGACTTTGAACGCCTTCTCAGTGCTTACAGAACAAAGACTCGCTTTCTTAGTCTGTGTGGTAAAGCTGCTCATGAGTTACACCCATCCTGCTACCCCAGCCTTGCTCCATTCTCCTTCTCTTCTGGCTCCAGGTTCATAAAATCGCTTCAGTTTCTTGAATGTTCCTGCACTCCCCCAAAGTCCTCTTTAGGTCAGTATAAATGCCATTCCTTTTGATGTAGACATTCTTTCCTGTACTCTTCCTGTAGGCATTTTCCACCTTTCCCCTTTTCTGATTGCAATTTCTTTACAAAGTACCCAGGATATAGAGTACATTCAATAAGGATGGAGTGTATGCTCAGTCAGTAATGTTCTTGCCTTATAAGAACGTGGGCCGAAGTCTGATACCCCAGCACACATGTAAAAATTGTCAACTGTGATTTTACATGCTTGTAATCTCACTCAAGAGATAGAAATATATAAATCCCCAGGGTTTATTTTTTAGCCAGCTTAGCTTTAACTCAGCAAGCCCCATACTAATGAGAGACACTATATCAAAAAGTAAAGTTAGCCACTTCTAATCTCAGCATCCACGAGGCAGAGGCAGCTGGATCTCTATGAATTCAAGGCTAATCTGGTTTACATAGCAAGTTCCAGGCTATCCAGGCCTGTATAATATGAGCCTGTCTCAAAAGAAAAAGGTTCAGTAACACCTAATAAATTCTAGCTGAGATGTTTGGCCTCCACATTTTTGCCCACATACACACACCCACAGACACACAGACACACACACGCACACACACACACACATACACGAACAGAAACATTTACACACAAATATTTTTAATTCAATAAAAAGATGATCAATAAATTACTTCTTGACTGGCTAAACTCAAGCATGGATTTTCCTTGGGAGTTCCCTGACTCTCCAAAGCGAGTTTGGCTCTATAATGGATGTTGTTATCACATCTTAGACTTTTCTCTCTACAAGATGCTATACTTTCTAAATAGCTTACTCATTTAGAAGCAATTATTGGATATCTGCCACCCACACTAGGTGAAGGTTCTAGAAGAAAAGGATTCGATTAGCTCTATTCTCTGCTATAAGCCCAGAGCCTAGCAAAATATACAAGACATGCTGAACATTTCATAAGCAGTAATTGACCATGACTGAACAGGTACTTTGCATAGGTTGTAATATGAATCTCTAGGTGAATCAATGCAAAGAACCATATCATGGAACTAATGTTCAAAAGGAGACACATGAGCACAGTTGCACATTCAGGAAAATCTGTTTGATAATACTGGATTGAGTTAAGCAGATATTTAAGGAGCATCTGCCTTGTGCTAACGGAGTAAAACTATTGACCCTGAGGGAGCTCAGAGTATAATGAGGATTATGATTTACTAATAACCTTGCAATATCTTCTCGGCTTTAATCTTTAATGATATAAACTCTACAATTAACTCAGGAGTTAGCAAGACACATAGCTGCCTTATTGAAGGCTACTTTTCCTCTTATTCTAATCTTCTACAAACATGTGACCAAATCTGATCAGTGGGAAGTGAGTAGTAGTAATAATGAAAGTGACTTATAGCTTATGACCTTATAAAAGTTGCTTCCCTTCCCTATATCTTTTTCCTCTCTTTCCAAAGCTGGAAGACAACAACAGCCCAACTCAATTCCTTGAGATCAGAGATGAACACAGCACAGTTCATATATCTCTAACCATGTTGGTGAAATTGTTCATTTATTCTTCCTCCATGCTTTGTCTTCCTGCCTAGATTATTTTCACCCATTAGCTGTTCGTGAAATAGTGATTGGGGAGTTGTCTAAATAAGTGAGTTTGCTTAAATTCATTTGCGTCAGATGAACAAATGCTAGCCTTCCATGAAGGTGATCTAGAGGATAAAGTGCTCAACGGAGACTTGGTTTAGGGCATGAAAATCTTTGGAGAGAAGTTTTTCAGAATTTTGCATGGAAGAAAAGAGAGTCTGTTCATATCTGTTACATTACATAGAATTCCTGATGTTTAGCTGACTGAGTTTGCTGGGGTGCCTATCTGATTCTGTCTTTCTTGTATGATGCTCATCTCATCACTCATGGGATTCTCTTTAGGGTTCCCGATCAATCTCAGAAACCAAGGTCATGAGCATATACTATGTTCACTTATTTAGGGCATGTGTTATTCAGGATTGTCCAAACACACTGAGAAAAATCCATTCTACATTTTCTACAATAACCACTGCATGAACCTCTCCAAGTAGCTCTATTTTTAGAGTAACAAATTTATTCCTGCAAAAAAAAAAATATTTTCAAGTGTTTGTCTTTGAGGTGGAGATTACACCTAACCAGTGGATGGTTTTTATTTCTTACTTATTTCTTTACACATCTACATGGCTTATGATAATTATGCTCCAAATTCATACCATGTCCCAAATACTCACTGATGTGTACGTTGTCTCACAGAGAACCCCAGAGCCTATAACTCATACACTTTCCTCTAGATAGCTCATTAAATTGTTGTCAGAAATAAGAAAGTCCATCATGTGAACCATCTACATCAGCCACACAATGAGGAAGGATCATTTATCCTTCTTGAAGCAGACTGTCCTCAAATAATACCCTCCAACAGTCATGCCCATCCTTGTCCCATGTGCCATTTCTTTCATGGGAAGGAGCCCATCTATGGTCCCTAAACTTAGTATGGCTGTATAACTCTTTTTAACAAGAACAAATGCAAAAATATCATTAGATGACTTTTCCTTCTGTGTATTGGAATGTTCTTCTTTTACTGTCTTGAGACCCAGCAGAGAGGCCTGTACTTTGAATGATGAGATGTCATGTGAAGAAACGAGGGGGCATCAGTCAGTCACTGGATGTTCCATCTAGCCCAGCTGAGTTCCAGGCTGTGAAGGAAGCCATCTTGGATTCTCACGTAGCTCCAATCTAGCCTTCCCACCTTTTCCCTCTCTACTCCTTTCCCTAGCAGTCCAGGCAACAACACACAGAGCAGAGCTCAGACACACATCCAGAACCACACACGCCAAACGGAATGTCAAATGTCTCTAGCCATTATTAGAATGGTGAGCAACTAAATAATTGTGATAATGTCAAGCTATTAAGATGGTTTAGCTCATGCAAAAGATTAAACTGTGAGGAAACTGAAGAATGGAAATTTCCACCACAGTTAATCTCATAGGGAAGCCAGGATTTGAACCTAGGCAGCCCAGAATGAGGCACCACACCTTTAACTACTATTCTGCATTTCCTGCCTGGATGTAAACAAGGAGCAAAGCAAGATGAAAAGGCAGATCAAAACCACTCTCTAAGAGGTAGGTGCAAACAAAGGAAGGGAAGAGAGAATAAACAAAACAAAAGACAAGGTCAAGAATCGGAGGTCATGAAATCAAGAAGGAGTGTAGGAAATGACACAGCTGTCATCCTTCATTTTTGTCCTGTAATTGCTGCCTGAGACAGTAGGAAATACCTCTACTTATACCTATGAAAATAGGCCTGTGTGCTACCTCTCAGGCAAGGTAAAAACTTGGTCTGAATGAATCATGTGTTTTAAATCTCAACCTACCCATTTTGGCTGAACTGTGCTGTTAACACACTGTTCAACTGTCTCTGCTGTGTTTCAGCACATTTATTATAATCAAGGTGGGAGGAAGAATGGTCATTGGGAGGCTGAATGGCACATGGGCACAGTTTTCATCTATTGCGTAGTTTAATATATGAATAACTCAAATAACACACTCTCTTTTTGAGACAGGGTCTCATGTAGCCTACTCTGGACTCTAACTCACTATATACATGAAGATGACCTTGAACATCTAACCCTACTACCTCTACCTCGTGAGTGCTGGGATTACAGGTTGCACCACCACACCTGAGTTGTGTAGTGCTGGGGACTGACCTCAGGTTTTCATGCACTCTACCAACTGAGCTACCTCCACAACCCCCAAAGGTTCTTGGTTAAATCTCAGTGAATAAATGTTATTAACTAGGGGGGGGGGAAGCTTCCCAGAATCCTGTGTTTGGTCTGGTTCCAGGACTTTCACAGGCTCTCCCTAAATCATCATGTCATTCAGCCACTACATGTCTGTCCCTCCTCCGACATAGCTGCAGACTTCTAGTCACACTGCTCAAATGTCATACCACTTTGGCCAACAGGGTCAGGAAATTGTCTTAAGCCCCCCAACAGACTGCCTTATCTGAGCCCTCTCCTGCCCACTTTCAAACCCAGGAAACTCATACCTCTTGCCATGTGAAACAGTAAATAAATCACCTCTTGATCAAGGCAAAAGCACTTTCAAAAGGCCTTTTCTTTCTTCTCAGTCATCAATCTTTGTTGCCATCCAGATTATTTCTTTTCTAATGACATCTAAGCTCTCTGCTCCCATGGGTGTTGATACAATCTGCGTGCTGTGCCTTGTTATATCCCAGTCTTCCCTCTATTTTCCTATTAACTTGAATTCTCAGGCCAACAGATAGCAGCAAGCCAACAGCTTGATGGCTGCCAGACGCTCCTTCAGGCTCTCATTACTTCAACTGAGTCTGGGATAAGGAGCCCGCCCCCACCTGCAGATGCACATCCTTTTTTTCTTGCCTTTTCCTTTCCAGGCAATGTACCTGCTCCTTGCACTGGCCATGATGGATTAGCTTTTACTTTAATTTATTCCAGCACACACACACACACAGAAAGCTCAAAGATCCAAAGGCCCTTGATTAATGGACCACTCCATTCCACCTAAGCCTTCACTTTTCACTCCTCATCAGTCTTACAAAGACTGTTCCATGATGTGCATATATCAGCAGTTTCCTGGACCACCAGAGGGTGCTGCCCTTTCCCAGCATTCCCTGGGACTCAGCTTGGAGCTTCATTGTTTCAGCTGGGGTGTCTTCCAAATGATGCTCCGCTCAAAGTTCTGACACACTGTGAATTTTCACCTCCTTTTTAAGATGTCATGAGAAACCTGGCTCTTAGAGCATCCTCTAAGAAAACCTGGTGTAAGAGCAATGCCTTCACTCCATGTGGGAAGAAATGGTTTTTCAAGCATGAAGAATCAGTGGTTTCCATCAAGAAATACTAGCAGCATTTCTGGAGGGTTTCCATATACAGAGAAATGACATTCTTCTCAGGAAGGAATAAAGGGATGAAGTCCAGTGACATTCACTCACTCTCTGAAAACACAGGAAACAGCAGAGGAAAGTACGAAATAAAACTCTCATAAAAATCTGTTTTCCTTAAGTATATGGGAAAAGGACACACACACACACACACACACACACACACACACACACACACACACA
>OU015745.1:48687387-48706394 GCA_907169655.1 Acomys percivali | reverse complement strand
TGTGTGTGTGTGTGTGTGTGTGTGTGTGTGTGTGTGTGTGTGTGTGTCTATGCGACACATAGGCATCCACAGAGATCTATTAGTTCAGTGTGGGCTAGTCAACCCAGTATATACTAGAGTCGGGCACTCTTCTTCACGTTTCCAAGTGTAAACTGAATACTATGGATAAAGTTATTTGCATAAAATGGATACAACACACTCTCTCATTTGCATGATCAGCTAAAATAACCAATTAGAAACACTGTAAAGCTAACCAGTAAACAAATTAATTCCTAAAAGAAAAACAACCATTTCACCAATTTGTAAGCTGAATTTACAATTAAGCTAAATCTAAATGATAAAAGAGAAATTGTGGTAGATGAGAAAATAGGATCTTTCATAGAAGCACATTTATTCCTTAGGTTGATTGAATTTTTTCCTTTAAATGTTCAGCCATTTGCATGTACTCCAAACATACACCATCTAATTCTCTATAATGTACCACTTCAAACTATCAAATATTTTATATTGACACAGTTGCTGACTGATGTACTCATTTATTCAACACACACTGATTGAAGGTTCATGCCCTGCTGAACCTTGCTAGGCACAGTGAGTTTGGCTATGAAAGACATAGCCACAGTCTCTAGCCTCAAGAAACTTGCAGTCCAGTAGAGAAACAAAGTCTTCATGAAGAAACATGGATGGATATTGTAGCAGTTTGGTTGAAAATTCCTTCTCCCCCACCTACCCCACAGGCTCAGATGTATGAATACTTGGTCCCCAGTTGATGGTGCTAATTGGGAAGGTTTAGGAGGTGTGATGTGTAGTCTTACTAGGGGAAATATGTCATTGGGAACAGGCTTGAGGTTGCAAAGCCTTGTGCCATTCACACTGTGTTCTCTCTCTCTCTCTCTCTTCTCTCTCTCTCTCTCTGCTTTATGCTCTCCTCCCATTATGATGCCTTCAGACTTCCTTGCCTTCTTATTAGGTGCCCTTGGTCATGGTGTTTTATCACAGCAATAGAAAGGTACTTAAGATAGGTTTATAACTGAAGATAGTAGTCCACACTGATCAAAGAGATTGTGACCATATGAAATAAGGTGACCACAAGACCTTATAGGCCCTAAGGCTAGTGTACTAGTACCTGCTACATGTGGAATCAGGGTAAGAGCTGGAAGACAGGCCAGACTGGGTCAGGAGTTGCATGCTTTTGATACAAAGTTTCCCCCAAAAGAGACTCTGCAACACATGCAGTGTTCAGAGGCCAGGCCTTGGCCCAGAGATTGGATTGTGAAATCTGGCCTTCAGGAATGCATTAACCCACTCATGGAGTCAGTTTCTGAACAGACTTTTTGGAAAGTGTGCTAGCTGGGGAACTGCTTGAAGGGAATAGGCCACTAGGGCCATGTCCTGGAAGGATGTGTCTTGTCTGTGGCTTCTGGCTCCATGTCACTCTCAACTGCTTGCCTCCTGGTTGCTTTGAAGTCACTAGCTTTTCTTCACCATGCACTCATAGTACAATGCTTCAGCCTTGCTTACCTCAAACCTGATGGCCATAAATCAGGCGAACCGTGAACGAAAACATCTTAAACAAAGAGCCCACATCTGCCCTTCCGTTCTGGAGTTGTTTCTATCAAGTTTCTTTCTCATGGCCATGAAATGTGTCACATAAACAAGAAGTGTGTGGAAGATAAGGGGGTACGCACTCAAAGCCATAGGGGTGGGATGCACCTGTAACAATACCGGGAAAGAACAATGTGAGGAAGTGAGAGATGCAGCGTATCAGTGAGAGACTAGGATACTTGTGAAGAGATTGCTGAAAGATGAGGCTCTAAAGGTCAAAGAGAAGAGGATTTGTACAGGCAGTCCAGGGCAGTCTGGCATGTCCAGCGTCTCAGTCCGATGGGATCATGATGCCTAAGCAGAAGCTATCAACATCTCTCTTTTATGTTTCCTCAGATAAAGGGACACTTCTTATTGGCACAGATAATCTAAAGTGAAATCTACACATCTTAGCACCCTTTCTAAGTAACCAAGGCACTAAGTGCTTATGGATGTCAGCAACAACAACAACAACAAAAAAAGTGTACAACTTTTAGAAACTCTTTTCAAAGCAAGATGGCGTTCATTTTGTCCACATCTTTCTCTTTATTGCTGGTTAGAAAACAGTCATGGCGGTTGGAAGTAAGCAGCCATCTTGGGCCACCAAATGTGCCCAGGAAAGGGAGAGGGGATATAGGTGACAGCAGTGTGGAAAAGGACCATCATGGCTCCCTGGATGGGTGGCTCTATGCTCTGAAATGCAAGAAAGAAGCTGTGTACCATCCTTAAACCATGGCTAGGTGTGCATATGTGTGAGTTCTTCTTCTATTCTTGTCAAAATGTAGCATAACCCATGACTGGCTATTAGATTGCATAGTAAATTAAACTCCTCTATCAAGTTATTGGACTTTTTTCTTTTAAAGGAAATGGACATTCATAATTGGAAGTAAATTTTCCCTTGACAACTCCAAGCTCAGAGAAAGGTATATGCTGTAACTCTTGTCTTTAAAAGAAGAACCCATATTTCCACAATAACTGCAAGAGCAGTTTAAAAATGTCCATTAAAGGACAACCACTTTAACATACGTTTGTCACATCGTTGCATATGTCTAAGCAAATTGGTTTCTAAAGAAGCCAGCAACAGCTAACTTACATAATACATGGAAGCAAAACCCCCCAGGCACCTGGACAGGTCAGTGTGGAATTCAGGAGCTAATGAGAGCCACCAAAGACACCAGCTCCTGTTTCTACAGAGTATGTACAACTCAGGATTTTAGCGCAGGTGTCATTTGGAGTCACCTACTCTGTCGATAAGAACAGATACAATCACAAACTCCTCTCTATTTGCTGTCTGGTGTCCTGGGCACAGAACATCTTACACATAGGGTATAGAACAAGGCAAGTCCAACACCTCACCTCCTCCAAGCCTCCAGTAGGAGACTGAAGCTTGCCAGGGTGAAAGAGGACACACACAGCCGGTCACAGCTGGAACACCTAGCATGTGCTGTTCAGTACAGTGAGCCGCAGCAGATTCTGTGATCCATCTGTAAGACCAGGCACTGAAGAATCGTGCCTTCAAGTCTCAGGTTGGGTTCCCTGTTTTGACAAACACCCCGCTCCCTACCTTCAGAGCAAGGATTCATACCAAGTTGTTGGCATGGCTACGCACAAAAGCAGAATGTTTCTTCAGTGTTTCCAAAGCAATGCTCAAGTCTAAAAGGAGTGGGAATAATTGAGGTCAAACATTTCTAAGGTCTCACTTGTCTTTGGTTTAACTCTGTGTCCATCACTAGGCAGAAGAAGGCCTGGGAGAATGGGATGAGGGCAGAACAGTGGTCCAAGGAGAACGAACTTTCCCTCCCCATTAACGGCCAACAGTGGTCTCTATCAGGACTCAGATCTGCTCTGGTCTACCCGATTCACACAGTGGGAGGTCATAGCGCTGGACCTCGGAAAGAGCAAGTTGCATCTCATCCCTCTCTCCTTTGTACACCGTCCTTGCTCTCCCCGCCTTTCCTCCGGAAGCACCTAATCCCCAGTACTGTGCTGTCCTCTGAAAGATTGACAAGACTGACGAATACAAAAGGGCGAAGCCAAGTGACTGCCACTGCCACCTCCCCTGTCTCCTCCTGAACTTGCAGGAAGGACTGTACCCAGCAGTCGTGCTCTGGGGACAAGAGGTGGAATTCACCAGTAGGCTCAGCCTTCGGAGGAAAGCCTTTGCACTGGCCAGGCTCTGGATTTCTGATTGCTTAGTAAGGCCTTCCAGAACAACAGAAAGGGGACACCAGTCCCAGCTTTTGTCTTTCCCAGGTCACAGATGGGAAAATAAAAGAATAGCATACTAAGGATTCCACCCAGCCTTCCTGATTCTCCATCTAGTTTTACTGTGCTTCCAGAAAAATCCGTGTATAACTCTTAATGTGGAAACAGGTCTCCCAAACCTAACAAACTAGGTTTTTTTTTGTTTTGTTTTTAGCTAAGTTGTGCCCTAAAAACAACACGCTGGGGTTCCAACGCAGACTTGGAGCTTGTAAACCATTCCAAATGTGGTCTGCTAAACTCACACAGGAGGAGGGTGGCTTTGGTCCAATGTGACATGGTGTGCCATGTGAGGATGGTGCCCATGGGGAAAACTGTGATGACCAAGCAGTAAGCAGCTCAGAGGAGGGAGGCTAGGAAGGGGCTCCCTTTTCTAGTGCTGGTGGGAGCATGGCTTGGGGACACCCCGAACTTAGACCTCTATAAGCCATGATGTGAGTCTGTAACTCTCATTGTTCTAAGTGTCTTGGTTTGTTTCAGTTTGTGGTAGTCTCCCCCAGGGAAACTTACATCGGTCTCATGTAGGCTAGTCAAGAAAAAATATAATAACTCACTAACTTCTAGAAAGAATATAACCAGCCATGAGGGGCCTGGAACCCTGCAACTACAGGGTTGTAGTAGGCTGCAACTGTAACTCCCTGTGTGATCGTCAACTTGAGTCAGCAATAAAAAGGAGGTGAGATCACCACTCCCTAGCGGGTAGAAGTGAGAGTCAGTGAGCTCATGCATCTTAAAGCGAACAGCACACAGCAGAGATTAATTTTTTCCAAGTAGATTTAAACACAAGGAGACATAACAAGAGAATAACTCACAGACTTAACAGAAGTCTTAATAACCAACTTCCTACTGCTCCCATGTATTACCTGTAGCCACGTGGGATGACGTAAATCAAATGAAATGTGAGTTTCCCGGAGACCCGTGCTGCATTTCAATTACTCAAAAGCCACATGTGGTTGGGGCTGCAATATTGGATGGTGCAGAATGGGGCCATTTCCAGGAGTATGCCTCCACCCTTGTTGCTTTGAGCCTTGGCTAGAGACGTTCCAACACCACCAAGACTACAAGTGTATGCTGTTTTCTTTACAGCTCCCAAAATATTTCCACTACCCCACCTATAAATGGACATCTGAAAAATCCCATTATCAGTAGTAAACATAAAAACACTTCTCATCACAACTTCAAACAGAACACACAGCTACCAAGAGCTTTTCAACCATAGTTAGTGAAAGCACTAGAAACCCAGGAGTTGGAGTATACAGCGATTGCATGGACACCAGGGAATGGATAGCCCCTTTATTGGTATCCATTAAAGCGGAAAAGGCTCTCAAATGTAGAAACAAAAGTTGATGCAAACACATGTCGGGCAAACCCTCAATTCACTGCAGGTTAAGAAAGGCCATTGTAACATTGCCTGTTGGCTACGCAAATGCCATTTATGAGTTTCAGCACCTGGGATGGATTAGAAAGCACATGGGAGACTGCAGCCAGTGCAAGGAAACACAGCAGAGAGCGACGGAACAGAACCAAGATGCCAATGGCATTTACATGAGTCCAGTTAGATGTCACCCACCGAAAATGCTTTGTGTATCACAATTGGCCCATTGAAGAGACATTGTGAAATAAACAGTTCAAGAGGTAACCATGATGCCTCCAGTGTTGATACTTTCAACAAAGGGAAGAATACAATAAACAAGCTGCTCCGGTTCCAGTGAAGCAGCAATCACAATTTTTTAAAATGTAAATCATAATTGAGAAATGATTTTAAGTTTCCTACTTATCGAAGAGAAAAAAAAAATCAGGCCAAGAGAATCTAAAACATCTTCACCTCAGGGAGAGGTTCCAGCAGATGGAAAATACATGTGCGTGTGTTCGTGTGTGCGTGCATGTGTGTGTGTGTGTGTGTGTGTGTGTGTGTGTGTGTGTGTGTGTGTACTGATGATTTGAATGAGAATGGCCCCGTAGGTCTATATGTTTAAATACTTGGTCTCTGGTTGGTGAACCTATTTGGGAAAGTTACAAAGAGGGTCAATGGGGTCAGGCTTTAAAGTTCCAGAAGACTTGTGCCTACGTGGTCCGCTTTCTCTGGTTCATGCTGTCGGTTAAGCTATGAGCTCTCAGCTGCTGCTCCAGCACCGTGTCTACTGCCATGATCTGTGCAGTGATGCTCATGGACTCTAACTCTCTGAAACTATAAGCCCCAAATTAACAGTTTCTCCTATAATTTGCCTTGGTCATTCTGTTTTATCACAGCAATTAAAAAGTAACCAAGTAACCAGGTAACCAAGACATACACACATACTCCAAGATAACAATAAAAAAAAAAACTGACTGAATTCAGTGATGAAAGTAGAAGCCAGTAAAAGGCAATGCTATTATAGGATGGATCTTAAGATATTAAAACATCTTACTAGAAATTCTAAGGATCCTAAATGGCCTAACAACTCACTAATGACAGCAGCAGTCATTGCTATTTTCAATGGTATGTTGGGGATAAAAGTGGAGGTATATGGCACCCTAACATCGGAGAAATTCCAGTTTTACATAAGCCTGAGCCAGTCTCTGAGAATTTCAAATGCCATCTTGGTTATGTCTGAACCATCAAATTCCATTCTTTCTTCTTATAAAGTTTTGTGTGAATTCCTGCTCACAACAAAATGATAGCCACGTAAGAAAGCCTAGGGACCTTTATCTGCTTCCATGTTTTAAAGGGCAATGGCCCAAACCTTTCTCCTCCTATCATTCATGAAGGATATAAACTATTGGAGTTACAGAGATAGGCACAATTCCCTGGCAACACTACAAAACAACCCAAACTTTAGCAAAAATCAACTGGGTTTAGCAGGGTTCCAGTACTTTCTCTGTTCTGTTTATACACAACTAGAAATTTCAATTTATTTATTAATTCTAAATTAGAATATAAGCACATAATTTATCCCACTCCCCTTTCCAACATCTCCCCTCACTCCCTCTCAAACTGATGATCTCTTCTTGATATATAAATACAACTACTTAAGTCCATTTAGTGTTGCTTGTGTATATATTATTTAGAGGCTGACCATTTGGTATTAAAAAATCAATTAGGGGGCACATTTTTAGGAAATACTAATTCTTTCTCTCTCAGCAGTCCTTAGTTGCTGGAAGTCTTTGTTTAGAGGTAGGACTCCCATGATATTTCTGTTAGCATGCCTATGGATGCTATCATTGCCTTCTATTGAGGCAGCCATATTATTGAGCTATCCTGAGTGAGAGTGTGCCTTTTAGAAATGAGAGGGAAGGTGCACTGAACACATTTTTAAGTTATTCTCAGAAATCAGTGTGGAGAGGACCATTAGTGTCAAATGACCTTGTACACTGTGAATCCTAGCCCTGTGGTCAAATTCAGTAGGAGGCCTGTCTGTGACTTTACTCATTGCTGTTACAAAAATGCTTGATAAACCATCTTAAAGGAAGAAAGGTTTATTATTTATTTATTTAGTTGGTTGGTTTTGAGACAGGGTTTCTCTGTGTAGCTTGGCTGTCCTGGACTGGCTTTGTAGATCAGTCTGACCTCGAACTCACAGAGATCGGCTTGCCTGTGTCATCCCCTGTTGTCTTTTCCCTGGCAACTTTTCTAATTTGTTTACTGCTCAGGTCCCATAAAACATCTATAGAAGTGGGCCCTGAAGTGGAAAGGACAGATTCTGAACCAAGCGGGAAACAAGGATTTTCAGTTCCAGCTGTGGGACCAATGGTGCGACATCGCTGGCCTATGCTCACTTTTGAAGTGTGAGATCAGGCTGGATTCTGTTTGGAGATACCTCAAATTTAAAACTCAAACATAACTGAAGCAATAGCTGTGATGACACAGCTGTGAAAATGAGCTTATCCCTGCTTCCCAGGCCACCGAGGCAAGCTCTCCCTATGCATCAACTGTGTGATCAAGAGGAGAGCATGCTTAATCAGGTTATGTAGAACATAAACCCAGCCTTGAATGTGGGGGAAAAAAAACCTCCCAGCATAGCTTTCCAGCAACAGATAGGAAATCTTCACTCTTCAAAGTTCTACAATTTTCCATTTCATGCAGAGACTCATGGGTGAATATAGTTTCTTGCTTTCTGTTTACTTGTATAATATTCACAAGTGTTTTTTCTTGCTTGCTTATTTATCAATTAATTTATCTATTTATTTACCTTATATCCTGTTCATAGCCCCTCCTCCCTTTCCTCCCAACTCCATCCTCCCTTCACTCTCCTCTCTCCCCTATTTCTCAGAAAAGGGGAGGGCCCCTATCCATCCACTCCAGCTCATCCTACCCACCCACCCCAGCTCATCCGGTCACATCAGGACTGAGTTTGTCCTCTTCCCTTGTGGCCTGGCAAGGCAGTTTTGCCAGGGAGAAGTGATCAAAAAGCAAGCAACACAGTCTATGTCAGAGACAGCCCTGCTGCCTTTACTAGTGGACCCACATGAGGCCTGAGCTGCCCGTTGGCTGCATCTCTGTAGAGGACCTAGGTCCAGTCCATGCATGGTCCTTGGTTGGATAAACACATGTTTTAAGGCAGCCAAGATGAGTGTCTGGAGCCCTAGCAGTGGCCCAGGCACTGTGGTGAGAATCTATGGGGTGAATTAACAGGTAAAGATATACTGCTTTCTTAGGTGGCTGCTTCTGTGGAGAAGGACTCATGTAGTACAGCAAGTCATGTGTCCTGAGCTATGTTGAGGTACACATCCCTTCTCTGGGAAGCATCTCAGCTT
This sequence comes from Acomys percivali, assembly GCA_907169655.1. NCBI lineage: Eukaryota > Metazoa > Chordata > Mammalia > Rodentia > Muridae > Acomys > Acomys percivali. The sequence continues at coordinate 48,697,814 of OU015745.1, read as the reverse complement.
TTCAAGAAAATTATGTTCTTCAAAATATCGAAGGTGGTTAGCCTTATCTGCAAAAGTAAGAATTGGCATTTCATCTTAGAGTCAGGCAGAAGAAAAGCCCTTGAAAACTCAGCAACATGAGACAAAGGGGAAATGAAGCCAGGACTGGAAAAGTCATGAAGGTTTCAAGTTTCCCTGAGCTGAAGGATTTTCGCTTTAACATGATCTCACTGTGATTACATATGATTAATAATGCTTCAAGTGGCTGTCATTCTCCACATGGATGTCCAGATTATACTACTAACGTTTTTATTCCAGTTCCACTTCTCAAACTGCCCAGAACAATTCCCAACCTACACAGAGTGACACATGCCTGTAATCCCAGCACTTCGGAGACAAGGCAGTAGGATCCCCAGTATAGACTAACCTCAACTAGCTAGTGAGTTCAAGGCCAATCAGGGCTATGTACTGAAACTATGTCTCAAAAAAAATCACCAACAAAAGCAAGGCAAGGCCTTTTGCCCAAGTGTGTATAAGACATGCATTCAGCCGGTGCCTGGGCTCCCTCTGTATATGGAAAGGACATGCATCCCTCTGGCTTCAAGGGCTTACTCTTCACTTGCTCTGAGACAGGAGGAACACACAAGTCATTGGAGGCAGAACAGGCAGGCCTGTGGCTTGGACCAGGCATTGCCTCTTATAAAGTATAAAGAGTGACCTTGTGTGAAGAATAGAGTATTACTTGGCACACTAACATGCACACTCCCTGCTTTTGTAGGCAAATGAGCATGTTGATGCCTATTCCAATGTGGTGTTGCTTTTCAGGGCTGATCCCTAGTTACACTCTCAGCAGAACCTAGCCCCTACACTTCCTTCTTCTGAGGACTAGGGATTTGACTCCTCTGTGATTCTCTCTTCTCACCACCCCACACCCTGCTATCCACAGGTAACTGTCAGCTTTCGACCCTCATGTAAAAACTTCTTCTTTTCAGCAGATGGATACCAAGAGAATCAAGCGGAGATCAAAATGTAGCTCCAGTTGACTTTTCTCCAGCTCAATGCTACACTTAAGGCTCAGTAAACATTGTGGAAGAGGGGGTGGAAAGATTAGGCGATGCGGGATGTGTGCTGTGAGATAGGATGCTCTATACACGACAGGGAGTTGTACCCACAAAACCTTAACAGCATGGGCACATAGATAATCTCTGCACAGCGGCAATTCCAGCTGACATTTTAATGTTGATAGAGGAAATCTCAGAAGCTCCCACCCCAAGGGGAAGAATTATGATCAGTTAAGGGCTTCTAAGAGAAAGAATCTGTCTTCTCCAGTGATGAGCCCCTGGTAGGCTACCGAATCCCAAATGGTCAGCCCTGTGCACTTATACATATAAACAACTCTAAATGGACTCAGTAGGTTATATTTATATACACGTGTGTGTGTGTGCGCGCGCGCGCGCACGTGTGTTACTACTACAATAGTAATTAGGAACTCATGTAGTTAAGAGGGAGTGTAAGGAATATGGGAAAATCGGATGGGCAGAGTGTGAGCTGGAAATTATGTAAATATATTACTCACGTGTGACATTCTCAAAAGGTAGTGAAAACAAATGTGAATAGTTAAGATAGTTAAAATGAAACAAAATAAAAGCCTCAGAGGCATTAGTTCTGCAAAGAGTTTGTACCTGTTCCTGGGTCAGCTCAGAACAGACAAGACTCTAGGTACTGGTCCTGATTTCATTCTGCCTTACCCCACCCACACCGCCTTCAGTGGCCAAAAAAGAGCCGAATGACAGAGAAAGTCATGTCCTCATGGACTTAACAGTGTTCCTCCCCAGCAACCCAGCACATCTGCAGGCGATCCACTCTGCAAGCATCTCCCAGCAGTTTAGATTCATGCCAGCTCCAGCTCCTAGAGCTTAAGCAATACCCACAAAGATGTCTTACCGAGCCACGCAACAGGTTCACTTGTCCTATACAGGGCTCGATCTGAAAAGGATTGTCTCTCACCTCCCATCTAAAAAGGATTATCTGGCTAGGTTTAGATCTTTTCCAGAGTGTCCCTTTTTAAGGCGTTTTCTCACCATTTGGTGCTAAAAGTAGCCCCTGACAACTCTAAACATATTTATTGTCATGTATGATCTTGGGGACAGGTACGGTTCTTGCCTAGTGATTACAGCAAAAGTCCTTAGGAAAGTTTGACTAGCCTGATTTAAGACAAATACCCATCCTAGGTCAGTCATTAAGATTAAAGGAAATATGAGCCTGAACCAAGCCTACCTGAGCCTCAAGGCTGCTGATAGAACCTGACCATGATGGTGAGTACAAATAACAGTGAGCACCCGAGGCTATTGAAGACAGGAGGGTCTCCAAAGGAAGGAAAGGGGGAGTGTTTGCTGAGCATGGACAAGGCATATCCTTGACAGGTCCTTCGATGAATGACTTGACTTGATAAAAGTGGGACTACTTGGGTAAAGGGACATTCTCAAAAACATGGCACTGATTTTCCATGTTGTCAGTGCTCAGCCATTACTCCCAGTCTGAACTAAAGCAAGACCAAAAGGAAATTGGGCTGTGTCAGCTAGAACTGATGTGAAATCACTGGACATGAGAGGTAACCGAACCATGCCCAAAACTAAATCCTAAGCTGATAAAAACAAAAACAAAAAACAAACAAACAACAACAACAACAACAACAAAACAGAAAACAAAAAGCCCTAAGCACATATTCTTCATCTATAGTTCGGGTAGCATCAGGAAGAAATCACATTAAGAAATATATAACCAGTTTATATCCTTCTGTAGGACAAATGAAGGCACTCATGAGTTTCAAATATGATAAGAATTTGAAATGGATGTTTGTGGTTCTGTGATTAAAATGATAAGAATTTTTTTTAACATCAAATTTTAAGGATCTTTTATGGCCAGAGTGCCAAATGTAATGATTATTCATAGTTGTATCAGAATTAACAGTTAATTTTTACAGAGCAGTAGCATACTTCCTAAGCACAGAAAGAAAAATGTTCACATCTGCCTTTGCCTTCCTTGGCCGGTAGCAATGGGGAGTAAGGTCAAAGGCGCATCGCAGAGCTGCACACGTCTCCCTCTTGCTTCGGTTCCCAAAACAGCTCTCAAGTTTCTTCAAAGGCCTGTTTCACGAATCACAGCTAAACCGTAATGAGGAAAGGCTGAAAGAAAAGCCCCACCCCCAGAGACTTCAGGTGGCTTTGGAGAAGCATGTTAATGACAAAGTTGACATTCAACATCTGTTAGCACCTTTCAAAATGCCCCTGGAAAAATCCACTTAACTCTTGGCGTCCGTCCGACAGAAAGCGGTTCTCTAGCTCCAGCAGCTGATAGAGAGATGCCCTACGTATAAGCCCGAAAGATGCCCTACGTATAAGCCCGAAAGATGCCCTACGTATAAGCCACTGAGTCCTCGGATGGAGCAAACCCGAGAAAAATACACCAGAGCAAAGCTCTTCACTTTGGCTTGTCCTGCCCTGAGGAAAAATGATGACTTAATTCACACTGGCTACATCTCAATAGAGTGAAGCATGGATGAGGACCTTGGGTCAATCCAGGACAAGAAAAAAAAAAATGACATCTGTTAGTGTTGGGGAATGGTGCATTCCTGGGCACTTTTACAAACAATGCCAGCATTGAAATAGGGCTGGTCCCCTTTTCCCTCCAGATATAAACAGTATGCCTCAAACCTTAGTAATAGGAACCAAATCTCCTACCACACTGCACAGGGCAGCACATCCACTATATTTGTTTTCTATGGAGAGTGCAGTTGAAAGCACAAGTTTTTTTTTTTTTTTTTTTACAAAGACAGTGTCCTACAAGAGATTAAAAAGTACATATGTTAATTTACGCGTTGAATAGCCAGCAGCTGAACATTATGTACTTGCAAACCCAGTGAGCTTGGCAGAATCATTATTTTCACTTGGCTTATTCCTTCTACACAGTGAAATCCAAGCAATCCAACAGTATGTAAATATTTTTCTTTTATCCATAATAAAAGACTATCTGTGAGTATCTCTGTAAAAACTACACAGAGAGTAGTGCGGAAGATTGCAAAGGCAGCATGCGTGTCTTTACACCCCTCAGCTTGCTTTCCCCTTTCACTATTTCTATACTAGAACTCAGAATCCGTAAAGGAAGTTCAAGATAAGCAAAAGTGTATGAGTAGAAGATAAACAAACTCGTATCCCCTCACAATTGAAAGAAGGGGATTAGGAAAGAAAAGGAGGCAAATTTCACCAAGCCAAGAGGGTCTTATTAGGGAAGGGTCACTGGGTAAGTAACCTCTGGCCTTTGAGAGTCAAGTAAGAACGCACCAGGTGGCAAGTGGTGTTGAGTGGAAAGACAGAACAAAGAACAGGGCGTACCTTCCAGGCTGAAGATGACAAGTGGGTTTCATCTCAACTCCTAGCTCTAATTGATTGGGAGTGGCGTTCTAGCTGTGGCGACGGGTGACAACACCCACCACCGAGTGCTTCAGCATCCCACACCACCCTTACAGCCTCCCTGTAAGTCACTCACTCCACCTTGGTTTTACGTTGGCTTCAGTACACAGTTTGCCTACATGCTGGCAGCTCCCCAGTTTCAAGCCTGTGCAGCTTTCTGCTTCCCTGGCAGAGATTCAGATTCTGTGGAGAGTCAAGGGTAAAGTGACCAGCAAGTGTAGAGGAATTAAGGACACCGCAGAAGTTAAATCAATGACAAATGGGAGACAGTGAACAAAGACACAAGTTTCTCATCCCTGTGGTAAGATGTTTCTCATGTGCATCCTAAAGAAGCTCCAGTGGTTTTCCTGGGGTAGAGGTCCAGTTGTCCACATCATAGCTAACTCCCTTGCATGCCTTTTACTGATCTTTTTTTTTTTCTCTCTCTCTTGATCAGGTGCCTCCCTCACTCACTGAGGCTCCCGGGATCACTTTCAAATGTTTCACAACAGTCATCTATTGATATATAACTACCTAAAGATACCTTAAAACAAACAAACAAACAAAAAATAAGCAAGCATTGCCTCTTAGATTCCCTAAAGTCAGGAAATACATGGATGCTACATTACAAGGTCTGACTCAGAGTCTCTCAGGAGGTCAGAAGTTTCCAGTCAACTGAAGGTATGATGGACTTGGTGAATCCAAGGTAACTCCCTCAGATAAGTACCAAGCTGGGTGTTGGTACTGTCAGCAGGCCCTATCATATGGGTTTCTCCTCGAAGTTGCATAAGGCTCCTTATGGCATGGCCTTGGCCTCTCTCAGAGGAAATAACCCAATATTGCAAGAAAATAATTATAATGGATTTTTAAGACTTAACTTCAAAAGCATACAAGTGTACTTCTGTCATATTGTTCAAAAAGGCAGCCTCATGCAATGTGAGGAAAAATAACACCAGCCTGAGGGTACACATAGGAGGCTGCAAATCTCTGGGGAACATCTTAGAGGCAGGCTAGCATACTTTACCTGTGGGTTTCCTATTGCATTATTAATTGACATGACAGTACTCCATGCAGTCTGGGGATCTAGCACCTTGGTAGCCAGTATTTAGTCTCCTAAACTCTCTGAGATCAAGCAGATTCTGATGGAAGTCTCAAACTGTGTTTCCATCTCAAGAGTAGTTCTCCTAAAATTAAGACAATCCCAATTTCCTGCTTACTTGTTTTCTTTCTGAGAACTCTCCCATTGAGCAGAAACGGGACCATATCTTTCTATCTCATTTAGAAATATCTTCAGATCTTTCATTTGTTGATGACAGTGTTCAGTTTCCTCCATCACCAACATATGTACAAAATCCTAAAACTGTGGCTCTTTTTTCATTTATATACATTCTTTAGCAAAACCTCAGTCACTGAGAGACAGCTGGAGACAACTGACTCCTCAAGATCAATGTGTTCTTACGCACATGGGGATTTTACTTTATAAATCAGAAATAAACAAAGAAATTCTAGCCCCAGTTTCTTTAAGATGTAGAAACAATACCAGATAACTCAGTTTGCAGATGACTGTTCAAAGTCTTCCTCTTTGTCTTGTGATAAATCAAAGATAAATATAATATATTCAATGTATGTAAATCCCAAATGTCCCAAAGAGGTTCACCAGGGAGGAAGTGTTATTCTTGATCTATGGCTCAACTTCTTCCTGAAGTGACTATGAATGAGTCTATAAATGAGCAATTCACATCATTTGTTCTCAGGAAATATTTGAATTACAATCCACTTTTGTGATTACACTTCATCATGTGTGCCGCATTGCTTATATCACCCTCGTACAAGCATGCAATACTTAAGTCAGCAAGCAAAGAGTAAAATATAAATGTGCATATGAATATATAAATTAGAATCTTGAAGCTCGAATTTGAAATTTTTTACATATTCTCTTCCTTTTGATGCATCTTGTTATTTCTTGCACCAACGAAAATCAGCTCATCAGGATTTTTTTTTTTTTCTGGAGCATATTCCCCTGAGGTCAAAGGTATGAAAATATGTTGACATTAGTAGTAAAATTAAACATGAACATTAAGTAACGATGTTTGCCTGAGAAAAAGTAGATTGAGGCGACCACGACAAACATAAGTGGCCGGCCACTTGAGACCTAAACCAGTTCAGTTGCCGAAAGGCTCACCTCTCCAGTTGGTCAGTATCTTTTATTGCCATGAAGCTAAAAGTTTGATGTTCTTTTTCAAGGAGTTACCAATTTCATCTTAAAACACTCTCCGATATAAGTAAGGGATTGCTTAAACCCCAGGCGCTTTATTTAGGATGCCAGGGAGACAGATTTTTAATTAACTTAATCACAGTGAAATTTCACAATCTAAAATAATTAGCAGTCCTTGGCAGACAAGCCATTATCTGTTGAAGGTAATCAGTAGAGAGCGCCAGGCTGGACAGTTAAGGATCTGAGAAGGGCTTTTTTAAACGTTGTTGATGAAGTACAAAGCGTGCAGGCCTGTGTTGATCTGCCATACTTTCCGCATCTCTGTCTCTGCCAACCCCAGCTCTGCATATAACACCAAAACATTTTGGCTGCACTTATAAGTGAATCCTGTCTCCATATGGTGTTTGGGGAGAAACCTGTTTGGTTGGTGCAGTCTGTAACAGGATGCGTAATGATTATGTCTTATGTAATATGTCTGCTGTGTTGTACAATGGCTTGGCTCTTTTTAAAATGTAAGTTAGAAATATTGATTCTGCTGAGTCATCCATCTACAGAAGCCCTACAGAGCATTGACCAAGAGCAAGTGGGAAATGCTTTTATCTTTCTTCATTGAAAAACAGCTTTGGGGAGGTGTAATTCATGTAGCAGAAGAGCCATCTTTTTGAAGCATATGAGATTTAGTGTTTTAGTACATCCACAAAGCTGTGCAAGCATCACTGTCAGTTCCAGAACGTGTGTGTATGTACGTGCATGTGCGTGTACACGTGCTTGTGAGTGTTTGTGTATACAGGGGTGAGTATACATGGGTAGGCATGCCTATACATTTGTATATAAAAGTCAGAAAGGACATCATATGGCCTCCTCTATAACTCTCCACCTTAACTCCCTTGAGACAGGGTTTCTCACTAAATGCAGAGCTAGGCTGGTGGCCAGCAACACCCAGTGTTCCTTCACATGACACCGCACAACACTGGGCTTACAGGCATGCATGCAGCCAAGCCCAGCTTTTTAAGACCATGGGTTCCTAATGCAGGTCCTCAGTGCTTCCATGAATGCTCTTCCTCAGTGGCCCATCTTTCTCATTCATTCTAGAACTTTCAAATCACTTAAAAAAAGAATCCTCATGGCCATTATCCCACCTCATCCCTGGCTACAATTAATCTATCTCTGTTTCTACATTCACCTGTGCTGGATAATTCATGCATATAGAATGCTACAATATGGAGCCTGTCCTGAAGGACTTCTTTCACTTAGCGTATTATTTCTAGGTCATTTTATAAGATATGCCACCACTTGATCATCTTATGGCCAAATACTATTCCATTCTACACATATGGTTCACATGTTTCTCCAGCCATTTAGTGATGGATATTTGAGTCATGCCCATCTTTTGGTTTCCATGAATCATTTCCCAAACATTCATTTAAATTTTTTGCATGGGATTATATATTTTCAATGTCTTGAGTCCATACTTAACATTAGAATTTCTGGGCCATATGAGACTTCTATTATGAAGAACTATCAAAACTCAGTTTTCTAAGTGTCTGCATCAGTGGCTCTTAACCTTCCTAATGCTGCAGCCCTTTAATACAGTTCCTCATGCTGTGGTGACCCCCCAAACATAAAATTATTTCATTGCTCCTTCATTACTATAATTCTGCTACTGTTATGAACCATAATCTAAATATCTGATATGCAGGATATCTGATATGCTACCCCCTAAAAGGGTCACAACCCACACGCTGAGAACTTCTGGTTTGCATCATTTTGTGATGTTACCAGCAATGTGTGAGAGTTCTCTTCTCTTTACACCCTTCCAAACCCTTGTTACTGCCTTTTTCATTCTAACCATCAATGGTGGGTGTCAAACAATAGCCTAGGTAGTTTCAACTCATGCTTCCCTGATGTTTACACATGTTGAGTATGTTTTCATGTGCTTTTTGGATATTTATGTACTTGCTTTGGAAGAAAAAAAACTATAAAAACACTTTGTCAGTTCTTGTTTTATAGTTGACTTATAAACATTATTTAAATATTTGGGTATTGTATCTGTATTAAATATAGTATTTGAAAATATATTAACCCATTATTTAATTTTTAACTTTATTGATGGTATCCTTTTAATGTAAATGTTTTCAATTTTGATGGTGATATAAATATCCTTTTAGCATCATTTCTAAGAAATTACATCAATCTCATTTCATAAAAGTGAATATTAGTTCATACGCATATATCTATACTCCTCTGTGAGTTTACCTTATGAGTGACATGAGAACTTCTTTCTATTCTGCACGTTCATCCATCTCTGCATGACCTTTTAAAGGAACATGTTCTGCTCCCTGAAATGTCTGGGCACTTTTGTCAAAAATCAATTAACCAAAAATGTCAGGCTACATCTCTGGATGCTCAGTTCTAGCCCCACGGATCTACATGTGTGCTGTCTGGATTGCTGAGGATTTGCAGACGATACCAAATGAATTCTTCATCTTTGTTCTTGTTTTTGAGACATTTTCTAGCCTTTCTAGGTCCTTTGTATTTCCATCTGAATCTCAGGATCAGCTTTCCTGCTTCTTCAAGAAAGTCACCTTAAGTTTGAAAAAGATTTCCTTGAATCTATAGAGCAACTTAAAGAATAATTGTTATCTTAACATTGATTCTGCCAATTCAATAGGCACAGAATACATTTCCTCTTCCTAAGATTGTCTTTAGCTTTCACCAACAAGGCTATTTTCTTTTCTTCTTTTCTTTTTCTCTTCTCTTCTTTCATTCTTTCATCTATCTTCCTTCCTTCCTTTCTTTCTTTTTTGCCATTAAGCTCACTTTGTATTAGCCGTCTATTGCTGGGCACGGGGCCCACATATAAGAATGGTTAAGTGAGACTGCATTAGCAAAAACTATTTTTTCATTTGTGAATGGCTATCAGTTGGAGATAGCTTCTGGCTTGTGTCCACTTTTCTCAGTGCTGGTACCCCATCTGGCGCAGACCCATGCTCGCCCTGTGTGTGCTGCCAGTCTCTATGAGTTCATATGCGCTTCAGTAATGCTGTGTTTAGAAGGCTGTGTTTCCATGGTAGTCACCACCCCCTCTAGATCTCACAATCTTTCAGCCTCCTCTTCCACAAAGTTTCCTGAATCCTGAAGGAAAGCTTTGATAGAGACATCCCATGTAAGACTGAGTCTTCCAAAGTTTCTCACTCTCTGCACATTGTCTGGCTGAGCGTCTCTGTGTTTGTTTCTATCTAATGCAGGAGGAAGCTTCTCTGAAGATGGCTGAGCAAGGTAGAGTGTCTTCCAGTACTACAGACACTACTCCGTAGGAGTGTAACCACAAACCCTGAGAGAAAGAAAAGATTTCTTTGGACTCATGGTATCGGAGAGCCTCAGTGCGTGACGCAGATCAGTTCATGGCTGTGGCATTCACATCATGGTAAGCCAGGAAGTAAAGAACAAGAGAGTAACTACAAGTGAGTCCACTTGTGCGCATGTGCATGCGTGTACAGTAATTACATGGGCAACCTTATTCTGATTTGGTTTCTTTAGGTGTTTCTTAAAAGATTTATTTATTTTATGTGTATGAATGCTTATCTGTATGTATGTGTGTGTACCACATGCATTTTTGGTGCCTGCAGAGATCAGACGACTGTGTCAAATGCATTGGAACTGGAGTTATGGGTGGTTGTGAGAAGCAATGTGGATGTTGGAAATCAAACCCGGCAATAAGTTCTCTTAACTTCAGACCTCTCTCTCTCTCTCTCTCTCTCTCTCTCTCTCTCTCTCTCTCTCTC
>OU015745.1:48656361-48680378 GCA_907169655.1 Acomys percivali | reverse complement strand
AGAGAGAGAGAGAGAGAGAGAGAGAGAGAGAGAGAGAGAGAGAGAGAGAACAATCCAACTTCAAAGATGAAACAGAGAACACTAACTGCTCATCAGAATTTATAAGATAAAATTGACAGTTTACTCTGAAAGTTGATCTCCCAGTGTGGGTTCAAGTCACTAACTTGAGAGCTCATTTTATTTACAGTAATGCCCGTGGGCTTATGAAATTTGCTACAAGTCAATGTACAACTCCTAGCATTTCAAAGAAAAGTTTTCACTTAAAAAATTGAGATGTAATTGAAGCTCTTCATGCCTCTTTTAACTCAAACAATGTATATCATGTCAGCAAAACATGGTAATAAAAACCAGTAGAATTTACTAGAAAGGAAATGGCAAGTGTGGTGGGTGCAGTGGCCACCTGTCTCTGAAGAGGAAGCAGGAAACTGAGAAATGGAAGATTGGGTCGCAAGGACAAGCACTTTATTATCTCCCGGTGCTCCATTTACCCAGCGATACCCATTTGTCTCACAAAGGCTTTATTTTTTATTGCATTCATCCATCTTTATCTTATGATGAAACAAACTTCCAGGTAGAATTATTACATGGGGGTGGACGTGAAAGGGTGGAGGTATGTGAGTGTGTCGGTGAGGAGGGTGTGGGTGTACATCTTTGTATGTTTGTGAATGTAGGTGTGCAATTTACCATAGAACACATGCAGGGGTCAGAGGGCAGCCTTAGATACGGGTTCTTATTTCCCATCTTGTTTGAGGCAGGGTCTCATTGTTCTCCACTGTATACCTCAGTTACCTGGCCTGTTAGCTTCTGGGGAGCCTCCTGTCTCCATCTCTCATCTCACAGTAGGCATGCTGAGATTACCGATGGGCACTGTTGCGTCAGCTCTATGTGGGTTCTGGGCATCCAAACTTCCATCTTCATGTTTATCGAGCAGGTATGTCATGCCATGAGCCATCACCCCAAGTCAGAAAGATTTTTAAATTAGTAAATCATATCAGTGTCAAGTTTTCCCAAAAGAAATACGGAAAATGTGGTGGGGGGGGTGGTGTTCAAAAGCTCAGTGAGAGAGCTCTTGATTCAATTACTGTAGGACTCCTCGCACAGGAAAGAGGCGTGAGAGAGAGAGAGAGAGAGAGTGTGTGTGTGTGTGGGTGTGTGTGTGTGGGAGAGAGAGACAGACAGACAGACAGACAGACAGACAGACAGACAGACAGACAGAGACAGAGAGGAGAGTAGAAGGAAATTTTGCATACCATATGGCACAATCTTTGAAACAGCACAATATGCAGTTTTTGTTTTCAAAGAGAAGCTTCTTTCTAATGGACAAAGTAACTCCAACTACCACTTTGGGAAGCTGGGCAGTTAGCTGCCCCAAGCAGGTTTCCTTTTTCTGTAGTCTGAGGAAGTTCCACAGAGTGAGACAGTCACATAACTTTACGCATACTGCTTTATAAAAAACCACTTCTGATATTTTGTTGGTGTTATACCTCTGAAATTATTCATACTAATGCATTCTTCAGGGACTGCACAGTAAGGTGAAGTCTCCACAGTAACACAAAAGCAGAAAATGAAGTCTTTATGATTTCATAATATTTCTTTCGGTATTGTAAGACATAAATATTATCTAAGATTCTAAGATTTTTCAGTATTTTAGTACTATACCCACATATATGAAATCTCCAGTATAGAAAAAAAGGTGTATTTTCTACAAATTGAACAAAATTCTTTTATAATCAACTACCAAAAATGCATAGAAAATACATCATTAAAGAATTCTACACAGTATCTGTTTGATGCAATTTAAATGTGTTTGATATCCAACACATTGATCTCCGGTTCTCATTGTAGCACATTGCAGGAACTTTACAACGTGACACCTGATAGAGTTTCTTCACTCAAACAGATGTATCTCATTTGAAGAGCAGATCACAACTAAGTCTTTATCTCTGGAACCCAACCTTACCAAAGTAAGCTTTTGGGCCTGTGAGATCAATATGATGTGACATAGCTGAGAGGTTCCTCACTAAAGCTGAACTTATGCTAACACCATGCCCTTTAGCATGCAAAAATTTTAATTAAATGCTCTTTTGTTTATAATGTTATCCTGCCTTGGGTAATTTATTACAGTAATGCAAAATGGACTATATACAGAGCTGGAGAAAACTCTAGGCTAGGCATTTTCTGTTATTTGCCTGGCTTCCACTCATTAACTTTTATGTCCTGATTCTCCTGTGGATATATCCATTTCACAATGCAAAGGAAGGGGGTAAACATCTCCATTGCTCCACAAGTGATGTGATTCAAGATGACCAATCACAGCTCCAAATCTATGGATCTAGACTCGCTGGTTCATGGATAAACAAAGGAGCCTGGATCAGTCCAGTTTCTAGCCAGTGAGTTCCAGTGCCAGAATTCTATTTCAGAAGAGAGATGCTGTCTCCTTAGGCACAGCTTTTAATTAATTTTAATTTTAATTGGGAACACATAGCCTCACAAGCAAGTCCTTCTTTATTGTACCTTTCTCAGCTTGTAGAAACTTTTGGAAAATAAGTCAGCCTCAAACTTGATATTTCATTTCACTCCCTCAACTCTGCTTTAATCAATTTGACCTGTTTCCGGTTGCTCAAGTCGTAATTTCTATAGACATGTGCCATGTCTCATTCTTTTATAAGCATAGGATGCAAGAACCACTCAGAGAATAGAAACAAAAGAGTGTGGGAGATCAGAATCAAGGCACCACGGGAAATTCAGCTGAAGAGTTTCCGACGGTCCCACCTGAAAACAACAAATAGAAAACGACCACTCTTAAAAGGCACCAATCCAGCGATTCTTCCCTTCTGTCTTGAAGATGGGCCAGGTGACTTAGGCACTGCACTCTATTGTCAGTGTAAGGCTTGTGTGTCTTTCACAGGGTTGAATACTTACTTACCTTGAACTGACCAGTTAGAGAGAAATAGAGATACACATGGAGAGAGAGAGAGAGAGAGAGAGAGAGAGAGAGAGAGAGAGAGAGAGTGATCTGTTGGCCCTCACATTAGAAATGCTCAAGATAGAGGTTGGCTTGCAAAGCTGGCAGATCAGACACAGCTGTAGCCCAGTTTTCCTCCCTGTCTCCACTCTGCCTTCCTCTCTGTTCATGTCCTGATTAGGACCACAAAAGCCAAGGCTCTAATATAATCGGGTGAAGAGAAAGCGTACGCGAAGTTTCACTGTGCCTCATGGAACTTCACTGCACCATTCATCCATCATTTCACTTGCCCTGTTGCTCTCACAGAGGCGCTTTCTGATTACAGTCACTGATCATGACACCCTGGGCTGGTGATTTCCTTTCACAAACGTATGTGGCTTTATAATCTATCCCTCCAAAAGCAACTAATTAAATCATGGTTAGTTATTCCAAGAAGCACAAAGAACCATCTTGTGCCTTCCTCTAGTTCACTAAAAGATGCTATGAGCTGTCTCTCCCATAAAGAAATGTCTCCAAGGAAGCAGAGAGAACAGCCACCCCTCCAGCATGCTGCCACCTTCACTACAAAGCGCTCATATTCCAATGCCTTTTACAGTCTTATGTCATTTCAATCTATTCTTCTGTGTGTATAAGGATAGAAACAATTTTGGACAAGCCTCTCCATTTAGGCTGGGAAAACATGAAATCTTCCAAACCTCCAAATTCCAGGCTCATCCTGGCCCAGTGCATTAGGATCAGCACATTGCAGAATAACATAAATGCAGACTGAGCAGGCTGGAACTCTGTGCCAACACTACCTTAATTGTGAACAACCATCAGCTCTCCAGACATGGTGAGTTCAAATATTGACTCCATCAGTTATCAACAATGCTGCCACCAGCAAATGACATGGCTTTTATCAGCCTTCCTCAATAACACTTCCTATGCATCTTTGCAAATGAATATAATTAGGGCTATGGCCTCAGTACCCAGCATCCCCCGAGGACAACATAGCAGAGTCCACCAATCAACAAGATAGAAACATAAGCCTCGTCACACTAGGTTATCACTGTAGCTCACAGGATTTATAACTGGGCAAGAATGTTGATGACTTTAGTCCCCCAGCAGCCTGCATAGTGCCTCCTAGTGTTATGAAAACTTGCCAGCAGGGAGGAAGCTTCCTGGCTGATACTAACTTGACATCTCCATGTTCTGTGACCAAAGTGTGTGGTGTCTTCAGCAATAGGATCTCACTGTCAATCTCTTGTGGGCAACTGTCTTAGGGTTTCGGATGCTGTGAAGAGACACTGTGACCACAGCAACTCTTACAAAAGAAAGAATTCAACTGGGGCTGGCTTATAGTTCAAAGGTTTAGTCCATTACCATCATGGCAGGCAGCATGGTGACATGGAGACAGACATGGTACTGGAGAGGTAACTAAGAGTTTCATATCTGGCTCTGCAGGCAACAGACATGGTACTGGAGAGGTAACTAAGAGTTTCATATCTGGCTCTGCAGGCAACAGGAAGAGGAAGTGACACCGGCCCTAGACTGAGTTTCTGAAACTTCAAAGCCCACCCCCCAGTGACATGCTTTTTTCCAACAAGGCCATACACCCAAGGACTGTCCCACTTTATGAGCCTATGGGGACCATTTTCGTTCAAACCACCAGGGCATCTAAGAGCAATGTCAATAGCTTGTATCATTTGTGGAATCTCCAGGGGACCCCATGACCAACAACTTGATAGGAGGCATCCCAAACTTGGCCCTGCGCTTTTTATTTGGTAATCCATGGCTCCTGTGTGTAGGGTAACCCCAGTTAGAGTCATTTCAAGCTTATAAACTACTAGGTTTCCACATGACTTTTCAAATACCTTTAGTGATACTTATTCTCTCCCCTGACTCCTCCTCCACCTTACCATCCCAGGTTCTCATATCTGCTCATGGGCACAACAGTGGCATGAAAGTTATGGGGTAGGTAACAATTTTCTGATTGGATTTAAGGCTGGATCCACAGAAGGAAAACACATGCCTGGTCCTGTAACTCCCAGCGCCTGGCTGGGAAGAGCGGAGGGTCCAAGAGTGAAGCCCACTACTAGTATTTTACTAAATGAACCTAGAAACAAACTGCCTTGTAAATATGTGGCTCTGTGCCTATAGATCAGTGGTGATCTCAGACTTCATCAGATAAGCATCTCTGTACAGTGATGCAGATGGTTAATAGAGAAACTCACAACTGACCCATGTGTAGGTGATAAGCGTTTATACTATAGGGTGCTTGGCCACTCATGTGACATCCATATACATCCCTCCCCTAAAGGCTTGGGGACCATCATGGAAAAGGGACAGAAATTAGAGAGGACAGAAACAAAACAGTATTGTTTGAACGCAGCAAGACTACTGTACTCATGGACTCATGGAGCCGCTGGTTGCTCACACAAACCCGTCACAAGATCAAATCAGTGTTCTACCATCGGGTAGGGGTAGGCTCACAAAACCCCTCTAGCTGAGGAGATATTGATAAATTATGGCTTGTGAGGGTGGGGGAGTCAGTTGTCTTGAGGGTGCGGTCTCTAGTGGGTGGCCTACTTTGGTGGATGGCCCTACACCCATGAGTATATGATCAGCACAAATGGGACTTTGTTGGGTATTTTTTTAAGAGCTATGAATCTGGGAGGGACTAGAGGATGGATCTGAGAGGTGTTGGGGGGGCAGAGATATGAGTGAATATGATCAAAATACATTATATGGAGGTACTAAATTCCAAAGAATTAATAAAATACTTGTTTTTTTAAAATAAGGAAATAAAAGCCACAGTTCTCCATTCAGCCCAGAATAGTCATTGTGTTACCCAGGCCAATTAGTGTCCTAGGTGCTCACCTGGTCATCCAACATGATGAAGGAACTGAAGTGATCATTCCTCGAGTTTCACTCCAGCTTTATTATAAGAATACTTCCAAATACGACAAGTATTTGAACATCAGGCTTGAAGTAGCTTAAATGCTACCGTCATGGAAAAACTAAGAGTCCTTTGTTAAATATAGGAACTGCCAGGATAGTATCAAATACAATCCACTTGTATAAATGTGACTGAAGTGAAAAACTAAGAGAGAGACCTCTTAGCAAGGATTTAGAAAAGCTCTGAGGTAATATCCTGAGAGGATATAGCTCCTCATTACCATCCTTCAGTCCAAACACCCGAAGGATGAGGCGTGAGGAAAGCGTTTCCCTCTGGTCCTCGTGGTGCATGCTTCTCCCCAGCCTTGTTTTCATGTATCGGTTAACTACTAAAACTTTTCTTGGCCTAGAAGTCCGCCCTGCTTGATTTATAAAACAGATTCCAAAGCAATCTTTGCTTTGCTGAGTGCTGAGAAATAGGCTTTCTGTGCCTCATAGCATTCTGAGGGAGTCTTAACCTGAACGAAATACTATGTTAGTGTAAGGCAGAGCAGTTCCCAGCCTGCCACAGACGCAGACTCTTGGCATGCCAGGAAGCATATGCTTTTGTTCAGGAACCTTTACAAATCTCTGCCCCTACCTCTCCACAGAGGCAAATGCCATCCCGCATTGTCTTCTCCCTGACCTGTGCTTGGGCACCAATGTATTTCCCAGCAGTCTCAAGTACCGTTTTGTGGAAGCTCCATACTGCAGCCACTGCTAGGAATGAGGGAGGGGGCTCCCTGCACCACCATGGAGTATGCACTCTCCTTTGTAAAGCTAATTGTCCACGCGGAAAGCAAGAAGGTAATTACTAGGGCAAAATCTACACAGGAATGTAAGTGGGCATGGTATCTGGTCGTCTAAAGAAAAACCGGGGGGGGGGGGGGGGGGGGGGGGAAATTTCTTTTGAGCATGTACAAGTCATCAGTTTGCAGGTGTCAGGTGGAGAACACAGGCTTCGAGTCCTATGTTAGGAAGCCAATTGCCCAATGCTTCCCCTAGAGCATTAGTTAGCTTTTACCACAGCATTCAAAATAACTCACATGGAAACTTAAGGGAAGAAGGATTTGAATCACAGTTTCCTAGGGACCATAGAGCAATCGTGTGGGCTCCACTCTTAGTAGCATATCATGATGGTAGGAACACATAGCAGAAGCGTTGCTTCACTTCACTTTGGACAGGAAACAGAGGGAGACCAGAAGGGCCCAGGGACAACATAGCGCAAGAACCTGTCCCAGTGATATACTTCCTCCAACTAGGCCTATCATCTTCAAGAGATTCCAGAACATTCCCCCAAATAGCTCCACCACCAACTGGAAACTAAATGTCCAACAACTAAGTCCTCATGGGGAGCATTTCATATTCAAATCTTACAGTCATGGTGCCTGTTGTTTCTTTCCTTACTCCAAATGGTACTCACATACCTTTTGATGTAACCAAGAACACGCGCATCATTTCCTAGCTTTTATACCAGCGAACTGTATGTGGTTTCCATCATTATAGGCAGAGTTTTTCTTTAAGTGAAACCAGGAATTTTAATAACATTTTGCTTACTTGAAAAGACAGATCACAGGCCACATTATAAACAAAATAGCTCCCCCTAGAGTTTTTACTCAGCGAGCATTCAGACTTCAGGAAGTCAGAGTTGGAAGAAAAGGCCCTGGTCAGTTACTGGAAGGAAAAGCTAGCTGTGTGTTGCTCCTTATTGGAGAATGACTGTCAGTCCATTTGCTAAGAGAGGTTCCGCAAAGACTGTTCCCAGACAGTCCTTCAACACTTTAATGTCCACAGCCATTATGAAGCGTGTTAGGGGGAGTCCCTGTGCTGAGGCTTGTGCTGGATTTGACCAGCTCTAGACGTGCTTTTCTGGCAGCAGAATTCCCTTCAGACTTCAGCGCTCATCTGGCGAACGTAAACCTGTCAGCCTTCCAAGCACTGGATTCCTTGGTGACATCACAAGGCCCTGCGCTGATTGCCTCCCCTCGGGAAGCTGTGCGTCAGCACCACCTCGGGGACACTGGGCCAACGTGTGTTCCCATGGGCCTGCAGCAAGGGAACACAGCTCATGATGCAAACGCTGGCAGGAACTTCTCTGTCATGATGTATGACCAGTGGGCCTGGGACGTCAAGAATGTAAACAACCTAATGTCCTTTGCTTTCGTTATTCCTTCCAAACAGCAAGCTCTCTACACGTCCCTTGGATTTGATTCCTCTCCAAAAGCTTTTCCCAAGGAATGTGGGGAGATGGAAAGCTTTTCATACGGTCCATGCAAGACTACTCTTTAGTGGATAAAAAGAAGTGACACAGGTAATAATCAGAGCTTCCCTGTTAATAATGGTATGGACGAAGGGATGAGATGATGTGGTAGATTTTAAGGCATAAAACAGTACTAAAATCATGAGGACATTTTCACACATGCATTTTGAGCCCATGCCCTCCCTTATCAGTCTTCTTCATTAGTCCTCTTTTCCCTATAGACAGTGTATTTTCTACTTTCATGTCATGTATGTACATATATATGATTTAGTGTATCTATATAAAATCTAGGAACCCCCAACGTGAGACAGCATGTGATGCTTGCATTTCTGAGGCTGTGTTTCATTTAACATAGTTACTTACAGTCATATCCATATTCCTCCAAATACAACTTTATTCTTCATTATGGAGGAAAGAATCATTGTCTACTATGTCACATTGTCTTTTTTCACTCCTCTCTTGTTGGATGTCTATGCTCACTCTATAACTGAGCTATTATGAGCCGAGCTGCAAGAAACACAGATGCGTGTATATCTGTGACAGACTGACTCTGCATCCTTCAGGCAAATACCCAAGGGTGGGATAGATAGGTCATATTCTGAATATAGTTTCTTTTTTCTGTGAAGAGCAATACTGCTTTCTATGGTGGCTAGATGAATATTTATTCACACTAGCAGGGTGTAAGTATTCACTGCTCTCTACATCCTCACATCATTTGTTGTTTTACGTCTTTCCTAGTCACTGCCAGTCTGACTGAGGTGAGAAGGTTCTCAGTATAGCATTTATTGGCATTTCTCTGATGGCTAATGAAGTTGAGCATTTTCCCTATGCTTGTCTATTCTTTTGACTTATCTGTTGAGTGGGTTGTTTGTTTCTCTTTATTTAGTTTTGTTGAGTTCATTACATATTCTTGATATTACTTTTCTGTAAGCTTCATAGCTAGAAAATATTTTCTTCTGTCCTCAGGCTGTCTTTTCACTCTATTGTTCCCTGTGTTGTAAAAGCTTTTAATTTTATGCGGTCCCAATTGTCAATGACTGACTTTATCTCCTGTGCAACTGGAATCCTGTTCAGAAAGCTATTGCCTTTGCCTGTATCTTAAAGTGCTTTCTCAAAAATTTCCTCTACAAGTTTCACTGTTTCATGTCTTACCTTAAAACCTTAGATACATTTGGAAATGTTTTGTGCAAAGAGCTAGGGAACTTTGAGGGGGGCACTGCAGGAGGAACAGCAAAACAGCTCTAGAACTCATGGAATGTGGCCCACCAGTTAGCACAATTACTATGGGTGTGTCTTGGAGAGGCATAACTCGGAGGACTAAGTGTCCTAAGGGCGTCATCAGGTTATGGAGCATAGCTCTGCTTGTTACCCTTTGTGGTCACCACATCCCTCATAATATATGAGTTGTGTGAAAACTCTAAAGGGGCTTCCAGCCCCTCACTGGGCAGTATCACTGGCACTCACAGTAACAATGCTTGATCTCTCTCAGGCAGTTGCTGCTGAAGCAGATTAATGAGTCAACCACCACCCTTTAAAATAACCTACAAATGTAGATTGCTAGCAGTGACCCTTAGAAAGAATTTGAAAAAAATAGATTGTTTCTCAAGATTAGCTAAAGACATTTTTTGCTATTGTCTCTGATGCAGAAAATCTTAGGGAATAATTTGAAGTTAAGAAAAAGTACACTTTTAATAGTAAAGCTAAAGTCTTTTTGAGGATGTTGAACAAAGACAATAACACTGGCTGACATGACAAGCTCAGGCTGGGCTAGTGACTGAGATGACAATTAATTTCCTTATACTTGTTTTGGTCCTCAGCTTCCTGATACGATTTAATAAAAATTATTAGTGAATAGATGCACACCTTAAAGATTTAGAGTATAAATGGCTGGTTTTTTATATAAAGGTTTAGATTTCTTATTCTTTTAAGATTTTTATAAGATTACCTTTTAAGATAATTGACTCTTTCTTTGTAACCATCAATTGCAGCCTGACAGTAAAGAAAAAATTAGCTGAGACATTATGCTTGCTAACACTCTGTTAACATATAACAAATTGTTTAACTGAAAATGTATATGGGTTTGTGGGGATAACTTGTTTTTCATATTTGTTTCTCACCCATAACACATAAAACACTTGATCACGTGGGAGTATTGGGGAATGTGTTTTCCTTATGTATATCCACTGTAATCATTAATTTAAAGAAAAATAGAATGTTAACAACATTATGATTTCTGTATTGCTTAAAAGATTTTACTGGGATATATAAGCTGTGGGAAAATGAATAAAAATATGGATTGGGGCATGCTCTTTGGAGTTTATTCCATCCATCAAATGTATATATGTATATATGTGTATATGTACAGTAGCAGGCTGTTGGAACTTGCTTTTCCAAGTTTTTTCATCCAAGATGTGTGTACCTGTATATGTATGTATGTAAGGTTTGGTTGGAATCCATTTCCATCCACCCAATACGTGCATATGCATGTATGATGTATGTATGTATGTATGTATGTATGTATGTATGTATGTATGTGTAAAGTAAAAGAGGCCCGAAAGAAGAAGCTTGTTAGAACCTACATGCTGAAGTCTGACTTTCTTCATCAAGTGTTAAGTGTGTGTGTGTGTGTGTGTGTGTGTGTGTGTGTGTGTGTGTGTATCCTTCTTTCCTTTCTCTTTGAGATACTTGCCACCATCAGTGGAAGCCGCAGTCAGTAACAATCATTTCTGGCCTGGAAAGTTATCCTCAGAGAAAGTTTGCAGTGTAACCAGCCAGCAGCTTGATCTATGCCCAGCCTCAGTTTACCTGGTAATGTTGAAGCTAGTCTTCGATAGGGATCTAGGTTCATCCATTTACATCTGGACATCCAGATTTCCCAGCACTGATTGTTGAAGAGGCTATTTTTCTTCAGTGTGTACTTCTTGCATCTTTGTTAAAAATCAGATAAATGTAGCTGCACTGATTTATATCCGAATCTTTTGTTCTATTCCACTGATCTACATCTTTATCTCTGTGCCAGTGCCATGCTGGTTTTGTTACTCTGTCTCTACAGCATAACCAAGTCAGATGGCACAATGGCTAGCCCACATTATTCTTCTTGCTCTGGATTCCTTTGGCTATTCAGAGTCTTTTGTGTTTCTATATGCATTTTAATTTTTTTCTGTTTCTGTGGAGATGGCATTGAACTTTGAATAGGATCGATTGCATTGAACTTATAGATTGTTTTAGGTAGTAAAAGCATTTTCCAAATACCAATTAACAGCACGAGAGAGTCCTCCATGTTCTAGTGTCTTCTTTAATTGCTTTTTTCAGTGTTTCAGATTTTACCTTAGAGATCTCCTTAGTTAGGTTTGTTCCAAGGCTTTTTGTCTATTAGTTTGGTGTGTTTGTTGTTTTGTTGTTCTTATTTGCTTTGACACTGTGAGTGGGGCTATTTCCATGATTTCCTTCTCAATACGCTTGTTACATGTACATAACAAGACTACTGATGTTTGTATATTAGCTTTGTATCCTGCCACTTTGCTAAAGGTGTTTATAAAATGTTAGGGGTTCTTATTGGGTATTTAAAGCCTTGTACGTAAAATCATATCACTGACAAATAAAGAATACTTGGAATTATTTCTAACTTCTTTGTAGTCCTTGTATTTTTTGTTCTTGCCTTGTTGCTCTAGCTAACACTTCAAGAATTACAGAGAAGAGGAGTGGAGAAAGTGTTCTGTTATTCTCCTTTATTCTTTTATACCACTGTGTTCTATCTCTCATCCATTGATTACCTCTCCACACAAAGACCTCTTACTAAATTTCTGACCTCTGTGAGCAGTGAAAATGGAACACGAGCATCAGAAGATTCATAGCTAATGTCCAGAAATGAGAGAAAACATGCAATATTTATCTTTATCTGTACAAGTTACCTCACTTAGGATAATTGTTTCCAGCTTCATACATTTGCTTGCAAATTTTATAATTTCATTTTTCTTAACACCTGAATAAGAAAAGAGAATACAGGAAGAGATAACTAACACTAAAGGCCTTTTAATCATCCACATGGAAACCTGAAATTATAGAAGCTTTAAGACATATACATATTCATATATTTTTGAAAAGATATTTAAGAGAATTACACTAAAACTGAGGAACAATAACCAAACTAGATAGCCTCTGTTAGCAAATAAAAATCCCAGCACCAGGAATGGGGTATTATTTTTTGTTGGACAATGGGCCACTTACACTCAATGTCCCATCCCTATCCCTAAGAACCACAGGCTAGTACCAGTACTCTTGGTTACCTTCCAGAACTTAGTGGTAAGACCCTATTGATGAAGACACCACACACTTGAATCATAGAACATGATGAAATCAAACTGTTACTCACCTGGAAGCTTCATAATTAGTGACTAGATTTCATGGGGCTAGAAGGATCTAGATATGCTGCCATAGGAAAAGAATAAGCCCTGATATTACTCAGCTATGAACAACAACTGGCTTGACAAGATATGATCACTGGTGCAACGGTGGCACAAATGTCATGGGAGTAACCAAGTACCTTTTTTTTAATTGAGTTTATGGCCTACTTTATGAGATGGAACCCACACTTGGCTCTGTTAAGGGATCAAGAAAAACCTATGGCTAAGGGAGAATCCAATACTACTATTCTGTTAAATGAAAATAATATTAAAATTATTGCTACTGACTTATCAATATACCTGTACATATGAGCATCTCTCAACTCTCATTAGAGAAGCTTCTATTTATAGTATGTGATAATTAATAGACTCCCAAGTGGCAAACATTCAGAGATTAAGAGACTGTAGAGTAATCACCCTTAAATGGGAAATCTATAACATATCTCTTCTGTCAAGTCTCAAAGATCTTCATGAAAGAAGAAGAAAACATTGTAAGAACCAGAAGTGATCCATAACATGGAGGAAACTTATTTTCCAAATAGGACAGTAGCACATGTGAACTCAGCAGCTGTCATAAGGGAAGAGTTATGGGAGAGAAGTGAATACGTTCAAGACACATTGTATGAAATTCTAGAAGAATTTTTAAACATATTGTTATAAAAATGAGTAGAAAAGTAGACACTCTTGTTGCTCGTATTAGTGGAAATTAGTACATACATACAATGGAACTTTATACAACTGTAAAGAACGCCAAAATCATGGTGTGTGCAGGAAATCGATACAACTAGAACTCAGTATTATCAAGTGAAAGAAGCCCTATTTAGAAAGACAAATGCTGTGTGTTTTCCTATGTGTGTGTGTGATGTTCAGGTAATGAACCAGCGAGGGGATCATGAGAAGGAGGAACATTTTTTAAAGATGGTCAATAGGGTAATAGATTACATGTTACCTGAAAACTGAAGAAATAATTAACTGGGGGGTGGGGGGGAGGACAAAAGAGAACCCAGCAGAGGAGGGCAAGCGTAGAGGAAAGTGCAGGAACGGGAATGAATGAGAACAAGATGTGACAGCCCCTCACTGAAGCCCTTTACTTTGCATGCTAACCTTTAAAAAGTCACTAAAAAAGTGAGGGGGAAACAAGACAATTGGTTCATATAAAGTGTGCGTGCAAATGCATGCACAGTAAATATGAAGGACATGGCATTTTCGTAGACAGATGACAATCACGTTGATGAGGAAATCTTCCCTGGAAGAAGAGCAGGAAGCTTGAACTTTACATGAGGCTGCAATGCATGTAAGCAATTAGCAGACTTCCCCCCCACCCACCCACCCCCGTTCAGATTTTTGACAGCACGATCCTGTCCACAGGAAGCTTCCACTGAGGATGGGAGGGAGGTGAGCACAAGTCTTACTCCAATCTCATCTGTGGGAAAGCGGGCCCACAGCTAACAGCTGTCTTCTGACTTAGAGGTCGAAGGTTGCAGACGGTATAATTTGGAGTCTGGTAGGTGCCTTTCCCTTAATAGCCCTTTCTCTTGTAATTAAAGCCTTTCATGGTGGCCATACAGATGTCAACCGCAATACGGAGAATGAAACGTACATCCATATCACTTCAAAGTTCATGTGGGTGGCAGCTGACACGACAGTTTCTCCCAAACAGTAACCTAAGTTGCTAAGTAGCTTTTGAGAGTGGAAAGGGATCAAACCTTAGCAATGATGCTCAGAGCCCTGGGAAGAGTGAGGCATTAGAGTGTGCACACGGTTCCCAGGAAAGTTGCCTTTTGATCCACAAATTGTCTCTCAGTTCAATGGCGGGACAGGATAATTAACATGCACAGAGTTATTTGTGGCTTTTAAAACATTTCAGTATATTTTTTATTGAATTCCCCCTCTAATCCCATGAGCAATGTGTGACAGGAATTATTAGCTCTGTGTTCTAGACAAAGGAACACAGGAGAAGTGATGTGGACAAAGTTCGGTAGCTTCAGGGGTCGCCTGATTCTCCGTGTGTTGTTACTCCTATTCCTGTGAGTTGACTGAACAGATGGTACCTTCATTCTCTTTTCACATTTTATTTACAGGCAAGCACAACCTTCAGTTCTGCCCCCAGCATCTTCATTCAAGCTGTAACTGTGCATTCATTCACTCAGACTCTTGATAGATAAATAGATGATAGGTAGATAGATAGATAGATAGATAGATAGATAGATAGATAGATAGATGGATATAGATATATAGATAGATATGATAGCTTCATGCACATTATTAGCTCTATTTTTATCAATGGCATCAATGGAGTGACCTCTTAAAAGGTCTTGCCACACCCAATCTGGCCATTTGGCATAATTTTTCATTAATTCTTTTATAATTTCATATATTGTATTTTATCATATCCACCCTTCCCCACAACTTCTCCCACATCTAAACCCTTCCAAAATTGTGTCCTCTTTTGCTATTTGCTAAACGCTGCCTCTGTAGTCTTCAGTGTATGGATAGCCAATGGTCAACATGCCAGGAGCCACAGATGTTAGACAACTAACTCTCCCTGTCCTGGAAGTTATCCCTAACCAACAGCTCTTCAGGCCCACCTCCTCCATCCATGTTGAGGGGTTTTGTTGTTTTGTTTTTGTTTGTTTTGGCTTGAGCTTTTCACAACTACTGTGAGTTCGTATGTGCAACTGCCCTGTTGTGTCTGAAAAATACTCTTTGCTTCTAGTCAGCCACAAACTCTGGCTCTTAAAACACCCCCCTCCCAAATCTCACATGAAGATCCCTGAGCCTTGGGGGAAGATGTGATCCATTAAGAGTTGATCACTCCACAGTATCTTATTCTCAGTGAGTTGTTGGTCTCTGCTTAACCACCATTTACTGCACAAAAGAAGCTTCTCTGTTGAGGGCTGAGACATGCACTGACCGAGGGGTATAGCTGTAAGTCATTACAAATTGCCATAATACTATGTCCCTTTACCAGATAGTATTAACAGGTCCTCCCAAAAGGGTTTATGACCTGTCAAATCACAGGCCTGGAGCAGGGCTTAAATCCAATCAGAAAATGCTGGTTAGCACCAAGATACTTGCGCCACTATTGCACTGATGGGTATATCTTGCCAGCCTGACAAGGCTGTTGTTGTAGTGTTTCACAACTGTAGGTTTCACAACTGGATACGATTCATGACTACTTTCCTCCCCCGGGAGCCGTCATAGTACCTTCCAATACTGTGAGCCCTAGATAGCAAGGCTGATGCTCCCACAGTTCCTGCACAGCATCTCTATGCTCTGTAACTCGAGTATGTGGAGTCCTCAGCAACAGTCTCCCTGGGCTGTAACCAAGGGCAGTGGCAAACAACCTGTGATAGTCAGGGTCTATGGGTCCTCACTATGGCCCACAACCTCCATAGGTAACCCTAAAGCGCTGAGTATTATGTTTATTAGCCTGTGGTTTCTACTAGAGGAAACTGTTGCTACATTACAGGGTCACACCACGGAATCCCTTTATAACTGTATATGTTATATTTTAGAAAGATTCTTCAGTAGTAGATTTTCATAAGACTTTTTCAGAAGATCTTTAGTTTTAATTAGCCTCCCCTGTGTTCCTTCCTCTTCCTGACCCTCCAGCCCACTACTCCATTTAACCCTTCCTGTGCCATCATTTGCCCTTCCTCCTTTATCTCACCGCGCTTTACCTTCCTGCCTTGGAAGCACACTCCATGGACCCTTATTAATTTCCTAGTCTCTACAGATGTTCCAAATGAAAAATTCAAAGCTAACACCCATAAATGAAAGAAAACACGGAAAGTTTTCTTTCTGGACCTGGTGTGATTTTTTTTCCCAGTTCCGTATGTGCACCTAAGAATTTCATAATCTCATTTTACTTAACAGCTGGATAATATTCCACTGTGTGCATGTACCACACTTTAATTGTTCATTCATCTCTAGATACATAGGTTGTTTCCATTTCTTGTGCATTGTGAAAAGAGCAGCAATGACAAAGATGAACGAATATCTCATGGTAGGATGTAGAGTCTTTAGGCGAGATCAGTCTTTCTCAGCCTGTGAGTTATTATCCCTTTGTGGATCAAACAGTTCTTAGGGATCACCCAAGACCATCAGAAATACAGATATTTATATCACAATTCATAACAGTAGCAAAATTACAGTTATAAAGTAGCAACAGAAATAATTTTGTGGTTGGGAGCCGCCACAACATGAGAAACTATATTCAAGGGCCACAGCATTAGGAAGGTTAAGAATCACTGGGCCAG
This sequence comes from Acomys percivali, assembly GCA_907169655.1. Classification (NCBI taxonomy): domain Eukaryota; kingdom Metazoa; phylum Chordata; class Mammalia; order Rodentia; family Muridae; genus Acomys; species Acomys percivali. Next base: position 48,663,572 of record OU015745.1, on the reverse strand, counting down.
ATGCTCAAGAGTGGTATAGCTGGTCATGTGGCAGATGTTTTCTTAACATTTTGAGGAGCCTCTACACTGATTCATAGTAGAAGGACTAGTTTGAACTCCTACCAGCAGTGAATAACTGTTCCCCTTCCCTCACATCTATGCCAGTAATTGTCATCATTTCAAGTCATACAACAGTGCTAAAGTAATTTTTAAATAAGAATTAATGGCCAATGGAATAGAATTGGGGATCCACATCCCTAAAATTTTTTAAAGCGATCAACAATGTCATCAAAATGGCCTCTTACAAAAATCAGTCGCCTTTCTGTGCATCATTGGGAGATAAAGATGATGGAGGCACTCTCATTTACTGTATTCTTTAAGATAATAAAATACCTTAGAATAAACCTAAGCAAGGAGATGAAAACCTTCTAAAATGAGAACTTTAAATTTCTAATAAAAAGCAGTTGAGAAGGCATTAGAAAACTGAAATGTCTCCCATGTTCAAGGAATAGTAGAATTAATAGTGTGAAAATGACCATTTTACAGTCACCTGAATTTTTTTTTTTTTACAAAGAAGCCAACAATATACATTAGATAAAAAACTTCAACCAGTGATGCATGTCAAATGGGATAAGTACATGTAGAAGAACGAAACTAGATCCTCACTTCTCACCGTGCACAAGACTCAACCCCATATGGATCAATGACCTCAACACAAGACCCAAAACCCTGCATCTGGAAAAGGAGAATAGATGGCATAGGCTTAAACTCACAGGCAAAGAACAGGGCTTTCTGAACAGGACTCTCTTAACCATTAAGGCCAAAAGCTGATAAATGGAAGCAGGACACCATCTTTGAAGAAGCAGCAGCCTCCCATAGAAGGGGAAGCCTTCATATCAGTTACACATCTGACAGAGAGTTAATACCTAGAATACACAAGGTACTCAAAACACTAACAATCAAGAAAATGAAACATCACATTGGGCAAGAAATCTCCACTCACTTGCTACACATATGCTGTGATGCATAAACTAACTAGTCCTTCTGATGGTATGTGCTTGTAATCGCAGTGCTTGTGAGTCGGACACAGGTGGATCTCGGGAGTTCGCTGGCCGGCCAGCCTAGCAAGAAAAGAATGTCAGACAGCATTTTTCAAGTCCCATTAGCATATATGGCTCTCCTTCCCGAGTTGTTTACTAACTCAGTGGTTGGGACAATGAATGAGCTGATGTAGCACACGAACTTTTGCTCTGGAACAGCAAAAGAAAAGACATCTACTGAGCATGCAAACGTCCCAAGCTAAGGCTAGTGATTCACAGTCCTGCTGCTAAGGTGTCGAAAATTTCATGACCCGAAATAGGAGTCAGCTGTCACATCTCTTCCCAGCCTCCTCCCCTTACTAATCCATGCACATACCTTAGATCCCTATGAATGACCCAAGGAGTACGTCTATTTCTAATCAATGTGGAGTCTACATTACATCGCTCTTGTAAGAGTAAAGAGGACAGGAAAAGTAGGACACAATAATCTATGACCTGACACAGCTCTGCCAGCACTTTGTTCTAACGGGAGAGAGAAAATAAATAACAAGAAGTAACAACTGGTATGGTGCCTTTTATTTGGGTTTCAGTTTCCCAGCCCCGCCTCCGCCCCCAGAATATCAATATGTTCCTGCTTTTTCTCTCAAGAATGCAAATGTGTTCTACTTCAAAGCTTGTCTTCTAGGTTCCTGGCTGTCATAAAGACACAGTGAGGCACTGACATGTGCAGGTTGAACCGAGTTTCTGAAAGGAAAATGTAGGGAGCGCCTTTGAAGATAAACTATGGATGCCACTGTGACCCAGCATGCCTCACGGTCCCTACCCCCACAGAGTGAGGAGTTGTGCAGGACTGACTGAGGGTAGACTCTGCACTGCAGACATGTATTGCCCATGTCTGAGCAGAGCAGGTGACTAGCCTCGAGAGAAGCCTTCATACACATTGGGGCTTGATAATGCTTGAATAAGCTGCCATATAATATTTTCCTGGGTGCTACAGGACTGGTGAGTCATTCTTAGCTTGGTCCTTTTTCTTATCAAACTTTAGTAAGTCTTTAATGTGCCTTTTACTTACTTATGACCCCTAGTTTCTTCAAATATGAAAATGAGAGAAGGAAGAACTTCAGGGTGGCACCCACAATGTTTTGGTTGATGAGTCATTGTAAGGAGTGTTTGATGGAAAGCAGAGATCATGGGACTAGGTGAAATAGGGATAGAGACTGCATGGTCTGGCAATGAGCCTAGGGTGATATGGTAAAGACCTGTGGTTGGCTGTACTTCCTATGATGGTTAAAGTTGTCAAGTTGACAGGGTAAAAAAAAAAATCACCTAGGAGACAAGCCTCTAGACATGTCTGTGAAACACTTTATAAGCTGGATGGAGGAGGGGAGACCTACCCTGAATGTGGTCAACACTCTGTGGCATGGAGTTCTGAACTGGCAGCATGCAATGACTGGCAGGCCACAGGTTGGTCTACGTCATATGTCTGTGGGATGCTATCTTGATTACATTGGTTGAGGTAGGAAGCCCTGCCCACTGTGGGCAGCACCATTTTCTGCACAGGGGGATTTTGGATTGTGTAAGCATGGAGAACATGAGCATGCATCCTTGAAGTTGTTCCTTCGGCTCTTGATTGTTGGTGTTATGTGGCCAGCTCCCTCAACAATGGACTGTAACTGGGAACTGTCAGCTAATATAAGCCCCTTTTGCCTTAAGTTGCTCTTGTCAGAGTATTTTATCAAAGCAAAGGGAAGACGAACTAACACATGGTCCTATTGGAAATCATGGAACCCAGCAAGCCAGTCTAGCAGCATGACCAATTTTCTCTCAAAAGGCACCAGGCATACTCAGCCTGGTGTTTCTGGAGCTTTCTACATGCTCTGTTCCCTCTCTGGCCCTCTTGCCTCCATGTACCTGCTTCTCACTAAGGGCCTGTGGATTCAGATTCAGTTTTTAATCCCTTGTCTGGACCTATCTGATCTGATGATGTATTCCAAGACATCTGGTCACAATTCCCAATATATTCTCACAGTACAGGTCAACTGCCAGCACACAAGCTCAAGGTTTAGCTTTAGAAGCCATATGCTTGGGATTTGGAAGATGGCTCAGTGGGTAAGAGGCCCTGTTGCTTTGCAACATGATATAAAATTCTAACTCTGACTCCTCTCAAACCTAATCTTTGCCTAAATTTATTATATTTGCCTGTTTATATGCTCTGTGTCCAAACCTCATGCCCTCTGGCAACAAAAGTAACAACAACAAGTGTGTGTGTGTGTGTGTGTGTGTGTATGTGTGTGTGTGTGTGAGTGTGTGTGTGTTCTCATATCTTCCATACTATATTGGTAAATTCTTTTGCATATATTAAACAGCCAACAAATGAATAGAAAAATAAATGATTGTATGCAACATACGGGATTTTATTACAGGAGACCAAGAGAAAAGACAATAAATCTATAACCTCAGTGTATAAAAGTGAGGTAGGGCTAGGGAGATGCCTGCATGGATAAAATGTTGAGGGGCAGGTGAGAAGACCTGAATTTGGATGCACTAGCACCTATGTAAAAAGCTGATGGGTGTGGCAAATGCCTGTAACACAACACTGGGGAAGTAGAGTCAGGGGGATTCCTGGGGCTTGCTGGCCATCCAGTCTAATTAAATCAGTGAAGGCCAGACTCAGCAAGAGACCCATCTTAAATTACAAAGTAGAGAGCAATTGAGAAAGACACATAACATTGACTTCTGGCCTTTACATGCCTATGCACATGCACACATACATAACTGCACACATAAGAACATGTAATCACAAACACAGATACATACACTATACAAAGCATAAGATAATATTACATCTTTTCAATTCAGATTTCTCTAACTCACATGCTAGCTTTAATCCTATTGTGTGCTGACTGTTTTTCTATCCAGTACACATGAGTGCACATGATGATTTCTGAAAACATCTAGTTGTCAAAACAGGATTTCAAGTTGGAGGAGGCAGAGCGACTAGGCTGAATGAGTTGACATAAGGAATACTGATGAATGTTCTAGAATACCAATTCCCAACCAAAAACTTATGTGGTCCAAAATTTCAAAAGTGGCCCCACTAAGAGACCTTCCCTCAGAGGCCATGTGACAGCACACGTTTTCAGCACTTTATAACAAAAATCTGCTAGAGAAGTGAGAAACCTAAAAAAGATTACACAGAGAATTCAAGTTTTTCAAATGCTTACAGTCCCCTGATTTGCTTTCACCAAGGAGTGGTCTTCATTATTGCTATTATCCTGCTCTGCAATCACCCAGAATGCCTTGCTCACGTTATGAGTTCAGCCAGCTGGTGAACTCAATTGCTCAAATGCTTTCTCTCCTTAGTGATGCTTTTGTCTATATTACAGGGTAGGAACCAAATCTAATTCCCTAGTCATAGGACAAATATTTACCACAAACAATAGCATTCCAACAGCTTGAATTCCTGACTGCCAAGGTGGCTGCTGCAAGAGAAATTGTAAGCATAAGCGCTCAGCTAGCATTTAAAGAGCCAATTGCTCATAAACCAGACAGCATATGCACAAATTACCACTTTCTTCACTTGACAACTGCTGTTTTTATCTTGACACATCCACTTAAAAATTATTTCTGACAAGAGTCTTAACAGCTTTAAATGAGTCTAATTAAAGGTAATACATTTTTTGCTAGAAAAGTGTTTGAAATTATACAGTATTGCACAAGTTCGTGTCTCAAATCAAGTTACTGAGTGCATTAGTAAATGCCAAAAACACCTCCACTGACATATGGCCTCCTCTCAAAGGAAAGCATTTCTAATATTCTTCTGGAACTTTCTAACTGCAAAGTTATAGGTACCAGTAATTGCTTCACTTTGTCAGCAGTGTGTGAGCACCAGATCCTCCAATATGACTAAGTGCATATGGTTAGGCATCCTGACAGAGCTCACAGTGACTCTTCGCGTTAGCCAGTCTCCTGAATAAGCTCCTTCCTCTGGATGGTCCAGATCTAGTGACAATCATTTTCAGCGAAGGAAATAACACAGGTGACACAAAGTTTTGTCCACGAGGAAGTTCCAGTAGTCTTGTTTCCATCCTGTTAGCTTCTCTTTTGTTGCTGTCATTCTCTATTGCCCTCGACCACAATGCTGCCATGTTGTCATCCGCCCAGTAGAGATGCCAACCTAGGAAGAATCCTAAGGGCCCGTGTAAGGCTGAACCTCCCTCTTACGACCCACAAGGATGGAAGCCTGACAACAAACATGTGAAAGAGTCTGAACGGAAACTCTGCTGACTGCAGCCCCGTGAAAGACCCAAAGCTGGAGGACCAGTCCTACTGTCTGTGAAATCACAAGCATGTAGCCATTTTGAAATGCTACATTTAAGAAGCAACTCACTATGAACATTTCATAAATAATATACCATGACACCTACCTCCAAGTATTAAACTCTTCATTACATTAAAGACCCATGTCCCCATCCCTCAATGGACCCCTTTCTCATTCCACTATACTCTTACACTGTGTCTGCATCTGCAGACCCACACACCAGTAGTTACCCCCTGACATCTATATTTTTCAAAAGCATATGTCTTTACACACTTTTTGTCTCTCCCCAAACCCAAGCAAATGAAATGAGAAATGTAATACCAGCCATCTGGATCCAGAGCATTGGTGTCAAAATTCTCTTCTTCGTTGCCTTCATTGACAGACACACACATGGCCATGTTTCCCTTAGCCTAGACCTTGTTCTCCCACAAAGCCTCTTACATTTCTCCCTTCCTTCTTGTTGCTTCCTTATGCCAGAGCTATTGGAATTGTCTTTAAACTTTTGCCTGTCCAGTTTCTTTTGTACGTACAAAGACTGATTATACCTCCCAGAACACTGCTTTTCTCATTTTACGTGATTTTTTTTCTAAATACCTAGAGAATGTTCATTCATATTTAGAGAAATCCCCTTTGACCATGACATTCAATCTGACATTGCACCTGGTATGTCAGTTTCTATCCCTTTTGTGGTGGGGCCTTATGAGAACGTGACTTCTAAGGTTGAGAGTTCCCAATTCGTAGAGGAAGAAAAAAAAAAAACCAGAACAGCCAATTTGACAAAATAAATCTATTGTGGCTGTTGTTGCAGCTCAGGCCCAGGAAATAGGCTGGGAGGTGGAGATTATTAGCCTGAGAGAAAATCATTACAGAGGTCTTCAAGATTGGCAGTGGTGGGGGTTGGGAGGGTAGACGGGGGGGGGGGGGGGGTGTTAGAAGACGCAGTAACAGTGACGATCTCAGCATTAGTCAAAATAGCATCTTTATTCTAAACAGCTGAAAACTGAAAATTCTACAAATATCCATCAGCAAAATAAATTGCAGTATATACATGCAAGAAATACTATGCAGAGATATGTTTTTAAAAAGGAAACAACAACATACTGTTAAGCTTAATGATGTGGGTGACTTTCACAGATATAAGAATGAACAAAAGAAATCAGATAGCAAAGAATAATTAGTATGTAAATCTACCTGAAGTTTGAGAATTGCAAAACTAATACACAGTCAGAGCAGTCTACACAGTGGCTTCTGGATAATCTTCTACTCAATAGGGGTTATTGAGTGGAACAAATGAATCTTTAGAGGGAATTTGAAACTGTTATACATCTTTATTTTTGTTGTGATTATACACACACATATATAGATAAATACCAAACTCAACATTGAATATTATGCATCATAAATATATATTCACATACTGTCCTAAACAAAGCAGCACCTCTGAAATCAAAGTGTCTTTATTCCTTGGCTGCAACCTTAAGGAATATTTTTCACAGTTACATAGCTATACATACCTCTACCCATGGATCATAGGCTGTGTGCCAATGCCATGAGACGACACCAACCAGTATGTTGATACTAATAATCTCTGGCCACTTGGGTTGCATGTAATTTTCTTTTTCTTTTTTCAACTGACTTTCTAAAATGAGAATTGATTGTTTTTGTGTAAGGACAGGGGTTATTGTTTTATTTAAATGTGTTGTAATTCACAGAAGAATGGGCTATTAGAAAAAAGCACCCTGAAAGTGGGGCTATAAATGCTGTAACCATTTAGATCACGCCAAACAGCTGGGTAAAAGAACATACCTTTTCCAGAGCCAATGTGAAGAAGAAGAAGAAGAAGAAGAAGAAGAAGAAGAAGAAGAAGAAGA
>OU015745.1:48639023-48656351 GCA_907169655.1 Acomys percivali | reverse complement strand
AGAAGAAGAAGAAGAAGAAGAAGAAGAAGAAGAAGAAGAAGAAGAAGGAGAAGATTAAAAAGGTCTGTGAGGAAAAGATGCCACTTTAAAATTAAGCTGAAAATGACCCAAGCTGGAGTGCTGATACATTCAAAATGAGCATGCCCAGTTTGAAAGAATGCAGCCTAACTGTTGACAGCCCATCAGAGATTTCTGGCAAGCAGCGGGCAGCAACAGAGGGCCCGTGTCTGCAATGTGGCTCTGATTTTAGACAAGGTCAGATGAAAGCTCATTCGCCTCGCGCTGATGGGTTCTTCCCCGGGTGATGTCACGGATGCTGCACAGGGAGGAGGCTGGAAACAAAGCAAGTCTCTCAGTTGCTTCCAAATGCCAGAGGAGCTAGTACATCAGCCATGTTGTCTAGGAACACCCAGGGTAAGCCACAGTGACAGGTAGATGGGAACAGGTGTGCATGTGTCAGGTTTACAGGCCTCTGGACACTCCAGCCTGGTGTCTGCTTGAAGTAGATGAAGGTGATCAAGCTCTTCCCACGGTCCCTGTGGGAAACATCACAGTCTCTGCCAGCGCAACTCAAGACTACAAGCCCTACGGGACGCCGAAGGCACTCAGCACTTACTCATGTCATGGAACACAGAGAAAAAGCAAGAGCTGTTTGGCTTTCGGCTTGTTTGTTTGTTTTTAATAGGAGGAAGAGGATTGCTTCTCTCACAAAGAACATCAGAGGTACACATAAGGAAATATACTTAGGGGCTGGAAATATAGCTCAGTGATAGGGCACTTGCTAAGTATGAGTGAGGTCCTGGTTTCAAAGTCCAAAGTCATTTTTTTTAAAGGGGGTTTAACTTACTTATCACGTAGCATAAGAAAAGATAATAAAATATTAGCAAGGAGAAAGAGTAAAAGCATGTGTTTGCTAGGATAGCTGTCATCAGCAATTATCAAAACAAAAGTCACCTGTGAACAAAATTCCTGTTCTAGCTGCAAGCCCATGGGCGACGTCTTCCTCTACACGCCAGCCTCCTCTGTATAAAGAAAGGGAAATACAATGCCAATCGCATAGACCATTATGAGATGTAAGTGTGAATATATTACACACAGTGCAATGGCTGGCAACAAGCATTCCAGTGTTACATGTCATGGGACAGTCTCCTTCCGTGGCTACCCTAAATTGCCACCTTTTATGTGTATAGTATTTAAATTTTTCTTTATATATTTATTCACTTCACATCCCGATCATAGCCCCCTCCCTCCTCTCCTCCCACCCTACCCTCCCTCCCTTCCCCTTCCTCCATCTCCCCTCCCATATTCTTCAGAAGAGGGGAGGCCCCACCCACCCATCCCAGCTCATAGAATTGCATCAGGACTGAGCACATCCTCTTCCCCTGTGGCCTGGTGAGGAAGTCCCTCCAGGGGCACGTGACCAAAGTGCAAGTAACAGCGTCCATGTCAGAGACAGCTCCAGTTCCCCTTACTAGAGGACGCACATGAAGCCTGAGCTGCCCATCCGGTTCATCTGCGTAGGGGGCCTAGGTCCAATCTACGCATGGTCCTCGGGTGGTGCTTCAGTCTCTGTAAGTCCCTCTGTGCCCTGGTTAGTTGGTTCTGTTAGTCATCCTGTGGCTCTCCTGTCACCTCCATGTCCTTCTGTCCTTCCTCCAACTTTTCCACAGGACTCCCTATGCCTCGCCCAATGTTTGGCTATGGGTTCTTAATTATAACAAAGAGTCAATGCTTATTTTTCAAAAACATTCATGACAAGGGTCAGGCCAAAACAACTGTAACAGTAAAGTCAGAGTAAGTTGAAATGGTTGAATACACAGAAAGCCCAGAAGCAAGGACAATTAGCTAAGACAAAATGATAAAAAACCAGCTTATCTGATTTTTCCTCACTGTATAGCTATCAAAATCCTCACTGGCAAAGTTTGGTAAAGTCTACTTGTCTAAGTAGTAACATAAAAGAAGATGTGGGTGTGTCCTTCAGTCATAAAATGTCATAGAAAATGACAGAGCCCAAACTCTATAAGGTAGCATATAAAATTGATAATAAAAGACACAGCCACTCCTCACTTAGAAGGTGATAATGACTTCTAAACAGCAAACCTGTACAGCATTCTCATGTGTCTCTTAACAGACTTTCTACTTTCTGTTTAGACATTTGGGTGAATTTCAGACTCAGTCAGAGGGTAGACTGTGGCACCAGCCTATCCATTCCAAACCCAGTGCCAGAATTTGCTATGTGTACACATTCAAGTCAGACGCCTTCCTCTGTCACTCTGCATTGTGTTTTCTTTTGTTTTACTTAGTAAAAAACATTTGACAATTTTGTAAGTGCATGCTATATTTTCATCATTTCTACCTTTCCTTCTCCCAGTACCTACCTCCTCCCACAACTCCCAACTCCTTCTCAAACCTGTGACCTCTTCTTTAATTGTTATTGTTGTTGTTATTGATATGTGTGTGTGTGTGTGTGTGTGTGTGTGTGTGTGTGTAAATATCATTGGCTGCATCATTTAGTGTTGCATCTTTATATATTTAAAGGCTGACCACACAGGACTAGATAGCATATCAGGAGGCTTATCCCTGAAGAAGACTGATTATCTTTCCTTTACTAATTGCCTGTGGCTCTTCATCTAAGTTTGAGGTCTTGTAATATAGCCACCACCCACACCAGGTGTCACCTAATGTTGTCTCTGTGCAGGTCTGGCTTAGTGTATAGAATTTGCAAGTAAATAAATAAAAGTAGAAGTGCAATATGGCCCAGCTGTACTCCTTAACATATGCCAAAAGGACTCAAGATCCTGCTCCACAGATACGTGTTCAGCCATTGTCATGTCAACTGCATCCACAATAGCTAGGGAATGGAAACAATCTAAATGCCCTTCCACTGATGAATGGATAATGTCAATGTGGCACATCTACATAATGGAATTCTACTCAGCTGTAAAAAAAATTAAATCATAAATTTGCAGGAAATGATTAAAACCAGAAAATATTATGTGGAGTGAAGTAATACAGACCCAGACAATCAAATGTCACATGTTCTCTCTTGTTGTGAATTGTAGCTCTGGATCTTTAGGTGTGAGTATATAACATGAAGTAACTACAAAACCCAGGATAAAATGGGTTGTGGGGGTAGTGAAAAGGGAGCTGAAGAGAGGAGGATAGTAGGACACGGGTGCTATGAAGGAGAAAATAGGAAATTGGGGCAGGGCACTTCTTAGTATCTTCAGTGAGATATAATCCCCACACAGAATTCACTCATTTTGGTGTGTGCCTTGGGAGCTTTGAACATATTCACAAAGTCCTGTAACCATCACCAGTATCCAAATCCAAAACCTTTTTTTCATTTCTACAAAAACAAAAACAAAACAAAACAAACAACAACAACAACAAAAAAAAAACCCTCAAGCTCATTAGCATTCATCTCCACCTCCACCCCCAGGACCACAGCAAACTCTATCTTTTGTCTGCATTAAAGTTATCTATATTGGGTTGTCCCCCCAAAAACAAAAACAAAAAAACAACCCAGAACTTTACTGTCTCATAATTCTGGAACTAAAAGTTCAAGATCAAGGCCCTTCTGGCATAGTTTCCACTCAGGCATCCATGCCTCCTGGGTTTGCAGATGGCTGTTTGCTTGCTGCTAAGGGGAGGTACATCCCTGAACTGCAGGCTTTGGCCATTCATGTCCGTATTTCTCCTGTAGGCACTACTACCAGCCTTGTGGGCACCTACAGAGGTTGGGATGTCTCCAGAGGTGAGTGATGGAAGACCACAGGGGATTCAGATCTAGACAGGCCAGAGATTCATGCTAACTCTGTACAGGACCCCATGGAAGGCTCTTGATTTCGAAGCATTGGATTCTGGTTTTGTGCTTGAAGTATGGAGCCACTTACATTCATTTGGTAGGCGCCAATTAGACATGGGAATGTTGACTCTGGATTTAGAGTGCTGGGATTCTAAAGCCCACCTCTGCCAGCTCCATTTTGTGTGACCTTGGAGATATCATATAACCCACCTGTGCCTCCATTTCCTCTTGTGTTCTTGGAGATAACAACAGCATCTACCTGATAATGGGCTGAATTGCTTTCTCCTAAATTTACAAGGCTGATGCCTAACCCCTAGTACATAAGAATTTGTAGACAGGGCTTTTAAAGAGGTGATGCAATTAAAGCAATGCAATAAGGACACATCTGTAACCCATTATGACTACTGTCCCTGTGAGAAGAGGAAGAGACTCCAGGAGTTTCTTGGCTCTTCTGAGAACTTTGCACTTTACAAGTATTCTGGTATTTTCTATAAAAGAAGTCCTACATATGTTGTCATTTCTAAGTGGCTTTCTTCACTCGCTTCTTCATTCTTTCATTAATGTTTTCAAGGTTCATCAAACTCATGGCATGTATTAGGACTTCTTCCTCCTTTCATGATTGGATAGCATTCCATCGTGTGGTTGTTCCGTGTGTAACTTTCCTCTTATCAGCTGTCAAATAATGGACAATTAATTTGTATCTACTTAGTCATTATGAGTAATGCCGCTATTAATATTCATATGTGCCTAGGAAAATTGCTAGGTCATGTGATAACATTGTGAGAGCCTGTCTGTTTCCAAACAGCTCCTTAATTTTACATTCTTACCAGAGTGCTTCGTATCCTGGTTCACACTTACTATTTCTGTCATTTTGTTATAGCCTTCCTAGTAAATGGGAAGAGTTAGCTCCCTGTGATCGCTCACTGTAGCTTTGATTTGCATTCTCTAATGACTCATGATGTTATCCATAGTTGAGTGGGTCCATTAACTAATCCTGTTCTTCAATCTACTCTTTATCCACTAGCAAAATCAAAATCTCTAACCTATGCCTCAATATTTCCTTACAAAAGCTTTGTGAATGCCATCTCTTTACACAGAAATTGAAATCCAAATCCCCTTCAATATTCAGTGCCTCACACATAATAACTTACAGCTATTTTACTAATTTGCATGCATATCAGTCTCTGACTTTGTTACTTGTCTATGGCTGTGATAAAACACCCTTACCAAGGCAACTTACAAAAGAAAGTGTTTAATTGAGCTTATGGCTTCAGCGGGTTAGAGTCTATGATGGTGGAGCTAAGGCATGGCAGCAAGAACAGCTGAGAAGTCACAGTTTGATTCCCTAATCAGGAATCATAGAGGGCACATTGGGAATAGAGTGAGACTTTTGAAACCTCAAACCCAATGATATACCTATTCTAAAAGGACCAAACCTCCTAAGCCCTCCCAAACAGTTCCACCAGCTGAGGACGAAATATTTAAACGTACGGGTGTAGAAGGGTCATTCTCATTCAAACCCTTAGTGTTCCACATCCATAGTGGTCTAATAATACCTGTTCATCCGCTAGGATTTACACAGTGCCTGAGAGCAGTCCAGGAGGAGCATGCCAGTAAGCCAAATTCCTCCATTGCCTCTGCTTTGGTTTCCAGTTTCCTGCCTTGAGTTCCCAGCCTGACCTCCTTCCATGATGGACTGTGACAAGGAAATGTGAGTGGGAATTAACCCTTTCCTCCCCAACTTGCTTATGGTCATGGTATTTTGACATAACAATGTGAACGCTAAGACACCAGCAGATCTCAAGAGGAGCGTGTCTTGAAAGCAGACGTCTTTATTACAGTTAGTTCAACTCAGTCCCCATCTCCAAAGGGTGCCCTTTGCTGTTGTGATGTCTCAGCCAGTGTAACTCACATCTGTGTGCTATTCATCTATCACTCAGCCATGGTGAATGTTAGAATCTGCGTAGTGGGTTGGATAGCAGGCCTATGGTCATCATGATGATGCCTGATAAAGTCGCACTGCATCTGTCACCACTGAAGAATGTGTTTTGGCTCTTACTGCACTGTGTGTGTTCCAGGCAGATGAAAGCATGAGCACATCAGAGTCTGCATCTCTACAAGCTCCTTGGACATTGCAGTGCTTGCCCACAGCAGCCATGTTTGTAAAAAAAGAAAGAAAGAAAGAAAGAAAGAAAGAAAGAAAGAAAGAAAGAAAGAAAGAAAGAAAAGCCAGGTGGTGGTGATTCACTCCTTTAATCCCAGCATTCGGGAGGCAGAGGAAGGCAGCCCAGCTTGGTCCACAGAGTGAGTTCCAAGAAAACCAGGGCTACACTGAGAAACTCTGTCTGAAAAAACAAAACAAAACAAAAACAAAAACCAAGCAAACAACCAAACAACAATAACCACAAAACCAAACATAAAAGTCCCTTTGAACTGTGCTGTAAAGTTAGCAGTTCTACAGGGCTGGACCTCAGTATTACTTCTCAAAGTTTGTTCAAATTAGCTAGAAGTGACTAATAAGTAAATTCTCCATGTTATATTACTGGAAATGGAAAATCACCCACTTGAAGGCTTATGATCTTCTTCACGGAAAGTTGTGTTCTTCCCACTTGTTTTCTTTTGTGTTATTTATTTTATTGTTTGTAGTTATGTATGGGGTGGTATGTGCACTGAGTGCCAGTGCCTATAAATATGGCTTCTGATCTCATGCAGCTGGAGATCCAGGTTGTGAGCCATCCAACCTGGGTTCCAGGAACTGAACCTGGGTCCTCTGCAAGAACAGTATGTGCTCTTGAACACTGAACCATCTGTTCAGCCCTTCCTCTGTTTATCAAAGTGTATGAGCATAAACACAAAACAAAAGGAAGTTCTATGCAAGACATAATGACCCATTTCTTCCCAAACCGTTTCTTCTATTCATTATCTCTCTCAGCACCGTAAGATGATGGGACGCTCTCTGTACTGTTTTCCACTTCCCACTTCCACATGTGAGCCCACAGAGCCAACTCACCCCGAGGAGGTCAGGCATGCCAGATCCTGCCTTCACTGAATACATGAGCAAATCAATGGACAGCAAACAAGGTAAGGAGCCAGGGTTCACATTAGAAGAATCTTCTCACAAGTAGGAATCAGGCGTTCATACTGTCAAAACAGAGCTTCCACGAAAGTAGGGCACTTCCATCGCTCAAGTGAAGACACTGAGGCTAGAGTGGGGAGTGATGCACACAACGTTCTGTGTGGTTCTGACTTGGTTTTCTAAGGTCCATGAACTGGGGAGGTGATGTACTGTTTCCTCTGCCTTTCCTGACCCACAACACACCAAAACACAAAAACACACACATACATACACACAACACACACATGCTCATCTAGTCATGCCCACACACTCATTACACATGTACACACACTCATTTACACATACACCCTTATTTATACATGTGCACATATCAATTCATAAAAACAGATACCTAAATTATACCAAAACAAATGTAAAAGCAACTTATATTTTACTGTCTTCAGACTAGAGAAGCAATTGTTTGGATATCTCTGAGAGCAGAAGTACACAAGGGAGAGATTATTTCATCTCCAATCTATCATACTGTCCCCAGAGCTACCCACAGAGCCCCCGACCCCAGGACATGCTCACAGCTCAAATGACCAGAAAAGCCACTGACGTAAGAAATCAGAGATCTGGTTCTTTAAAAACTACCTCAAGTGAGTATGCAGCTCAATGTGTCTGGAAAATGGGGATGGTTTAAATGCTCAGCTTTCTCCCTGTCAGGTCAGTAAGTCAGACAGCTTTCTGAGGGGCATCTTTGCTTATAGCTTGTAGAAGGGAAATGCACCATGATGAAAGAGTGCTCTGAAGAGGCAGGGCACAGGGGCTAGAAAGGAACAGGAATTAAATACAACTACCACCACCACCACAACAACAAAAACAGCAGGAATAGGTGAGGAGGAAGAGGAAGAGGAGAATAGGAAGGATGGGAGAAGGACAAAGAGAATGAGGAAGAAGAGAAAAGGAGGAATTGTAGAGAATCTTCAAACCAAAATATTTTGCTAGAATAGGAGACAGAAAAAGCACATGGTACCACAGAGTGGTCCATGGTGGCATCTTATCTCTGCATCTCATCCAGACAAGAGTGACAGGCATGTGCTCTGGAGAAGGCAGCCAAAAAGGGGGAAACAGTCTGGCAGCCAGCACGGAAAAGCTGGTTCTCATATGGGACACTTTTTATAAGGCTTGCCACAGAGTGGACTCAAAACCTGATGGGAACCAAGAGGTGGTCCAGGAAAGCTACCCAAGGCCAAGGAGTCAAGCACAACATAAAGGATGAAGCAGGACTAGAGTCAGATTTATGAAGAGGGCCTTCTTCCCGAAGACAGCTTTCCTTGTTCGTAGCAGCCTGCAGCGCCTTCCGCTTTCCTCTGAGAACCATGCTTCTTTGCACCACACCTCTTCCAATTTAGCTCCTCCTGTCTCCATTGATTGCTAAGGAATGGAGATCTGGGGTAAAAAAAAAATAGCCCTTAAATATCTTTTGAAAGGAGCCACAAGCACTTATCTGCCGGGACTTGTCCTCATCTGACTTCCCTCATAAGTCACTGTGTCCTGCCAGCCCCTAATAGCTATAAAGTTGAAAAAGAACTCTTATATACCTCATAGATTTCATTCTTTAAATCTGAAAAATGTTAATGTCCTTAGCCTCATTGCTAAATTACATCGTCATTCCCAAGGAAATCCTTCCTTAGGTTGCTACTTTCACCCTGTGCTCATCCCCCAGATCTTTGACGTATTCTCAAAATACTTAAAAAACAAAAATAATGAAGTAATTATAATCTATCATTTTGTCCTCACGTTATTTCTTCCTCATTGGGAGGTGCTATGCTTCCCTACCATTGGGATTCTGGCACTCAGCTCGGCCTGGCACACAGTGCCTCGGGAAATGGGATTGCTCCTTTCACCTGTCACTTTCGAAAACATTTGTACTGCATCATGTTCTCAAGTTGTAATACAGTGAGGATGGAGTTGGAAATGAAACATTGGCAAACAGAGGGCAGTGTCCGCCCCCGGTGACCAAGATGCAGTGGGCTCGTCACTCCTATGTAATAATCCATCTCACAGACCTCCTCCTGTCACATAGCAAGAAAGGAATCTAGGAATCATTCTTGACATCTGCTCTGTCTGCCCTCACCCTCAAGTCCAATCCATTACTAGGACTATCAGTTTTATTCTTAACTCCTGCCTCTGCCAACTCCCTCTCTCCATCCCAGGTCCCCATTTTGATCCAAAGCCATCATCTTCCTTCTCACTAGCATTCTGCTCCATCTTGCCTCCAGATATCCATTTTCCCTCAGCATCCAGACATGCCCTTGTGAACCATCTACCTTGTCACATCGTTGCCTTTTCAATCCCTTCAGTGGTTTCCCATCACCCTTAGGATAAGAACAAAAGGCTTAATTGTTTTATGGGCCTTCAAATATATGTCCATTAAACACCTCATCTAACATATGTTAAACACACACACCTTACACACACATTTTCATGCACATCATGTATGTGTTCTTTTATGTGACTGCGTGTGTGTGTGTGTGTGTGTGTGTGTGTGTGTGTGTGTGTGTGTGTGTCCAGCTGCTCTAACTGACCTTTGGTCATGCAAAGCCAGTGATGTCCCTTTCTTCCATAGCCTTCCACTTGCTGAGCGCTCCATTTGTAGTCCCTTCCTCCACCCTGTCCCCCATTTAATGCTGCAGCTACTTCAAATCCTACAGGGGGAAATCTTTGACTGCATCCCTTCCTCCAGCTCAGAGAACTTTCTTCCTTTATAGGACTCAAATATGTTTGTGAGTGTCCCCAATTGCATAGTTCCTCAGTAACTTTGAGGAATGTCTGTCATTCTTACCAGAATCCAAAATCCTGGGCAGAAAAAAAAATTGTTGCTATTACATACTCAGCATGTAACATGGAGCATAGTATACAGACAGCACAGATAAATTTTTGTTGATGGATGGATGCATGGGTGGATGCATGGGTGGATACAGGGATGAATGGATGGATGCATGGGTGGATGCATGGGTGGATACAGGGACAAATGGATGGATGGATGCATGGGTGGATGCAGGGATGGATGAATGGGTGGATGCATGGGTGGATGCAGGGATGAATGAATGGATGCATGCATGGGTGGAAACATTGGTGGATGCATGAGTGGATGCATGGGTGGATACAGGGATGAATGAATGGATGGATGCATGGGTGGATGCATTGGTGGATGCATGGGTGGCCTGGAGTGCCCTGCAGTTCTTTCTTTTAAATGAGACTCTAGAAAGCTGCTGCAGGAACCAAGCAGGTGATATGTGTATGTGAACCACACTGAAGGCTGTAGACAGGAGCAAGGGATCCCCCAGAAATTAATTTTCTTGGATCTCTGGGTTGATCAAGCCATACATGTGCCCGTATTCTAACAGTTTTTAATTTCAGCTCTTGAGGAAACTTGTCAGAGGCTCCAAATCCCCAGTGCCTTTCAAAGGTCACTCCCGGAGAGGAAGGTGGGGCTGGCAGCAGGCAGGTGGCCACGACTCTTCCTCCAGGGGTCTCTGCTTTAGAGACAATGACATCTGTGCACATTGAGAAAACAGTGTGCATCCAAGTACAAGGCCACAAAAGAGGGACTTCCCAGAATGTGGGAACCAGGCCCTGCAAATTCTCATCCAGTTAATCTGACTTATTTCATAAAGTTTAAATGAGGAAAAGAGGTCAAAAACATAAGCATGTGGTGTACCTCTAGCAATTCACTTATTCAGGCAAGAGAAAGAAGTTAAAAGTCGGTAACAAAGCTATGAACCTACAAATATTTCCCAGGAGCAGAGGAACTGTGGCTTTGAAACTCTGCCTTTTATCTTCATGGGAAACGCAGGCGCTTACAAAATGAAATAAGTTAAGTTTCTTTGCTGTGAACTCACAGATCTTGGCTATTGCTTCCTGGAACCTTGACTGTGTTTGCTGATCTTCGTCTGACAAATGTTCAAATGAAAGGACAACCATTCACCTTCATTCCTAAGCATTTCTGTATAGTCAGCTGTCCCCTGTGACCTGGCTACATTCCTGCCACTAAGAATCTGCTTTCCTGAACTGTAAGCTACCTGATTCTCATTTTCCTTTTTCACAAATCTAACTTTTTGCTGCATTTTATTCGAGATACACAACAGATAGGCAATGAACCAAAACAAACAAACAAACAACCACAAAACACAAGGGAAAAGGAAAAAAGACAAAAGTATTGGGCAGCAACTATGTGAAAAGTGAAATAAGTCAGAAATGAAAGTGTGTGGTGGGAGGGGTGTCCCAGTGAAACAAAAAGGATCTGACAACTGGGTTTAAATGAGGGGTGACATTATTTTACCCAAACCACAAAACAGTGGCATTTACCTTTAGTGTTGCCACTTGACATTACATCAGTACACCAGTTCCATTTCCTTGTTCGCCACTAAATATTTCTTTCTAATACTCTTTATGTACTTTTTCATGACAAAGACAAGTGCATGCACATACAGGAATGCATATGTGTGTGTGTGTGTGTGTGTGAGAGAGAGAGAGAGAGAGAGAGAGAGAGAGAGAGAGAGAGAGAGAGAGAGAGAGAGAGAGAGAGACCCGTGTATGTGGAGAGGTGCCCCTGCGTTCAGATGAGGAGGCAGCCAGGTACCCTGCTCTGTTACTCTCTGTATTACTTACTCCCTTGAGACAGAGTTTATCATTGAGCCTGAGCCTGAAGCTTGTCCTTTCAGCTGGATGAGCAGACCAGCAAACTCTGGAGACCCATCTGCTTCTGTAACTGGGATTGCAGCTGCCTGACTGTAACAGGCTTTTGACTCGGGTGCTGGGAACCCTCAATCTTGTACAGTAAATACTACGCAGCCACCTCCTCGGGTGCAGTCGGTAATGTTTAACCCATAAAATCCCACCTTTTCCCACCCAGCACTGCACTTCACTCCAGAACTCAGTGAGGCATTTTAAACCAGCCTTATGGAAAGGTTAGTATAAAAACTCACGACATGCTACTCTGAATGTACACCATTCAAACACAGGAAGAAGGCACACAGATGAAGACTCGGTTCCCTGATAGAAGAACAGCATACACTAATATAGAGAAGACTGAAGTAGGACAATTCTGGCTGTTGTTCTGCCTATAGGACGCCAGACGCTTTGAAAGTCACACATAGAAAGAATTGTCTTCACGTGAGTTAGATGTTATGTAATGGCTTTCTATGAGTAGCAGTGCCTATCACATGTATAATGGAAGAGTCTCATCTCTCATGAGAAAAAGCATCTTTTAACAATTTATTTTCAGTCAAAACTAAAATATTTGCTGCAAAAAAAAATCTCTAAGACCTAAATTGCATTAAACTTCCAAGACCATTCAGATCACATTTGGGTTTGTGGTATTGATTTTTTTTAAAGGAGGATTCATGGCTTTTAAGTTAAAGGAGTTTTTTATCACAACTAAAAGAAATCCACCGAGACTTGCTTTGGGGGTGCGGCTACATAAGAAGGCTGTCTTGCAGAATTCACAGCAAGAAGTAAGTCCGTAAAGGCGAAGCTCAGACCCTACGGTGAGTGAATCACGACACCCAGTCTCGATGCTTTGGCCTCTCTTTGCGGCGGTTTCTCGTCTCTGCTTCTCCGAGTGGTCGGCTACAGTCTGTCCCTGTGGCTGTGGTAGCTGCTTTTCTCATTGCTGTCACACAACACGTGACAGAAGTAACTTGGGGGAAGAGGAGCTTATTTTCGCTCACAGTTCCAGACAGTACGGTGCAGCATGGTGGAGAAGGCTTGGTAACTGGAGGCAGCTCTGTCTATGGCAAGGGAAGGGGAGGTGACAGCTGCGTACCCCTTGGCAGATGAGGGAGTAGACATAATGGCGGTAAGCAGGACCAGGCTGTAACCCTCTTTTTTGTTTTGTTTTGTTTTTCGAGACAGGGACTCTCTGTGTAGCCTTGACTGTCCTGGACTCACTTTGTAGTCCAGGCTGTCCTCGAACTCACAACGATCCACCTGAGTTACATCTGAGTGACTCACCGCCACCAGCAAGTCCACACGATCTCCCCAAATAGTGCCACCAGCTTTGAACCAAGTGCTCAAAATGTAAATTCTGGGGGCCGTCTCACATTCAAGCCATACTAAGGACCCTAATTCCTCTGCCAATCTAGGCATAGAGGACAGAAACAGGCCACTGTCCCATCTCGTCTGACTTCATCTCCCAGGTCAGCTGATGAGATAGGCAGGCACTCTTTCCAGATGGAGCCAGCTTGGCTCAGCATGAGTTACCTGGTCCAACACGGGGTGACAGCTTTGAGGAGGGGGGCACACTTCCATGGAACAGTCTGAAATAACATAGGCAAAGTATATGTGTGTTGCTGTGAGTGCCAGTGCACGTGAGTGTACAGATGTGCGAAGGTCAAAAGACAACATCAAGTGTCACTTCTCAGGAGCCATTCACCTATTTTCTTTTCTGTTTTAGATGGCCTTTTAACAGACTGGAGCTCACCAAGTAGTCTGGGCTGGCTCCAGGGATCAGCCTCTCTACAGCTGACATTATAGGCATGCTTTAAAAAAAAAACCATAAAACAGGGATCCAATTCTGGTCTTCTTGCATAGGACATAAGTACTTACATCAACTGAGCTCTTTCCAGTCCACAACAATATTTAAAAGTAAATAAGTAAGTAAAAGCTTAAGAAGGGTGCAGTTCCGGAAGGGCCAGGAAGACAGTTTCGGAACACATATGAACACTTAGCAGCAATCATTTGTATAAACATTAAATTGCAATTCTGAAGCCGGAAGATTGTCCAGAGGAAAGCCAGCATGACCTTCAGCTGAGAGCCTTTGCTTGCCACAGGTACATTTTCACTCACTGCAGACCTTTCTTCCCTCTAAAGATGATAATGATGATCAAGTACCATCTGGACATCAACAATCCTGTAAATTACAGCGCAGACATGCAATATTTCATCGTTTTCAAGAAAAATCTTATCTATGGGAATTAAGTATTTGCAGAGAAAGTGTGTAGGGGACCAGTAAATGACAAATATTTTCATAAATCAAAGGAGCTTAGAAATGTGTCTGAAGGTACATATCGTTCCTAGGCCTTTAGATTTCTTACCTTAAAGTACTGGACATGATCTGTATCCAATTCAATTTGCATATCTATCTCAATTCTCATCAGTTGCCTTTTTTTTTTCAGATATACGTGAAATTAGTCAAAGGTGGACTAAGATAAAGGAGCATCTTTGACTAGTGTGGAAAACAAGGCTTCTCAGAGGACAAGTGCACACATTTTGAAGGATGAATTTTTAGCTATCCACCAATTTATATTTTCAATTTTCACCTTACATAAACAGAGCAGGATTTCCAGAAGTGAATTTTCTGGGAGAAAAAAAAATGCTAGCTGGAGGAACAGTTAAAACCGAGTCATTCTTAGCCCTGGAAGTCTGTGGGCTCTCAGGAAGGAGCCAGGCACCCAGCTACCGAGAGATGTACAGAAGGTCATCAGTTTAATGGCATACACTGTCGCAGTGACCCCCATCTCAGGTCTCGGGTTCCACAGTTTATAGTTTGGCTGTTATCTGACCTGTGGGAAATCATTGAGAACCACCAGTTCACCATGAACGCTTTAATGTTTTAGTTCTAAGGCTTTTATAGTTTGTGGAGAGACTTCTTGCAATTGGCTTAGCTCTGTTTATGAAACAGTTCAGTACTCAAGATCACGGCTGAAGACGGGCGACACTAGGAAGTGAGTAACATCTGGTTTGTTTATTTGTGTTCTAATCGCAGACCGGCCAGCCTTTCCCGGCCATGCTGCTGTGTCATTAACCTTTGTTACTGGTGGACTAGCCACAAACCCAGCACCCACCATCAGCGGCTCTTCCATGCCTCCCATGACTGGGGTTGGTTTTAGAAGAATGCTGACAGTAGAATCAGTGAGTGCACCGTGGGACGCCCCCCAGGATGTGTTCCTATGGAGATTCCCAGTGCCCCTGCAACACAGGCCTTTAAATGCATTACTCTGGATGTGAAAGCTGCTCAAGTTACAAATGCCCTTCTCTGTTCCTTTACCCTAACTGGAGATTCTGTCTCATGAATTAATGCCAAAGTGAGTCATGCAAAAGGATGAAGGTATATGGTAATCCACAAACAGTTTAAGCCATAAAAACTACACAAAGGGAAGGACTTAAATTGTTATTGCAATGGTTCTTTACCCCCGTTGCAGAATAAACATTATGTGGAAGATATTTTTCATATGGTTTATCCTAAGCTAATTAAATTACAGTTTCTCAAAAAGCCAGATGCAGCCTCCAGACCTCATCCCATCAGTCCCCACAGGCCCAGCATAACCAGCACATCTTGTGCTCTGGCCCAGCCTGGTAGGTCTACCCTCTTAACCCTGCCTGTCAGCACTCACCCCACTCCTCAAATGGCCTTAAAGACAAAAAGTGCATGTCCATCTCAGGAGATGTAGAAAAAAACCTTTGACAAAAACCCAACATGCTTTCAAAATTTAAGTTCTGAAGACAGTATGACTGGGGGGGACACACCTCAACATAATAAAGCCTACGTATGACAAACCTACAGGTAACAGTGCCATAAATGGAAGAAACCTCAAAGCAAACCCATTAAGATCAGAAATGTGTTGGGACTATGCACAATCGTCCTTCCTTCTCAACATAGTCCTTGAAGCACTAGACGGAGCAATATGCAAGAGAAGGAAATTAAAGGCACACAAGTAGGAGGAGAAGTCAAACCATGACATAAAGATTACATGATATTATATGCAAGAGGTCCCAAAATTCTACCAAAAATTTTTAGAAAAAAATCAATAATGTCATCAAAGTGATAGGATACAAAATTAACTTACAAAACCCAGTAGCCTTTTATATACCAATAAGACACACTGAAAACTAGATCATAAGCACACCCTCATTCACAATAGCCCCAAAAGAAAGAAAATATTTAGGAATAAAAATAAGAAAGGAGGTAAAAGATGTCTACCTTGAAAATCTCTGAAGAAGAAAATTGAGAAAGATATTTTAAAAATGGAAAGACCTCCTATGTTCATGAATCAGTAGAATATTGCAAAAATGAACATCCTACCAAAAACAACTTAAAGATTCCATGCAATTCCAATCAAAATTCCCATAATATTCTTCACATAAATAGAAAAAGGCATCCTCAAATTCACATGTAAGCAAAAAAGACCCCATATAGCCAAAGTAGCCCCGCACAAGAAAAACTATGCTGGAAGGATAAACATTCCAAATGTCATGATATATTGACATGATAAATCGATAATAATGAAGATGGTGTGGTACTGACACAAAAACAGATTTGTACATCAATGGAACAAAATAGAAGACCTCAACATGAGTATATGTACTTACAGCCACCTGATATCTGA
The DNA here is from genome assembly GCA_907169655.1 of Acomys percivali. Lineage (NCBI taxonomy): Eukaryota > Metazoa > Chordata > Mammalia > Rodentia > Muridae > Acomys > Acomys percivali. The sequence continues at coordinate 48,640,093 of OU015745.1, read as the reverse complement.
CAAAGATGCCAAAAACATACATCAGAGAAAAACAGCATCTTCAACAAATGGTCCTGGGAACACTAGATGTCCATCCACATGTAGAAGCATTAGATCTGCATCTACCATCCTGCATGATTGAAAACTTCAATGAAAACACCTGAGACACTGAAACTGTTAGAAATCAACACAGGCAGTATCTTACAAGATACAGGTGTAAAAAAGAACTTTCCAAACAGGACTTCATTTGCCCAAGAATTAAAGCCAGCAATTGACAAGTGGAGCTTCGTAGAACTAAATCACTTCTCCACAGCTAAGGGAATAGTTGGCTGAAGAAAAAATCCATGGAGCATGAGAGCATCTTTATCAAGTATACATATGGTGAAGAACTAATATCTAGAATATAAAAAGAACTCAAAAAAAAATTTAAAGGTCATGACAACAAACAACCCAGTTAAAAATTGCCTATGGATATAAACAGGACTTCACAAAAGACAAATTAAAAATCTCTAAGAAATATAGCAAAAAATATTCAACATACTTAGCAACTAGGGAAATACAAACTAAAACTGCTTTGATATTTTATCTTATTCCAGGCAAAAACAGTTAAGAGAAAGAAAAGAACTGACATGTGTGTCTGAGGGTAAACAACAGCTACCCAGTTGAACTTAGTGCCTGAAACAGTCATGGAAGACAGAATGTATAAGCCTAAGAACTGGATGTGTTTCTACATGGTAGTGTCTTTGGAAAACAGGCATGTTGCATCCATGAAGTCTCAACAGTATAGTTGCCTGCACAAGACCCACAAAGGCCATACCAGTCAGTATACCAACACGGATGCAGGAAAGTTTCACAAGGCCCTACCCTTAAATGCAGAGCTACAGGCAGTCAGCCAATGGCTGCTGAGAGAACCAAGTTTTTGCTTTTGTTTGTTTGTTTTTAGACCTCAGGCCTAAATCCATGTAAATAAAAACAATACTAATTGTACTCAACATGGAGAGAGGAGGGAGGAAGCCACAAAGGGGGGGGACACAGAGACAGACAGAGAAGAAGAAGAAGAAGAAGAAGAAGAAGAAGAAGAAGAAGAAGAA
>OU015745.1:48610912-48623819 GCA_907169655.1 Acomys percivali | reverse complement strand
ACACACACACACACACACACACACACACACACACACACACACACACATACACACACCACACACTGCTAACAAGGGATGGGATAACCATTGAGATGTAACAAGAATAAATTAATAAAATTAAAAATAAATAAATAAATAAAAATAAATAAAATAAAATAAAATAAAAACAGAAACTAACTAAATGGATGCAAAAACAGGATCCATCATTCTGTGGCATATAAGAAACATACCTCAATATCAAAGACAGACATTACCTCAGAGTAGCGGGCTAGAAAAAGGTTTTCCAAACAAATGGCCCCAAGAAGCAAGCTGATGTAGCCATTCTAATATCTAACAAAACAGACTTCCAACAAAATTTAATCAAAAGTGATGGGGAAGGACACTTCACACTCATCAAAGGAAAAATCCATCAAGATGATGTCTCAATTCTGAACATCTATCCCCCAGAAGCGAGGGTACCCACATTTGTAAAAGAAACACTACTAAAGCTTAAATTGCGCATCAAATCCCACACATAAATAGTGGGAGGCTTCAATACTCCAGTCTTGCCAATGGACAGGTCATCCAGACAGAAAATAAACAGAGAAATAATGAAACTAACTGATATTACAACTCCAAGGGACCTAACATATATCTACTGAACATTTCACTTAACCAAAAGAAATATAGCTTCTTCCTTCTCCAAATATGAGCATATACTCAATCACAAAGCAATTCTCAACAGATACAAGAAAACTGAACTAACCACAGGTGACTTCATAAGACCACCATAGATTAAAACTAGACTACAACAACAACAGTAACAACAGAAACAAACAAACAAACAAAAAGCCTATAAACTCATGGAAACTGAACAACTCTTTACTGAATGACCACTGGGTCAAGGAAGAAAGAAAGGAAGAAATTAAAGACTTCCTAGAATTCAATGAAAAACAAATGCAAAGCATACCAAAACTTATGGGACACAATGAAAACATGCTAAGAAGAAAGTTCACAGCACTGTGTTCTTCATAAAGATATCAAAGAGATCTCATACTAGCAACTTAACAGCACAACCTAGAACATGTGGGAGGGATGGTCTAATCTATTTTGATGCTAATTTCTGCTTGCTGTCTCTGTGACCCACCTGGGCAAGGCAGAGGAGATAGGTGGGGCTTAGAGAGAGAGAGAGGAATCCTGGGAAGAAGAAGAAAAAGACAGGAAGAGGAGAAGACTGCCTTGGGTTAGATAGAGAAGTACATGCTGGCGTGGATGGGGAATTCAGCCCAGATAAAAAACATTAACAAGTATTTGGGATTATGGATGGGAAGTAGCTTGATAGAAATTGGTAGAAACAGATGGCATGGGATTGAGGCAGGGATCCCATACCTGCCCCACTATGGGAAGTAGTTTAGAGGATTAATGTCTGTCCTGCCCCAGGTTAACTAAGGCGATTTTAAAATAGAATAAGTGTCTGTGTCTTAATTGATTGCTAGCGAGGCCTACTGATAATACTACTAATACAGTTAATTTAAAAAACAATAAGAACAAAAAGAAGAAAACACACTCAAGAGAAGTAGAGGGCAGAAAATAATCAAACTCAGGGCTGAAATCAATAAAATAAAAAGAAATAGAATAATATAAAGACCCAAAGAAATGAAGAGTTCATTCTTTGAGAAAAATCAACAAGATAGAGAAACTCTTATCCAAACTAATTAAAAGGCAGAGAAAGAATATCCAAATTTTTAAAAATCAGAAATTAAAAGTGGGGCATGACAACACACACCAAGGAAACCCAAGGAATCATTTGATCTTACTTCAAATCTATACTCCAAAAATTTGAAAAATCTAAAAGAAATGGACAATTGTCTTGATAGATACCATGTCCTGAAGATAAATCAAGATCAGATAAACAATTTAAATATACCTGTAACCTCTAAAGAAATATAAATAGTCATTAAAAGACTTCCAACCAATAAAAGCCCAGGGACAGATGGTTTAAGCTTAGATTTCTACAACAATTTCAAGGAAGAGCCAATACCAATGAACCTTAAATTATTCCACAAAATAGAAACAGAAGAAACATTACCAAATTTATTTTATGAAGCCACAGTAATCCTGATACTCAAACCACACAAAGACTAAACAAAGAAAGAGAATTTCAGATCAATTTCCCTCATGAACATTGATGCAAAAATACTCAATAAAATACTTATAAACCAAATCCAAACACACATCACTTAGATCATCCACCATTACTGAGTAGGCTTCACTCCAGAGATGAAGGGAGGTTCAACATACAAAAATCTGCCAAGGTAATTCACCATATAAACAAAATAATAGAGAAAAAATGATCATCTCATTAGATGCTGAAAAAGCCTTTGACAAAAATCCAACACCATGTCATGATAAAACTTTTGGAGACATCAGAGAAACAAGACACATACCTAAATATAATAAAGGCTATATACAGCAAGCCAACAGCCAACATCAAATTAAATGGAGAGAAACCAGAAGCAATTTCATTAAAATTAAGGACAAAACAAGACTGTCCACTCTCTCCATATCTATTCATTATAGTGTTTGAAGCTTTAGCTAGAGCAATATCACAACCAAAGAAGAACAAGGGGATACAAATTGCAAAGGAAAAAAGTCAAAGTATCACTAATTGCAGATGATATAACAGTATACATAAGTGACCCCAAAAACTACCAGCGAACTCCTACAGCTCAACTGGCTGAATGCAAAATTAACTCAAAAGAAAAAAAGAAAGAAAAGAAAAGAAAAGAAAAGGAAGTAGCCCTCCTATGTCAAAAGGATAAACAGACTGAGAAGGAAATCAGGGAAACAACATCCTTCACAATAGCCATAAGTCATATAAAATATCTTGGTGGAACTCTAACCAAGCAAGTCAAAGGCTTGTATGACAAGAACTTCAGGTCTTTGAGGAAAATCAGAGGTGATATCAGAAGATGGAAAGATCTCCCATGATCCTGGTTCAGTGTAAATAGCATAGTAAAAATAGCCATCTTACCAGAAGAAATCTACAGAGCCAACACAATCCCCATCAAAATCCCAACACAATCCTATACAGACTGAAAGAACAATACTCAACCACATAAGGAAAATTAAAAAACAGAACAAAACAGGATAGCTAAAATAATCTTTTACAATGAAAGAACTTCTGGAGGTATCATCAGCCCTGATTTCAAGTTGTATTACAGAGCAATTGTTATTTAAAAAAAATCAACAAACAAACAAAAACAGACAGGTTGATCAATCAAATCAAATGAAAGACCCAGAAGCAAATCCACACACTTACTGACACTTGATTTTTTTTGACAAAGAAATCAAAATTATACAATGAAAAAAAGAAAGAAAGGAAAGGAAAGAAACTATCTTAAACAAATGGCACTGGTCTAACTGGATGTCTGTATGAAAAAGTATGTAAATTGATCCATATCTATCACCCTGCACAAAACTCAAGTCCACGTGGACCAAAGACCTCAACATAAGACCAGATACACTAAATTTGATAGACGAGAAAGTGGGGCATAGCCTTCAGTGCATTAGCACAGGAGACAACTTGCTGAACAGAACACCAATAGTGCAGGCACTAAATCAACAATTAATATATAAGATCTCATGAAACTAAAAAGCCTCTGTAAGGCAAAGGACACTGTCAAAAGGACAAGACAGCAGAATGGGAGGTCTTCACCCACCCCACATCTGACAGAGGATTGGTATCCAAAATATATAAATAATTCAAGAAACTAGACATCAACAAACCAAATAATCCAATTAAAAATGGGGTAGAGATCTAATTAGAGAACTCCAAACAGAGGAATCTCAAATGACCAAAAAGCAGTCAAAGAAATATTTAACATCCTTAGCCATCAGGGAAATGCAAATCAAAACAATTCTGAGATCTCATCTTACACTTATCAGAATGTCTAAGTTCAAAACCCACAAGTGACAGCTCATGCTGGCGTGGATGTGGAGCAAAGGGAACACTCCTCCAATGCTGGTGAGAGTGCAAACTTGTATAACCATCTTGGAAATCAATATGGTGGTTTTTCAGAAAATTGGGAATAGATCTACCTCAAGACCCAGCCACACCACTCCTGGGCATATACGCAAAAGACCTCCACCACCCACAAGGACACTTGTTCAACTATATCCATCCAGCTTTATTCATAATAACCAGAAAGTGGAAACAACCTAGATATCCCTCAATGGAAGAATATATAAAGAAAATGTGGTATTTACACAATGGAGTATTACTCATCTGTTAAAAACAATGACATCATGAAATTTGCCAGCAAATATATGGAACTAGAAAAGATCATCCTGAGTGAGGTAACCCAGACCCAGAAAGACACACATGGTATATCCTCACTTATAAGTGGATATTAACCATGAAGTATAGGATAACCATGCAATAATCCAGAGACCCAAAAGAAGCTAAGTAAGAAGCAGGGCCCAAGGGAGGATGCTTGAATCTCAATGTGAAGGGGAAATAGAATCACATCTTGGATGGATGAGGGTTGGGGCAGAATAGAGGGGGTTGTCTGGATGGGAGGGTGTGAATAGGAGCAGGAAGGAACCAGCCATCTCCTGATCTCCTGTAACCAGACAAGACTTCCCGTGGAGGGATTGCAATACCACAAAACCCAGCCACAAAACCTTCAACCTACAATTTGTCTTGCCTACAATATGTGCTGGGGTAAAGGTGATACAGAAATTGTAGGAATGGTCAACCAATGACTGGTCCAGATTGGGACCCATGCCACAAGAGGGAACCCACCCCTGACACTACCTGGAGTGCCGGGAGCCAGAGGCTGCATAGTCCAGAGAGCTAGGATAGAGCCAAACACAACTGGCAAAAAAAAAAAATCAATAAAATGATTCCTAATGATATTCTGCTATATAATTGGTGCCTAGCCCAGTGGTCATCAGAGAAGCTTCACTCAACAACTGATGGAAACAGACTATACACAAACATTAGGCAGAGCTTGGGGAATCCTGAGGAAGAAGGGAAGGAAGGATTCTCGGAGCTGGGGAAATGGAGTCAAGGACACCACAGGAAAACCCACAGAATCAATTAACCTGGAATCATAGGGGTTCACTGAGACTAAACCAACAGTCGGGGAGCCTGAACGGGACTGATACAGGCCCTCTGCACTATCCTACAGTTGTCTAGCTTGGTCTTCTTGAGGGACTACTAACAGTGGGTACAGGAGCTGTCTCTGACTCTTTTGCCTGCCTTTCCAACACTTTGCTGCTACTGGGTTGCCTAGTCTAGCCTTAAGAGGAAAAGAGGTGCTTAGTCTTACTTCAACTTGATATGCCATGGCTGGTTGATATCCATAGGATGCCTGCCTTTTTCTGAAGAGAAACTGAGGAGGAAGGGATGGGTGGAAGTCAGGAGAAGGGACTGAGAGGAGAGGAGGGAGGGGAAACTGTGGTTGGGATGGGGGGGCTAGCATTGTTATTTATTTGTCAGTTTATTATATAACTGTATCATTTCCCCCTTTTGTCTTCGTTCCAGCCCTCCCATGTAATAATACCACCACCACCCCCATGCTCTTTCTCATTTTTATGACCTTTTTTTTATTTCATTGTTGTTATATATATTCTTAAACATGTAAATACAACCTGCTCGGTCCATATAGTATTCCTTGTGTATCCACACAAGGTGGTTTCAGGGCTGACCACTTGGAACTGGATAACCAGTTGGTGTGCTCCTCTTTGGAGAAGACTGTTTCCTCCCACTCAACATCCCTTGGTTGCCTAGAGTTCATCTAGGGTTGAGGCCTCTCGGGCACTTTTCCCTTCCACATTAGCACGTCAGATGGTATCCTTGTCCAGATCACATTTAGGCAGAGACGTCAATTAAGTGTGGCTTCTAAAATGTCTAGAGTACAACAGTCTCACAGCAATCCCCCTGTGCTTCAGGCTCTGACAATGTCTCCACACCCTCTTCCGCAATGATCCCTGGGCCACCAGTACAGAAGGCATGTTGCAGATGAATCCGTTGGGACTGGGCTCCAAAACTGCATTTTGGTCTGTGGAGGTTTCTCTAGCGGTCTTCATCTGCTGCAAAGATGATGAGGGGTGGCAGCTACACTTATCCATGGGCATAAGGATAAATATTTAGAATGCAGTATTGTATTATTAACCAAACTCTTGGCTAGTGACCTTGTACCAGTGGACCTCACAGTCTGAGATTCAGCGTTCCACCTGTCTTACCAGTCAAGCAACTCTCAGCCTTAAACATCTTGAACCAATGTTAACTATACAGAGTTGCTCCTTCTGTCCTTACTTACTTTTTTTGTTTCATTTTGATTAGACCCGCTTGATAGACCATATGTGGCATTTAACCAGACTCTGGTTAAAAGCAGTAGAACTAAGAATGAAGTGCAGCTCAGTCTGAGTCCAATAACTGCACTATATTTTGCTGTCAGATAAACCAACTCATTCAGCAAATACCTTTGGAATACCAGTCACATGCCATGCTCTTTTCTAGAGTTAATAAATCGGGTCCTGAAAGCAAAAGCTCAGTAATGACCAAGTTCTCAGATGTGCCCCTAGATTAGAGCCAGAGTTTACACATAAAAGACATTGGGGACATTCCCTTTCAAAAGGTCCCTGATCTGTTCGCTTTCACCAGCCTCTTGCTGGAACATTAGGAGAGGCCACTGAGCTCAAGGAAAGACAGAAGAATAACTACACCCCACAGCCCAGCACCTCCATGATTTACAAAGCTAACTCGCCAGAACAAAATGAACTGTACTCCGGTTTTAGTTAACCCCCGAGTCATGCCCACTTTCCACCTCACCACCTCACTACCACGGAGACACACTGTCAGAGAGGCTCGCTGAGCCCTGAAAGGTAGTCATGAAGTTTATGTTTTATGCTCTCTTGCACTCATAGCAAGTAAGCCCAAGTGATTTCATCAAATTCATCTTGTCACTTTGCTCTTGGTTTCCTTTTTCTTATCAATGGTGTAAAAAGGATCTCACAAAAGCCGTTGTGTATGCTCCACCTCTTGCTATATCATTGTACCAGGGGAAAACCAGAAGCACATAACTATGACTCAGAGATACCAAGGAATTGTTGGGGACTGAGCATGTCCGCTTTAAGATCTTAAAACTAAAGGACTTGGATGAGACACATAGTGGGTCTTGTTTTAAGTATGTGAAATTAAATATCTCAAGTCTTAAGATTTACAGGTTTGTGTATGTTCCTGAATGCATCAAATCTCATATCCAACGTAGCCCAAGAAACTGAGGCACAGCATCATTCTTTTTATTTAGTGACTCTGTCATCTTCCTTGATCAAACATGCTTGCGCTGCAGTCACATTTTGACCAGTGAATAATTCATAGTTAAGTGCTAGCTCAGAAGCGAGGAAGAAAATTCAAACTTTTGAAATTTGCATGTGATGCTTTTTAAATGTGTCCACAAATTCCCTGCCGTCCTTTCCTCCCAGTGCAGTCTCATTCTACTGCCCCGCAACACATCTCACTGCTATCAAAGAAAACACAGAAAGTGATGTGCTGTGATGTCTGAGCCTCGACTCATATATGGTGAGTGATGCTCGCTGCCTCTTCCTCCTCCAGTCATAGAGTCCTGGTCTACTGACTCAGAAATCTGTCTACATCCTGCCTTATTGTGTTGGAAGCCACAGAGAATCCATACCAGGGAGGAGAAGATGCACAAGGAATCCCAGCTGTTCGATCACCTGGTCCCAGACAGTAACAACATGATTCACAGCAGTTTTGAGTCAGTTCCAGCTCAGCCAATATCTGACTACAACTGTTTCAACAATCTCAAGTGCAAACAATCCAGCAGAGCCCATTCAACCCCAAGGTTTCATGACTGGTTTGTGTCATTAAGTTTGGGGTGATCTGATGTATACAATTACCCTACTGTGGTGGTTTAATCTCAGTCTAGGTAGGATGAGAGTGGCCTCATAGATCATTAAAGATACATCTGGGTGTGTCTATGCAGACATTTCTAGAAACAGTAAGATCATAAGGACTCCAACCCAAAGTATGGATCAATCTATTGATGGATGCATCACTGGGTGATGGTAAAAAGAGGTAGAATCCAGTCTGAGGAAATAGTTCACGGTGTTTGTCCTTGAGAACTGTATCTTGCCCTGTGCCCTTCCTGTATTCCATTTTCTTTGCTTCCTAGCTGCCATGGAGTGTTAATTTACCTGCTCTGCAATGCATCTCATCACCATATGGACCTCTGAAATGCAGAGTGAAAACATGTAATTCCTCTCCTGAGTTTGTCCTGTCAGGAATTTGGTCACAGTGAAGCAAAAGTAACTAAATGAATATACTATTCCAGGAAGTAATCCACCCAGTGGACTGGGGTACCTTGGCTAGCTAGAAACTTTACCCTTTGGGGAATACTTTCTGCTCCCCAATTCAACACTTTTCTTCTAGAGTTCTCCACTAGGTAATATAAAAATCTTCTGGCATAGATGCAGCCCAGCCTAGCCAATCAGAACATCCCACGCTGCATATAGTGGTTCACACTGAGTCAGAAGAAATGTGGCCCTTGCCTCCATGTTCTAGTTTGTGGCGCCTTCATTAAGAGGAAGAACAATATGATAAGAGAAAGACAGGCACATGGTCAGAGGTGGGGAGAGCCATGGGTTGGGGGTAGGGAAATGCAGACTGAATAAGGCATGATGTCTCCATCTGGGCATGCTGAGTCCTTGGTCTTTTTAGATACAAGAATTATTAATAAGACTTCGTTTTTTTTCCTCTCTGAAAGCTAGTTTGGATTTGTTTTGTTTTGTTTTGTTTTGTTTCACTTGTAGGAAGATTTCTGTCCAATTCAATAAATTTTTAAAGGGGTGCATGAAAATGCCAGAAATTAATCTATAACCTTAGCTTAAAACAAAAAAAAATTTAAATTCCAAATATTTATATAAATGCTACATCCACTGTCAAAAAATGTGCAAAGCATGCTTTAATATAAATAATATACTTTATTTAAATAAAAACAAAGGAATAAAAAGTACAAATCATAGTGTCAGGATAAAAACTGAAACTTGATTCAATAATTACATCACTTTGGGTTGTAAATATTTTCTTAGGCCCAAACTTAGTCATTTATAGCATTTATTATCTTGGAGCCTTCAGGCCAAATATCCAGGGGCAATATAGCTGTGTGTTCAAATTTCTTAGGCTGTCATTAAGGACTCAGCAGGAAGCGGACCCATGTGGCAGGGACTTTGGGGTGGGAGCCTTCTGATGACCGTTGGCTGGATTCACATCCCTGATTTGTACAGAGCTTTGTTTCCAAACTTGGAATGGACAAATGGACATACTTTGGTTTTTTTATTTTGTTTTGTTTCTTTTTCCAGTTTGTTTGTTGTTTTTGTTTTTAGACTCTTCTTTTTTTTTATTGTTTGAGAATTCCCACATGCCTATATGTTTAAATTAAATACACCGTCCATTCACTCCCCCCAACAATTACTTTTCTATCTCCCATCACGTTTCCCTCCAAATTCCATGTGCATTTAAAACAAAAAGCAGAGTCCTCTCAACACGGCCTGTATGTGCATGGCTGTAGGACCATCTGCTAGAGAATGAGTGGCCTCTCAGAGGCTGTATCCATAAAGAAAACTGACTCTCCCTTCCCCCAGGTGCCATCAATAGTCAATAGCTCATCACATAGGGCAGAGTCTCCATGAGTCCCCTCCTCCATCCATGCTGAGATTTCAGCAAGCTTGATCTTGTGTGGGTCTTATGCATGTAGTTTCAGGTACTGTGAGTGGGTTCATGTGTACAGTGGTGCTGTCATGTCAAGCAAATGCTGATTCTTGCAGACATCCATTCCCTCTGGCTGTTATAATTCTTCTGAACCCTCTTCCATGAAGACCTTGGATCCTTGTCCAAAGGGAATGTGATAGAGTTCTTGCATTTAGAACTGAGCATTCCATGGTCTCTTATGTTCTACATATTGGCCAGTTTGGGGTCTTTGTATTAATATACAATATACTGTAAAAAGAAGCTTCTTTGATGAGTGTTGAGAAGTGCACTGCTGATCTATGGGTATAAAGTTAAGAACTTACTGGGCAGTTGGATACTATGCTCATTTAGCAGAATAACTATGCTAGGTTCTCCCTTAGGGCTCATGACCTACCCAGCCACAAATTTTTGTTCCAGTTAATAGTACAGATCATGAGTTCTGGTGTTTGGAGCAGGTTATAAATCCAATCAGAAAAGTTGTTGATTACTCCCATAACATCTGTGCTTTCACTACACCAGTGAGCATAACTTGACAGGCCAGTCATTACTGCAGCTCCCAAGGTTCACAGCTAGGTAAGACCACGGGTAACTTTTCTTCCCCAGTAGCATACAGAGAACCATCCATCTCTATGAAAGACAGCCAGTAGCAATGCAATTCTAGGTTGGTCCTCGCTCAGTGACCTATGACTCAAGTATATTATCCGCATTAATAAGGTCATACTAGCAAGTTTGGGGGTGGGTAATAAAAAACAGTACCAACATCCTATAATTTTAGGTGGCCACTATGAGACCCCATGGACCAACAACTTGAAAGAAAAAAGGAAAAAGCTAACTCATACCAGGCAATGGGCTTTTTTATTTGATAGCCTATGGTGTCTGGGAGAGTCACTGCTTCCCACCACCACGTCATAGGGTGATTACATTTAAATCCCTTTTATATGTGTGTATGTGCACATTTCAGGAACATTCCATAGTAGTTGGTTTGCCTGTGGCATTTTTCAAAGCTCTTTAATGTGGTTTCCCCTCTCCATACTCATTCCTTTACACTGCCCTCTCATCCTTCACCCACATAGCCCTTCCTATTCCTTTTCTTTCTTCAAACCACCAGCATTATTCCACCTTCCCCTGACATCCACCCATGGCCCTATAACTAGCTTCCTGACTTCCATGGGCACTCCAACTTAAACACACCTATATAAGGACCCAAAGCTAGCATCCATATATGAGGGAGATAGATAGAATTTTTGTTTGCTTCCTCTTTGACCAAACAGAAAGTTGTTGCAGGTAAGGACCAGATAGATACTTATGGGGGCTGCCCCTATTGGTCATGCCAGATTCACATACCAGCACAGAAGAAGCTCCTTCACCTTTACAGAAAGACCCTCTTCTACATCCGGGACTTGTCGGATCCGGATGGGAAACTGGCATCACTGGTAAACTCTACCGCCTCTACACACCTGAACTCCCAATAAGTACAATTCATATCCAAAGAGACCAATGTCCCAATCACCCAACTTATGACATACAGAAGGTGGAGAAAGTGACTAGACACTCCTCCAAGGCCCTGCCTTCTCTGACATCCCCTCTCCTAAACAATACAAACCTGTCACTTCGCCTCCTGTTCCAAACCTTGACCTTGGCCTACAAGCTCCTTAACGCCACCCAGGCTGGCCGATTTACAGATTGCTGGCTGAGCGTAACCTCCTGGGATCAGCTCACAGCTGCCACTGACAGGGTCCCCAGTCACCCTGTCAGATAACTCAACTTCGCCACTAACTGCCCTCATTCTGGCATTTCCACGACCCCCTTACCTCTTTCGTATAACCCTCTTTGGAGTAACAAGTTGTTTCAAGGCATCTGGGCCATGTTCTGTAGGAATGTTAAGTTACTTAGGCTGTAATGAAACTATAAGTCTTGATACATCACCGCGGCTCCAGTGCCCTACTGCTCACAGCACCCGGGTTCTTTGTGGTACCCGGGTCTATCAGCGTCCACCTGCTGGCTGGACTGGAGGTTGCACACTGGTGCTTCTCTTCCCCGAGTTGGGAGTAAATACATGGAGAAGAACCTTTGCCAATGCCTGTTGTGGACTCTGAAGCTGCCCACTACAGTCAGCGGGCAGTCCAGATTCTTCCACTTGTGCTGTGGCAGGAACCACTGCCGGTATCGGAACAGGAACAGCGGGACTGGCCGCTTCACTGACTTTGTATCAAAGTCTTTCTTCCCAGTTTATCCAGGACCTCCAGCACACGGCCCAGCCGATACTGACTCTTCAAGGACAAATCAACCCTCTGGTAACAGCAGTGCTTCAAAACTGACAAGGACTGGACCTCCTCACAGCTAGACAGGGTGGTCTTCACTTCTTCCTCCAGGAGGAATGCTGCTTTTACGTCAACCAGTCCAGTATAGTAAAAGGTAAGATCCAACAACTTCAGACAGATCTCCAAAAGCAAAGAGAAGAGCTAGAGGCTTCTAGGCCCTGGACCTTTGAGAATCCCATATGGAAATGAATTCTACACTTCCTGGCTCCTCTTCTGCTTGGATTTCTAGTTTTGGTTTTTTGTTTGTTTGTTTGTTTGTTTTTGTTTTTGTTTCGTTGTTGTTCTTGCTGTTCACACTCTGTTTTATTAACTTCTTCTCTACATTCCTCCAACACCAAATACAAAAAAAAAAAAAAAATCTCTAAACAAACCTTTAATCAATTGTTTTTACAGGGTTATCAGCCTTTGACCATGGAACCAGATGCTGACGACAATCAAATATACGCTGATGGTGAGGATCAGCCATATCCTGAGAGAGACCACGCCCCTAATCAGCAGAAAGCAGCATGATGAGCAAAGCTCCACCCACATTCCCCCTCCTTTCTGGTTCTTCATTTCTTTTTATAATAACCAAAAGTGAGGAATGTTAGTAATTAGGCAGCGGTACAAGGCATCCCAAAGCCCCTGAGGACCATGGGAAACAGGAAACCTCAGGACCACCCTAAAATTCATCAGCGTCATCAGAAACACGTCACTACCACCAGAAACACATCACCATCAGGCTCCAGGTCCTCCTAAGTTACCTGTGCACTTTCTGCGCATGTGCCAGGTCATATCTCTCTCTCTCTCTCTCTCTCTCTCTCTCTCTCTCTCTCTCTCTCTCTCTCTC
>OU015745.1:48596788-48607095 GCA_907169655.1 Acomys percivali | reverse complement strand
GTGTGTGTGTGTGTGTGTGTGTGTGTGTGTGTGTGTGTGTGTGTGTGAGTCACTTTGGCTATGTGCTCTCTTGGCTCTCTCAGCCTCCTCTCATCTCTATCTTGTCTTCTTCTCTTGCCATCCCCCCATATCTCCCCTCTCGTGGTGGCCCAATTCAGTCTGGACCCTTCCAGATGCCTCTGGCAGTGCTCCCCCTCATATCTACGATAAAACCCTTCTCCTCAACCATACCTTGGAGTGGCCATGTCCTCATAAGCCTATTTTGTGAGTTTATTCTATCAGCATGAAATCTGCCAGCAAGCTAAACTGTGTCTGTGTCTGCCTTTCTCAGCAGGAGACCTAGTAGCTCTGGAAAAGTGAGGCCTGAGGTTTGATTTTACATATGAAATGAACTGACTAAGGAGCTGCAGCCCTGTATGAGGAACTGGTTTGCTTTCTGCTGTTAATACAAAGCTGTACTTAGTCATCAGCACCATCAGAGATCTGAGAAGGATAAATTATAGGACAAAGTAGAACTCAAATGGTCCATGTATCAATTAAAATGACAGAGCCTTACCACTGCAGGGATGGTTATCCTAGGCTCCTATGGTCTTATGGCTTTGTTGTGGGCCTTTGGCTGTCAGGAGAGTATTACATCTTCTGCTAAAAGATAGCATCGGCCTTTAGCCACCAGGCCCAGAATGTCTGAGAGATTTCCCTGTGGAGGAAGAACTTGGGGAAACTGACCTACTTTGACAAGGCACAGTAGCCCAGTTTCCCAAACAGCATCTATGGTTTAGACAGGGCCTTGGTGGTGGGTATGGGGCAGCTCTATGCTCAATGGTTAACATCACCACAATCCAGGTGGAATCATCTGTATCCCATCATCTTCTTTGGAGAGCCTAGGGTCTCCACTAAGAGCTGGCATTTCTGTCTACCACTTGGGGAATCACTGGACCTCTTTGCTTTTCTTTCCAATGTGGCCACATGGAACCATTAATTCCCTTTTCTCTGTTTTTCAGTATCATTTGTCTGTTTAACTGTTCTGTTGAAGATGATAGATCAAGCCTAGATTATTAGGGCTGTCGGGGCCCAAGCTCTGACAATTTCACTAGCCTTTATTTTCTTTATCTCTGTGATATAGTTAACAACCATCCCCTCTTTGATGGTGTGCTATGAGGATAAACAGAAGACTTGTGTGGATGCTTTTAGCAGCATGTGCAGTAGGAGTTCGGGCATCACAAAGACAAAGTAGAACTCAATGCAAGCAGAAAATGCAATTCATGTATTAGTACTCAGAACATAATGCTACCAATAGGAGGAAGGAGTCCTTAGATTCAGAAGCCAGAAGAGAATAGCATGTATGGAGCTCTGAGTGAGAATAGGTGGTAGAGTTTGGATTTGCAGTGTGGCATAAGGCCTGTGTCACTATTAGGAGGGCGTAGGGTCCTGAAGAGGAAAGACCTGATAAGAGGTCACTGAGGACAAGCACTCAAAAGGGATTGTGGACCCTGGTTCTTCCTCTTTCCATTGTTTGCCTAATGGCCTAAGGTGAGCACTTTTTCTCTGCTGGGTGCTTTACCCAGGAAGCACAGCTTCACCTCTTGACACAGCACCGCCAATCACTTGAGAATGGAACCCTCCAGAACTGTGAGCCACAGCAAGCCACTTCTCTCCACCAGTTGATCACCTGAGGTGTGTTTTAGAATGATAGAAAGCCAACCAGCACAGACAAGTCACTGCGCTTACCAGTGAGAAAAGTACAAACTCATGGGGCCTACTGGGGTACTCACTCCCAGTTCTAGGGGAGTGACATGACAAAATAGGGCCATGACAAAAGGCCTGTCTAGGTCATAGAAATCCATAAATACAGCCTTCCCCATTTCCAGATGGCAAGCTAGAGGCCCAATAGAGCAAGATGACTGACCCAAAGACACTCCACTGACTTATGGTAGAAATGACATCGTGTATTATCGTCTGATGGTACTTTTTATAATATTTATTTATTTATTTACTTACTCATATGGAGGGAGGAGGACATACAACCTTATGAAGGTATAAGGGCAAGTTGAAGAAGTTGGTTCTCTTTTTCTCCTATGTGGGTTCCGGTAATTAAACTTAGATCACTGAGGTTGGTGGCAAATACTTTCACCTTTTGAGCTATCTCACCTGACAGTACTTTTAAACCCACAGTCAGGTACCTGCTTTAGCTCCTATTATACTGTCAGGAATGCAGTCAAGGCAAAACCTCAGGGGAAGTTTGCACTACCAAAGAAGCAAGCGCAGCATCCATGAGGAGAAGGGGAGACGATTATGATTATACTAAAATCCCCAAGGCCCCAAACCATCAAATAGAACATACATTCTCTGGGACATCAACCTGCACATAACACAGAAGGAACCACAGGACACAAGCTGGCTGCAGGCCAAGGAGGGAAGGGTGCGGTGTTGGTGAAGAGCAAATGCCCCATCTGAAGTAGAACTAAAAGGCACTTTCGTAGTCTCAGCTTTACTGCTTTGACCCTTACAGTCTTCAGGAGACCCAGGATACAAAGACCCACATTTCAAATCTGTTCCACTTCCTTGCGTTTGTGACCTGGGCAACTTACTTAAACTCTCAGGGCTTTGGATTCTGCTTCTATAAACAGAAGATAACGGCGCCTGACTCACAGGTCTGCTTTCACGAGACATTAGAGAGAAAGCGGTGATGATGTCCAGCAGCATCCCTGACCCATGTTGCTTGGCACTGCTTCTGCAAACCTAGGTAGGTCCAAAGATACTCATGTTTTGGAAAAGTCACGATTATCTGTTATGTAGCCGGACTCTCCTTAATTGGGCTCTTGGTCTGGTTAGTTTTAATGATCTTTTCCCGAATCAAATAGAGAGCAAGAAGCTGGTTTATATTACGGGGTCACTTCTAAGGAACAGAGAAAGTAGATATGACCTATTTTTAAGCTGCCACAGCATAATTGGGAATGCATTCTCTGTTTTGGGAAAGAGCCAAAGCTGCAGGCCTTCATTGCTCTATGGGTCACATTAACGAAGGGAGCCATTTAGAAAATTGGAGACTTTGGCCCATTCTTGGAGCTTCACTTTCCCTGACCTTCCTGGAGTCCCTCACCAGGATGCCTGTGTAACACACTCCCAAGAATTGTTGAAATTTCCTTTCTATAAATCTGGCTCCAAACAAAATCAACATCAACGTCTTTGCGATGCTATTGATGCAACTTATAATGGCATCCTTTGGTAGGGGCTAGAGGTTATTTGCTTCTAGTTGAGATGAATTCTATAACAATCTGCGCTAGTTTGTCTCCAAAGACAATGAACCCATCATGCAAGAGGTATGAAGAAAAGATTGTTTTCAGCTAAAAGAAAGTGATCTCAGACAGTGAGTTATGTGTGTGTGTGTGTGTGTGTGTGTGTATGTGTGTGTGTGTGTGACAGTACAAGATGGAGAGATGGCTCAGTGGGTCAAGTGTTTGTCACACAAACATGAGGATCTAGGTTTGAATTCTCAGAGCCCACATAAAGCCAGATGCAATAGCACACATCTGTAGTTCCAGCACTCCTCTAGGGAGAAAGGAGGCTGAAATAGAGGAATCTTCAGAAGCTCACAGGCCATCTAGAATGGCATATGCAGTGGTACATAACAAAAGACCCAGTCTTAAACAAGATGGAAAGCATGGCCCAACATCCAAGTTTGACTCCACATATAGGCAATGGTGTGTTTGGAGGGGTGCACAACACACACATGCACACACACACACACACACACACAAAGTTTAAACAATTAGAGAATTTAAGGACAGTATGGTGGTTTGGCTTGTATCCTAGTCAATAGAATATACTAATAAATAAACAGCCTGAATGCTTATTCATATTTTTCTCCTTTTAACTGGTTTCAAAATCAACTATAGAAAACATATGCATTTACTGTGCTACTATAGGCCTAACATTGCTGAACTGTAGAGTACTTGATAATTTTAGCACAAAATATTAGCCAATACAGCACAAAAGTCAAAGCACACTGTACCAGAGAGAGAAAAATACCAAATGGTAATTGAAATCTATAGAAACTAACAAAAAAGGCAAAATAGGCAAGCAGGAAAGTTAATGCAATAAGCTCTATAAATCTACACTTGGTCTCTTTCTTCCCCCAAGTCAATAGTCATAAAGTGAGTGTACATTTGAGTATGACACAGACATTGATGTATATCACATATATAACAGATAAGGAGGGAAAATGAAACAAATGACAAATGTCTGTAAAGCTTGCTAGAACTAAGTTTCTGTGACCCTGAAGTAGACTCAGGTCATTTGAAATAAGGATGGGACAACTATTAAGAAAATAAAATGAAGACTAAAATATCAATTAAGAAATTACAATGTGCTGGGTGATGGTGCTGCATGCCTTTAATCCCAGCACTTGGAAGGCAGAGGCAGGTGGATCTCTGTGAGTTCGAAACCAGCCAGTCTACAGAGCTAGTTCTGGGACAATCAAAGCTAGACAAAGAAACCTTATCTCAAAAAAACAAACAAACAAACAACAAAAAAGGAAAGAAAGAAAAATTAAAGTGTTTTACTAGACAATTCTTAATCCAAAGAAAACAGTAAATGGGAATACATGAATAAAATTATAAGCACTTAAAAAAATAAAAAGCAAAACAACAGGCATAAACCCAGATAGATACAGAGGGAGAGTGAGAGAGCGAGAGAGCGAGAGAGCGAGAGAGCGAGAGAGAGAGAGAGAGAGAGAGAGAGAGAGAGAGAGAGAGAGAGAGAGAGAATAAAGTCACTGTTAGACTAGATAAAAACCAAGAGTACATTATGTACTCTTGTCAGAAACATCTTGACTTCAAAGACACAGCACAAAAGAAAAAGACAGAAAAAGACAGATCATAGAAAGGATGGCCGCACACACTATACAATTTAGGCAAATGCACCTCAGAGTGCACGCGCTCACACACACACACACACACACACACACACACACACACAAATATTACCATAATTTTAAACTTTAAATAAAAATAGGCATTCTTATGATGACATAAGGGCCAACCATATAAAATGATAAACCTAAGAACAGTCCTGTAGAAGAGGAACCAAAGCTAAAGAAGAGATAGTTGCACAGTGACAGTCTGAGACTTTAACACTTCAGTGTTTATAACATAGACAGTAACTAGACAAGGATTCAACAAAGAAATAAACTTGAACAACACTATACACCAACTAGATCTAATTAGTAGTTATGAAGTGTCCCACCAACAATAACAGAGCACATGCTTTTCTCCGATCACTTGGAACATTATCAGAAGAAACAGTATCTAGGACACAAAATAATTCTCAGTAAAGTTAAAACTATCAAAGCCATACTAGGTTGTTGCAGAATATGTGATCCCATTCTTAAACCCCAGATTGTGAACTGGGAAAACCTGTCTTGTGTTTGTTGTGGTTGAGCCCTAGCAAACATCTTTAATCCAAGAGCTTTCTGTACACAGAATTTAATAAAGTTAACCCTATAGGTCAAGAGGTGAAGCAAGAAACCAGCTGGTAGGGATTAAATAGTAGGAGGGACTTTGAGTTGAGGGATATTTAAGACATCAGGAATAGGAAGGGGTTTTTGAGCTTTGAGCTAGCAAGATCTCTGGCTTTCAGTTTTTTGGCTTTTCCTCCTTGGCTATCAGCTGATCTAGTGAGCCTTTTGGGACTTTTCTATTAGTATGTGAGCTGAGTAGGAAGGTCAGCTGGGTGCTTTCTCTGCCTCTCTGAGCTAGCAGGTTTTCACCCCAACAACTGGCTCCTGGGTCTTCGTTGTTAAGACTGAATGGTTAGGCTTTTCACTCTTTGTAACAGCACTAGGTAAATCCCTGACCACAATGGAATGAACAGCATAAACTTGGGAGATACAGAAATACATGGAATTTAAACAGCTAAGTTCTGAACTCTGTTGGAGTGTATCAAGCAAGAAATCACAATGGAAACAAAAATACTTAACATGAATGAAAATGAAAATACTGGCACTTAGGATGCAGCTAAAGTGTTTCTTAGAGGGAAATTTATACCTGTAAATGCCTACGTAACTGAAGAAGACCTGAGGTCGGTAGTTTAACTATCTGTGTTAAGACAGTGTGGGAAGAGAGTCAAGCAATACTGAGGAAAATTAAAGGAAGAAAACAAAAGATTATAGCAGAAATTAATGGAAACGGTGACCAGAAAGATAATGACTAATCAGTGAAAACAGAGAAGGCACCAGTACCTCCCACCCCTTTGTACTTACATACATTCATGCATTACCACCTATAGAAAGCCAAGGACTTATCTCTCTTCCTTTTGAAGATCAGATGTCGTTATTGCTTGCACCAACCAATTAAATATGGCAGCAGTGACAGACAAGAGTTCAGTATGTTACATAAGTGCAATATAACCTGAAGTCAAGGAGGGCCCTGCTGGATGAGAGGACACTAGGGAAAGAAGCAA
This sequence comes from Acomys percivali, assembly GCA_907169655.1. Classification (NCBI taxonomy): domain Eukaryota; kingdom Metazoa; phylum Chordata; class Mammalia; order Rodentia; family Muridae; genus Acomys; species Acomys percivali. The sequence goes on along the minus strand of OU015745.1, from coordinate 48,600,636 downwards.
GACTTGATACCATCAGCAAGCAAGGACTAGTGCTACAGCCAGGTAAGGTCAAGACAGAGAGATCCTTCCAGCCAATCTTCACTGTTAGCGTAATATAGCCTCATAAATTAACCCAACCACTACCTTGAGCAAATGACAACTCAGCGAGTTATCTGAAATAATCTATGACTGTGTGTAGCATAAGCCAGAGGTAACAGCCATGGCTCCTAGTTTGGAAGCTCTTAGGGAGGGCTTCTAATATAACAAATGCTGATTGACTCTTGTCTCACTTCTACAGTGTTGAGTATAGAGATCATTGGCCTGGCCCAGGGCTCTCTAAAGTCTAACAGTAAAACCAGGTGAAAGTTAAATTCCAGAAAGGAGAGATGGCTCAACCAGTACCTGCTGTACAAGCAAGAGGGCCTACATTCAATCCCAGCATCCACGTAAATGCAGGGTCTGGTTGTAAGGGGGTAGGTGGTGGGGCTGGATAGCCTATCAGCAAGCTTTAGGTTTAGTGAGAGACTGTGTCTCAAAAAGAGAAGGTGGAAAGCAATTGAGGAAGATACCCAGCATTAAATTCTGTCATCAGTGTGGACATGCACATATGTATATTCATCTGCACACACATACAGATATGTGTACACACTTACAAACCCCAGGGACCCCATGGACCCCAGGGATCCCAAACTCCCCAAAGACCCCAGCTGCTTGACTAGATCAACTCCATGACAGGTTTCAGGTTTTCACTCTGCCTAACTAGGCCACGTTTCTAACAATCTCTGAAAAAAAAAACACAAGTTATAGACAGCTCATGGGCAGCTCATCAGATAGAACAAAATGACTAGATACCGTGTTTTATTACTTCATGGCCTTGGTAAAGAACACAGCTGGCCCCATCCAATCAAACTAAAGGCCAACTCCTGAGTAAGAGCCAAAATTTCAGTGACTCAAAAGTCCCCAATAACCAAACAAACAGCCAGTTCTGAATCCCCTCATATACTGTGACTCAATTCTGTTGTCACAGATCCCTAAAGCTATCTATAAATTGAGCCTGTGTGCTCACTTCAGTGTTGCCCTCTAGAGAGAGGCGATTCCTAGCATGCTAGAATAAAAACACTCTTTGTTTTTGCATACTGCCTTGGAGTCTTTCTTCAGTAGATCACCCGAACCCTAACAAAGCACACACATATACCGCATACAAAAGCATCTTTAAAAAAAGAAAGAAAGAAAAGAAATCTGTGTTTCCCTAGTAAAATGGAAGTGTGGTAGAGAGGCAGCTAGAGGCTTGTTGCTTGGCAGTCCTAATTACCTTTCTATAATCAATGGATTCTTATGACCATTTGAAGAGCCATGGTTGACACAAACGCGATGAGTTGACATATAACTCACAAGGGAAGGAAACAGCCTACTGTGCTCCATAAGAAGTTTATCAAAATCATATGTCTTGAGTTACCGCCTCACTCCCCCATCTAAGGACTAACCTGGCCCGACATTGCTTAGCTTCTGAGATCAGGCCGGGTCCAGGGGTGTGGCCAAAGACCTCACTACTTCATTCTCAGTGTCTGGCTTTTGTCTGGGTGATTTGTGGTGGAAGGTGATTGGCTTTATTTGTTTTTTGTTTTTTTGTTTTTTTTTTTGTCCTGAGGAAAACTTCATTTGCTGCTTGATTTGGGCCTGCTTCTTGGTGAAACAGGCTAGCTCAAGAAATACAGGTAACATACAGACTTGAACCCACACTCCATTACCAGATGTATGACCTTAACCTGCGAGTTCTCAGTATGGTACCATTGCCCCAGTGATCAGGCAGTCAACTGTTGAAAACTGACTACACTGACCCACTTCCCCCATGGAAGGGGCAGCATTTGGTTCTGAAATGGACACAGGCTTGGAAAGTATGGTCGCCTTCCGTGTGTCCAATGCTTTTTATCTAACTTTGACCTAGGGTCCTACAGAATAGTCATCCTTCATGGTATCTCACATAGCCAGTCAAAGGGCACCTGGGAGTATCACAGGACTCACTGATTTAGCCACATGCTTCACCATCCCAAAGGAAATATTTTAAAAATGTGTGTTAGTTTTAAATTTTTTGTATGTATTATTGAGAATTTCATGCACAGAGTTAATGAAATACGAGCATATTCTTACTCTAGTTCCCCCTCCAAGCCACTTCTGTCACTCCAACACACATCATCCTCCCAACTTTGTTTCTTTTTTTCACTTTTACAGCTCATTAAGTCCAGCCAGTGCTGCCCATATGTGCGTAGATGTGGGGCCATCCCCTGGAGCATGGGAAACCTGCCAATGTCAACACACCATGATTCTCCCTGCCCCAGCAACTCTCCTGATAATAGGCCTTCAGTAAGGGCCGGGGCTCAGACAGTGCCTCCCCCATCTTTACCAAACTGTTGGCTAGCTTGCTCTTGTGCAAGTCTTATACAGCTAGCCATAGCTGATGTGAGATCATGACTGTGATGACCATGCTCTGTCTAGAAGACAGTATTTCACAGTTTTCCTCCCTCTCCTCTTCCTCTTACAGTGTTTCTACCATGTTTCCTGTGCCTTGGAGGGGTTGGATTTAAGGCTGAGCCCTGAGTCTTTTGTTCTCAATACTTTGACCAGTTCTGCATATATTTTCATAAATGAGGAGGAAATTGCCTTTGGAAATTCAGTACAGTGCCATCAGAGGGAAGACACATGACAGGACCAGAGCAGGTGATTTTAAATACCAGCTGTGAGAATTTCTTCATCTTATCATGAATATGTGTGTGAACACCTGTATATTCATGTGTAGTACACGCACACACACACACACACACATACACACTTTTCACAAAAACACACTCAAATGGCTGTTATCTTCCTTCTTTCATACCATTTAGGACATAAGGTAGATTGGCTTTATCATACAGGATTTAAGCGCTACCAGTATCAGAGCATAGTGTTAAAGTTGCAGGCTGTCAAAGACATGGGTAGATATTGCTCATAGATTATATGTCTCCTGAGAAAACCTTTTAAGTTGTACACAAGATATTTTTGTCATTTTTAAAAGGCAAAAGAATGACACCATTATTGTGTTTATTTGAAGTTTAAATATGGTTCAAACAGATCTACATAGTTACCAATTCCTTAATATCTCTCTCTCTCTCTCTCTCTCTCTCTCTCTCTCTCTCTCTCTCTCTCTCTCTCTCTCTCTCTTTCTCCCTCCCTGCCTTTCTCCTTCTCTCCCTCCCTCTCTTATTCTCTCTCCCTTTCTATTTCGGTCTCTAATAAATATATGTGTTTCTAACTGGGTATATTTACACATGTGTGTGCACACACATTCTCAGACGCATATATTCTATTCATTTTGTTTCTGTGAAGGATCCCTATACAACTTTAAACCTAAAAGGTTGCATTTGCAGTGTTTTGTGGGCATTCAATGAGTTAATTCATAAAAGTTCTTTAAAAAGAAATGCTATCTAATATATGCTATTATTGTGAGTCAGACATATTTTAGTTACTCCTACAAAGCATCTCTTTCCTTTTAGAACATGCTATCAGTGCCTGTCTATGGAACTCTTCAAAACACATTATGGAAGCTTATGTCCCCCTATTAAAAATGTAAAACCTTGAGAACACACAATGTTTGATTCTTTATAGGCCTATAGCACAGGTTAAGCTTACCAAATAGCAGATGCTCAATATTTTTAAGTGAGTAAATGAATAAATGAAAGAATCTGCCTTGTGTAAAATACAGAAGTCCACTGGTTCTAAGTATGTCACATTAGTCTGATCAAGTCTCAATTAGCGGACAGATATGAGTGATTCTAAAGGAAAGACAGAGAGAGAGAGAGAGAGAGAGAGAGAGAGAGAGAGAGAGAGAGAGA
>OU015745.1:48558540-48585386 GCA_907169655.1 Acomys percivali | reverse complement strand
AGAGAGAGAGAGAGAGAGAGAGAGAGAGAGAGAGAGAGAGAGAGAGACCTTTGTTTTCAAAACAAGTACAGAGGCTGGACAGACACTCAGCACTTAAGAACACTTCTTCTTCTTCCAGCACCCACATGGCTGCTTACAATAGCCTGTGACTCTAGTTTCTTCAAATTCAATGCCCTCTTCTGGCTTTGGACAGTACCAGGTATGCACATGGTACTCACATCTGCAAGCAAAATGCCCATACACGTAAAATAAAAGTTAATAACACTAAGGTAAAAGTTTAGCATTTTGCTAAAGTATGATAGGCACGCAGGAAGACGTCCTGCTCATGTATGTACGTGGGCCAGTCGCTTTTTACATGCTGTTAAACTGATGTAAACAAGCAAGAAACAGAACATGACTCAGCATCCTAGAGGTTTCATCTGCCTTCCTTATACCACCTGAAAAGAGCCACGATGCAGACTCTTAACACCATTGACTAGGTTTGGCCGCTTTTAACATCATAAACTGTACTACTGCCCCACATCCTGTTTGTGTTGTGTTGGCTTGCGTTGCTCGACATTACATCTCTGAGACTCAGCAGCTATAGTTGCGTGCACACGAGAAAGCCAGTCACTATTCCAGTATGGAAGAGCGAGGGGCTCCTGAGCTCCTGCTTCTAGCTGAAGAGCTAGTCACAGTTGATAGCTTCTAGAAGAGACAGAGTAATTTTTATATAAGGGTGTGGCTCCTACCCTGCACCCATGAATATATGGGCGGTGCAAATGGGTCCAGTAGGTTACAAAAAAAGGAAGGGGGGATTTGGAAGGGTGGAAGTTAGAAAGGTCAGTATGTCTAAAGGGTCTTAGTGGGATGGTGCTGTGCAATTCAGAAAAACTAGAGCCATCACCTCAGTCACTGTGGGATTTCCTCAGGGAACTATCCAGAGATGATCTCTCTCTCCTCCAATACCATAGCAGCAGCAGCTGCTTTTCTCCTTCTCAAGAGGAATTTGAATGCAGCTCACAGGGTTAGAGGTCATTGCAAGCCAAAAGGATTTGCGACCTTCAAAGTGTTCATTTTCCATCAGCTCGTGGATGATTCACCCATCAGTGTGCATGCTGCCTTGGTGGGCAGAATGGGGTTTCCCCAGCATCAGGCCCAACCATATCCCAATGTGTCCCTTTTCCACCTCCTTAAGAATTGACTACATGTTTTTCAGGTGAACATGTGTTCATCTATTTAAAATACACCCATGTCACTTCTAGAGAAAGTGGGCATGTGCTTGGTGAGCATGGCACTGCTTCTTGTAGGCGCTGTTATCTCTGAGAACTGAATAGACTTGTTGGCACTGGCTTTGTTCATCAGTGGCAAAATGTCACATCTCTCAGAATTCATGCTAAGGAATCCCCTGGATTCATAACTAGAGCTCTCTAGAAGCTTTCCTACTCAATGGAGAGCTCCCTTTTCTGGGCATTTCCAACCTTGAACCTGGAGACGGCAGGCTCAGCAACCTTCTGGGGAATATGGAGATTTGAAGCTGCTTGCACCATTTTTACTAGGTGGGATTCTCAAATATCATCTTTCAGTGTCACCCCTGAGATGCCTCAGAGCAGACTCAGTCTCAGGAGAAGATTGATGTGAACTTGGAAAGGCAAGTGTTCACCACTCATCAAGTCATTTACCCCAAGGAACACCCCAAATCCTGAGTCTAACAGTGGATTCATGACCAAGACTAGAGCCAAACAGCTTCGCTAGTTCTGGTTTAAAATTAGGTTCTCGTGACAAAGGATAGCCAAAAAGGTGAAGCGACAAAGATGGACATATCCACATTATGTTTGATTCTACCACATGGCCAATTATCCAAATATTAAACAACCAAGGATTGGCCTCTTCAATAGCTTCTCTTGTTTTTCATGTATGTATTTTTCTATTTTTTAAAAAGTGCATGTTTTAAATTAAGATATATCTCAAAAGTAAAGTGATATTAACCTCAAACTAGATAACAAAAAAAGAATGCAGAAGAGGAATTGTGAAGAGATAATTTACAGCTTTTGCTGTAGAGTCCTAGGACAGGGCTGTGTGGAACCAGGCCTTCATTTAATGTAACTCAAAGTTAATAGAATGACCATGGATGAGGCAGCTGCTCCCTGCAAACGCTCGTGCTTGATAAAATGCAGTAACCATAGTGTTGGTAACAATGATAAACTACTGTTTGTTAAGAGCTGTGTGCCCAACAGAGGCCAATACATGCATGTTGCCACACAATAGGGGTAAAGACACATGGCCGGAGTGTTTGTGATCAATACTTTCATCTCCCCTGTAACCTGCTCCTTCCCTGCTGCCCCTTCATCAGTCCTCCACCCCTCCTCCAACCCTCCAAGTTAGGGGCCAAGTGATTCTGGAATAGCTTCCTCGTCTCTGCTAATCATTAGAACGTTCTGTACCTTCACTCTTGCCTCATGGTAACGTTCTATGCAGCAGAGTCATTCATTCATTCATTCATGTAAACATAAAGTCAGGACTCAAACTCATCACCATCACCAACAGGCTCTTTAATCTTTGCTTTCCTCGACTCAGCACACACAGCTTTGATTAAAGAGGCACAGGTTCAAATCTTAAGTTTCCCCTTTCTAGTGACCTTTAAAAAGTACTAGGGGCTTACACACCAATGCCCTTTGCAGGTATGAGTTATTGATGAAAGGTATCTATGGCAAGGCTTGTGTGCAGAGTCCAGCATAAAAGCATCTGGTAAATAGTAACAAGTAAACCAAACTAATATCTGACCTACTAAATCAGGTTTCTCAGAGAAAGATGCATGTGTTAATTGCCTTATTTGGAAAGTGCTTGAAAATAAACAACCTCAAGGGATCCTCTTGAAAAGTATTTAAATCCAAAGTTTCTGTTAGCATCAATTTATCCTCAATCATCCCAAATTACCATGTTATAAAGAGCTAATGAAGGGCCTTATGTTGTGGGAGGCAAGCACACGCACTTGTGATTTTTCCTGGCTTGCCTGCCTCTCTGTCTCTCTGAGGAATAATTTTCTGGCTTCCTCTATTCCTTCCAATAATAAGATCTGCAATGGGACATAATGCTGCAACATGACATTCAAATATTTGACATGATATTAGATAAAAGAGAGACTCCCATCCCACTTTATAGATCTTAATGTTCTCTGTGTGCGTGGCTCACCCAGAGCTCTTGCTCCAATGTAGCTTCTGACCCAGCAATTCTGAGGCAGAGCCAGAAGCTTCACATCTAAGAAGTCCCTGCACCATGGGATGTTCCTGGTCCATGGAACACACTAGGAGTAGCACAGAGTCCCAGGTCTTGGTCATCCCTGTATAACCCTATTAACTGGGAGCTTTAAGATCCTTCCCTCTTTGAAGGATAGCAGGTTACCAAGAAGAGACTTGACACCCTACGAACATATACAGGGGAAGGAGGTCCCCCTCAGTCACAGACATAGGGGAGGGGAGTAGGTGGAAAGCAGGAGGGAGGGAGGAATGGGAGGATACAAGGGATGGGCTAACAATTTAGATGTAATATGAATAAATTAATTTTAAACAAGTACACTTAAAAAAATTTTTTTAAAGATCCTGCCCTCACCCACAGTCTGATTTTACTGGAGGAGAGACTGTTGGCATTGAGTGCTTATGTTGCTATCAGGTGTACATTAAGGTGATGGTGGTACTATTTTTTTATTCAAGTATTCATAGATCATAGCTACAGGACATGTGCTATGACCCCAGAAACAAGAGAAAAGGTGTTGGAGGAAAATGTACCTAAAATTTCTCTCAGGTGGACAAAATCCTCCCTCCATAACCATCACCAACAACCATCATCAACCGAGTGTTTACTACATTCCAAGGATTTTCCTAGATCATGCTTTAATCTAGCTAGAACAACACTCTGGAGTAGGTATCACCCATCATACCCTTCCACAGGTGACACTCAAAATATTAAGTTGTTGCCCAAACAAATTCTAACAGTAGAAGGAAAGCTATGATCTGAGACTTTGTCTATCTGATGGGAGAGTTGTGTGTGTGTGTGTGTGTGTGTGTGTGTGTGTGTGTGTGTGTGTGTGTTTACCACCTTAATGCATTGTGCACAGCATATACACAAAGGTATGGTTTTCTCTGTTCTGAAATACATTTTATCTGAATAATTGTTATCACAATGGAAAGGTTGCTTTACACCTCCTCCAAAGATTCCTTTGCCATCTCTCCCCTTCAGCCTCCTCTCCACTCCCAGGAAACGACTGGACTTTCTGTCATAATACCTTACTTGGCATGTCCTAGAGTTTTATGTGAACAAAGTCACATTTCAACATCTATTCTCATATGTATCAGTGGTTCCTTCCTTTTCAGTGCTGAGTAATATTCCATTGTGTGGCTATACCTCATTCTTATCCATTTATTTGCTGATTAACATGTGGATTACTTATCTTTGGTGCAGTAGAGATAAAGCTACCGTGAGCATTCTTCTAATGTCTTTGTGTGGACATATGGTTCCACTCCTCCGGAATAATTACCTAGGAGTAGAATGGCTGAGTCATTCAGTAACTATATTAAATTTAACTGCCAACTGTTTTCCAACATGGCTGTACCATGATGCACTCCCTCCAGGAGTATATGAGAGCTCCAGATGTTGCACGGCCCTGCCAGTACTTGGTAAGAGTCGGTCTTTTTTAATTTAAGCATTCCAATGAATAGTGAGGTCTTGTGGGTTTAATCTGTATTTCCTCATTGACTAATGCTGGTAAGCATCTTTTCATGGTCTCATTTGAAACACAGACTTTCACATTGAATGGTACTGCATCTTAAATGAATACAGTGTGATTTTTCTTCACTAGAAAAAAAATAAAATCATGGCATACTCCAAACTTTCAAATATGGCAATATTCATTTTTGCTATAATATTTACAAAGTGTATTGCAAAACAAAAGCAGGCAAGCATTTTTACTTTTGAAACCTTTATGTGGCCATAGAAATGTAAAAATGATATCCAAAGACAACTAGAATTTCTAAATAGTGGAAAGAACACTTGGAGAGAGGGTGAAGTGTAGCACCTACTTCACCACTTGAAAATGTATTTGCACACAGAGCTCTGGGGTGCAGTGTGGTGTGGTGTGTTGTGGTGTGGTGTGGTATGGTATTGTGTGGTATGGTGTGGTGTGGTGTGGTATGGTGTGGTGTGATGTGGTATAGTGTGGTGTGGTGTGTGATGTGGTGTGGTGTGGTATGGTATTGTGTGGTATGGTGTGGTGTGGTGTGGTATGGTGTGGTGTGGTGTGGTGCACTGTACTGTGGTATGGTATGGTGTGCTGTGGTATGTGATGTGCTGCAGTGTGGTGTGGTGCGGTATGGTGTGGTGTAATGTGGTGTGATGTGGTGTGGTGTGGTATGGTATGGTGTGGTGCGGGGTGGTGTGGTATGGTTTGGTGTGGTATGGAGTGTGTGTCTCTTGGTCTCATTATTTGTGTGTAAGATCTGCCTCCCCTCTTAGGCTTATTGGCTCCATCATAGTCATAAACACCAGTGCAATTGTGGCCAGTGACACTGCATGGCAACACTCAGGAGAATTGCCAGACTGCCCAGACCCCCACTTATAATGCTTTCTGTCACACTGAAAGCTTACAGTGTTGAAATACCCTCAGAGCATGCATTGGTTACTTTATCATTTCTGTGACAAAATATCTTCCTGCAAAAGGCATAAAGAGGAAGGGTTGGTTGGAGCTCACAGTTTCAGAGTGACTTTGGTTCATTAGAGCCACTCTATCCTAGAAAAGACCAGCACCAGGGAGGGCATCATCTCTAGAAGCTTATATGAATTATCTACTTCTGCCAGCCAGACCCCACCTCCTGAAGTTTCCACGGACTTTGAAATAGTGCCATAAAGTTGGGACCAAGCTTTCAAAACATGAACCTATAGAGCCATCCTATAACAGAGAACACAATTTGTCCTCCAAAGACAGGCTGGGCTCAAGCTTGAACACACATCCAAATTTAAAAATCTCCATCAAGTTATAATTTCCTGAGCTACCTTGATTAACCCATGATCATCCTCCCCCTGCATGCAATACGTTTTGCACTTCCCTACAGTTCTAATGATTTCCCAATAATTCCATCCCTGGTGTCACTTGACCCTGCACCCCTCCTAAATCTGAAAGCAGGAACATCAGCCTAAGTTACATTTGAGGCAAGAGAGGCTGAAAAGTTGAAGTGGGTTTTCTCGGGCATGTATCTGTGCCTAGTGGATTCAAGACTTGGGTCACATCTTCCAAGTCCCAGTTGCATCTTTTTTATTTCCCACATCACATGACTTCCTGGCATTATTACTAAGAATAACCATTCTGGAGAGCATGCAAACCTGGAACTTTTAAAATAGCTCTTCTCATGATCAAACAACCAAATGTTTTCCGCCCATTTCATTTCCACTAATCCAAAGCAGACAGTGCCCTTTTCCCTATAACTCATGTTTATTTTTCTTCAGCTGTCTCCTTGCCCTCCTCAGTAGGAAACACCAAGCACTTAGTACAGAGATGGGGAAGGTGCAGTCCACTTCCACCCATCGTGTGGCTGTTCTCCACCATGGAAAACCAAGGACCCCTGCTTCATTCATTCCCACAGACAACACTGTGCCTCCAATTGTATCAGCTTTTGGTGCCCTCAGTGCATCTGTGAGCATCATTAAAGATACTGTCTGGCCTTTCCAGGTGGAAGACTTCTTATAAAGCTCTATAATCAGCTAAAACAAAATGGAGGCAGCTGCCATGGAGTGAGCCTTTGTTTCCCACAAGACACTCTGCTAAGGACTAAGGTGCTGCCTGGTCTCTGTGCCACATGCCTGCAGGACAGAGACCATCTTCCCAATTTGGAGACAGCATGATGAGTTTAGAGGGTGTAAATAACTTGCCTAACACCATGTAGCTAATAGTCAGAGAAGCCAGAATTCAAGTCCTTCTCTTTCAGGTCTCATCAACTCAGCATTTAACCAGTATACCAACATGTCCTGGGAGAAATCATTCCTAATTTTCCAAGCTGTAGAAATAGTTCCTTCCTCCGAAATAGAAATTTATCCTTTTCCTGTTATGCCTTTCCTATCATACTCATCACTTCCAACCTTATACTGCCTATATTTATGCATGCAATAAATACAAATGTTTGTTTGTATTATAAACTAATAATGAGTCTTATGTGCTCTTTAATGGCAGTGTTTCTGCCCCGTGATCCTTCGATATCACACAGCTCAAGGTATTGCCTTACCTATAGTAAGCTTTCAGTAAGAGTTTATTTTCTTTTGTTTTGTTTATTTCTGCTACTCAGATGGATAAATACATGAGTGAATACAGAAATGCATTCACCTGCCTTCTGCCTTCTTCTCTAGAACTTGGGCCTTTCTCCACAACTACTTATTATTCGCAAGTGCTCAAGCATGCCACATCCACTCTGGACCATGCGCACCTGGGAAAAATCAGTTTCTAATTACCTTGGTATAACAATTGGTTTAGGAGAGCCAAGGAAATGATTTCTCTAAAGGAGAAGGACAGAAGTGTATTCTTTAATAAATAAATAAATTTATTTATTTATTCACTTTACATCCCAATCATAACACCCCCCTCCCTACCCCACCCTCCCACCCTCTTCCCCCATCACCCCTCCCCTACCCCTTAGAAAAGGGAGTCCCCCCACCTACCCTTCCCTGCACATCAAGTCCCATCATGACTGAGCACACATCCTTTTCCAGTGACCTGGCAAGGCAGCCATGCCAGGGGAAGTGATTGAAAAGCATGCAACAGAATCCTTGTCAGAGACATCCCCAGATCCCATTACTAGGGGACCCACATGAAGACCAACCTGCCCATCGAATACACATGTGTATGGGACCTATGTCCAGTCCATACATGGTTCTTGGTTGGTGCTTCAGTATCCACAAGCCCCCCTGGGCCCAGGTTAGTTGGCTTGGTTGGTCTTCTTGTGGAGCCCCTGTTCCTTCTAGGTCCTTCTATCCTTCCCCCTACTCTACCACAAGGCTCCCTGTACTCTGCCCAGGGTTTGGGTGAGAGTCTCAGCATCTGTTTCAATCCATTGCCAGGTGGAGTCTCTCAGAGGACTGCTATGTTAGGCTCCAGTCTACAAGCTTAGTCAAATGTCATTAATAGTGTCAGGGGTTGGCTCTCTCACATGGTATGGCAATGTGACGCTGAAAATATTTTCTTGGTATCATTGTGTTTCATGATACATATACATATAGTATATATGAGCTTCATGTAACCCATCACCATTCTCAAGTCAAATATAATTTACCATGCAAATGACTGCATGGCACTCAGGTACTTCCTGATAGGTTTTCATTTATACTCTGAAGTGTTTGAGAACAAATGCAGAATGAAGTTTATCAGTAGAAGGCTGGTTTCAGCAAGGGTTCAAACATGACCTTCAAGAACCTGGCCCTCATCTGTCCCTTCCACTCACTCCTCCACTCTCACATGTCCCCTCTGGCTTCCCATGGTGGCCCTGGGCAGATCCAGGCTCTCTTCATGCCTGTAAATGGCTGCAGCAGCTAGAGCTTTCCTTTCATAGGCTACTCTATCCAGAGAAAGAAGGAGGACCTCTTTTTAAACTTTTAAAATGTAACCTATGACTATGGTAGAGTGAGCACTTGTGACACAGCTTGTGTGTAGCAGTCAGAGGACAGCTTTCAGGAGTTGGTTCTCTCCTTCCATGAGATCCAGGGATTGGACCCATGTGGTCAGGCTTGTATAGTGTATGCTTTCCCACACTGAGCCACCTCAGCTGCCCAGGAAAGAGCTGCTTTGGGCTAATCCTGCTGGAAGCATGGCAGTGTTTGTCATGATGGTGCATGCCTATGATCGCAGCACTCAAAAAGGGCAGGAGGATCAGGAGTTGAGCATCTATATTGTTGGTTCCAGGCCATACTGGGATACAGGAAACCCTAACCCTAAGGAATGGCAGACAAGAGTTTTTGAATCCCCCACAAACAAGTAACTGAGAATGGGAGGCCCACTTTGCATCAGGCCCAGGGATTTTAATGAATGGAGGGAAACACAGACAGACACAAACAAAAACAAGTTGAGCCTATGTATGGCACTTACACGGACACTTGATATACTAGCTTTCAACCATATCCCCATCCTCACCCCACCATCCACGTGTGTGTGTGTGTGTGTGTGTGTGTGTGTGTGTGTGTATGTGTGTGTGTGTGTGATGTGCACTGAAACAAGCATGGAAATCAGCAATATTATTTAACACATCTCCTCAAACCTCTGTCTTCAAGACCCATGTTTCTACTTTCCAGTCGTTTGAATTTGCAGAGGAATGAGTTTTTGTTTTGGTGTATGAGACATGAGCAAGTGGCACTCTGGGGAGGTCTTTGCAGGCCTGTTGGTGTTTCTCCGTGCTCCCTTCACAGCACTGCAGTGACCAGAGAAGTATACATCAAGACCAACTCTCTTTCCACCAGCGTCTCTGGGAGACAGCCTGAGGACAGTTCCCAGACAAACCCAATCCACGCGCACTTGTGCCAGAGCTAACCCTTCCACATTATTGCTAAGATCTGGGAGTTATTTAATCATGGCAACAAACTCAGATCATGCTGATAGACAGAACAGGTAGAGGAGGAGCATAACTCAGTCTCTAAACGTCCGGGTGCTTTAAATAAGAACATTAACTCTCAGACTGTTGCCAAATTGCAGACACGGAGCAAGCTGAAATGTTGATCTGTTACCATTTCAAAGGATCAGTTAAAATGAAGCCCAACGCCAAGCATAGTGTGCTCAGACTTTTAAGACATCTTCGCTGTTAAACAGTGTTGGGGACGTCGCTCCTCTGTCACAGCTTCTCCTTTCCTAGTGGCGAGAAATAAATCATAGAATGGTATCGGAGAAGAAGCAAGAACTCCGCAAAACCGTAGGGTCTGTCTTGTTAGCTATTCCCTATGTCTTGCTGGGGAAGAAGAGAGGCTGGCGCAAAGTCCATCACTGCCCATTATATTTAACTATAAACCTGAGACAAATCAAATATCTGCTTTTCAGAAGTTCCCAAGGAGAAAGCTATAATGAACCAGTGAATTCACTGCCGAGGCCAAGCAGAGAAGGCAATGCCTTAGAGGGTCCCTTCTCATGCCACTCCTCAGCCTTTGTGACAGCCCCACAAGTATGATCTGGAGTGGGAAGAGGCTCAAATGGGAAACTCTTGACATTCTTTGAAGTAGTAGAAGTGACCTCTCCAAGGAGATATATCTCTTTTTAAAAATCTCTTAAAAGTGAAGTCTCCTGGAGCCCCAACTCAACCTAGGCAAGAGATCCTGTAAGACTGAGGAAAAAGAGGATTAGGCTGTTGTGATTAGGACACGCCCAGAGCTCTTGATCAATGGAAGCTCCGTGTTGCCTGAAGGAGGGCTCTATTTACCTGCTCTCCACGTCATATCACTTGCTCTCAACACATCTCTCAACAGCTCTGTGTGAAAGTTTAGACACTTCTAGCTAAAGCAAACACTTGCACCTCTCTGTGCCTCAGTTACCCCTTATACAAGTCAGAAGAAAGAGTGTTTAGAACTTTTAGGTTAGATGCTGCAACAATATATAGTGCTTAGCACCTTTTAAGAGTTTGACAACCATTCCTTTGTTGTGAGTTATAGGTCTTCCTTGAAAACCATATCTTCATGAGTATTGGCTGACTTTTTTTTTTTGAGACAAGGTTTCTCTGTGTAGCCTTGGCTGTCCTGAACTCCTCACACTCATAGAGATCCTCCTGCCTCTGCCTCCCGAGTGCTGGGATTACAGGTATGCACCACCACACTGGGCTTTAGCTTACCTTTTCCTTCATAGCCTCACCATGATCTCAAGTTACTAGTCTCTAGCCTCTAAAGAGAATTCAAGGATATTCAACTCTGCCCAGGCACTGTCCTCATTTATTAGTGACAATAATAAAGGAGACAGAGTCTTTGTCGTTTATAGAAAATACACAGAATGTAATCAGTCAAAATAAATTTAAGGCAGTGACACTAAAATGAAGGGACATTTGTATTGGCATAGGTTTGGGCAGCCTTAATTCACGTGACATTTGAATGTCATCCTTTTGTCAGACCCTACCTCAACCCAAATGAAAAACAAGTGTCATTTCACTGATGTCAGGAGACAAAAGCAAGATTCCCCAGATGTGTGTAAGTGCTTTGAGAATTGTCCTGAAGAAAAGAACACTAGGGGGAGGGGTGAGCCCAGTCTCTAAGACACTGGAGCTCAGGGCTCATCAGAAGGGTGTTTCCACGTATATTGGGGAAATATTTGTACCTGATGCCACAAAGATAGAGCTTCTGCTCTAAAAAGTATCACTGATATTAGATAATAAAGTGCCATGTGTCAGTCTCCCTATATTTCAAGCCTGAATTTATTGCTTCAGTAAAACCTGTACAGTGTCATAATATATCTTGATTTAACTCTCATAGACTTCGACTGAGCCTGCTGTCTCAAGGTAATTATTAGCAGCATTGGCTTTCAATTTTAAGGGTATTCCAGTTTAGATAGTTAATTATACCTATACTGTCACCAAGTTTCAGGAAATCTTTCTGAATTTGTGTTTAAGTGTCTTTTGAGGGATAAAACATCTCAAAAGTATAAAGAGCATTGGGTATAGAGTCAAGTGGTATAGTGTTTGCCTAACACATGTAAGGCCCTGGGCTCAATCCTCAGTACTAAAGAAAAAAGAAAAGAAAGAAGAGACCCTGTTAAGAAGCTGAACTTATTTCAACAACCATTCATGTCAAAGATTGAGAGTCATAGTGATAATAAAATTGTCCATTGTTTACCATTTATCAAAATCAATTATATGCTAAACATTATAGCAGACGATTTTTTGTGTATAAACAGTATAGCTCTGTTTTTCTGCTTCTTTCTACAGATAAATGGAACCCATGGGAGTGACATACATGTTCAGGGCTCATTCTGCAGTAGGCAGAAGTATACTAGAAGCAGACAAAATGACTGGGAAACGTTTCTGGATTCAGAGCAATTCATAGCCCTTGGAGTCTCTGATAGTTGAGCTTGATCGTCAGCCTGATAGGTCAGAATAAAGGAAGAGACACTTCTTCTCTGGGAAGGTCTGTGAGGGCATTTCCAGGAAGGGTTGACTGAAGGGAGAAGATCACTCTCCAATGTTCCAGCAGGGAACTCAGACCCAAGTAAAGAGGTCCACAGAAAAGTATTGTTGATTGACTGCCTGCCCTCACTCACTGCTGAGTCCATCTACTGCTGCTTCTGCTGATGATGATAATGACAATGATGATGATGACAATGCTGCTGCTGCTGCTGCTGCTGCTGCTGCTGCTGACAACAATGATGATGATGACAATGCTGCTGCTGCTGCTGCTGCTGCTGCTGCTGCTGCTGCTGCTGCTGTTGTTGATGCCACCACAGTTGTCATCTTTTGCTGACATCAGACTTCAGCTTCTTTGGCCTTCCAACACAGATTAATAACAAGTAACTTGGCATGAGTCTTCCATGCCTTCAGAATTAGATTGAGACTGCTAAGGCCTCCAGCAACATGGACTGAGTAGCTATTGAGTTCTTAGCTTCTCCAGTGTGTCCTAAGAAATAATCTTTTCTCCAGCAGTCATATGTCTGGTGTAAAAAAAAAAAAAAAAATCCAAGCTCTCTCAAGTTGGCTGATGTACAACACGAGTTTAAGTCCCGCCTTGAATAGTGTCAGCAGTCCAACTGAGCACAAGGATTGGAAAAGAGCACAACTTGGGATGGAGCTATGTGGGAGGACTCTGGTGAAGCCAAGAACATTGAACTCTCATATTCTGATGGGTTTATTTTGCTCAAGTAAGTAATAGCAAGTGCCTCCCCACCCACACTTCCTGAAGTATTGCTCTCTCCACATTTGCTGAAGAAATTAATTTTGCATTGTCTAGGGAAGCAGCAATATCCTTTCCTGAAAGAGATGCCAAGCAAGATAATGCTGATGTCCCCCAGGACCCACCCTTACCATTCACCTTTGTCCCTAGTCCTATTGCCAGACTCAAGTGTCAACAGGCCCTCTGGAGATGAAGCACACAGTGTGTCGCATGATAAAGTGCACTACACAGCTAGAGAACTTGAGTTTTTTAAAGTCATCTGGACCATGTGGCAATAGATTGTAAGTATAGAATAATTGTGGAAGGAACATAAAACTGAATCAACTGGAACTTATAGGTGCAGCCCCATTGATCAGAAGTTATGGGTTAAATGCTACAGTTTGCACACTCTAAAGGAATCCTAACATCTGTTGATATACCACTATAATAAAGGAAATTTCACATGGCCTCACCCCTAGATAAAGAGTTATATGCAATCAACGGCTGCTGAGAGAGAAGAACAAATCTTCTTCCCTAGGGTCGTTGTTCAATCCAAGCTGTCAGCCCTAAACACAAGTAACAAGGGCAATACTATATGGGCTCAGTAGACCATGTGTTGGTGGTATGAGGAATAACAATATTCCTGAAAAGGAGTGTGTGGGACATGGGAGATGTTGGCGGGCAGAGGGGGAGGTATAAAGATAATGTAAATATAGTATTCATGTATGAAAAATAAAAGAAATTTAAAACAGAATGTAATATTCTTCTTGGGGCTTATAATAATGTCTTTTATTTAAAGGGCTTCCAAAATTTTTACTTTTAAGAACAAATAGTATTTTAGTTGGCTGATAGGTCAAAAGAAGGCCTAGTGTGAATGAATTAGAAATGCTCGATATGCTATCCCTTGCCTTGGAGTCGATGATAGGATTCAAAGGCTCTGTGGTACTGGAATTCTCAGGTAGATTTGCTATTTAAACTAATCCTCTACAATAAGATAGTCCAGGTGACATGCACTTCTCTAATGCTATAAAGAACAGATTTGTGCAATGATCACCAGACACTTGGAGAACTCTGCTGTGCATGAAGAACTCTTCTCTGTATTACTATGGGAGGGGGTCACTGCTCAGTTCAATAACTTGCATACAATGGGTCTGACTGGATCACAGAGTAGCAAGAGCCAAATGGCAATAGTGAACTGCTGAAAGGAAGGTGTGTCCTCACTGCAATGGATGACACAAGCAAGGCAATATCCATAATGGTCCGATTCCTATAGATCAGAGCACTGGCTAGTTACTCATAGTGTTTCTAGAAGTGAAATTGCTAGGGAGTCTATTCAGATCTTGCTAAATCTGTATAAGCAGAAATATTCAAATTAACAAAAGGAAATGCTTGTGGAATTCACTGGTCTTACTGTGTTCCCCGGCATCTTGAAGCAGCCAGCTTATTAGAAGAGCTGAATACCGTATAAAGACACAGTTATAACAGCACCTAGGTAGCAATAGCCTGGAGCTGTGACATGGCTCTCCGGAAGGTTGTACATGCCTGAATCAGCATCCTTTTTATGGGCTCCTAGCCAGGAATCATAGGTTCAGGAATCAAAAAAAAAAAAAAATGGATTCAGTACCACCTACCATCACCCCTTATCACCCACTAACAAAATTTTTGTTTCCTGTTCCTTCAGCAGTTTGTTCCTTTGGCCTAGAAGTCTCAGTTCTTGAGGAGGTGGGCACTTCTGCCATGAGGCATGGCAAACATTCCACTGGACTCGAAGTTAAGACTTCTTCTTGGCCACTTGGTGCTCATTGTGCACTTGAGTCAACAGACTAAGCAAGAAGTTACAGTTTCAGCAGATGTGAGTGATCCAGACGAGCAGTGTGACATTAGATTGCTTCTCCACAAGTGTGTCTTGAGAGCAGGAGACACTCTAGGCCAGAGCTTCTCAGTTTGTGGACCGTTGACCCTTTGGGGAATCAAACAACCCTTTCACTGGTGTTACCTAAGACCATCAGAAAACCCAGGAATTTACATTCGAATTCACAACAGCAGCAAAATTACAGTTATGAAGTAGCAACAAAAGTAATTTTATGACTGGGGGGGTCATCACAACATAAGGAACTGTGTAAAGGGGTTGCAGGGTTAGGAAGGTTGAGAACCACTACTTTAGGGCATCTCATGGTACGATCATGTCCTGGTATTAAAGTCAATAGGACCTGCCAATCCAAGCAGGGTGACAAATGGCTCACACCCATTTGGAATGAAGGTGTGGGTCACCTGTCCAGGTAAAGAACAAAGAGAGCTAAGGTACTTGCTGAGGGCAGAGGAAATAGAGAAAGACAGCAGTAAGTATCAGCTTTGGGCCACGTGACCAGCTACAGAGACAAGGATTGTAACGGTCACGAATTTCTGTTCCAGTTTGTTACGAATAAGCTTACTCATATATACACAGACATTGAGCAGAGGTGTCCATTCCCTTACCATGTAACACAGCGTCACCAATTGAGATAATATCAGTGGTTCTGTGTTGTTAGCTCTGTGTTATCATATACAAGTATGGAACACTAGAAGACTAAGCATCCCTCAGGCAACTTTGCCATCTGTTCTGGGGATGGTAATAGCATATTTCAGCTGTGTGGGGGATAGTTATAGGCCTTACCTCTGATCTCGTCTTCATCTGGAAATTAAGCATAATATAATTGTGACTGCATGTCAAGTTGACAAGGGGAAGACTTTCGATAGTTAACCTTGTCAACTTGACAGCATCTGACAAAAGCTAAGGGACACGCCCCTGGGTAGGCTTTCCAGGCATTTCCCAGGCCCTCTGCATTGAGACACCTAGGACATCCAGATGTTTAGACTGAAAGCAACTGAGTTTTATGCATACAGCCACTGTTGGACTACCGAGCCCCTTTAATGCAAGCCATTTCGGTAAGTCCTCTTTCCTAACGTATACACACTCCATCAGATCTGCTCCTGCAGAGACCCTGGCCTAATATGCTGTGTTAGCTTGAGCACTTCAATGACACATTCAGCTACTCAGATGTTCAAGTGCAGCCCTCCCTGAACAACCTGAGATGCCAATCTGCATACTGTTTCTTTTCATCTCAACCATCCATTCTAACCATTTTTTTCCCCATCCTGTGTGATTTGTTCAGATAGATAGGAAACTGTAAATAGACTTCTAAAATCCATGGGTGGTTTAGATGTATTGGAGAGCAGTCATGGCTTCAGGATCCCTGGTCTGGTTCGGGTATGAAGGACTGGTTTCCTATCCAGAAGAGACCACAGTTCATTTGTTAATGTCATGAAACAGATCAATGGCTGTGAGCCCCGGAGTTGGGTTCTGCCCCCTCTTTCTGTGCTAGTCACACTCCCACCACCGCTAGAAGTCTCATCTCCAAGATTATGCTGAGTCTAACCCCTTCAGGTCGACACTAATCACAGCCTCATAAAGTTTAATTTAACGTAACACTGCCCTCTTGTGCCTCACCACACAAGGGGCCTTCGTGGGGAAAGGTTTACTTTTAATTAAAAGTAAAACATAACTTCAGCACCCGGGTAAATGTTGTTATGCTGTTGGGGATATTTGTAGCTTAGCTCTCCCTCTTGCCCTTTAACCGGCTCCTTTTTTTTTTTTTTTTTCAAACAACAGATCATTGCCGGCCATGGAGACCAGCTACAAGGGCTGACTTGAACATAAGCCCACATGTGATTATTTTAAAGTAGCATATGGACGGAAATAGCAAACAATGAATCCAGGCTGCCCAGGAATGACGGGTGCAAGAGAAACCGAGCACGAAACCAGGAAATGAAAAGACGGTTATTAAATAGACTGGCCACAGCTGGCTTAGTGATTCCGAAAAGACCTGCTTAACGGGAAAAACAATCAGCAGAGAGCCCCTTAATTACTTTTCTGCTGAGCTCCATTTCCTCGACGCCATGTTTGCAGGGTGTAATTAGGAGCTCCCATCACAACCTAAAACTAAACTCAATAGGACGACGAATCAGACTTTTTAAAATGGTGGCATGCTCTAGAAGCTTATGAACGACCTGTCTCATAAAATTAATTGTTGGTTATCCTGGGTTCTTTTTTGGTTTTTTGTTTGTTTGGTTGGTTTGGTTTGGTTTTTTTGGAGTCAGGGCAGGGGGCGGGGGGCGGGGGTAGTGTTTTTGTTGTTGTTTTTCAAGACCGGATTTCTCTGTGTAGCCTTGGCTGTCCTGGACTCACTTTGTAGACCAGACTGGCCTCAAACACACAGACATCCACCTGACTTTGCCTCCTGGAGTGCTGGGATTATAGGCGTGCACCACTGTACCCAGCTCCTAGTTGTCATTTTTAAGGAAAGAATACGGACTCAGCTTTGAATCAGGAGCAAATTACCACATTTTGAGCCTAGTTCCTTACTCAAAAATGGAGCCAGTATTTTTCTCTTGAGGAGCCAGAGCACAGCACTTGAGTAAAACATCACGGCTAGAAAATGAGTCAGCAAATCTGATGCTCTGCATGTCCCTGAAGCAGAGAGCATGTAGTTAGGTCACAAAGACCTAACCTAGGTGACTGCAGGGAAGTATCTTCTCCAAACAGAGCTGCTACCCTGCCATCTCATCCTCTGGACCCAGAGTCCACCTCTGTGTTTATCTTAGAGATTAATGTTTTGGCCAGTACCAGATGCCTGAAGATTAGAGAGGTAGGTGGCTGGGAAAAAGAGCGGCTATAAAATTGTTCATGAGCCAGATACAGGGACACAGGCCAGTAATCCCAGCACTTGGGAGGTGAAGGATTGAAGGCAGATAACAAGTTCAAGGCAAGAATGGATTACAGTGAGAAAGCCTGCCTCAAACAGCAACAAGAAGCTGTTCCTGGGTTGCTCCTACCTCTGGCATTCCTTTGTTTATTGATAAGGTTCTGGTATTACCTTGTTGCCAGGCCAGTCTAGGCCACCTGGATCTGAATCTCTGCTTTTCTGGCCCAAGATCAGAAAGCCAGCTTCACTCAAGGCTTTGAAAATGCCTGTTATCCTAAACTACCCTATCTGTGACCTACTGATAAACGAGGTCAGATGAGCTCACCAAACACATTGGTTTGCCGTCTGCTCGTCTGTCATGGCATCTGGGGCGAGGGGGACTTTGACCCTAGCCACACTGAAGAGGAGGTATGCGAGGCTGCGCTCCTCCACGGCTCCGTATGTGCTCTTCCATTCACCTTGCCGTCCTTCCCAAAGCTCATCAGTTGCTGTCAGAGACAAGGATAGTGGAAAGCCAAGACAGCTGGACTTCATTAAGCATTTTTTACTATCCAAGAACTCTTCTGCCTTTATACCCTATAAGCTGCAAAATAACACTAATGTATGTTACCTGTGGGGAAACTGATGCTAAAGCGATCCCCAGCTCAAGATCAAGCAGCTAAGAAGGAACTAGGAACTTCGAGGCCAGCACCGTCCTACTCCAGAGGTCACGCTCTTCTGTAGCACAACATCTGCCAAAGAATGTGCTTGGTCGCCATTCAGAGCCTTCTGGACAGTCATTTGGGTATAACTTAGCTCCTTCCCAGCTGGCTTACTACCTAGGATTTTCACCATGGAAACCTCCACTGTAGAAACATCTCTGAAGGTCTTCCTAAGGATTAACACCCACTCTGTTTAGCCAACCTGCCCTCCTGACCTCTAGGACCCTTGCCCTCCTGGGCAGCCTGGCCTTGAATTTCATCCTTTGTGTATCAATTTGATTTTGCAGAGGGAAGGCCAATGTGTATTCTTCAGTTATCAAAGGGTCGATTCATTGAACAATCCAAAGAATCCAGCAATGCCTGCAGCCTCTGCCACAGCCAGGATGTATTTCTCCCCCTGTGCTGCAAACTCTGGAAAGATGAGGCTTTCAGGGCGAGACCCAGAAGCCCCTCCCTGGCTATCCTCCCTAGCAGCCTCATGGTTACTCACACTCCCTCTGCAAACAAAGACTGTCACTGGCTTCTCTACACCAGCACCATGCTGTCTCCCAATGGTCCCTGCTGTCTCCCCAGTTCTGTTTTCTATATATGTTCTATTTCCTTGTCAACTTTTGCTTAAAGTGCAGAGAGAGACGGGAGGAGAGAAGAGAGAGAGAAAAAGAAAGAAAGAAAGAAAGAAAGAAAGAAAGAAAGAAAGAAAGAAAGAAAGAAAGAAAGTGTCTGAGAATGAAGAAGACATTTTTCAAGTACAAGGGACAAGAAAGCTGTCACATCAGAACCCTTTCCATACTACCAAAACTCCTTCCTGCCTCCCCCTCTTTCTCCTTAGAAAAGTCAAATGATTTTCCTAATTACTGCCAGCCCCTGCTTCACACATTACTGGCAACATTGCTATCGCATGCATCCTGGTAAAATCATGGTGCTTTTCAGGGATTCTTCTGGACCAGAAACTGTGTGCTTCAAAGACCTGCCTCCTCACTGCTAGCTCCAGGTTGAGATTAATTATCAGAAAATAGTCTCATTTCTCTTGGTGATTGGTACAGAAAGAGAAGGGGACCTTAATTGTGCTCAATGACCGATGACAGAAAGTGCACTGTAGGGACTTCAGAGAAAGTCTCCACACTCATGAGAAATAGCCATAAAAGAAATGGTTTCTTTACTTCTCTAAGCATGTGGCTTGATGGGATCCCCCCACTCCACCCATCTTGACATAAGAAGAAACAGAAAGACTTTGAGAATGATCATGCAGAAGAGCAGGTAGAACTCATGAGCTGGGCCACAGTAGAATCCACAAAACCCACTGTAGTTCTAAGGGCGTAAAGCCTGGCTATCAGCATCCCTGAGTGTAGGCTGAGGCCCCAAGTTGAACACTACAGATGGATTATAGATGGGAGTGGTGTTTTATAGCTCCAAGGCTGGAGCTGTAAGATCATATCAATTCTCCACACCCCACCACTTCCTCCTCCTGCAGGCTATATCATCAGGGTAATTCTGAGGCCACATTAGAGATCCTTGGTCCACACTAGAGAGCTAAGGTCCTTGAATGTAGTTGAGGGACCCAGTTGCCTGGACTGATGACATGTGTGAGCAGCTATGCTATGCTGTGTGAGGTCACTGGGTCTTGGTCTTCCTAATTATAGGCTACAGGTACATTGACTACCACAATCGAATTCCACAAGTACTGGATCAACCAACCCTGAGGTCTTGCCATGTGCGGACTACACCTTATAAGAAAATAAATCCTTACTCTTTAAGTCCACTGGGGAAAGATACTTGTTGCTGTTTTCTGGATTCACATCATTGTAGAAAGCAGCTATCGGGAATGGGGAAGTTTGACCCTTCCCGGAGGAAATCTGCTTTCTAACCCTAAAGTATACTTTTCTGCCCACTGTTGGCAAGATCAACCCCTTTATTTCTGCTTCTTCAGTGATTCTGCTACTTCCTAGCCCCTTCCTCTTGAGACAGCTCCTACAATGGGTTCCAGCGGAAGGCTCTCCAGAGTATCGCTCTGGACCAGTGGGTCCCAACCTTCCTAACACTGCAACCCTTTGATATGGTTCTTCAAGTTGTGGTGACCCCAACCATAAAATCGTCTTCATTGCTACTTCATAACTGTAATTTTGCTACTGTTATGAACTGTAATTTTTGGAGATAGAGGTAAGCCAAAGGGTCATGACCTACACACTGAGAACCATTGCTACAGCTAGACACCATTTCTGCTGGCCAGTATCCTCTAAGTGGCCTCCTCGTATCTAGCCATCAAGTAGACTCTCTTCCTCATCTCATCTAATGGCTCTTGGCTCAGGAGCTGTTTTTGAAGGAGAGTCTTAGAGCACCGCTACCACTTTCCTTGTGCTACACAACAAGCTTGGGCCTTTCTCCTGTGGTGCTCCATCCTCTCAGCTTGCTGGCTGCATCATCCCACAGGGACTTGTCTGTCCATGGACCAGATTCCTCTCAAAGGTTCCCAGACTCTATCAGCTACTCGCACTGCAGCTGTTCTGAGATGTCAGGACATGCTGAGAGGGGAGGAAATGTTTCGCACAGCTCGAGCTAGTACAATGTACTTCTATGAGCGCCACGTGTGTGTTCCTCACATCCTATTAGATTTTCCTTTGAAGAATTAAGCAGGGCTTGGGATACAGCTCGGTGGTGGATTGCTCGCTTGCTAGCATTCAAAAGGGCCCTAGATTAAAATCCCAGCACCACAGGAAAAATAACCATGAGATAGTTTCTGTGTGTCCAAGCCCCTCCTGGTATGGTTCCCTCTCACTCCCTTTCCACATTAAACTGACCTCTGCCACCGGGAACCCTGTCCAGTGCCTGGCGTCCTCGCTTAGATACTTCTTTTGTCTTTTGTTAGCTACACCAAGTATTAAGTTTTACTATGTCATTTCAAAAGAAGCTTGCTTTTGTTGACTCTTCTCCCGGTACCCTGACACTCCTCTGTGCCTTCCACCACTTTCCCTTCCCATGTCACATGTGCTCTGTTGCCCTCCCCTCTCCACCCCCACTTCAGCTTTTCCCCTCCTGTGGAATCCTTTCTAGTTCTGTGACCTATGACACTCACCTACACATATGCACATACACAAACATGAAGGCTAGGAGCAGCACGTGATGGAGAACAGGATCTGTCTGAGTAGGGGGCTCCCTTGCTTAAGATCATTTCCAGATCCATTTTCCTGTGAACTTCATACCTTCATTTCTTTATGCATAAAGAAACATCTACTGAGTTTATGCGCCACATTTTCGTTATCGATTCATCCGCTGGTGGCCATCTATCTGGTTCCATTTCCTTGCATTCCTTGAATAATGCAGCAATAAATATAGATGTGCAAGGATCTCTTGGGAAAGATATAGCCTCCTTTGGGGATACAGCCAGGAGTGGTCTAGTAGGATATTATGGTATCTCTAGCTTTAATTTTTTTTGAGAACCCCCCTCCCTTTACTGATTTCCCCAATGGGTGTTCTAGTTTAACCTACTTTCCTTGGTTGTGTGGGTCCCTGTAACCATGGGGAATGAAGGCCCTGGTCTCTGGAGCCACAGTGCCTTGGCTTGACTCCTAGCTATTATGGAACATGCTGTGCTCCAAGCACAGCATCCTTTGCCATCCCCAATCAGAGAGGCTTTGACTTGTGCAAAAGACCCTCAGGACTGAACCCGTTGGCATCTTCAGAGGAAGAGGGAGCAGGTGGGATCATCAGACCCTCACATGAGATCTCAGCTCCTCCTTCCCGCCAGCTATAGTCATTCTATCCAAGCTGATGGTGGTCTCATGTTCTAGGGAAGCATTAGAGAAAAGGAGTACGTGGAAGGTCAGCTGACGGAGAACTGCAGCTGGTTGAGACTTTTCAGTGATGTGGCGGCTTAGGAGTCACCACTCTCCTGCAAATAAGCCCTCACTGAATTGGATGGAGTTGTGGCTGTGTCTTATCTGGTGTGAATAGACCTCACTCATATCTCCCAAGAAAATACTCATGTGACATCAACTCTGCCACCCTTGGCTGTGTAACCCTGGGCAGTCTTCTCTCATGCTCTCCTTCTCTTCTCCGCTGAAAGGGGACGATTCCCAGGATGCTGACCTCTTTGGGTAGCACTGAATACTAAGCCAGGAAATCCACTTACTGAGGTTATCGGGAGGGCCTGGGGCAGAGGAAAGTGCTCTGTAAACAAACACGAACTACTAGTTCATCTGCCTCTGCTTGCTTTTAGAGCAGAGATCCCCTAAGGTGAAAAACAAAATCTAACTCTCACATCCTCAGTGTGTGTTGGCTGAGTGCATAAAATAAATAACTGAATGAGTTTCTAGTAGTGTCGGTGGTTAATAGGCAATTGATTGGAAATGGACCTACTGAAACCCATAGCTTTATAGCCAAAGGTTCCAGTAACCTGGAAAAAAAAATTTCCTAACACAAGCCAAGCTTACTCTGGCTTTCTCAGCATCTGTAAGCTTTCTGAGGCCCACCAGGACATTTCTCTCCATATCTGTCCCACAATCCTCTGGCCCAGGTGAGAACATCCCATTTACCCGACCACAAGAGAGTGATTAAATGAACTCACACTGGGAAACTATTAAAAAGATGGGTTAGATCTGTCGTCTTTCTATGGAATGATGCTTATACTAAACAATTAAATGATGAAATCAGGTAACAAAACTAGATTATGGGATACTCATCTTGACAAAGCACACACTTTATAGCCTAATGTCTAGACTGAATGTCTCCTACGGTTGCACATTAGACCTTGAGAATCTTCCCTGCCAGGGCAGCCCAGACCACCTGGATCAGAATGTCTGCGTGGAAGGCCAGGCATTGGTCTTCCTTAACCGCTCCCCCAGGGGACTGCAAAGGTGCGAGCCTCTGTTATCAGAGGCCGTGTCTGCCTGGTGCGATTGCTGCTGTTTTTATTTTCTTCTCTTTGCTTATCTTTTCATTCTCTCCTATAAGCACCTGCATTGCTTTGTTTGATAAGGAAGAAGAATTCACCATCAAAGCACAGGAAGGGCAGAGGGTGAGGGTGCAATGCAAGCCATTTACAACAGCAGCCAGCCCCTTAGAAAAAGACATGGGTGCAGCTGTGCCTGCTGTGCTATTGAAAGGCAGCAGGGACACTACAGATACACCACGCACCACAGACCAATCTCTACCGATGGGAGAGATTATTACACAATAAGATGGCTGACCCTAGAACCCTAAAATCACTCTGGAAATATAATAACCTCCCAGATAGTTAAAGTGTTAGGATTCTGCTTCAGTCTGTCTACTGTGAAGTCACTGCCTACCTGCCGTGGGGGCGTGGCCCTGGCCAGGGCTATCTAAAAGGACAGTCTTCTCTTGCCCCTCCCTCTCTTATTCTTACTCTTACTCTTCCTCTTCCCCCTCCCTCTAGGGTACCCCTCCTCCCTTTCTTTCTCTCCCATGCTCATTTAATAAACTCCTCTGTAATATAATATCTACTGCCTGGTACCTTATTATCTTATCATCTTATTGTCAATTATAAAATAAAGCCTAGCTAGAGCTGTCAACTGTCCTCAGAATAGGACCAAACTAAGACTGCATGTGCATCTGCCCGGCAGTCCACAACTCTGGCTGACCTTGAAGTCAATGCCAGTGGCTACTATGTATACAAATCCAACTCATTTTATACAGAGAGCTTGGAAATAATCTGCATGTTACCTCTAGGGTAAAACCTAGACATAAGCTCAGCTATTTATGCTAGAGGCTGAGTGGGAAACTGGGAGTGGGAAAGCTCACCCAAAACATTTGCAGAGCCTGAAGTCAAAGCTCGGTTGGAGCCCACATGACATAGAACTACAAGCAAACTGATGTATGTGCCCCCTCTTCCTATATGAGTGAGATTTCATTAGAACAAAGTAGAAATATGCCAGGGTTCTCTAGAGTAGTGGTTCTCAACCTTCCTAATTGCTGTGGCCCTTTAATACATACATGTTGTGGTGTCCTCCAACCATAAAATTATTTCACTGCTACTTCATAGCTTTTTGCTACTTTTGCGACTCATACTGCAAATATCTACTATGCAGGATATCTGTTATGCCATCGCTGTGGAAAGGTCATTCAATGCCCAAAGAGTCATGACCAACTAGAGAAACGGAACTGATAGAATGAACGTACACTGAAAAGGAATTGGCTTATACAAATGTCTGGGCAGCCCAACAATGGCTGTTGTCACACTGGAAAAGCTGAGAAGCCACCAGCTGCCTAGTGCAAAAGGTTGGAGGCCTTAGCAGTCTGACCTTGAAGGCCTGCAGAGACTGACACACCAACACAGGACCATGTGTGGTGAGGACCCAGACCCCTTGCTCAGATGTAGTCAATAGGCAGCACAGTCTCCATGTGAGTCACATAATATGGGAAGCAGGGGCTGCCTCAGACATGCACTCTGATGCCTGCTCATCAGTTCCCCCTGGCAGGGCAGCCTTGCCAGGCCACAGAGGAAGAGGATGCAGGCAGTCCTGATGAGACTAGATAGGCTGGGACAGATAGTAGGGGAGGAGGACTCCCCCTTTCTGAGGACTAGCGGAGGGAAGGGGGGGAAAAGGAGAGAGGGTGGGATTGGGAGGAAACAAGAGAGGGGGGCTACAATTGGGATGTAAATTATTTAAAAATTAAAAATAAAAAAATTAATTAAATTAAAAAAAAAAAAAAGAGAGAGAATCCCTTATGAGCTACAGTACTTTGTATTTAATCTGCTAAACCAGCTGCAGAGCCACAACTCCGAGGAGGTTTTAAAATAAGCTATAGTATCCAGGATTTTAAATTCCTTGATGCTACATAAAATAAATGTCAGTAATGCACATCTCATGGTATGAAATATGAAACGCTCATTACTAAGCCTTATTATCTAAGGTAATTCATACGCCTTTCAGAAATTCACCATGTGTTCACATAAACCATATGAGAGGTATTATGGGTTGACGGAAATTTTTAAAAATAGAATTAAGAGAGTATGTGTGCTTTATTTGTTTATGAATAATTAGACTGTGCTATTTAAATATGCGAAGCAGCTGACAGTGATGTTGCACGTTGTGCTTGAGTGGGGGAGGCAGCACAAGTAGACACTGATTGTTGTGTTCGGAGTCCTGGAGCTGTGTTGCAGAGCATCACAGAAGCTCTCATTTTTTTCAAGCAGAGGGAGCACTCCTACCTGCCAGTGGCAACTGTTAGGGACCATCCCTGTCAGCCGTGCTCTGCCTTCTACTACACTGCCTGAAAGGAAATGCACACTCCAGAATATACACGTGACTGTGGGACCTTATTAACTATTAAACCAATGACTGCCGAGAATCAGCTACTCATTTGTTTTAGAGCATAGCTAATTATTTACAGTATGCTTTCGGCGACAATAGGTGTGAATAACATTACTAATATATTTACTTTTTTAGCTGTGAAAATCACATGTCCTCTGTGGACATTTTATAAGTGAATTTCATATCAATAAAATTTTTTTCTAAAAAAAAAAAAAAAAGAGAGAGAGACAGAGACAGAGATGGTGACAGAGACAGAGACAAAGACAGGGAGAAAAGAAAGGAAACTCCCTTACAAGTGTTCCAAGTGGCTAACCTTTTGTTTGGATTAACTCCAATAAAACTCATAACCAAGATTAATCATCACAGTGTGCAAAACCAATGATTTCATGTGCCAGAGATTATAGAAGCATCTCAAGTAATCGAACTAAAAGACTATCATATGGAGCTGGAGAGGTGACTCAGTGGTTAGGAGCACTGGCTGCTCTTGCAGAGGACTCAGGTTCAATTCTCAGCACCCAGAAAATTGTTCACAACCATGTATATGTAACTCCAGTATCAGGGCACCTGACACCCTCTTCTGGCCTTCATAAGTATGGCATGCTCATGGTCTATAAATATACATTCAGGCAAAGCACTCATACACCTAAGACTTTTGTTTTAAGTTAAAAAGAAAAGACTATCCTATAAAACTGGATAGTAATGGATAGACCAAGCACATCTAGACTGGTAGTAAAGTCATGTGCATTCATAAGTTTTTACATGTCAGTCTCTTAAGTTTTGTTTCTTGTTGTTATTTCCACAAAATCATTAATCATGTGTAATTCATATTTTCATAAAACTTATTACTATTAATAACAATAATTTAATTACAATCTAATATTTAAACCATATTAAATTGACAAGAGTTACATTGTCAACCGTTATTATATAATACATAATTAAGTTGACATCATTTTCATTTAAAATTTATATTACAGTAAGTGTAATGAAGCAATACATTAAGTTTTTCATTAACTTCTAAATTGTTATTTAGTGTTTTATTCTTTTTATACATTATTAAGTTAAATTATTTAATGCTAAAGTGTTGCTTTCAATTTCTATTTTTCTTCTGTAGTATGTTAAACTACTCACTAAAATTAAGGATAAATTTAAATTGAGTAATGATAATCAGAATTTTAAATAAAAAAATTTAGATAAAATAATATTGTGTTTAATTTTTCAATGTTCAGTATTGAACATACTTATATGAAAATGAAGCTACTCATAGTTCTAACAGTCACTACTGAAATTCTACAGTG
>OU015745.1:48512827-48554238 GCA_907169655.1 Acomys percivali | reverse complement strand
CTCTCTCTCTCTCTCTCTCTCTCTCTCTCTCTCTCTCTCTCTCTCTCTCTCTCCTTCCTTCCTTCCTTCCTTCCTTCCTTTTGGTCAATATTTGAGCTCTCAACTGTTCCTGCCACCATGGTGTGTCCTTAACCCTCTAGAACACTGGTTCTCAACCTGTGGGTCATGACCCCTGTAAGGGCTATATGACCTTTTCACAGGGGTTACATAGCAGATATCCTTCGTATCATATATTTACATTAAAATTCATAACTGGAGCAAAAGTATAGCTATGAAGTAGCAATGAAATGATTTTATGGTTGGGGGGGGTCACCACAACATGAGGAATTGTATTAAAGGGTTACAGCAGGAGGGCGGTTGATAGTCACTACTCTAGAATCATAAGCCAAATAAACCCTTCCTCCTGTAAGTTGCATTGGCCATGGTGTTTTATCGCAGCAATAGAAAATTAATTAATACAGAGGCTAGAACCAGGGAGTGGGCTATTCCTGTGATAGACCTGACCATGCTGTTTTGTGAAAGAATGTGGAAGTCTTGTGCACTTTGGACTAGAAAGAGCACTTGGATGCTTTAACCAGAGCTTAATGGGCTATCCTGGTGGAACTTGGAAGGAGTGATGGGAGCAACAGGGACTGTGGAGGCCCTGCTCAGATGGCGACAATACATCCTAAATACTTGTCAAAGCTAAACTGAAAAGTGATGAGCTAATTCCTTTGGTAGAAGAGATTTTAAGACTGCCTAAAATAGACTGTCACATGGTTATTGGTCATCAGTCTTTTGCAGGTCTATGAATAAAATGAGCAAGTGGGGCAGAAAGAAATACAAAATGAGCAGTCTGAAGTGAGAGAAAACATCAGAAAACCTAATGTTGGCACCAAGGCTTGAGCTGAAAGAGATAATAAGAAGCTTACAGAGAGGCCCGGCATGCATTAGGATAAAGGAAAGAGGCCCTTCAGAGTAAGACCCCACCCAGCTAAGCTTCTAACTTGTAAAAGGAAAAGTCCTAGGAACCATCTTCTAAAAAGGGACAGCAAACAAAAAGCTGTTGCCCATGTGACTCACGGGGTCAAGGTCCATCCAAGTTGGTAGCTAAACTTGCCAGCACATCCATGTGATTCTGGCTTTAAAGTCACAAAGGACACGAGCATAAAGACTGCGGAATTTTCCTCTGTGATTAGACAGAGACACTGAAGGCAGGCATGTGGCAGGTGGGGCAGTCCCTGCCTGAAGGTTGAGAGGCCAGTGCATTAAGCTGTGCAAGTGAAGCCTAAGTTGAAATGGTAACCTCAAGACACTGAAGATGTCAGAGCCAGGGGGTGTCTGCCAAAGAAAGTTGCACAGAGAGGGTGAAACCAGTGTGAGAGAGAGGCAGGGAGCAAAGTTAGAAGGGTGGTGTAGCCATCTAAGCCCTTTGACAGCAAACACGGAGCTATGGGATTTGGAGTTTTCCTTGTTGGGCTTCAGTCTTGCTTTGGTACAGTATTTCCTCACTGTGCCCCGAGTCCTCCATTTTGGTGTATAATGTATATTCTGTCCCATTGTATGTTGGGAGAATGTAGGTTGGTTTTTTTTATATATATATATATATATATAGGGGGTTACAACTAAAAGATTGCCTTGAGTCTCAGGGGACACTTTGGACTAAACGCATTTTGCATTATAGAATGGCCATGATGCTGGGGCGGGGGCAGGGGGGCAGGGAGAAGAATGTGGAGCTGTGTGTCCCTTATGGTCTTAGAGTTTTGAATATTTGGTCCCCAGCTGATGGTGCTTTTCGGGCAGCTTAGGGGATATGGGTTTGCTGAAGGAAAAATGCCAGGAGGGGCAGAATGTGAGGTTCTAAGACCTTGCTCCATTCCTGCCTCTCTCTCTGCTTCCTGTGAGGTTTAAGATGCCAGCTGTTCCCTTGTTGAATCACCTTTCCCCAGGTTCTGCAGTGCCTAAACTTCCACCATTTGTGGCATTACTTGACCTTCCTACTAAGACAGAGAAGTATCTTCTTTAAGCCCCTGCTTTCTTTCTTTCTTTTCTTTCTTTCCTTCCTTTCTTTGTTTGGAGACAAGAGCTCTCTACACAGTCCTTGCTGACCTTAAACTTGTAGCGAGACTCCTGTCTCTGCCTCAGGAGTTCTGTGAGTAAGTTGTGCACCATCTTGCCCAATAAGACTCATCTTTTTCAACTCCTTAGAGAGACTATCATCCTCTATAATCCACAATTCACTGACTCACTCAAAAGACATCACACTGATCCACTCTTAAGAATACTCAGCCCCTTCTATGTCAGGAGCTAGACTAGGCGATCCCAATGTGTAGGCAGACAGAGTTATCTCTTGAGCTTCCTATCTAGTGAAAAAGACAGAGTAACTCAAAATCACAGGAACAGCCATAAAATTCTAATTGTGACAAATAGGAAGAAATAGTTGCTGCTACAATTTATAATACAGGACCTGGTCTCGCTCTTTGTTGTCAGCATTAAGGATTAAAGGGTGAATGGGCTGCTACACTGGCTTTTTAATAGCTCACCATGCAATGGGGGGGGCATAAAAAGAGCTTCATTATGACGTTACCAATCTAATAAGAGTGATGTAAAAAAAAAATGCAATGAGCGCTCCAAAGAGAGACTGACCCTTACCTAAAGGTCAGGGCATGGAATAAGTGTAATGAGATCCAAACCTTGAGGGTGAGGAAGCAAGGACATATATCCTTACCCAAAAGAGGCAGCTGAGCAACAGCACTGGGGACATGGGTAGGAAACAAGGCTCTCTGGGAGACAGGAAAACATGATAGTATACCTGCCCCACAGACTGACAAAAGACACCAAAACCGTGACTTCCAAAACTAGGTTACATTTGGACTGAGAGCACACATTTTGCCCTTTTCCTTGGGCCATAGAGAGTCACGTTGTAAGTTTGTAAACAATACAGTCAGTCCACAGCTACTTGTTGGTTTGTAAGGAATCTATGCTAATTGAGAGACGTGAGATTCCAAATTCTGAAGAATGAATGGATGGGATGGATGGGTGGGTAGATGGATGGATGAGTGCGTGAGTGAGTGAGTGAATATGGATAGACAGATGAACAAATGAACAAGCAAGCCCTTGTATTGGGGAGATGACTATTGAAAAGACGGCTAAGACAAATACAAGGTATAATCTAGGATTGACCTGTGATCCGGCTGTTCTAATTGAAATGATAAGACCTCACTTCCCAAACCCTCTTCAGCCACAAGCAGCTGAAATCACCCCCACACAAAGAGGTCTAGTGTAAGCCTTTGGTAGCTAATCTTGACTGTCAGTTTGATTGGTTGAGAGATGAATAGATTAGTGAAGCTCACCTCTAGGTGTCTGGAGAGGGGATTAGATACTGAGGACTCCGACCCAGTGAATTTACTGATCTCCTGAGGATTTACAATGTGATAGCATCAGGCAGGTGATGAAAAGGAGAAAACAGGCTTACTTGGACAAAGCAGGCTAATAGGGTCCTTAGGGGCTGTAGCTTGCCTGGGCACCTTCCTGAATTTCTCTCTCTCTGCTTCCTGTGTGCCATGAGGTGAGCAACCTCACCATGCACAGACTCCCAGCCACCACGCTGTTCTAACTCACAATGGGCCCAGTAACAGAGCAAAGGGAACATAGACTCTGAAGGCTCGAACCAGAACAATTTTCCCTTTACGTTGGGTCAGGTCTTTAGTCACAGAAACAGTTAAGACTAACTAGTGTGAGCCTCAAGCGAGCCTCACAGAGGCCCGGCCACAAACCTCTCACTAGTAAAATGTGAACTTCCATGGGAAATAAGAGCCTCAAACCTCTATGTCCTTTGCAGCAAGAGAGGCATTTTATAACTGCTAGGATGGGAAGCAGTGTACCATGATCCATTAATTCACATAATTAATAGTCAGAACTCTATATTACACTGACAAGAACTCAATTCACACTAGAGAAAGAGGGGGGGTGCACAGGATTACGTAACCGAGGACATAGTCTGACCCAGGGATTCCCATAGAATCACAAGAACCCTGTATCTCTCCCACTCCAGTTGCTTTAGCTTTTCTCCGCCACCACCTCACCCACCCCCCCTTCTGAAATCCATGTCCCACTGTTCTTCGCAGTGGCAAACACCAGCAGCAGTGTGCACCCAGGTCTTGCATGCTTGGAGTTTTCAGTAGGAAGAATGTTTCCTCATAGTTTTGGCAGAAGAGCTTAGAAGAGGCACTTAGTAAGCAGGAACGGATGGAGAGCATGCCCACAAACCAACTACAGTGTCCAGCAGGGCACGCTCGTGTACCTGGCACATCTGAGTCAAGTGTCCATCACTGGCTCAATTGTTCTCCCATAGAGTATGTTCTGTTTCCAAAAGAAACAGGATTCTGTGCTGCCAAGCAAACAGAAGCAACACACGGTGGGTCTGGCTCGGTGGGAGAGCCTCTCCATTCCCATGCCTTTGAAGGATTCCTTCCTGGATTCTAGAGGCTGGAAGTGGAAAGCCAAGCACCACAGACTCCCCTTCACACGTGTTCTGGCAGGGCGGCTTCTGCCCATGGGCATACTTGATACTGTCCTAATAAGGAAGGCTTGTGGATGAGCAAAGCTTAATTGGCAAGGAGACTGAGTTTGGTGTGGAAAGTGCTAGATTCACAGGCATGAGACTAGGGTTTCGCTTCCTGGCACTGACATAAATGCAAGGCAGATGTGGAGGCCTGACTGTAAGCCTGAGAGATAAAGGCAGGGGATTCCCCAAATCAAAATGTCTTTCTTCAGTAGCTGAATCAATGAGCTCTGGGTTCAAGCCACACACACACACACACACACACACACACACACACACACATACAATTACTCCTGACCTTGGCAATGGAGTCCTTCAGGCCAAAACCTGCAGTGATAGCTTTAAGTCATGATCTAGTTTCAGACACATTCCACAGAAGCCCGGCCCACAGCCTGTTTCTCTCACCCTTCCAAAGTGTCCCTATCATAAATCCATTTCTGTATCATCAGGTAGTGTGGCCTTAGTTTCAAACTTTGCAACTACAGTTCCTAAGCAACGCTCTATAAATACATCTGTTCTGGCTTCCTGTCAATGGCAGGGTCTTGGACTCCAGCTCAGTAGAGTTACTCCAGACCTCCTGTGAGCTCACCATCCTTGCTGAGCTCTAGCCCTTTAGAGTCCAGCAGCTCACACTCACATCTTATAGTTCAATGGTTCTATTATTCACAACTAATTTGCTGTCAAATCAATCCCTTGACCATATTAAGTTTAATTATTTTTCTCCCAATTCCACATTTTCAATTTGTTCTTTTAAAAAGTATGCAGCATCCTTTTTCCAATATCCTGTCATTATAGTTTCCTATGTTCACTGATTTAATTGCACTCTGCCTTTCTGTCACCTAGGTGACGCTTGTCTATCATCTGTAGTTCTGTCTGTACTCAACCCTGTGCAGTTTCCCTGTGTGCCTGGTTATTTATGAATTGTTCACCTACAAATGCATTCAGAAACGTATTCCTATAGATAATTTGAGAAGCCAATTCTTCTATAAGGATTTTGCATTTACTTTTATCAGTCTACTACAGATATCTCCCACCTAAGCATAGTGTTCAGTGGGGTCAAAACAATGTACAGTTGCCCTATTTCCACTTCAAATATGCGAGTTTATCAAACATATAACAAGCAAAAGTAAAACAGCAGATATAAATGGTAGGGTGATAGCAGAGGATCATCAGGCACTTACAACACCCATCACAGATGACCAGAGTAGCCTGATTGAGAACACAAGCAAAAGCAACATGAAATCAGGTCCTATGATAGCAAGCAGAAATTGACTGGGCAGCTTCATGGAGGCAGCCAGTTGAAGGCTGCATGAGAGAGCTTCCTCTCCACGGATGACCCTCCCATCCCACTGCAGGCATGCTTACGCCATGGGATCAGCCATAGCAGCCTCTGTTGCAAATGGCTTCACATCTAGCTGTTCCAGCAGGTCCGATGGTTTTGCCTTTGGATTCTTAGACCTTCTTCCTTTCTCCTTGTCACAGGACCAGGGGTTCTGAAAGAGGAGACGCTCCCACACATCTAGAGACAGAGACTTACTTATGAAACAACACACACCATCCACTAATGTGTTGTACCAAGAGATGCCCTGACAACTCAACACGGGTTCCAAATTAACTGGAGGGCAACTTCTTCAAAGTCATATTTCCATGCAGGGGGCAGGTAGGTGTTATGTGTGTTTGCATATGTTTATATGTGCTTGTGATGGTGCAAGTGCCTGTGTGTGTGCCTGTGTGTCAGCATCTTTTTCTCCACTGTATTATTTGAGACAGTCTCTCACTGAACCTGGAGCTCACTAACTCAGCTGGAGTAGCTGGCTGACAAGCGCAAGGGACTGTTACCTCTGACCTTCAGTGTTAGAACTACAGACGCACGTGGCTGTGCCTGACTCCTTACGCAGGTCAGAGAACCTGAACACAGGCCCTTAGGCTTGTGTGGCAGGCACTTTAGAAGCTCCTGTGTCATATTTTCTAGCGAAAGAGGACTCAGGACCTT
Organism: Acomys percivali; assembly: GCA_907169655.1. Lineage (NCBI taxonomy): Eukaryota > Metazoa > Chordata > Mammalia > Rodentia > Muridae > Acomys > Acomys percivali. The sequence goes on along the minus strand of OU015745.1, from coordinate 48,547,702 downwards.
AATGACTCCTGAACTCCAGCTTCTATTCCCCATCAGACTGCTGAAAGCTGTGCTTACCCTTCCAGAATCAAGCTCCTCTAGAGGAAGTGTCACGTCTCTGAACTGTATGTCTTTTCCCCACCTCTTGGCCCAATAGCTCTTCATAACCCTGCTAGCTATGAAGAGCCCACACACACATACACATACACACACACACACACACACACACACACACACACACACACACATTATGTGTCACTCTCTGGATGTCAACTAAGGGAAAGTTGTTCCAAATGACTAGATCTACCATCATCAAGGACATTTTTCTTTTCTTTTCTTGAATACAGGGGAAGATTTTCAAATACAGCCTTACTCCTATTACACAGAAGCACAACAAAAAATTACACACTTGTATAGGATTCCACAACAAATACACCCACAAAGGAGGGTGGAGTCAGTTTGCACATAGCCAAGGACAGCACCAACAGCTGTGAGGAACTTATTGAGCAACAACTTTGGTCTTACACAAACAAACAAACAAACAGGCACTGAAACTCTCCTATTGGAGAACAAACTTTGCACAAGACAGTTAAATATTCCCTCTCACAAGGAAAAGGTTCCAGGGGTGACTTCAATGCTGACAACAGCTCAACTTGGTATTTGCTCTCCCCAGACCACACACTGAGTGACTACAAATGATTCTCCAAGGTAGAGATGTTCTTTGGCTTGCTTTGGGGTTTGTTTTTGCAAGGGGCCATATTTCATTTTTACTTGGCAATGTGGAGACAAATGTTTCAAAAGGAAACAATGTCATCTCCATTATTAGAGCTCAGCATGTGTCTTATAACAGACTTGAAATCTGAAAATCTGAAAAGTGTCCATAATGTCCTCCACAGCTGTCACCCCTGTCTTTGGCATGAAAGGCTGCTGCAGACGACATTACAGAACCTCCCATACCTGCCAAATGTCAGGCCAGACTAAGCCAGGGCCTTTCAATCGTCACTCAAGAAATCATTTGCTCCTGTCCTAAGACTCGGGGTAGGAAGAGGGATTGGGGGGCGGTGGGGGGGGGGGGGGGGACAATCATAGAACTTCAAGCCAAGGGAGGATAAAAAAAAAAAAATCATGAAATGGTAGAAGGAAGCCTCCAATTTTGCTTTTGGAGGTTTATAGAGAAAAAAAAATCCATTATATTCTAAAATAAATGGAATCCCTCAAGGCTGTTCCTCTGGTAGATAAATTCACTGTTGCTGAGAAATCAGAGAGAATGGCTTCCCTGAAATGCTAAGGGCTGTGGGTTTGGTTGTATTTATTAAGCAGCCAAGGATAAAATATTGATTGCACTGTTTCAGAAATCACAGCGAGGTGTCCATGGAAGGAAATGGCTTTGAAAAGCTGGAAGTAGAACTTGAAAGAGTGGTCATGACAGCTGCATAGATAAACTATATTGTTTGGTGTTAATTGCGGGCCCTAAGTTATTGACAGGGAGGTGCTATACCTTGAGAAAAGCTGAAAGGCTGGTAAATTAACAACCATATAAAACAAATGTCAGGAAGCATAAAAATCCAGGCCTTTGAAGGTTAACTTTTCCATATAGATGTCTATAGTAGACAAAAGATTTTCTCTGAAAATAAAATGAAATGAAAAAGATGAGCTTCAGTGCCAAAGCCTGTCAATTGGGATTTGAAGGAGTCAGGGAACTTTTTAGACTTGTAGCCTCTGTTTGCTTGTGTCTGAAGAGGAACAAATGCTGGGGACCATCGTCATATGGCACTTAACAGTTTGGCATAGAACAAGCCCTTCACAGTCATGACCCAGGACCTTTGTGGGTCTATATTGTTATTGTTGTTATTGCCATGTTATCATCAGGCTTTCCTGCACTGAAGTACAGAGAACAAGTGACAAAATGAAGTGGTCCCCAAGAAAACATGCTAGTCAAGGAGGACAGAAATGCAGCATCATAGGAGATTTGGTTCGCCACGATAAACAGGGACAGGATGGGGACAGTGTATACTGCATGCAGCAGTAGCCAGTGCTTGTGTTCCTAGAGTGAGAATCTGAGGGCGATTCTGGTCTCAGACTTGCTTGTGAGGATTACTGTCATTGAACTGACACAGAGGTCTGTGTCCAAGCAACTGTCTGGATTCTCCATTTTCCTCCCACCTGTCAGGAATGTGTGTCTCTGAAGCCTTTGTGTGGCTGTCGCCTCTGGACCTGTGTTGTTCTCAGGGGTCCCAGTGGCTTTCTCTAGTGAACACCATGAACTCATCAGGTCTCCTTCACTCGCACATGGCATCAACTTGGCTTAAGCTGAAAGGAGTCATATTACTGCGTGTGTGTCACTAAGGAAGTCAAGGAATATGTGGTCTCTGGCACAGCGGACTCCAGCTGCTGAAGCTATCTCTACAAGGAATATGCTTTTATATCTCAGCTCTGTTTTCCAAGGTACTGGAAAGGTCTTCTTACAGTAGCAAGTTGGCTACCAATGGCTCAGCAGTGCCTGTAAGAAAGGGGTTCATTTTCAAATACTCCTATCATACTTCCAGGTACCAAATCTTGCTAGACTGACCCAAGACCTTTGTCTACCATGGAACAAAGCATCACACCAAGGCATCAGAACAAACACTCAACTAGAGCTTTATTGCATGTCCATGTCTGATATGAGGAGGTAGGAGTCTATCACATTCAAACTAACAGTGTGAGATTAGGGGGGCTACAGCACCTCCCTCCCAAAAAGAGATGTGTTCTACTACCAAAATGAATGCTCAGCAAATGAAATTATTAGTGATTCATACAGCAGTTCTTACCTGTCCTGGTCCCATCCACCTCTCCTACTCTTATGTACATTCTCTTGGTGTCACCCAGCCGGGCTCCTCCTTCACCTCCACCTCCACCTTCCTAAGGGTGATCAGCCCCCCCCCCCCCCTCGTCCTATGAGACTCAGCTCTATGGTCAGCTCCTGGGAGAGATTTTCCCTGGCCACCCACCACACGGTAATTTTGGGCAGGACTCGAAGCCCCCAATGTTTGTCCAGTTCCCTGTCATTGTCCTGATATTTATGCAACCGCTTTCATTCCTGGATGAACCCTCTTGAGCATGGGTGACTCTCACTCAGCCCTGCCCCCCCGGTTCTGTAATGTTAATGCAGCTCCTGGTGTGTAGTCTATACTCAGTCTTTGTCAACTGACTGAATTTACGAAAGAAAGTTCAGCAGGAAACTGACCAAAAATGTACACACAGAGAGGGAGTGAATTCAGAATAGTTAACCGCTGATGAGAAAGACTCCAAATATAGAACAGAGGCAGAGGCCTTAAGGTGTGCTGCGATGGCCAAGCATTGCTGCCCCAGCTACTGCAGTGAGAGGAGCTCCTGGGTGCTGTAGACAGCCAAAGCCCCAAGAGGCCACAGCTGTCCTCTGTGTGCAATGGGACACTTATCATCTGCTACAGATATTCTACTGCACACTAGATAATTTCCCATTATATACCTATTCATATGCATTGGAATATAGATTTGATGCATGCATTACCTATGTGAAGCAAAGGTTTCCATCAGTTTGCCTTTTCTACATTTTCTTATGGTATAACTTGAAGAGTATCCAGGAAGTGCACCTTTGGTAGGAAAGATTCAAAGCCCCCTTGCGCATGATACACTCCTTCCAGATCCTCTGCTCTGGCTTCCGCTGCTATACCAAAGTCTCAATAGCTCCCTTAGTGATGGCATCTAAGACGTCAGAAATTCTCCTGGCCTTTGTTTATCTTATATGCAGTCTAATGCTATCCACAGCTCCCCCAGATTCACTCCATTTCCCAAGAGAACATACATTAGGCCTCTCAGGAGAGCTTAACGCAACAAGGGTTGGGGGCCCTTTAGAGAAGTTAATTTTGTATTCACAAAGGAAGCAACAGTGGCCAGGTCCTGCCAGTAGGTAAATTTACAACCCATAATTCTTTCAGACTGAGATATGCAAATTAAATCAATTAAATCCTGGCTATGCGTGGCCATTCTAGAGCGCACATACCCTCACGGTCACATTAACTGAAACGGTGCAGAAGGAGTGTTAGATTCAGGGTAATAAGTTGTGTCTGAGATAATCAACAGGCAGTGCATTCAGATTAGGGCTGAGTGAGAAGAACAGATGTTAAATCATTCAAGGACCCAGTATCGCATGCTGGAGAGGCCGGTCGTGTGGCACTGACTACAAAAAAGCAGTGCAGCTTTCAGTTCTGTTGGCTGGGTGCACAGCCAGGGAGCTTGTCGGTAGAGAAGCTGCTTTTTCTCCAGACACCAAGCAGATTGAGGAGGGGGGGCAGCAGAGGTTAGGACATTCGTTGACTTATGGAGCCATGAAAGAGACACAGTTTCAGAACAGAACTGGGTCCATGTTAGAACTCAAGCAACTATACACACGTTCCTGGTTGCCTGAGACAGAAACGTGGGTGCATTCTAGATTCCTCCCACCCTACCCGTCTCTTTCCCACTATCACTAAGTCCTTCCTTTCTCTGCCTCCTCGGTCTGTTCTTCATTCACCAGCCTTCAGTCCTCACTGGCTCAATCACCCAAGACTAAAACCATCAGCTCCCTTCCCCTGGATGTCTCAAAATTAACTTCTTATTGATTTGTTTCCCTGTGACCTACCCTCCTCGCGGAAGCTTTAATGTTCTTTTATAAAAATCGAATTGAGTCCCTCCTTGCCTGAAACCTCAGTTGGCTTCCCTTGCATGTAGAACAAAGCCCCAGCTTTGTATGGTGATCAAACTGGCAAAGCAAAGCAGGCTCCTTCTTATGGCCTATGAGCCAAGCTGTCCCCTGTGCATCCATTCTGCCACACTGGTCTGCTTCGATGTCCTCAACAATATTAAGCTCTTTTCTTCTCAGACCATTTGCATTATCATCCCCTCCCCATTCACCTCTCTCTGTGTGGCTAGCCCTTCTTGCCTTACGGTCATGCCTTAAATGTGGCTTCAGTGCACCCTTTTCTGAGCACAATACCCAAAGAACATCCTTTCCTATTCCAAACTCTAAGACCTTCAATATCCCCTTCCCTTAGAGCGGTTGTTCTCAACCATCCTAATACTGCGACCCTTTAATATAGTTCCTCATGTTGTGGTAACCCCAACCATAAAATTATTTTCGTTCCTACTTTATAACCGTAATGTTGCTACTCTTATGAATTGTAATGTAAATATCTGTGTCTTCTGATGGTCTTAAGTGACCCCTGTGAAAGGGTCATTCAACACTCTCTCGCTGAAGGGGTTGGGATGCACAGGTTGAGAACTACTACCCTAGAGCATACTGGGTACCTTCTACGGTTTCCTTGGTACCAGAAACCAAGGAACAGTAAGCACACTGCACTCCCTGGCAAGCCAAGTCTGCAGTGCCTAGACAGAGCAAAGAGAGATTAAATACTCAGAGATCTTCTCCTGCTGGGATCCATTTCCTCTGTCAGCTGGCACACTGCGGAAAGGAATGACGGGAGCCCAGCTGAGTTGATTTGCCTTCAATCTAGTCAACAAGGCAAAGCAATTTAGCCTCATACATTCTAACTGAGCCTTAACGACCCAACCCAGGGAGATCCCTATTAGCACATCAGGGAGACTGGCTGAGAAACTTGATTGTCCCTCGGGAGATCTATTAATCCATGATTTATTAATCTATTAGAGGAAGATTTCAGCAACCCTAACATGCGGTCATTAATCCGTCAAATATCATTTTATCTCAGCCCCCTTCTGGCCCACTTCTTAGAATAACTTCTGAAGGCTCTTGCCCCTGAGGTTTTGTTGGCTCATACTCTGCTTACACACCCTTCAACCAAGGTCCAAAGTGACCTTGATGGAATTGTCACTATAGACTTAACTAACACTTATACTTCTTAATCTGACTTCATATATCTTGGCCCTGTAAGGAATTTTAATATACTCAGTTGTGGCTTCAAGTTTTCTTAACTGATTCATTTACCCCTACTAGTGATATCTGTCTTAGTCAGGGTTCCTACTGCAGCTACGAAACACCATGACCAAAAACAAAAGTTGGGGAGTAAACTTCTTTGGCTTACACTTCCATACCATAGTCCACCATTGCAGGAAGTCAGGACAGGAACTCAAGCACAGCTTGAGCCTGGAGACAGGAGCTGAAACAGAGGAAATGGAAGGGTGCTGCTTATTGGCTTGCTCCCTCATAGCTTGCTCAGCCTGCTTTATTATAGAACTCAGGACCACCAGCTCAGACATGGTACCACCCAAAATGGGCTGGGCTCTCTCCCGTTATCACTAACTGAGAAAACACCTTATAGCTGGATCTCATGGAGGCATTTCCTCAAATGGGACTCCTTCCTCTCTGGTGACTCTGCCTTGCATGCACCATCTTAAGCAAATACACTCAGTTTATAAATATGCTTGAATATACAGGGGGAGGAAGTCCCCCTCAGTCACAGTCATAGGGGAGTAAGGGGAAAATGGGAGGGAGGGAGGAATGGGAGGATACAAGGGATGGGATAACCATTGAGATGTAATATGAATAAATTAATAAAATATAAAAAAAAATTAAAAAATAAAGACTAAAAAATAAATAAATAAATAAATATGCTTGAGAATAATTATATTAAAAAACCACATACATATTGGATGTTGCTTCTCTGTCAAATATAGTCTATCAAATTTAATTTTACATGGTTTTAAATATTTTTTCAGAAAACAGAAATTTGCCCTTCTTGGGCTAGAGAGATGGCCTAGCAGTTAAGAGCACTTACTGCTCTTGCAGGGGAAGCAAGTTCAGTTCCTCATAGCCATATGGTGCCTCAGCATCATTTGAGACTCTTGTGGGCACCAGTATGCGTATGGTGCACTTACATACACCCAAACATGCATACATACACACAAAACAAATGTTCTTAAAGTTGTCTTTCTCTGAATTAGTGAAATCAAAGTGTGTATGTAATAATACAATTACAATTCTACTGCTACATCTTATCTAAAAGGACCTATATATCAATATTAGAGTAGAACATGAATATTATTCTGCAATTTAGCATTCTCTCTTTACTTTGCATATTTCTCTATTTGCTCATAGTTTCAATAATCCAAAGCCAATTCTCTATGTCTAGAGATAGAGTTTCTTAGAAACCAAGCAGAGACTTTGAGTCAATCATATTCATGGGGCTAAAGAATGAAAACTGACAAAGCAGGCCTCGGACACTTTGAGAAGTAAATACTGACCCCAACCTCAAGGTCAGGGAGGTGGCTGGGTCTGTAAAATTCTTGCCATACCTTCCTGAAGAGCTGTGGGAATGATGATGATGATGATGATGATAATGATATTTATATTTATATCCCAATCATAGCCCCCCTCCATCCTCTTTTCTGGGCTCTACTTTCCCACTCTCTTCCCCCATACCCTTGCCCCCTCTCCTCAAGAAAGGGTAGCCCATCCCCCTACCAAGCCACCCCAACATATCAAGTCAAATCAGGACTGAGCACAGCCTCTTGCCCTGTGGCCTGGTGAAGCAGTCCCAACCAGAAAAACATAGTCTATATCAGAGACAGCCCTCAGTCCCCATTCTAGAGGATCCACATGAAGCCTAAGCTGCCCATTGGCTACATCAGTGTAGGAGGTTCAGTTCATGCTTGTTCCTTGGTTGGTGCTTCAGTCTCCACAAGCCCTTCTGGGCCCTCATTATTTGTCTCTGTTGGTCTTCTTGTGGAGCTTCTGTCCCCCCACTTTTCCACAAGACTCCCTGTGTTCTGCCCAATGTTTGGCTGTGAGTCTCAGCATCTGTTTTGATCCACTGCTGGGTGGAGCCTCTCAGAAGATAGCTATGCTAGGCTCCCAGCTGCAAGCATAGCAGAGTATTGTTAATAGTGTCAGGGGTAGGCTCTCTTCCATGGGCTGGGTCTCAGGTTGGGCCAGGCATTGGTTAGGCATTCCCTCAATCTCTGCTCTATCTTTATGCCTGCACATCTTGTAGGCAGGGTAATTTTGGGTCAAAGTTTCTGTGGGTTGGTTGGTGTTCTCCTCCCTCCACTAGGAATCTTGTCTATTTAGAGGTTGTCCTCTTCAGTCTCCATGACACCAGCTACTAGGAGTCTCAGCTAGAGTCATCCCCATATCCTCCCAGGAGGCTACACTGTCATATGTCTCCAGCACTGCCCACACGTTTTCTTCTCTGTCCTCCTGCCCCTGCTCTCCCGAGGTCGAATCTCCACCCTCATTTCTCTCAGAGCTCCCTCTCCTACTCTGTTCCCTCTCTTCAACCACTTCCTTATCTATTCTATGTCCACATCTGAGTGAGATTTAAACATCCTCCCTTGGGTCTGGGTCCTCCTTGTTACTTATCTTCTTTGGGTCTGTGAGTTGGAGCCTGGTTATCCTGTACTATATGGTTAAATCAGCTTATAAGTGAATACATACCAGGTGTGTCTCATGTAGGTTACCTCACTCAGGATGATTTTTTCTAGCTCCATCCATTTGCCTGAAAATTTCATGTAAGCATCACCAACAGAACTGAAGAGCTGTGTTTTGACCCCGTGTCTTATGTAGAGGATGCAACAGAAGCCTGCAGTCCCAGCACTGAGAAGGCAAAGACTCCTGGAGCTCACTGGCCAGCCAGCCTGCCCAAGTGGCTGTGCTCCAAGTTCAGCAAGGGGCCTGGTCTCAAAAAAAAGTAAGGTTGAACATAATTAAGAAAAACATCCAGTATCAACTTCTACCTCCCTATGCTGTGCACATACATGCACACACAAGCATGAACACACACACACACACACACACACACACACACACACACATACCACCCATAAAAAAATAAGTAAAAAGGAAAAGGAAAATTACACCTTCGACTGCTGCTGCCGTCCCAATGCTACTAAGTCCTTCATTTCAGTGTCGCATGTTCAAGGCAAACCCCTTGGTAGGAGAAATGTGTGAGCAGAGCCTAGCTCATGCAAACTGAACCTATTAGGCAAGCTACATGCAGAAAGAGGAGCAGACCCCTTGAGTGAATCTCTGGGTCTTTGCTAGGAGCTGAGAGTTCAGAAATGAGAACACGGCTTTGGCCTTGCAGGATCATGTTCACAATGGAAGTACTGACCTGTGGACAGCTATGACACGTGTGCTGAGTGTTCTAATAGAATTGTAGCAGATGCAGTGGATACAGAAGGGTCGTTGCTTTGTGTAGTGGTGCTTCTTGGTTCACAGGGTCTTCTTTTCAGGACACAAGCCCTCTTTACCAGCTCTCAAGATGCTGCTTGCTATCAGCTCACATAGGTATCCTTTCCTTAGAACTGTCTAGGATACGCTCCCTATCAGGGCAGCCTCATCCAGTACCTGGATGATACACGATTACAGAGAATTCCTAAAATTCCCCTATTGAAAACATCACTGTAGGCCCATACCAGCCTTGGAGCTTCTTTGGGGGTCAGGTGGGGTATCTATGTAAATCACAATTCAAGCTTAATCCAGCTTTCCGCGCTCCCTTGAAGATAGTATTTCTATAGGTACTCCCCAGGGAGGGTTTATTTTCAGCCTGTATATCCTTTCTCAGTTTTGCAAAAGGAGCTAAACATAATAAGTGACCATGAATAAGATAGGGGTGTATCCAAGGCAACCAGATACAATAATGCATGTGACTGAGTGTCCAGATACTTTTCTACATTAGATCATATGCTGCCCTTAGTGGCCAGTTTACACTTATAGTTTTATTTTTAAACCCTTAGAATTTCTATCAAGTCAAGTTAGATTTCTTCCCCATTAACCCCCTAAATTAATCCCCTTAGCCTCTTTCATCCATCCATCTATCTATCTATCTATCTATCTATCTATCTATCCTTCAGTCTGTTGATCTATTTATTGAAAGCTCCACAGACTGAACAGTTAGCTTCCCAACTCAGCAACAGGTATACTCAGAACCACCATCCGTAGAGCACATATGAAGAACAGCGTGGTGCACAGGACTCATTGGCACTGGGTACTTCTATGGATGCTCTTTGCACCAGGGATCCCAGTGGGATATTCAAAGACAGGTCCTTCCTTCTTCCCACGCCCTATCATTCACCGATATTAGATGCATGCATTGGTCTGAAGGCTCTTACTGCTCACGTCTGCTACTCTTCACTGTCCTGCAGAGGCTCTATCCCACAAAATTCCTTGGACATTTGCCTTTATCAGCATTTGCTTCCCAAAGAGCCTATTAAGCCCCTAAGAGAGTACATGTAAAATGCTCCCTGGGACCCGAAGAGAAGAGAGTAGACACACTTATAGCTGAGTGTATTATACACAAAGATGCCTTTCTGAAAGTTAACCTCACACTCCTCAAAGCTATAGCTCTTCTCTATACTTACTGCATCTGCCATACTTCCATTAGAAGAGCACTTAGCACATTGTGTCATAGCTCTAGTTCACTAGTCAGTAATCCCAATGTGAAAATGATCCCAGAAAGATGAAGGACATTCTTATTTACTTCTGTATTTTCAGATCCTAGCAAAGAAAACATGCTCGTAAGTAGTTGATGAACTAAAAAGAAAGGGCAGCAGGAGGGGAGTGAAGGAGGAAATGTTCAAGAAAAGAAGTAATTTTGTTTTAAGACAACACACAGCCAACACAAATAATGCTCATCCAGAGAATGCAAGTATAGAGTAGTCTGTCTCTTCATGTTTCCCACATAGTAGCTAATATTTATACTAACCTAGCATAGGCTAGACCCTGGGTCCAATCCTCAGTACTGCAAAGAGTACATAAGAGTAAGTGTATATTAGTGTTTGCCAAATGGGGATATAATGGATTGCACATATATGGTCTTGACAATGTGCTGAAGCACAGAAGCATCCTAGTCTATTATAGGCAGGTGGTACCCAACACTAATTGGTCAAGAAGGCATTCTGCACATGCTGTGGAATTTGACTAATGTGAAGGGAGATGAGACTCATCACTCAGGCAAACGGCCATTGATGTCACTGACTGTCCTCCCAGGATGCTCCAGGGAAATATCCCACTTAATGACTCATTCGTCATTTTCAGGTAGAGCTTGAGCTTTCTCCTCACTAATTAGGTTGACCTTTCTAGGGGCGAAGATTTATACTGTGAATATATTACCTGCTTCAAAAATCATCTGTTTGTAAGTGACATGGTGCTGTGGTGCCTCGGGGGATTGGCAGGTGTACCGACAGGAGTGCCCCTTCATTTAGAACATTTTCATCACCTTTAAACCATTTAAGACTTTTAAATTTTTCCCTAACCACTTGAACACTTTAGGGACTTCTTCAAAAACCAGCACTGCTAAACAGAGCCTGATTTGAAGTCCACCTTTAAAAGGTGTTTTGCTGACTCATCCTTGTTTTAGGTGGATTTCTGACTCCCAGAGTGGAATGACCAGTAGTGATGGAGACTGCCTCAGTTCAGTGTCCCTTAGCAACGACGATTTCACTTTTCCGTTGCCATAACAACTATAGCATGAACATCAAGGTCATCAAGCCTCTGTCAGGAAACTCAGCTTCTCCAACTTCCCCATCTCCCCTTCCCCGTTTGCTCTCACAGGAGGTGGCTTACAGAATACCGCCTTTGCTTCTGTCGTCTACCTCTCCATGGTTCTCTAAAAAGCAATCTATTAAAATACACAAGATAATCCATGAAGGAGGGAAGCCAAAGACCTTTGCTCAAACACTGATGTCGTCGCTATAATCTGGCATTTACACTGAACCGCATAGATGATAGTTTTGCTTTAAAAGACTGGAGCGAGTATGAATGTCAGGGGAAGAAGGGTTTTGAAATTTGGAAAAGCTTCTTTTCCAACGTGACATTTTTCATGACTCTTTTTCTTTTTCTGAGCATTTCATAAACGAGTACTGTATTTATATCACTTCTATCCCACCTTCCACCCATCCAACCCTTCCAGTGAGTCTCAGTCTCATCCCTCCCTCTCAAATTTATTACTTTCAAATTCATTCCTTAATTATTACTGTTATACACATACATGTGTTTGTAAGCATGTGTAATACAGCCTGCTGTGCCCAGTTAGCATTGCTCACACAAATATGTGTTTATGGCTGTCCACTGGGCATTGAATAACCTATAGGGAGCTTGTCCCGGAAGAAGACTTACTCTCTCTTTCAGCGGCCTGTTGCTGCTTCTGTTGCCCCTGGTGGCCTTCCAGAACATGACGATAAAAGCCTGGACAATTATCTGGAGATAACCATCATGATGCTGAGGGGGAGACTGAATGTGTAGGTCTCCATGACTCCTCTCAGGACTCACGGTCTATGAATCTCAACATGTCTTAGTTTGCAAGGGGTCGCTTTCAAGCGGAGAACCAAAGACAGTCCCTACATAGGCTTGCCCAGCAAGTGGGACACAATCATCTTCTTGGAAGAAAGACAACTGCCCGCTCTTGCTATGAGCTACGTGCTCCTTCCTGCGAGCTCCTCCTGCAAGCTCCTTCCTGTGTATTCCTTCCTGCAAGCTCCTTCCTGAGAGCGCCTCCTGCGAGCTCCTTCCTGTGTGTTCCTTCCTGCGAGCTCCTTCCTGCGAGCTCTTTCCTGTGTGTTCCTTCCTGCGTACTCCTTCCTGTGAGCTCCTTCCTGTGTGTTCCTTCCTGCGTGCTCCTTCCTGTGTGTTCCTTCCTGCGAGCTCCTTCCTGTGTGTTCCTTCCTGCGTGCTCCTTCCTGTGCGCTCCTTCCTGTATGTTTCTTCCTGCGTGCTCCTCCAGGGTTCTCCTTCCTGGGTGCGCCTTCCGGAAGGTTCCTTCCTGTGAGCTCCTTCGTGTGTGTTCCTTCCTGCATGCTCCTCCAGGGTTCTCCTTCCTGCATGCGCCTTCCGGAGGGTTCCTTCCTGCGTGCACCTTCCTGCGAGCTCCTTCCTGTGTGTACCGGATAAGCGGTGGCCGTCTGCATGCAGCATCACTGATAATAATTATGCAGAAGGAAGCCTCCCCTTTGTGTCCTCTCGGAGAATCAGAAATAGACAACTTTAAAACTGAATTTCCTCCCCAGACCTCACCAAAATTCCAAGAAAATCAGCTGGATATTGGCAGATGTAATGTTTGGAGACATTATCATTTGTAGCTATTTTAAGGCAGATGAGTTTCCCAGCAAAGCAGGATCTTGATGCTTACAGGAATAAAAGGTTCTCAGTATATTGGGGGGTGGAGGGGTGGCAGAGGGAGTATACTCTGCTGAAATGCAGAGGGCAATATGTATCAGGGATATTTCATCTTAGGACATTTGTGTATACAATCATTGATTAAATAAGAGACCAATATTTGTTTGTTTGTTTGTTTGTTTGTTTGTTTTAGTTGACATTTTTATGAAATCACATGGTTTCCCATTTTACCAAAAGCAGTGCCAGCTCAGGTAATAATTTTAAGTCATCTGCTTCCTTCCTGGTTCTGTTGAGCCACCCTCACTCACAGGAAGACTCAGTGTGTCTGGACATGGTCTTCTCCCCTTCCTTAGGATGTGTATCCTCAAAATTTTCTGCAGCAAAGCCTACCCAAGATCACCACCATAGATAATCATGTTTCCTGGGGAAAGGGGGCACATTGCTCCCCTCATTGCTGCTTCTCAGGGGACAAAAGCAACTTTTTACAGAGAAGCAAAACACCTGCAGCTTGTCTCCCTTCCTCCTGCAGGCACTGGGATCTGAGCATTATCTATAGAGGCAGAGGGATATGACAGATGGACAGCAAAAAATAAGTTCCTTATAAAAGTACTAATTAAAAACAGTACCTGGCACACAGTGGACATTTCATGACTTCTCTGTAATGAATTCATGAATCCTAACGTACAGAAGGGTGGAATCTAGATACCACATTAAAGAATTCAATCAAATTCATCTGCCTATAGATGAGCCATACAATTTATGTCTCATGTATAACTAGAAAGTTATTTCTATTTCTCAGACTCCACCATGGTCTCTTACTGACAATTACAATAGCTCTAAAGGCAGCAAGTTCTCCCACGCTCATTTTACAGGTAAAGAAACTAAGACAGGCATTAATAACAAAATGGAAATCATCTAGCTAAATGACTATGGTATTGGAGATAATGGTGGTTTGGATAAAAATGCTTCCCTGCAGGCTCATATGCTTGATTGCTTAATCACCAGGGAGTGGCACTATTTGAAAGGATTAGGAGGTGTGGCCTTGTTGGAGATGCTATGTCACTGAGACTAGGCTTTGAACTCTCAAAAGCTCATGCCAAGCCCAGTGTCTCTGCCCCTGCCTTTGGATCAGGATGTAGCTCTCAAGTGCTTCTCCAGCGCCATGTTTGTCTGTCATGCCTGCTGCCATGCTTCTGACTATAGTGACAATAAACTAGACCTCTGAAACTGTAAGCAAGCCACCAGTTAAATGCTTTCTTTTATAAGGGTTGCCTTGGTTATGGTGTGTCTCTTCACAGCAACAGAACAGTGACTAAGGGATTAAACTCATTTCTCCTCGTTGCTGGCCCAGTGGCTTTACCTTAGGGTGGAACATTTTCTCCAAGGGAGATATTAACTTAGAATTATTCATTTAGAAAATTCAGTTATACAGTTAGAGTTTCTGGCTGGAGTTAAGAAAAATCAACCAGATCTCCTCCTTTAGGAAGAAGGATGTACTGTAATGGTATAAAGGCTTCAGGGCCTATGGGTAGGTAGGAGGTGGGGATTGGGAATGGAAGTGCCTGAGGCCAAGTTGCAAAAGGCGGAAAGCACAGCAGTGTTTCCTTTAGTCGGACCAGGCCAGGTAATTCCACTCTTGTCATTGCTACCAATAGCTGTGTACATGTCTTTGAACGTTTAGGAAATGATTCAAGATTTAAAGTCCAGGGAAAGTGTCTCTGATTGACTGATCCCAAGTCCCAGCCCTGCTTCTAGCTGAAGAGTTCTCATGACAGCAAGCAGCTCTCTATCTTTAGGTTGTGACATTCCAATAAAATTCTCAGGGATGGGGCCTTTAAGATAGCTTAGTGGGTAAGCTTGCCACCAAACCCGATGACCTGAGCCCAATCCCTGAACCCCACGAGGTAGAAGGAGACAATGTACTCTTACAAGTTGTCTTCTGACCTCCACGTGCCTACTATGACATTTACTCATACCTGCCTGCCAAAAGAAAGGTTCCAGAAATTTAAAAAAGTATATGTATATGTATGTACATATAACCTGAGATATCAAGCCCTTCACTTCCATTTTCTAAGGTGAAATATTAGCACTCTTTTTTTCCTGGAGAATTGCTCCCTTGCCATTGGGTATGGTTTTTCCAGCTTTCTGTACTAGTCCCTGTGAGTGTGGATAACTTCCCTTCATAGTAAGAAGCCAATGCTTGTGAAGTCCGTGGGGATGTATTTAGGAACAAAGTAAGCCTTCAATTTGCCACTTTGGGTCTTGCCCAGTAACCTAAAGAGCCCTGGATAACACCAAACTATTAGCTTTTCTTGCTAAGAATGCCTAGTTCTTGGCTTCAGAAATGTTTACCAGGCCAAGAGGGATTCTAGGTCACCACAATTGGTTCCCCACTATTCCTTCCAGAACCACCATCTGAGGCTGGCTGAGGAGAAAACCACCTTCCGCATTCTCAGACCAGATGATCCACTTGCACCCTCCCTAGATCCTGGTCAGAATTTTGGGAATTCATGTAACCCTTGTAAGCAGTAACCAATAGCCCAGGAATGGAAACTCTGACAAAACCAGGGCATGTTATTGAAGTCACTTGATGGAAGGTGAGAAAAAAATACTGCAACGACACACCTGTGAGAACATTGTCCTGAGCTAGTGATCACCTTTTTACCACAAGGTAAAGGGCTGCCTCATGATGATGACAACAGGGCAAAATTTAACTGAGAGATGAAACATAGAGTGCAATCACTGTGACTGTACCACGCAAATGCAGCAACCCTGCATCCATTACTGAGTACACACACCTGAGGTTTTAGTGGTACATGCCAATAATCACTTCTTTGTGATAAAGACGGCTTGAGTGATATTTCTGTCTTTGCTCATTTCTGCAAACATTAAAAATGATTTTTTTTAAAAACCCATTCATCAAATATGTGCTGTATATTGACTCAGTGCCTAGCTCTTTGATAGGAGTCTGGTCATAACAAAATGTAAAAGGCAGACACAGATCCGGCACTGGGGAAAGACGTTAAGACAGACAAACACACAAACGGGTACAGTACTATGAAACCACAGCAAAGGCCTCGGCCACCCTGGGACAACAGGTACATATGAAATATCTGTGGCGAAAAAGAATGCTCGGGTCAGAGAACTTTAGTAGCAGTTTCCAGGAGAAACCAAGGAAACAGGAGCTCCATGCCATGTCCCCTTGAGCGTTCTCCTCTCTAAGGCTCCCAGACTCTAAGGATGCAACTAAGGATGAGCAATGTCCAATCTTCTAGAACAAGGAGCATAGCCAAACTCCAGACAAAAACATTTCAGAGCGAAAATCCTTCCTGCACTCAAATCAGGTCAGCTTGTTCCCATCAAGGGACTCCAGGAGCATCTGCACATGGCATTGAGCCACCAGCACCAGGCAGAGCCTGGAGGAGGCCACAGGAGGACACTGAGGCACCCTCATTGTCTATACAGAAGGAACAAGAAGACTCCATTTGTTCAAGGGTGCAGTTGGGAGAAAAGGCAGATCATACTCAAGGACAGTGGTTCTCAGTAGCCACAGAGAGAGGTGCCTGACTCTGGGGAAAGAATTCCACATCATACAAAACAAATATTAGCAAGAATTTGGCTGGCACAGAAGCGCGGAGGACTGAAAGGTATTGAGAGAATTTGTGGTTTGGAAATCTCTAGAAGTTCTTCATCTGGAGGGAAGATACAGAACAGGGATCAAAAGCAGTAGTTATTAGGCCTGGAAGTTTGGAGGACAGACAGACACAAACAGTCCTGGATCAGCCACTTACCAGCCAGAAAGGATGAGACTCCAGGCCACTGATTTACCTTTTTGTGTTCTCCTATTTGTGGATGTATGTACGTGTGTGTGTGTGTGTGTGTGTGTGTGTGTGTGTGTGTGTTTGTGTGTGTGTGTTTATATTAGGTATATGCATATTTTCATTGCGGTAGCATATGTGGGTGCACATGCATGATGTGTGCATATACATGCTTGTGTATGTGTGTGTGTGTGTGTGCACGCATGCGCACGCACTTGTGGATGTCACAGGTTGATGGCGAGTGCTTGTCTTTATGCTGTCCACTTTTCTTATTGATGCAGCATCCTTCAATGAATGCTGAGCATGTTAGCTTAACTAACCTAGCTAACCAGCTTGCCTAGGGGTCCCTGTTTCTGCCTCTGGAACTCCAGGATTACTGGCAAACCCCAGTGCCACTCGGCATTTATATGGGGTTCAAACACCGGTCCTCATGCCTACAAGAAAGTGTTCTATCCATTGAGCCATCTCCTCAACCCCTTTGAATATTTCTTTAACAAGAGGCAATAATACTTCTTGCTTTTGGAGATATTTGTAAGGAGATAATAAATGGAAGAACTTTATGTTTTCTGGTGTGAGCTAAACAGTCAGTTACTCTTAGATACTCTTGTTACCATCATAGTTCTGGGGTTTGATGGATGGGGAAGATGTAAACATCTGGCTCCTATGGATCACAGCCTCAGCATCAAATAATAGTTACCTTGTGCAGGTATTGTCTGTGTTCCAGGTATCAGGTAGAGCTTAGAGGACAAGGAAAACCACTGCCCCATGTGATGCATGCCAGCACAAAGCTATGACAAGTTAGGCAATGTGTCCAGGCTCACATGTCTTAGAATCAGCAAGTAAGGGTTAGCCTTATGCAACTCAACTCCTGGTCCCTATACATCACACCAGGAAGGATTCTTGAGCTGCCCAATTTCAGAATCACCTATGGAGATGTCAGAAATTTCATCTCAGAACTCATACCCAGAATTACACACTTGAAAAGGCTGGTGGGGACCCAGTAGTTCTAGAGATGAAGAGATTCAGAAACCCAAGCTTTAGGGGACCATGCCATGGCATTCAGCTCAAGAGTGTCATGTCCTCCTGTAGAAATCAAGGAATTGTTTTTCTACAGAACTAGCTCATTTGGGAGGTTCCCAGTGGGGTAAAATTTCCTGTCTCAAAGTAGAAAAATCTGCTCAGATATCAAGGCCCCTCCAACACTAACAGAAGCTGCTGGAATCTGTTGGTTGAACTGGCGATGCAGCCCAGTTGGTAGAGTGCTTGTCTAACATTGATGGAGTCCCGGGTTCATCTCCCAGCATTGCATACAATGGACTTGGTGATATGCTGCTGCAATCCCTGCATTCAGAATATAGAGGCATGGAGGGGTCAGAAATTTAAGATCATCTTCAGTTACATATCCAGTTTGAGGCCAGCCTGGACTACATGAGACCCTAGCTCAAAAAGAAATAATAAACAAACTGCAGGTTGTAGCCTATCCTGTAAACAGTATCTTGATATCAACATATATGTCTCAACTGTCTCAATGTACCCTGCTCTCTGCCCAAGAATGCTACACTACCCATTAATAACCAACCCTGCTTTCCTGGACCATGATCATCCCCAGACCCTCAACCACAAACAAGGAGACAGTAAGCATTTTTTTGTGTGTTGTAGATCCAAAGGTCTTCATTGTCTTGTCTATGTAAGCTCAGAGCAGAGGCACTGGCTGGCTAAGTGTCTTGCTGGAGTCTTGGCAAAGACTCACTACAAGTTAAAACTCTGCTCTGGAAATGTGTGTGATAATCTTGGTGCTCAGTAAGCAGTCTCTAGGCCTGTGAAAACCACTAGAGCTGAGGGCTGTGTAGACATGGCTGTCAGCTCAGTCCAAATGAAGCTGTCATTTTCACCACACGATCCTAGCAAGTCAGCAGAGATGTGTGACACCTAGGCTCATAGAGCAATAACTTGGCCAAACACACCCAACAGCATTCAAAGTCAGTGAGCACCAAAGCTAACAATTCATACTCAGTGAATCCATCCTTTCCATCACCCTCTCTCCTAGTATAATATCCCAGCAGTCATTGCTCCTGCCTGAAGCAGCTATAAACTTTGTTTAGACAAGTGTTTGAAGCACATTGTTCATACAATAATAGAAAAGAGACACTGAGCGAATGCTCTTAGCTCTGCCTGGTGTGTGATACAGCCCAAGGTGACATATTATAAAATCCTCAGTTGAAACAATGCACTTAACAAGAGCTGTTATGCAAATATAAACACTAGCCATTGGCAGTGGGTTCCTGCTTTTCTGTTCATGGCCGTTCTGCACTGTTGCTTTTGTTTTCTTCTTCTTGTTCAGCACTCTTAGGGCTTCTTTCACTGACTTTTGTGTGTTTTGAATGCAAATGTTTGCCTCTCTCAAAGACAGGTTTTTTTCAACTCTATTCAAAAAGTTTAAGGGCAATGCCTTTTGAAATCCCCAGTGCTTGCTTTCTGTTCAAGGGAAGGATAGATGGTAAGCAATGCTATTTCATAGCAATTTACTTCAGTGGCTTAGATGGATGTCTTCAGGATGCCTGTGAACCAACAGTCAAGCAAACTGCTTTTATCGTCACTCCCAACCCTGCCCTAGACCACGTGTTCAAAGCAAATTCTCAGCGTGTTGAATATCTCCATTAGGTTCTATTGGCTGTGGCAAAATCAACTCGAAGAAAAAATATTTATTCTACCTCATGGTTTGAGAGGTTTTGGTCCACGGCCAGTTGGCTCAATTGTTTTGAGAATTATGGTAAGGCAGGCCATAGTGGTGTAAAACTGCTTACCTATGGTGGCTGAAATACAGAGAAAGGAGAAGGGGCTGAGGTCCAGGGACCTCACTTCCTTCTAAAAAACTCTCACATCTTAAAGGTTCCACCAGGTCCAACTAATGTTGTTAGCTCTAAACCAAATCTTTAGCATGTAAGTCCTTTAGGGACACTTACAAGCCAAAACATAACAACCTATCCTTGAATTCAAGATACAAGCAAATAAAGTTGGTGGTAGGAAAACACTCTAGTAAAGTTTTCTGTTTCCAGCTTTTCTCTCTAAGTGTTCCCTAAGCATATACTTCTGTGCCATTGAGGTAATTTATTCTCTTTAATCAGAGGCATTTCCACATTTAAAAATCTATTTCTTGCCTCTATTCTTCTTGGTTAATGGCACATTCAGGATTCACTGTGAAGATGGTTTGATTCTTAGTGCTGTGGTGATTAAACACATTCAATGACAAACACACCCTGGGCATATCCTTTGTGAGGGAGACTCAACTCCTACTCACAAAATCCAGCAATCAAAGAGAGGAATGAACCCCAATCTTGCCTCATTCTTCCGCAGGCCCTCACAGCAGCCACCAATCATCTTATGAATATCAGCAGTCTCTAAAATGTTGTGACAACCTCCTCATCTCTGTTTTGTTTATATTACTGAAAGTCAATGGCCATCCTGTTATTGCAGACATAATTGATCATGGGTTTTGAAAATAGAATAAGAGTGATAAGAAAAGAAATTAGTGAGAAGTTGACCATGGTTTTCTGTACTTATTTCTTTCTCAGCAGAATTCTATTTTTGTTAAAGAGCTTCCTGGCTCTGGGATGCTGACACCCCATACACTACACACATAGACAATAAAAGAGAAGAGAGGAGGGGTAGGAGCAGGTGTCACAGGACAGTCACTAATCTTCTCTAGGCATGTAACCTAGCCCATCTGAGGTCATCATGCTGGACTTGGAGTCTGGGGAACAGATGAATATATTCCCTGATTCCTAGTGTGTTGGGAACTTAAATGACACTAGCCATCTTCAACACTTGAAGAAAAAAAAAAGTAACTAAGACGAAGTCAACACATAGAAGGAATTCGGAGGCAAACAGATCCCAGAGCTATTCTTACATGTGACGGCATCATAACCTTACGTGTCAGATGGTATCTGAAGCTCTCTGACTTTTCACTTACGTTAGCCTTGGAATTCTCCTTCCTTCTGGAACAGATTACATTAGGCTTTTCTTCTTTGAAACCAAGCAATCTTACCACTGAGCTAGAAAGGAACAGAAAAAGAAATGTAAGAGCAATACAGAAAAATGCCAAGTGGGCCTGAAAACTGACTAAAGGCAGAGAATCTGCTTGTGGAACAGTGGTCAAGTCCCACACCCTGGCTATAGGGACTTCTTTACAGGCTTTCTGGAAGAACAGAAGATGGCAACTAGTCATCTCAAAAAAAAAAAAAAAAAAAACAGGGGGGGAGAGGGGAAAGAAATGGGGGAGGGGAGGCTAGAGGAGCAAAGACTATATCTGCTTTTTATCATACAAATTAAATCTCAAACCAGGAGTTTAGCCCAAAAGAGTATGACTGTCCGGAGATCAGGACCACTGAGGGGCTTTTTGGGACTGGCCAACACTGACATTGAGCAACTGCCCGAGATACAAGTTCAAAGTCACAGAACTTCAGATAAGTTACTTGGCTATCTAAATTTCAGTTTTACTAGCTATAGGCTAAAATAAATAAATGCTTATATTATACCTGTTGTGAGAACACTGAGATAATGTTCATGAATGTCTTGAGCCCACTGCCTAGCATTACGTAATTTAGAGAAAGAATTGCCTTTCAAAAGATCTCTTTGTCATTGATGTCATGGGGTCGTTACTTGACAAGTATGTAAAAAATAAAGGAAAATGAAATAAACAAACAAAACCACAGAGTTCTTTCTTGGCTTCTAAACCCTGTGAATCCAGCAATAAGGCCTTGGGAATGAAATGGCACACTAGTGAGAGCTATTTCCAGACAACACTATGTGTTTGGGTGATAGTCATGGGATTGACAAAAATCATGGTATTTTTGTGCAAAAGTACTTAGTGAATGGCTATTTTTTACTGTGTGGCCTGCATGGGTAGGCCTGCAGTGCACACTTGGCTCTCATCTTATTTAAAACCAATCTACACTGTAGGTTCTGTTGATGCTATTTATTGACAGCTAAGAAAATTGGGAGGAAAAGCCTAAGTGTCATAGTCTTGATTACACAGACAGAAGAGTGTGGAGCCAGAATTCAGATTGGATCTATATGATATCATTCTTTCCATAAATGTCTTGCTATTTTTGGAATTGTAAAAGGGACTGTTGTTTTTGGTTCTTTGTAATTTAGGGAAAACTATGAAAAGGTGAGTAAAGTAACTAAAACACAAAGCAAGCAAGAAGAAAAAAGAGAGAGAAAAAAAGAGAAAGAGGAGATTGAATTGCAAAAGCTACAAAATGCTTTCAGAAGTCAATAGTCCCAGAACAGAGAAACATGTTGACATGTTTGGATAAAGATGGAAAGTCAAAGGTGAGAACAACAGGGGGAAAGTTGTCCTGCCTTTTAAAATGAGAAGAAATGATCACAGCAGGGGCTATGGAGGCCACTCCTGTAGGGCACATTAGGTCTCAGAAAGCTTTGCCTTGGTGACTGAAAACACCAAATTATGAAGATCAAAATTTCAGACTCCCAAGTCCAAGATAGATTTTCTTTTTTCACCATGCTGGAAATAATTGAAAAACAGAGACAAACAACAGACCACTTGATGGCTTCTTTTATTTCTGCAAGCGCTTTGAAGAATTGGATTCTGGAAAGAATTTGAAAACTGCAAATGCCTGTCCTGGCCATCCAATTGCCAATGAAGAAGAACAAATTATTCTTCAACTATACCAAAGGTGAAAGCAGTTCCCAGAGAACAATGCTGGGAAAAAAAAATTGACAGAGAGGAAAGCTTGACAGGTGACAGCCCTGACTATTAAGACAGCTGGACCTAAGTTCAAAGGGAGGACGAGAGCAACTTTGCGTCTGACAGCTGTAGACAAGGTCACTACCCTCAACCAAGTGTCCAACTCCCATTCAGATGCCATAGTTCACTCTGTGAGTCCTTTCTCACTGAAGGGGAGATTGGAGTTGCCTACCAGACAGCCAGCTAAATTTATCCCTAACACTTCCACTCAAAGCACTATTTTGGCCTTTATCATATATCAGAAAACTATACCAGAACAGTCAATGGCCTCTCTCTTCTGGAGTTGGAAGTGGCTAGTCCTCTTGTGGAATTCATTAGCACCAAAACTGGATAAAACCTAAAAAGAGAGGTAAGTTGTAAGCAAGTCTGAATAGTTCATGAATGACAGATGGTCTAGTAAGAAAAGAAGAAGAGGTCCAAGCATTCCCTCTCAAACTCTATTATGATTGCTACGCTTATTGGCTTCCAATAAATAATGAATAATATTTTACTGTAAATATGTCTCGTTTACTGTTGGGGACACACTTGGACTAAAAAAGGAATTGTTTCAGCAGAATTCAAATGTAACTGGTTATCCTGGTTTGTCCATCTGGCCAGGCATTTTGCTAAACCTTGCAAGTATAAACTGTCAGTGTGGAGTCCTCTCTCACACAAGGCCAGCTTCTTTCTCTGTAAATGAGGCAAAAGTTGCTTGTCTTAAAACTTTTCATAGAAAAACTTTTAAATCACCCAGCTGAGTGTGGGTTTTATGTTCTTGAACTGTCAGTGGTTTAAAAAAAGATTATTTTTTCTCTATCTGGAAAAATTTATAGTTGAATACCAAATGTTTTTGGATGGCATGTGTGTTGAATAAAAAAGTAGAAACTGCCTCAAACTAATATAGGTGTGTTGCCTTAAATATCACACTGCATATTTAGTTCAATGGCACAATGAAAACAAGTTTTCGACGCACTTCAGATCAGGCAGCCAACTCCCACCCCTTCCCTTCTCCTTGGTACTCACGTGCATATTTACATATTGCACACCTGTAGTGTTGCTTCCTAACTTGCCGGTGTTACTGGTGCTAGGCACTGTCTGCAGAGTCTTCATTCTCTCTGAGCCATCTGCACTTCCACTTTGAGGAGTCCCACAAGGAGACCAAGCTACAGAGCCATAACATATATGCAGAAAACCTATGTCATATTACATCTTTTAATTTCCTAAAGTTATGTCTCTTGGGGATATTTTTATATTTCCTTTTGACAGCCTCGGTAATATCTTCTAACATCTGAGCATATTATTTAACTGCTGCTATTGACATACCCACTCTCCTTTTAAATTTTCTTTCTTTCTTTCCTTCCTTCCTTCCTTCCTTCCTTTCTTTATTTATTGGCTCTTGCTTCACCTCTTTCTCTAAGACAATGAAGATGTTTCTTTCTCACATTGAAGGCAATCCTAACTCCTTTTGCAAGAAGGAAATTGGTGGATGGATGGGACCAGTTCACTGAAGTGTGGAAACACGCTGAGCATTGCCAGAAAGGAGTTCTCTGCTCCTCTCCTCTCCTCAGAGGTGGACAGAGAGCGGCAGTCTATAGTTAGGAGAACAGGACATCTGGGCTTTAATAACTCCATTCCCCCTAAAAACAACATAGCAGTATTTTTCTATTTCTTTTCCAGATTACCAAGTATTCTACAGGTCTATTCCTAGTACCAGATGCTGCCACCAACCAAACCATCTACTGAAATACAGATTTGTTTGCTTTATGGATAAGAGTGGTTCAAAATGTCCTGCCCTATGTGTTATGAAAAGGCAGAAATGGCTTGAAACCTTCAAGTGGAGAATTCTGCAATGGTATGGGGTAAGCGTGCAGAAATAAATAAAGCTAGGAAATCTTTGCATATCTTGGGGTCTAAGTTAGTTGGGTTCTAACACTGATGCTGTCCCAGATCTAACAAAGGCAGGAAGAATGAGAATGAAGGTTACTGAGCCAGACACTTTGCTATGTAACAACGTGGAATTTGCTTTGCCAGTTACATGTCTTCTTACCAACTCCAGCTCCAGCTATTATCTCCCATGGAGTGTTTGATTGTTTCTCTTCATCCTTCTTGCACCATTCTTGACCTGGACCAGCATCTCCTTCCTCGGTGACAGGGGCCTGAGGAAGAAGGGCCAAAGGATCAGACATGAAAGAGCTAGAAAAGGTGGATTCAAGAGCTCTTGCATAAGCTATGTTTTATGCCAAGCAAGCTTATTAAGAAGTTATAGTGTTATGTTCATTTTTTAAGAAGAGAAATAGATGCATTCATCAGGAAGCTAATCAAGCAATATTATACAAGAGAACACAGAATATCTCAAGGGCATCAGAACCTGAGCACACAGTGGCCCTGGGACTGGTAAGTTCAGTTCAGTCTCTTCAGGGGGGAAAAGCCAAGTTCTTGGAAACCTTTGAGGCCTTGGCCCCAGCCCCAGCCCAGACCTTGCCAAGTCTGCCCCTCAGCAAGGACACAGGAGTAGGTTCCCTTTGTCCTTTCAATCAAGGCCTCTGAAAAACCCTGAGATCAGTCTAGCTCTGAACACTTCTGGCGCCAGGTCACATTGGATACCATCCCAGTCCCTTCACTCCACAAAGCACCTCAGACAAAAGCAAGATCTAAGTCTCTCTAGAAAGGGATACAAAGCATGATGGGAAAAGGTGGGAAAGCAGTCACCACCAGCACTTGGACTAACAGAGAATGACTGAAGACTTGATTTTGAGCATCCGTGGTGTTGGAATATCTTTTGGGTCTTCTGTACTGTCACACTGGCCTTTAGTTTAGCTCTATCCAATTTGTTTACTAAGCACATCCTCAGAAGCCTGCCTGCCTCTTTCTAAAGATCTCAGGAAAGCTCCTGTCTTAGTCATGCTTTCTATTGCTATGATAAACACCATGACCACAAGCAACTTGGGGAGAAAGAGTTTGTAACTGGATCCCAGAGCTGAGTAGGCCCCCCGGACGTTAGCACAACTGATTCCATGATGGAAGTACCATTCAGGCTGTGAAACTTAGCACCACCTGCCAAAACTAAAACAAAGACCTAATCCATCAAAGTCCATCATTCTGAGAAAGTCTCTAAATGTACTAACCTTGCTTTTTAGCTTCTGTAGATCTGCTTCTAGCTAGCTGTTTTGTTAACTGAGGTATGTCAACCCAGAACATGGTTTTTGTGCTTCAAAGCTCACCATGAGTAAGGCCCGGGGCTACAGTGGGATAAGGAACACTCAATGTTCTGTTGGCTTAAACCCAGGTCTGAGAAGTCTTCTCTGGTAAATACCTCAAAGCAGGTTTATCTCGGCTTACAACTCTCGGTTCACACTATGTCCCCAAAGGAACTCAAGCAGGAGCCCAGAGGCAGGAACTGAAGCAGAGACCACAGAGGAGCACTGCTTTCTGGCTTGCTCTTCTTGGCTAGCTCATCCTGCTTTCTTACACAACTGAGGACCACCTGCCCAGGGCAGGCATGGCCTACTCTTAGCTTGGCCCATCCACACGTTATTCATTAATCAAGAAAATTTTCCATAGATTTGCCTGCAGTCAGTCTGATGAAGGCATTTTCTCAATTGAGGTTCATTGCAGATGACCCTAGCTTGTGCCAAGTTGACAAAAAAAAAAAAAAAAAAAAAAAAAAAAAAAGAACCCAACCAGCACAGTTCTCAAATACATATTTTATTATTTTCTACCCTAAGCATTTGCAAGGCTACCAATTTATTACCGAGATTAAATCATAGTGAGACAGAGCACCTGAACAGAGCAATAAAGAGATTAGATCAGTAATAAAAAAAGTCTCCCATCAAGAAAATTCCAAGGGCAGGCATCACTGAGGAGTTCTACCATATTAAGAGCTAGTTCCAGTTTTCCTTAAGTTGTTATAAAATAAAATAAAACAGAGAAGGAAGCATTCTTCCAAAGACATCCCATGATGTCAACAATGCCCTAGCCCTAAAACCTGATAGGGACATAAGAACAAGAAGAAGGGGAGGGGAGGGCAAATAGCTTTGATGAGCATTGTTTTTAAAAAAATTCCAACCAATAGCTGGAGAGATGACTCAGTGGTTAAGAGTGCTGTCTGCTCTACCCAAGGTCTTGAGTTGAATTCCCAACAACCACATGGTGGCTCGCAACCATCTATACTGGGGTCTGATGCCCTCTCCTGGCATGCAGGTGACCTGCTGATTAAAGCACTCATGTGTAAAATAAATAAATAAATCATTTTTTAAAAATCCAACCAAATATTAATACTAGCAAACTGGTTTAAACATCACATTTTACAAATTATTTGCCGTTATCAAGTGGCACTCACTGTAACACAAGGATAGTGCAATTTTCACAGATCTGTATGTGTGATGTGTCGTAACCATAGAGTAAAAGACAAAGCACATGATCATTTCAGTAGGCACAGGAGATACAGTTGACAAAATTCAATATCCCTGTCAGGTGGGGCAGTGCACACTTGTAATTCCAGCACTGGGAAAACTAGGATAAGCAAATTAGAAGGTCTGGGTCAGTCTTGGGAACACGATAAGACTGTTGTTCTGGGTTAAAAGAAAAGAAAAGAAGAAAAGAAACTGTGTTGCCACCTGGTGCCAAGCAGCGCTGTGAGTACTCAGACATAACACACATCTTGCCCTGATTCTGCATCCAAAAGGACAGAGAGATGCAGACTGTGAAGTGGGTGGAAGATCTGGCTGAGGAACCGATGAACCAGCAAAGCAAGGGTGGTCGCCTTTCTGCATGAAAGACACCTCCCACTGCATTCCTTACTCAGCCTCCTACAGAAGTGAGGACTGCACTTTCCCATCCTCCTTATGGAATAAACTCGCCCATAGGTGACCACACGCCGACGAACAGTGGGATGCCAGTGATGAGAACTCCCAAGCATTCCATGACGGCGCCTCCTCAGCCACAATGAGTGCTCGGCAGGTAAGGGTGGAGGGGGAAGGTAGTCTCTATCATGCTATGTGTCCTACACTATTGGGAGGTCATGGTACTATAACTAGGTGCTTCTTAACACTATAACAAGGAAAACTTGCGCCCATCTCCTGTCAAAAACAAACAAACAAACAAAACAAGACAAGACAAAAACCCCAAAGACTCTGTGATAGAGTGCTTGCCTACAGTGTGCAAGGTGCTTCTACAGGGAATGAAGTGGGACAGAAAGTAAAGTTTTCATTTGTGTTGTAAAATGTAAAAACAAATTATCATCTCCTAAGTTTAAAAAAAAATCAACATTCTTTCATGATAAAAACACTTCCTAAGTTAGGCATAGAAGAGATGGGTTTCAGCAGCATAGAGGCCATTCATAATAAACCAACAGCTAAGACGCTGGATAAGAAGCTTCCAGTGTCCTCACCTCTGCCTGGAAACAAGCTGGGATGCCACTTTCACCTTATTTATGACAGTTCTAAACAAATGTATTAGTTAGGGTTCTCTAAAGGAACAGAACTGGTAGAATGAATATATATATATGTGTGTGTGTGTGTGTGTGTGTGTGTGTGTGTGTGCGCGCGCGCGCGCGCGCGCGCGCACACGCGCGTACATATATATTCTATCAGTTAATATATATACATATATGAGATTTATTAGCATAACTTATAAGCAGTGTTTCAGCTATTCCAACAATGGCTGTCTACCATCAGAAAGTTCAGCAATTCCATAGTTGTTCGGACCACGAGGCCTTACTGTACACTGGAGACCTGAAAAAGTAGCATCTAATGCTAGTGAGGAAACGGACTTCAGCATGAGTAAGGGCAAGCAGGCAAAGAGCAAATGCTTTCTTCTTCCATGCCCTTATACAGGCTGCCCCCAGAATGTGTGGCCCAGAATATTAAAGGGATATTTCCCACCTCAAAAAAATCAGGGTTAAAGTGATTTAATTAAGAAAAATCCCTCATACATGGGTGTATCCAGCTCCTTGGTTTTTGTTAACTTGTAGTCACATTAATGACCAAGAGTGGCCATCACAGAAAGCAATGAAACAAAAGGAGGAGATAGAGGACACACACTAATGACAGAAGTCAGGTGTCACTGTGAAGACTGTGTGTGTGAGTTTGTATACAACAGCCCTGGAGTCCACTCAGCACACTTATAGGATAGAAAATTAACATGGAAACATCAGTGGCAAAGCATCTGAACCAGGATCAATAAAGCAGCCTCAGTCACAACAGAGACAAAAACAATAAAATGTAATTCCCAGAATTAAACTGAACCAGAGGTGAAAACGATCCCTACAATAAAAATGATATAAACAGTGATGGGAGTAATTTAAGAGGACACACAAAAAGCACAAAGACACCTTATGCTCCTGTGTTGGAATAATCAATGTTATGTAAATGCCCATACTATCAGAAGTGATCTATAATTAAATGTGATCACTATCAAAATACCAAGGGCATTCCTCCACAGAAGCAGAAAACACAACCTTCAAATGTATATGAACCAAAAGAGATAGCCAGGGTCATACTGAGCAAACAGAACAGAGCTACAGGAATTATACTTGACTTCAAAATATACTAGAAAGCTGAAGCAGTCACCATAGGCTGGCACTGTAATAAAGACCACACGGATGAATGGATAAGAGTGGAAGCTAGCAACAGGCATGCACATTTACAGCCCGCTGACTTGACAAAGGTGCTAAGAGTGTGCACTGGAGAAAAGTCTGCCCCAACATCAGTGCTGGGAAAATGACATGTCCACAGACAGTGGAAGGAAATGGCCCTTATCGCCCACAAATTACAACAGTTTACTCTGAATGGGCTAAAGCAGTGGTTATCGACCTGGGTGTCGTAACCCCTTTGGCAAAACTTTATCTCCAAAACTATTTACATTACACTTCATAACAGTGGTAAAAATTATAGTTATGACATAGCAACAAAATTAATTTTATGGTTGGGGGTCACCGCAACATGAGGAAACTGTACTAAAGGGTCACAGCATTAGGAAGGCTGAGGATCACTAGACTAAAAAGTTACACAGAAGACCTGAAATTGGCAAATCACTAAAAGCAACCACAGGCCATCAGAATGGGAAAGGATTGTTTGGCATAAAACCACCAAATCTAAGGAGCAAAGCGGGGGCAGGGGGGAATGAGTTAAGGAGAAGGCAGCACACTCAAAGGCCTCAGTGCAGCTCCTGAGGTGACCACCTGATGAAGAAGCTGCCTACAAAGTGACAGAAAATATCAAGAGCACGTACACCTGGCAAGAAGCTGACAGCAGAGTATACAAAAATTAATAGCCAGCAAATAATTAGAGCAGGCACTAAGACTAAATAAATGTTTTTAAAAGCCTGCAAATGGCTAAGAGGTGAATGAAAAATATCCGCTATCACTCATTGTGAAGGAAATGGTAATCAAATTATATGGCAACATTACCTCATATAGTAGTAAGTGTTACAGAGCTGATAGCACGGCTAGTGAGTATGTGGAGGGAAGAGAATCCAGACACATTGTTGGCCATGACTGCAAATTTGTACAGACGTCACGGAGACCTTAAAAAAAATATATCACACTAGACGTAACCCAGCTACCCCACACTTCTGCACATACCCAAACAACGTGACATCAAGCGGAAGGGTCACAGCACTCCTATGTTCATCACACCAGTGTTCACAACAGCTGAATAGCAGAGCCAACCTAAATGCTGTCACCTGATGAACAGTTAAAGAAAGCAGAGCACAAACGCACAGTGGGATGCTATTCAGCCACAAACGCCTGGGAGTCTGTCATGAGGAACAACACATGTGGTGCTAGATCATTATGTTCAGTGACATAAGACAAGCACAGGGTGGCGGGGACTGTGTGGTATTGTGCACACACAGAGGGAAAGGAGTTGATTTCATAGAAGGTGCCCCAAGGAGGGTGTTCATAAGAGGCCAGGTAGAGAGGAGAGGGAGCAGGGTGGGGAAATGTTGATCATTGGGTACTAAGTTATAGTTACATAGGACTAAGGAAGTCTGGGGTCCTACACGAGAGAAGGATGCGCTGTACTGTAAAAAGGGGTCACAGTCAGATTTTTTTTTTTTTACAATCTTATTATGTAGAAATGACAGGTAATTGAAGATACGGGTGCATGGGACAATGCATACATTATCAAACGTTTCATAGGGCCCATTAATATATATATAATGTATGTGTTTATGTATCAGCCTAAGATGAATTTGACCTTTTCAGTTACTTTGAAATTTGAAATTTTAATTTTTACTGAAAACATTTTTTCATAGAGTATATTCTGACCCTGGTTTCTCCTATCTCTTCTCCTCCCAGATCCTTCCCAGCCCCCATCCATTTCAACTCCACATCAGTGGGGCTATTTTGTTTTTTTGTTTGTTTTTGTTTTTTGATTTGGTTTGGTGTTTGCTTTTATTTTTGTCTTAGAAAATAAACAGGCAAATAAAAAACAAACAGACCAGAGTAATGGGGGAGTCACAAGAAACACATACAGAAAGACACAAAATCCATAAAAATACAAAATTAAAAGCGTTAATGTCCAAGCAAAAACCAGTAAGGTTAAAAAATGTTCAAATAAAGCAATATGAGACACAAAAAAAATGACTTTTCTTTGTGTTGGCCATCTACTGCTGGACATGGGGACTGCGGCCTGCCCCTAAGTGCAGTCTGTATACCCAGTAAGAATCCACTAGAAAAAACTAAGTTTCCCTTTGCATGCAATTGTCAGTTGAAGATAGCTTCTGGGTTAGGGATGAGAACTCATGTCCACATCTTCCTCTTACAACTGGGACTCCATCTATCTTAGACTTGTGCAGGCCCTGTGCCTGCTGCTATAGCCTCTGTGAGTTCACACGTGTACCAGTCCTGTGGTGTCTAGAGATACTGTTTTCTTGGTGTCCTCCATCCCCTCTGGCTCTTACAATCTTTCTGCCTCTTCTATAGAGTTCCCTGAGCCCTGAGGGGAAGGGTTTGATGAAGACATCTCATTTGATCCTGAGTGCTCCAAGGTCTCTCACTCTCTGTACATTGTCCAATTATCTATCTCTGTATCAGTTCCTGTCCATTATAAGAGAGAGCTTCTTAAATGATGGCTGAGCAAGACACTGATCAATGGTTATGGCAATGTGTCATGAGGAGTCATTTTATTGCCATGTTCCTTTACCAAAGTAATAGTAGTTGGTTTTCTCCTATGTCGATGGACTATCTAGTTTCAGGTTCTTGGTCACCTGAACAGTGTCGGGCATGGGTTCTATCTCATGGAGTGCACCTTAAGTCTAATCCAATAGTGGTCGGTTATTCCCACAACACTTGTGCCAGTATTGTACCAGTGTACCATATAGGCAGGTCAACACTGTAGCTGAGTCAGTGTGTACCCTTCTCCTCTGGGAGTGTGCAGGATAACTGCCAGGAGCACAAACACTAGTCAGAAGGCTCTAGATAGGCACCAGCTCAGCTTCTCCATAGTCAATGAGTTATGTGAATGTTGCCTTTGGCAATAGGACTTTACCGTCAGTTTGTAGAGAGCAAAAGCTAGCCTTGGAAATACATGAATTGTTTGAGGGTTTCCATGGGACCCCCCCATGGCCAACAACTCAATTTGATGTAACCCGTTCCTAGCACTGGGGATTTCACTTGGTAGGGAAATATGAAGAGTTGGGGCTTTGTCTTCCCCATTACTTGGTGAGTCCATTTAGCTTTCTTTCATGTATGTATCTATTTTAAGAAACTTCTGCTGTAGTAGGTCTCCATATCGCCCTCCCATTGTCTTTTGTGTTAGTTGTCCCTCCCTGTATTCTCTGCCTTGCTCCACCTCTTCTCTTGCCTTCTGTTTTTAATCCTCTCATTCCAATCTTTCCCCCACCCCATAACCATATATTCTACTTCCTCTTCTTTGGGAGATTCTCCCCTCCATGCTAGTCCCTTACTTTATACCTAACTACTGTGGTCCTATGGATTATAGCATGCCTACTGAAGGATTAAAATATAACATTAAGATGAGTTAACTTAAAAAAGAGAAACAGGACTACACATATTGTATTAGTACAGAATAGTGTTATTTTTCTCATTCTGGCATATAATATGTCTTTTTAAATAAATTTATATGTGGGTATATATAATTTAATTTATCTACATATATCATATATTTTAATATACATATATGTACATTATATATGCACCCATATAATGTAAACATTTACACAAATAGAAAAAGACATTTGTTTGTTTGTTTTTTTAAGATTTTATTTATTTATTTTGTATACAATGTTTCATCTGCATGTATACCTGCAAGCCAGAAGAGGGCACAAGATGTCATTATAAATGGTTGTGAACACCATGTGGTTGCTGGGAATTGAACTCAGGAACTTTGGAACACCAGGCAGCACTCTTAACCTCTGAGCCATCTCTCCAGCCCCAGAAAAAGACATTTGTAAAGCTATCTACCAATGTTCTTATTAATGGTTAATAGATCTACTTCTAGAGGGTCTGGTGAGATCGTTCAGAGGGTAAATGCTGGCTGAAAAAGACAAAGGCTTTCTTTCAGGGAGAGACTTGGCCTCAAAGAAATAGGCAGGGGATGATGGAGGGCACATAGTGCCCCCTTCTGGCCTCTGCACATGCACAGGCATGTATGGGACAGGCACACACACTCACAGGGAAGCACAGACATTACAGACACACAGAAGCACACACACTAAATAAGCAAACGCGCTCTAAAGAACAAGTTGTCTTGAGAAAGTGCGGTTAGAAACTTTGGTTTTCTATTGTTTACAGAGATATATCAGTCAAATAATGATGAGCTAGAAATAAAACTATTTCCACTTAGGAAAAGAAAGCACATTTAGTATGTGTGAGATGAGTAATGAGCACAAAAAGCCCAAATAGAAACTGTAAAAGAAAAAAAAAAAGACATTTAAAGTAGGGAAGGAAATAAATCATAATCTTAAAGATTCATTAAATGGAAGTTGCTGCATAGATTCCCAGAATTCCCACAGCAGCAACGCCATCGCCATGCGCTGCAGAGAGGATGATGAACCACAGCTAACGTGACCTCAGCACCGAGTGCAGAGCTGGGCTTCAGATGCCACGGAATGCACAACATAGAATCCACACTGAGGGTCCACTCCCCTTCCCTGCCGAGGTCTCTATGGATATTTTTTATATTTTCTGCTGGATTAGTCCAGCTCAGGCCACTTTCTTCTGGAAACGTGTTTAAGAAATCATATATATAAGGACATTTCTCCAGTTTCACAGGAAAAAAAATGATGATTATGATTGCAACCCCACATCCAGGACAGGAGAGTCAAGGCTCAAACCCCCCTGCTGCCATTTCACCCAGTCATGTCATTCCCTTCGGCCTCTGAAGGTGACAGCATCATTGGAAAGAACATGAATTGTAAGAAATTATCTCAAAGCTGGAAAAAAAAAATAAGAAGCAAAGCAGGCTATAAGCCAAGTAAATGAAAATGTTTCCTAGAGTCTTCGCCTTTTTCTGATGTTATAATCATAAAATAATCATTGTGGAACAATGTTAGTAAAAATGCTACTTTTAGATGTTGCTTACTCAGCAGTGAGTGGCTAACCTATTTGGACAAACCGCATACCTAAAGCAGGAAAAGGTAATGCAATATATTTTCTTAATGCTTTTAACCCATCAGGAAGTACTTAAACAACTTAAACAACATATCAAACAGACACCAAATAAATGACTCCGATGGAAAACTGATGAGTTGTTAGCTCCAAGGCATCTGATAATCTGGTAGGAACAGATTTTCTTGTGACCTTGAGGGACCCAGAAAAACAAAATTTAAAAGAGAAGCTGAGTCAAGGCTATATGAGGAAATAGCCTTCGCTCACTGCTACCCTGGTCATCACCAGAGAGAAGAGGATAAACCATGGTAGATCCACTCACCTCCGCCCATCATGGTGGACTACAGAAGAGGTAGCTTACTCCTGAGCAGAGAAGAAGAAAAGAGAGACAGCTGTGAACCATGAGTAAGCAATCACATGGATTCATGTCATTGACTATGATGCACACAAGTGATCAAAAACTGTAATGGCAACTTAAAATAGCTGCTTAGTAATAAGAAATATACATGCATGTGTGTGTATGTGTGTGCATGCATGTGTGCATGTGTGTGTAAGTATGTTCTCTTGTGCACTATCTCTCTCTATCTCTCTCTCTCGTTCTCTCTCTCTCTCTCTCTCTCTCTCTCACACACACACACACACACACACACACACACACACACACACACACACA
>OU015745.1:48487423-48512817 GCA_907169655.1 Acomys percivali | reverse complement strand
ACACACACACACACACACACACACACACACACACACACACACACACATAGTTTTGGTACTGAGAGTTTTAAGAGGAAAAGAAAGCACTCTAAATAAAACCAGTGGAAATGACTCTGATATATAGTAGACATTTTTAACAACCAGAAATTATTTAATTATTTAAACTGTACTTCTATGTTTAAAGAAATAAAATGTAAGTTTGGTTGTCCCTCCATATTATCTCTCCCTTATCTAAAGACCTCTTGAGAAAGCCATATGTAAACTTACTACTATAAAAGCTGCCTAAAATATCCACGTATATAAGAACATTTTAAATAAAGTTAGCACACAGTAAGAGAAACAATTCCCAAACTCAGCATCATATGCTACCAAATAAAACCCCCAGTACTGGGGTTGGGTTACATCTTCTTCAGTTGTTGTCCAACAGGGTTCCATCCAATAGCACCCTCAAACATTACAAATGATTGCCAGTACTCTAGTTTGCCTTTCACAACTTGATGGTAAGACCAAAATGCTGAAAATACCACATGCTCTTGTCACAGAACACGGAGAAATCTAGCTCGTATTCAGCTGCACTCTTCACCTCTAAGCGCTAAGCAGGCTACCAAAGAAAAGTAATCTGCAGTCTTACCCAGTGATTAGCCCTGTGAGTTACAATTCTGAGTGGGTTGCAAGGTCTGCCCACTGGGGCATAAATGTTATGGGAGTGATCAACTGCTTTTTAAAAGTGAGATTTAAGATCCACTTCACAATACAGAAACCATACCTGAGTCAGTGAGGCTAAGAGCCTGAAAATAGATAGCTCATGGGCCCAGGAGAACACCTACTCTTACTATTCTGCTGCATGAACACAGTAATAAAACAACTCCTAATGACACTCTACTATACCCATAGATCACATTGCTCAGCCCTCATCAGAGATGCTTCTTCTTGCAGTAGATGGAAACAAACACAGAGAGTCACACTGGACGATGTGTAGAGAATAAGAAAGTTTGCAGTTCTCAGTACTCTCCCTTCTCCCCTCAAGGCTCAGAGATCTATATGGAAGAGGGGGTGGAAAGTTATAAGAACCAGAGGTGATGGTCAAAGGAAACAACATCTCAAACATAACAGGGCAGATGCACAGGTGTAACTCGGAGAGTGTGACAACGTTCACAAGACCTTCACAAGTTCAAGCCACACAAAAGCCCATTGTGGAGGAGAAAAAAATGGCACAAAGCCTCACTCACAGAGAAGCTATCTGCAACTCATAGCTGCTGGGAGCTATCAATTTTATTTGCTGGACTGACACTGGGTATATCAACCACGTCCTGGGCCAGGCCCTGCCCCATGCTCCAAAGTAGTCGACCAACATAAGCTAGACTCTATTTTTTGGTTGTTGTTAATATTGTTTGTTTGCTCAGTTTTTGTTGTTGTTTAAGAAAGAGAGAGAGAGCATGAAGTTGGATAGGTAGGAAATTCTGGGAGAAGTTGAGAAAGAGGAAAGAATAAGACCAAATTATATTGTATGAAAATCTCAAAGAATAAATTTAAATATAATATATTTAATATATGAAAACAAATGCAAACTATGGAAAACTATACAAAATGTTATCATTTTAAGACAAAATTTAATTGTATTTACATAAGCTATAAAATCAAAACCAAACACTTTAAACATAATTATATAAACAACAACAAAAAAAAAGACCAACTTAAACACAATTGGGCAGTTGATTAGATAAAAACAGAACAATAAAGTGAAAGTGTGAAGATGACTTTTACCAGAACACAGAACAAACACCTGAAAAGAAAAGGAGGAGACAGATGTGGAGAAATAGTCTAAGGCACAGTTTTACAGGTTTAAATTAGTATTAAAAGTGAAGGGACAAAGGAAATATTTGAGACATCAAGAAACAATTTTCAATAGTTGTTGAAAGATTGCCCCACAGACTTAAAAGTTAAATGAAATTGAAGCAAGAAATTTAAGAAAATCCCAGCCCAGCCCAACAAAACTACATGAAAATAAAATTGAACAAATCTAGAAAGCAAATATATTTTTGGAAACGGGCGGTCACGGCGAAGAGATGGGTTCCTGCTGCCCCAACAACTAACAATGTACAAAAAGGCAGATTCGCGTTCTCACTTACCTCCTACCTAGAATTTTAAATCCTGCTGTCTCCTGAGTACTTCAACAACAGGGGTGAAATAAGACAGTTTCAGATAACCAAGAATTAAGATTGCCCACAAAGCCGAGTTCTAAATTAGGGTCCTTGGACAACAGATAGGTATGTCTCTAGGAAAGGTAAAAAATACCCCACAATGAACAAAGAGCCAAGAATGTGCAAAAACAGAATTAAGCCAGGATAGAGGCAGAAAAGATTCCACCCAAACCCAGCTTCATGAGCCAATGAGCTTACTGAGGTAACTCCCTGAGCTAATGAACTTATTGAGGTTCTGCAAAGGCACCTGGGTGACTCTGGACCACATGGGTGACTCTGGCAGCTTCATGGTGGAAAAGTCCACTCAATGCACGAGTGATGACCCATGACAGCTGCATTACTGGGATCTGCAAGCTCAATCCACATTCTGCCTCCTACGTGCGCCAGCTCTTTTTGATATTGCAATATGACCTGGTCATCTATGCCTGGGTTGTTCAGGACTCACAGCTCTCCTACAGCAGGCTCACAGGCAGGTGGGGGTGGGGTGCAGGAGGGAGGGACTACATGGAGTCCCAGGCCCTGAGAGCGGGACCAATCTTGCCAGGGTCTTGTTCAGGTAATCCCAGCCACTCAGACTTTGAGACAGCAATAGGCGTGTTGAGTGAGAGAACAGAGTTTTCAGAAATGTTATTCTTGGGTGTATTTCCCTATTACTAATAACCTCAACCTTTGAGTCGTATGTTGAAATTATTGTCTTAATAAGAATTAATTGCAGAACACTATGCTAAACATCAGAGGTTTTAAAATGCATTATTGTGGAATATATGCTCAGAGTTCTCTAATAAGAACAAGCATTAGATTAGGGCCAGGAGAGCTAACCTCCACCGTTCTCCATAAAATCTCAAATGACTTAGACAAACTCTCTCTGAAACTCAGTTTCCCTGCGTACAGAATGAGGATGAGAGAACCCATCTCCTATAGCTGTGAGATTCAAGAGACAAGAAAAGTGTGGCGGTGCAGCCTTGTAACCCCAGCAGAACCTCAAGCTGAAGTAGGAGACCCCCATGTTAGAGACCAGTTGTGAGTGACAGGATATACAAAACCTGCAGTGTAAGTGGTGTACAGTGACTCTAACAGATGAATCTGAGGAAATGTAAATATGTTTGTCTTGTCTAGTGAAATCATTTCAATGCATTGTATCAGAGAAACTTACAGGTAATGTTCCAAGTCTTAAATTCATTTTTAATATATATAATATTCAATTCCAACTAAGATTTATGCTTTTGTTTTGAGTATCGTCACCGAATAATGCATGCAGAGTATCCATATTCAAGGATGGGTATTCTTGATCTTCCTTATAGAACTCCAAGTTCATTTGTTACAGCAATAAGTGGACTTGATACCTTCCTTATCTCTCAGGCGTTGGGAAGCTAAAGACATCCCTGTGGTATAAGACTGGCCATAGAGCAGTAAGTGGAGCCAGAACACAATGCTTCCAGCTAGCTTGTTAGGCCTTTTGCTGACCAGCCACCTCCTTCCTGTTTGGGAAGTAAGCACAGCTCTGTGAGAGCCTGAGAGCAAAGTCGCATAAAAAAAAAAAACCGAACACGGCTATGAACATACAGAAAGCCTGGGCCCTGAAGCAAAATGTGGGAGAGATGTTTTCTTCGGTGGACTAGCAACTGGCAAGTTGCCTGTAGTCCTGTGAGCAACCCTGATTAAAGCCATTGATACACACACACACACACACACACACACACACACACACACACAGAGGTGCGTGGGTGCGCACGGGGTGGGGTGGGGTGGGGAGGGGGCAGGGAGAAGGGAGGGAGGAGGAAGGGAGGGAAGGAGACACAGAGACAGAAACAGGAAGTAGAAGTACTATTTGAGAAAAAGGGAATGTGGGAGTGTGGAAGGGATAAGAGACAGGAACAGGGTTGACTATGATCAAAATGCACTATAAACATGTTCAAAATGTCCTGATGAAACTTATTGCTGTGCATAATAAAAAATAATATGCTTTAAAAAGGTAAGAAATGATGAAAGCCTGGGCTCTTACTGCTACTGAACTGCCGTGTGGCCCAGCACGGTCTGCTCCTGGATCACTTCTGTTTCTATGGCAACCCCACTTGCTAATCACTTGAGTTTTGCAGAATGGTGTTGTTGTGTTGTTTGGGATTTTGAAGAAGATCAGATCAACAGGAGAAACTTATCAATAGAGACAGAAAGAGCTATGAAGAGGTGCACTGTAAGGAAACTAAATTCCAGTGTCCATCGTTGGCAGATACCAGAGGCTGAGAACCAGAAAACCCATGGTGGCACTTCTAATCTGGAAGCTAGCAGGGTTGAGACCCTTAGGAAGCTAAGGTTTTAGTCTGATTACAGAGGGGGCAGGGAGAATATGTATGAACAAGATATGGTATCACATAGCTATAATCCTAATACTCAGGAGACAGAGGCATACCCTCGAACAAGTAGAAAAAGCACCTGCTCTGCGGTGACCACGCAAACTGTATTAGACCCACCAACAGAGGGGTTTGCGCTGGAAGCAATGTTTCCGTTTACCAGCTCATTTTCCTCCCACCAAAGGGCTGTCATTCTTAAACTACCCCCCAATGACTCCCTTCTCTCCAAGGAAAAAAAGATGTAAGGACTAAAATAGGGTCTAGAATTATAAAATGATATTATTTCATAGTGTCAAACCCAGAATAGTTCCTGGGTCTTCAAGGGAACTGAGAAAATATATTTGATGGAAATAATATCACCAAGAGACACAGGATACTGATCTTAGCCAACACCACTGTCCCAGCTGTGATGTTCAACACCTTCCAACTCCTCCCACATCATGGCTTTCAGCCAGTCATGTATCATTCTATCCCTGAAAGATGCCCCATCTCAGCTTCTTCACCTACTAAAGTATATTTAGAGAATACAATTCATCAGACTTGTGTTTATTCCCATTTCCATTCCAAACCATGTTTCCTCACAAGCCCTGTTATAAAGCTGCTTGTGAGTCCACCACGGAAGCACCAATGCGCTGA
Organism: Acomys percivali; assembly: GCA_907169655.1. Taxonomy (NCBI): domain Eukaryota; kingdom Metazoa; phylum Chordata; class Mammalia; order Rodentia; family Muridae; genus Acomys; species Acomys percivali. The sequence goes on along the minus strand of OU015745.1, from coordinate 48,507,632 downwards.
ACTAATGTCCAACTTCACTAAATGGAGAACCATCATATCGAGGTTTGATTAAAAAGTATCACTCCTGTGATGTGTGTGAGCTCCTAATGTAATGACAGCCCTTGAAAGGGTGGCTCTCCTGAAAATGCTCTCAAGTTTCCACCAGCTCAGTGGGTACCGGAGAGTAAGTAGCTACTCAAAGCGTTTGTTTGTTAGTGACTTCAGCTCTAATACCCAAGTGAAGATCTTTCCAAGCAAGACTTTAAATTCTAAGCACATTCATGTTATGAGACATTAAAGGCTTTGAACAGCCACTCTATGAATTACAGTCGTGTCCTTCCTGGAAAGCCAGTGAGTAAGTCTTTGCACATCAAAAGGTATTGCCTACAAGTTCTTCATCTCTCTCGATGTTAATGCTGGCCTTGGCTGATCCTTCATCAAAGACTAGTATAATGTCTTTATAAATGACCTTTTCTTGCCTTGCGCAACATTTGCAGACCATGCACTCAGAAGAATCTTTTTCAAGTTTCTGGGAAGGGTTTTAAGTGGCCTCTCTCTCTCTAGCCTAAAGAGACATGATACGCATATTTTCAAAAGTCACCCCCCCCACCCCGCCCTGCTGCAAATCGTCTCAGAAACACAACGGAATTCCTAGAGAGCTGATGGGGTACTGGTTTCTTCCAGACCAGATGCTCTAGGAGTGAATTATTTATTTATTGTTCCAGAAAGCAAGCCACTCGGCGGGACCTTCCCTCTTTGTTTAAGCATCCATGGTCCTTTCATTTCCTATCGTGATGGTGAACACCACCAGCAGCAGCAGCAGCAGCAGCACCCCACCACTTATGAGCAGCAGGAGACCACACAGTGCTGCTCAGTTGCTTGGAAATTCTCAACCTCTCATTCTGCCTGTCCCCTACAGTCATCTGCTCCGTCCTCAAGAGTCCGCCTGCCAAAGCCCACGCAGGCAACATAACAAAAGACTTCCAAATAGACAGTCTATATATTTTTTCAAAAATGTATCACTCAGTTCTAAAGCTACAATATTCAAGACCAGTGTGCTAGCAGACACAGTGTCTGGTAATAAATAGCTTACCCCTCACAGGTGGTGAACTCTGCCTACGTCATCAAAAAGCTGGAAGGGATTCTTGATTTTTAGGGTACCACTACCATTCATATGGCATCTGATACCTTCTTCAGGCCTCTCATGACATCACTGAACTGGGGAGGGCATTCTGGGCACATGCGCATTCAAATCATGGCACCTACTGTGTGTCTGTCTCTCTCCGGGTTTCCTCCTCCCCCTCTGCTGCCCCTCCCTTACTTCTCTGTCACTTATTTCCACTGCTCTCTCTGTGTCCTTCTCTATCAATTCCTCTCTGTCATTACTGTTTTCCTTTAGACGTCATGGTTAGGATATTAAAAGTCCCCTTGAAATTCATGTGTTGAAGCCTCGGTCCCCTGTCATTCACAGTCTGGCAATGGCTTCCATGTCTGGAGGGCAGGTCCAAGCCCAGCTTGTTTCTGGATGAGAACAGAGGGGCCCTCAGGTCAAAGGGCCTATTTCTCTCAGGACTGACTAGAGTGCTTTAGCGCTAGGTGAGGCTCTGGGTCTCACCAGGGGAGGCAGAAATGATTTTCCACAGGGTGTTACAATTTAGCTTTTATTTTATTTTTAAATTTAAATTTATTTTTAAAAATGTATTCACTTTACATCTCAATCATACCCCTCTCCTTCCTTTCCTCCCAGACACACCCTCCTCCCTCCCTCTTCCCCTCATTCTCTTCCCTTAGACCTCAGAGAGAGGGAACCCTTCTCCCCTACCAACTGACCCCAGACTATCAAGGCTCATCAGGACTTCCTGCATCATCTTCCTCTGTGGCATGGTAAGGCGCCCTGCCAGGGGAAGTGATCAATGTGCAAACAACAGAGTCCATGGCAAGGACAGCCCCTGCTCCCCTTAATAGGGGACCCATATGGAGACTACATCTGAGTCGGGGGCCTAGATCCTTTCCATGCATGGTCCTTAGTTGTGCATCAGTCTCCGCCAGCCCCCCTAGTCCCAGATTTGTTGGTCTTCTTGTGGATCTCCTGTCCCCTCTGGGTCCTTCTATCCCCACATTGATCCATAAGACTCTCTGTGCTCTGTTCAAGGTTTGGCTGTGAAAAGGCTTCTGCTTTAATGCCCTGCTGGGTGGAGTCTTTCAGAGGACAACTATGGTAGGCTCCCATCTGTTCAACTGCTTCCAGTGTCTATTCTATTTGCCCTTCTGAATGAGAATTAAGCATCCTCCCTAGGGTCCTCCTTGTTACTTAGTTTCTTTAGGTCTGTGGATTATAATATGGTTATCCTGTATTACATGGCTAATATGCACTTATAAATGAGTATATACTATGTGTCCTTCTGGGTCTGGGTTACTTAACTCGGGATGATCTTTTCCAGCTCCATCCATTTGCCTGCAAATTTCATTTATGTCCTTCTTTTTGCTACTTGAATAGTATTCTGTTGTGTAAATGTACCACAGTTTCTTTATCCATTCTTTGGTTGAGGGACATCTAGGTTGTTTCCAGATTCTGGTTTGTAAAAGCAAATATGAAAAGGTAACTTTTACTTGCCTGCTTCTACTGCAGTCTCGGAGGCTAACTGCCTTCAACTGCTAACCTAGGCCTAGTCTAGGTCTAGAATGTTTTCAGCTTCTGAGACTTACTCTTTAATACACTCGCACTTATTTGTTCTTCCTGTGCTCTGGGCTGGCTGGTTCAACTCAGCTGTTCTGTCAAACTCTTCTCCTGGCTGATTTATTTAATCTGGCCACGAATTACTCTGGCCTCAAACTAACTCAGCAATGTAACCTTCTGGCTTTTTCTCATTTTCTGGATGATTCTGTCTTCACCTGAGGTTTCCCTATGTATGCCATCTCTCTAGTCTATCCTGGTAAAACTGCCTCTTAAGTAACTTCCCTTCCCTCTCTCTTCTTGTGAGAGTTAGGCATATCTTATTCTGTCAAATCTCTGATTTGTCACCTTTTCTGCCACTCAATTAAACATCACTTTGAAACATGGGTGCTTCCTTCTACAAATTAACGCTACCTTCGTTTGGAAGAAAGGCATGTATCACCACGCCTAGACCTAAATTTTTCTTTACCAGATACTTGCTCTATACCAGGCTGGCATTGAACTCACATCTGTTTGTCTCTGTCTCCTGGATTAAAAGCATATTTGTGTTCCAGCTGGCTTGTATAGACCTAGAAGATCTTTGGATGTGATCTCTTGCCAGAACAGCCATGTTCTAAAATAACATTCCTCTAGAATGTCCCCCTTTCTGTTTAAGTTAAAAATAGTACACAGTTTAAATTGTACAGGAGAAGCAAATGTCCTTATGAAGATCCACTTAGCCACTGATGTTATGATCTTCCATAATTGCTGTCCTGATCATCTGTCCTTCAGCTACAGTCCATTTCAGCATCAAAGTTTTCCAGTCTGCCAGTCTGAGCAACTGTCTGTCCCTGTTCAGCTGGTTTTGTTAAGTTGTCTCCATGGGGGGCGGGGGCAGAAGGGGGGGGAAGAGGACATCTTTCTGCATCATCTGTATTGCTGTCTTTCTGCGTCTCTTCCTTGAGTCGTGACTTTTTGGAGACCAGGCTGGCCTCCTAACTCACAGAGATCTGCTTGCCTCGGCCTGAGTACTGGGATTAAAGGCGTGCATCACCACACCTAGTTTACACCCAGTGCCCTTTAGCTAATCTCACTCTCCATTTCTGTTTCTCACAGTATAATTAGAGCTTTATGAACCCACACATAAACTAGACATTTAGGCAGACTCACATGCCCTGCTCCATGCCAGTGAGCAGATCTTGATATGATCTCTTGCTAGAACAGCCATGTTCTAAAATAACCTTCATCTACACTGGCTATTATGAATAATGCCGCCATGAACATAGTTGAGCAAATGTCTTTCTTGTTTGGTGGAACATCTTTTGGGTATATGCCCAGGAGTGGCATAGCTGGTTGGGAGTGCAAACTGGTACAGTTTAGCTCTTTTAGTATGAGATTGCAGGTATCAGACAGCAATAGAGACTTGGGAGCTCCACAAACCCATGATGATACCAAAAGTGTTACAGCTATTTGTGCCATGGGAAGCAAGGCTGAGGAAGTGGGTAGGAGACCCGGACTTCAGCGTCTGCCAAGGCAGTTCTGCAGTCCTGTGTATGACTAAAGAGCCAAGAGGTCAACAGCCCCAGGCAATCCAAAAGCTCAGTGTGTTTGGTGTGACTCTCTGGGGGCCCTTCCTTACCCTGAATAAATGATGAATTCCAGATGGTCCTGGTGGAATGAGAGAACAAGCCAAACTTTACTCCTGAATTAGGGATTTATAAACCTTGGGCAGTGAGAGGGAGTTTTAGGGTGAACAAGTCTGATTTGCTGGGGCTAGGGATGCCAGGATACATAATCTACATGCAGTGATACATTACCTCATTTATACGCAGTAGCATAGGGTCCTATCACAAGAAGGAAAACACAGTACTTAATCATTTCTATGGGTGGGGAAAGAACTTCTAGGTCATTTGCTTAAAGCTAGGATCTTCTTAGCATAGGGTGGGGTATCTCCAGGAATCCCCAGGTACTTGCTAAACAGGTTTTTTTCTCAGGAAAGGGTTGGGCCTGTAATCTTCCCTGAGGGCTATGTGAAACTCTTACAAGATCTAGGCTTCCCTATATCAGTCAAAGAGAGAATCCCATTGAGAAAAGAAGTCCACTGTTATAGGCTTAGCTAAGAAGTGTAGGCTCAATTTTCTTAACCGATATATTTTATTAACAACTTAGTGACCGAGCATACGTCACTTATAACCCGACTAACCAAAACAATAGGAAATGAGGATTAATGGACACAATAACAAAACCATAAGGATATCAGTTCCGAGGAACAATTCTCCTGGCACAATCAGCAGGATTTCTTCTTCCAGAACCTTGAATAACCAGAACCCAGAACCTCAGCAGGAGCCAGAGCCCCGAAGCCTTCCCTGGAGCGGTTCTCTCTAGGAGCATCTTGGAGTGCAGCGATGAACAGCTAAACCTATCCCAAGACTCCAAAAAGCCCTGCCTCCAATTCTGGGCTCATTTATATATCTCCTCCCAGAGTCTGTTCACAGGATCTTTTCAACTGGCAACAATTAAGTTCCTGCACGAGATGGTTGCTCTTCTAGTGGATTAACCTCACCTGTCCTCTCACGAGACCATTCCAATCCCGCACTTGGGATCCTAAAAAAACAGGTTTATCTCTTCTTCAAAGAAGCTATCTGTAAATGTTGGCTTTCAACCTTACCAGCAGGATTCCACAGTACCAATGCAGTGTTTAAAAATGAAGCTCAGGGGAAGTGATTTTTAGGATCCATAGAGCTCTGGCCTAAAATTAGTAAATTAATCCATTTACAAATTCATAATTTGCTGGCCTTACTTGGGGGTATTGGGAGCTTAGTAGTAAAGCTTAGTTGAATGAACTATGTCACTAGAGCCATGCCATGGAGAAGGATGCCTGGTCCCCAGTCCCTCCATCTCAGTCTGTGTCACCTGGCCACCATAATGTCAATTGCTTTGCTTAACCACAACCTTGTCCATCATGATGCTTCTATCTATCATAGAGAAGAGGCCCTGAACTAAGATCTCTGAAATCGTGAGAGAAATCCTTTCTCCCTTAAATTGTCTTCTTAGATACTTTATTACTGTGAGTAAAATGTCACAACACATTGCCTCTCTGTCTACTTTTCCTCCTCCCCTTTCCATCCCCCCAATACCGTTGTCACTATTTTGCCTTTATTAACCCCTATAGGTTGTTTCATGTCTCCCATAATATGCAATGAAAAGCTCTACCTGAAAAAGAAATGTGTATGCAGAGACATTAAAATATCTTATTAGAAAATAAAATTCCCCTGGGTGGTGGTGGCATATACATTTAATCCCAGCATTCAGGAGGCAAAGGCAGGTGGATCTCTGTGAGTTCGAGGCCAGCCTAGTCTACACAGAGAAACCCTGTCTTGAAAAACAAAAACAAACAAACTAAAAAGTTTCAAGGCAAAAACAGATCAATTCCTCACTTCCATTCACATCTAAAGTCTTCACCCGAGGATCCCCAACATATACTGAATGTTCCGTGTCATTTCTTTAGACAGGTGATTCAAAATATCCAAACAGTGATGCTTAAATCCATAGGCACACACAGCTATCACTAGGTGCAAGTGGATTTAATTACGCATTTTATGTTTATCTACTATTATTTTAAAGTTCATTTAATTTAAGATTTGTACATATTAGAATGAAGGGTTGTCCAGAGTGGGGAATTCTGGAGCACTCATGAAACTATGAAATTTCCTGCATATAAAACAGTTTCTAGAAGGAAAGTCCATAACTCCCACCAAGATTCTCAAAAGAGGGTGGAGAAGTTGTGCAGCCACAAAACCCAGACACATAGTGAGAGGCCTTGACCCCAAAATAATAGTAGCAACACAAATAAGAAGAAATAATATTTTTATATTATTAATTCATGACATGGTGGTCATCTTCAAGAAAGCATAAATTAATTGAAATCAGTTTTCTAATAGTCAATGTGTATATACTATCAGCTAAGGGATGTTAACAGTCACATATCCAACTTCCCTTGGAAGTTTCAGAGCATTCTCACAATTGCTGTTTTAGAGGCTGAAGTTCTCTCCCTGCAGGGAGCTATTTCATTTGGCACTGCCATTAGTTTCAATCATCTCCGTGACAGGGGAGAACTGTTTCTCTGTTTCTGATGCCAACCGAGGCAGTCTCGCCTCTATACTTTCCCTTCCTGAATATTTGCACAGTGCCTTTTCCCTATCAGCTCCTGAAGCGGCTGCTCACGGGAGAGGATGAAGTCATGATGCATTTAGTGAGAGGCTCATTCTGTCTCTACAATGAGTCCACAGAGAGGCAGTGCTGGAAAAAGGAGATTGCCGATGTCTTTTGTCTTGTTTCTCAACGCTGTAATTTGTACATTTGCCTTCAACAGCTCACCAAATGCAGAAAGTACAGAAGATGGTCAATTTAATGTCCATGCTTGGCTTTGAATGCAATTATCATTTCATTTCTAAAGCATTTTTTGGTGGGGGGGCGGGGGAGGAAGGAATGACTCCTTAGGAAATGAGTATATGGATAAAAAACTAAAAACAAAAACAGGTTTCCTCGCAGACACATTGACTTCAGAAGGCCAAGGAAGGAATGTTCCATTTATAAGTTTCAGTGCTCAAACCAGTGCATCTCAACAGGAGTTCAAAATTCCCCAAAGTGTAGTGCCAAGCTTCATTCCCACCATCTTCTCCACAGAGTTCCTGAACTTCTTCCTTGAATTCACTATTCCAATAGCCCTCCCTCCGTACACAGGCTACCGTGACAAATTTCATGGATGTCACTGTAGCCCCAAACACTCGATGATCACATCTTTATATAGCCCATGCCTCTAAGTGTGTACCTCCCACAAGTAAATGCCACAAAGATGCCACTCTCACGGCTCTGTTACATATATAAAACTGCCAGCGGGTGGGCTTGTACTGCCCTTTCTCTCTTCCTCCCTCTCCACCTTACACTCTGCAGGGAAATGAGGTGCCACCAATAACTAAGAAGAACTTGAAAGTGATGAGGACACGGCCCTGGTGAACCCCTAGGGTTCCTCCCCCGCAGAAGCGATGAGGTCATTAATATATTGTATTAAGCAAAGAAAAGCAATGTAGCTTAGATCAGGCAGTCTGTCTAGAGTGTTCTTTCTTCCTTTTTGGAAATCCTGCTCCTTTGTGAAGAATCACATCTCAGTCTTCTTTGTCATTTTGTCACCTAAAAGCTGAAAATTTCTCCGAGGACCTCCCTGGCAGCGCGATGGCCATCTTTGTAATGTCTCCTTTAACAGGAGTGACTCTGGGCCCTAGTGTCTTGGGATCTCTCAGCATGCTGCTGCAGAGACCACCATGGCTTTCCTTCCTCTGCGTGAAACTTCATTTCTAGCCTTTCCTGAGCCCATCATGCCTATCTACCTCCTAGTCTCTCCTGTTGTCCCCATAGAGAAAGTAAGGCCTTACCTCCTGTGCTTTAGTGAGACTGTCTGATCTCCTTTTCCTTTTTATTTTTTTAAAATATTTATTTATTTATTATGTATACAGTGTTTTGACTGCATGTACCCCTGCATGCCAGAAGAGGACACCAGTTCTCATTATAGATGGTTGTGAGTCAACATGTGGCTGCTGGGACTTGAACTCAGGACCTTTGGAAGAAAGAACAAGCAGTGCTCTTAACTACTGAGCCATCTCTCCAGCCCCTCCTTTTCCTTTTTAATCCATGTAAATTTCCTCCAGGCAACTAAAGAAGCCATGGAGATCCTGATGCTCAAATATCCCGCCAGTCTGAACATCTTTTTAATCACCTGATCGAGGCACTCACCATCTACACACCAGTACCCACAGCTGTGCAGCGGGGGCTCATCAGGCCGCACCTGGCTGCCTCTGAAAAAACCTCAGTGCTCAGAGATACTAAAAGGTGAACAGACATTTGAGTTTGTATTCAAACCAAAACAGATTTACCCCAGGGAAAATAAAGGTTAAAATAGCAAAGGGGATTTTATTGATTTATTAATTATTTACAATAAGAATGTGTGCATGGTTCATGCATTTAAAAAATATACTGTACAATAATTTGCCAGTGTAATTCAATGGCTCTAAATTTAAAGCCCTTCCTGGTACAGCTTCCCTTTAACACAAAAGTGTCAGGAGCTTCCAGCTTCATGCAGGGTCCTATGAGTCTCCCTCCTTCCCCCAGGAAAGGATGTTTCAAATCCTTGTATAACCACTTTGGAAATCAATCTGGCACTTTCTCAGAAAAATGGGAATAGGACTATCTTAAGACCCAGCATTACCACTGCTGGGCATATACCCTAGAGATGCTCCACCATACAAGGACACTTTCTCAACTATGTTCATAGCAGCTTTATTCATAATAACCAGAATCTGGAAACAACCTAGATGTCCCTCAACTGAAGAATGGATAAATATACTGTGGTACATTTACACAATGCAATACTACTCAGCTATTAAAAAATAAGGAAATCTTGAAATTTGCAGGCAAATGGGTGGATCATCCTGAGTGAGGCAACCCAGACCCAGAAAGACACACACACTATATACTCACTCATAAGCAGACATTAGCCATATAATACAGGGATAACCACACTACAATCCACAGACCTAAAGAAGTTAAGTAACAAGGAGGAGTCTAGAGAGAATGCTTAATTCCCATTCTGAAGGGCAAGTAGAAGAGACACCAGAAGCAGTTGAAGAGAGGGAACAGGGCAGGAGCCTACCATAGATGTCCTCTGAAAGACTCCACCCAGCAGATCAGTGCAGAACCTGAGACTCACAGCCAAACCTTGAACAGAGCACAGGGAATCTTGGTGGAAAATTGGGAGATAGGAGGACCTGAAGAGGACAGGAACTTCACAAGGACACCAACAGAGCCAACAAATCTGGGCCCAGCGGGGCCTGCAGAGACTGATGCACCAACCAAGGACCATGCATGGAGATGACTTAGACCCCCTGCTCAGATGCAGTGATAGGCAGCTCAGTCTCCATGTGGTTCCCATAAGATGGGGAGCAGGGACTGCTTCTGACATGGACTCTGTTGCCCACTCATTGATCGCTTCCCCCTGGTGGGGCGGCCTTGCCAGGCCACAAAGGAAGAGGATACAGGCAGTCCAGATGAGACTTAACAGGCTGGGGTCAGACAATAGGGAAGCAGGGCTCCCCCTTTTTAAGGACTAGGGAAGAGGGGTAGGAGCAAGAAAGGTAGAAGGGAAGAGGGAAGGAGGGTCTCATTGGGAGGAGACCAGAGAGGAGACTACAATCAGTATGTAAAGTGAATACTTTTATTTTTTAATTAAGAAAAAGGAGTTGCTCACAGCTGTATGTGAAAAGTTTAACTAAACCGTGGTTTATCTATTTCACAGACTACCACCAGGAAACAAAAAAGTACCAATTTTCAATGAAGGCAACTGAGTGGATGCCCAGAGACTCCCTGAGTGAGCCATCACCGTCTTGAACGGCTGCCTTCTTTACTAAGTCATTCATCTTTTTTTTTTTTTTTTTGAAATTCCAGCATGATGGAAACTGAGAACATGCCAGTAGCTGTCAGGCCAGTAGCTTCCAGGGGTAAAGGACCGGGTGGGGCAAAAAGGAGTCATATGTGGCTCTTGCAAGATAATAGGATGTGTCCTCAGGATGCAGCTGACCCATGTCTGGCTGTACCCACACTAGCACTGGGGTTGTGCTGTTACAGTTTGACTTTGTACATGTTACCAGTATCTTAATACTTCTAAAATGATCGGTGCCGATTTCCTTAAGGTTCCATGAGAATTTACAGTTATCTCAAAGCCGATGTTTTAATTAAAAAGGGAATAGTGTCTCTAAACTCTCTGGGATGCAATGATTTAGAAGAAGGTGAGCTTAGAACATTATGTACACTGTGACCCCAAATATAGTAACATAAACATCAACCACTTTCATAGGACCCATCATACACATTCACAAAGCTCATCCTCCTGATAAATGTCCTATTATCTGCGTCCTATGCAGAAGGAAATCAGGTAGCCCAGACAAGGCTATTTAGCATATAGCAGATTCCAGATTTGAATTTAGGCAGCATGATGCTGGGGCTCAAATTTTCAGTCACTCTGATGTTTATCTTTATTTTATCAATCTGAAACAATTTTTTTGCTTTTAAATAAGAGGAACATGACCTTAAAAGATGCACATTACTAGAAGGGTCAGAGCAAGCAGTCTTTGCAGGGAGGGCCATGGCTCTGGTTTGTGGTCATTACCAAGGTAATGCAGAATTGCTCAAGTTCTAGGCACTAAAACAATGTCACCAGAAGCACTCTTATAGCCTGCTCCAGCACATGCCTGCACATTGTGTCCCTGTGTGCAACACAACAAATAAAACCAGAATCCCTTTAGGGAAGAGAAATGTAGGTTGAAAACATTAAAAGGGGATGTTGGCTTTACATTAATTATTAACAATGAGAATCTATGCATGGCCCAGGCATCTAAAAAATACAACATAAAACAATTTAACAGTGTAATCCATTGGCTCCAAATGTGAAATCTTTTTTGGCACAGCTTCCCTCTAACATGTTGTAGTGCTCAAAACACTTCAGCCATTACCCCATTACCCATAAGAAAATCCCCCAGGCCCCTTCTCAGAACAGCATTTTGGCTGTGGCCCCTCTCTGAACTCCTGCCTGCCTCCTTTCTCTGGACTTTTAGCCATGGAGGGCATGCGTGCCAGACAGTGTCTTTAGCCGAGCCTTTGTCAACATGTGGAATGATTTGTTTTTTTGCTTCTTTTCCACGGTCATACTCATAAGTAACATGAAGCCTCCCACAAAACCATACCCTTGATGTGAGAGCCCATCCCTGGCTTGTCTTCCCTCCCTGAGCTCTTCCATGGTATGTATTGTTAGCTGCTTAGCAAGTTGCCACATAAATTAGCAGCTTAAAACACTATTTTTGTTTATAGGGTTGATCGGTCAGGAGCCTCTGATTCTGTGGGTCCTGGATCCTCCTTTCATAGCCTCTCACAGAGTACAGAACATCATTTCCAGGTTTCTAGGTCAGCAGTCTCACTCAGAACCTGAGTGCCGAAGGGTCCACGCCCAAACACACTCGCATGTTTGCTGGCAGCGCTAGATTCCTGCTATGCTCTTAGGCTGGGGCACTCAGAGCTTTGGGGACCTTTGGCGGACTAGAAGTCCCACTCGGCTGGGCTCCCAGGACTGCCCACCACACTGTGCTGGCTTTGTCAGAAAGAACAAACTTGAGAGAAACCCCAAGCAAAGCACAAACCCGGCCTCTCAAAGCCTTTTCTTAAAAATCCCAGTCTGGATTTTGTCATATTTCACTTAAGCAAACTGGGCCCAGGCTGTCAGGAGTGGAGAAATGAGTCAAAGTGTATCATTGACATAGGCATGGCCATGTCAAGGGCCAATGCCGCTGGTCTACGGGAGGCTGACATAGCCTTCCTCTGGCCTCAGTGTGAACGTGGGTAGTGTGTAAACATGGGTGTTTACAAAAGGTTGACCAGTGTGTACAAAAACTAGCAACTACAGCTTCCTCTGCCAGGATGCTTGCAGTCTGAGACTGCTCAGGCACAGAGATCCCCCTCCCGAGGTTAGCCAACCACACCTCCTGTGCCCCACACCCACCCCTGTGCTATATAGAGTAAGCACACTGAGGTTCCAGGCTCAGGTGATGCAGCTCTGTCAGAGCATGTCGGACGGAGCACACCTGACCCCAGGTTTTCTGTACATGTGTCCATGTGTCTGTCCTTTCTTCATTTTATTGCAGCATAAGACAAGTTTCCAAGACTAAGCCTCACAGGATGGGATATGACACTAGCCTTCATTCAAAGGGCAGAGCATCCATAAGAGAGGGCAAAGACCTTTGGGGGCCATTTTGGAAGCTCTTTCTGAAACAGAGCTCCACAGCTTCCTAGGTATAGAGTTCTGCCATGGTAGCATCCTTATCTACCTGTGTATATGTGAGTTAACTTCCTCTCTCTCTCTCTCTCTCTCTCTCTGGATGCACATTTGGAACTGAATGTTTCCAAGGTGTTGGTCATTCCCTGGTCTGTGTGTTGGACTGGAGCATGCAAAGAAGAGAAGAATGTTTGTTCTCATGAGACTACAAACCAGGTGGAGGAAAAAGACAACGACCAACCCAACCAGAAGATGTAAATTGCATCAGATGGCAAACAGTAGGAAAACTTAAAGGTCCTGGGAGGCAAAATGGTTGAAGACCTCTGTGTTAATCGGCATTCTCATCACTGTGACCAAATACCTGACAGGGACGACTTCAGAGAGGAAGGGTTTATTCTGGCTCACAGTGTCAGGGAAATCTATGGGCCTGGCCCCCATGGATTCTGGGAGCACAGTAAGGTGGAGCACCACAGCAGGCAGAACACGGGATACCGGCTACTTACCTCATGGTGGGAAGGAAACAGACTGAGCATCAGGGACATGGGAGTGCATAACTGTCAAAGTCATGCCTCCTGTCATCTGTGACCCGCTGACACTGTACAGAGGTATCGTGATGGTTTGAATGACATGCCCCCCGGCTGGTGCATGGATCTGAACTATCATCCCTTCACCTGTGATGTATGGAGAGCCACAGCCCTGGGCTAAGCATGAAGCTGAGCTACTCAAGCTTGAAGCAGTTGGCACCAGGTTGATCAACTTTGTGGTGGTGCTCCCCTGTGCACTGCAGGATGCTTAGCAGCTTCTTTGGGCTCTTCACTACATACCAGTGACACCTTTTCAAGCTAAGAAAATCAGAAATGTCTTCAGACATTGCTGAAGGCAAAACAAGCCTGCTGAGAACAGCTTTCCCATAGTGCAGGTATGTGTTCTTGGGAAATTACTAATCCTGTTTGGCCTTTAGACATTGGCTTATAAAGTTGAGCAAATGTCCTTAGCATGTGTCTAAGGAAGGAAAGAGCGATGACATTCTTTGGAATGTCTAAGCTCTGTGGCCCTGTGGCCTTAGAATACTTAGTGAGACAGTTACGCTGTATTGAGAGCAGCCATATGAAACAGAGCCACATAAGGTGAGACGTGGATCTCACATGTGCTGTGTGGTTGTCTCTAGCTAGGTTTTTTGAAGTAGGCTCTCAATCAATATGGCCTTAATGATGATGAAATACTGCCTATACTGTTCTTCCCACTGGCACTACTAAACCTTTAGTACCTAGCACGGAATAAGTACTTAATGAATGTTTCACAGTGTTATTTAATGTAGTGAGGTCACATTGAAGTAGGCTCCTTTGTTAATTCAAATGCATTCAAGCTAACCAGCACTTATCAATCATTTGCAATGACCCGAGCCATGAGGAAACAGAGGTGAACGTCAATAGCAGTAGCTCTACAGAGCGTTCTTCCACTGTAGCACATGCCAGCCCACTGTGCAGGGGATTCTAGTCGATAACGAAAGATGCAAACAGCAGGGAATCAGAGGAGAAATCCACCCAGCTCTGCCCATCTTTCCCTTGCATCGATTCCTAGGAAAAGGCTTTTCTCAAAAATCCGTTCACAGTAATGTAGGCAATTATATAAAATGAAGCCATTCATTTGAGAACTCTTAGGAAATCGATCACATATTCCCGCACCGTCCTAACCGTACAGCAAGTATAATGGACTCCACTGCTGATTTTATCTTAAGTACCAGCTCAGAGACACACTGGCTTCCAGGAGAACCTGGGAGGATTCTCAAGTCACAGTCAAAGCCATAGCTGATGGCTGTCCTGTTCCCAGCAAGGAGTTAGTAGCTCATTTCCAGATATTGAGAATAAACAATTTAGGCTCTTCCTGATGTGTCAAAGTTGCATTATAAATATGCGCTGTCCTCTCAGTGAAATGACAGCACTACAGTTTACTAGTATTGGCCAAAATCCTAGTAACCATCCTGGACTTGTCTTCCTTTCACAACCCCCAGATAGCTTCTCAGCAAATGATAGTGCAGTGATTCTGAACCTGTGGGGTCACAACCCTTTTAGGGTTGAATGAACCTTTCACAGGGGTCATCTATCTCACTAGATGATGGAACAGGGGACAAATAGAGCTGTTATTATAGATAGAAATAAGTGGACACTTCCACATTTGTAGCTGTCAGCTTTTAGTGCAATTTTACTTTTCTATCTCTCTTCCTCTCTTTCTCTCCTTCCTTCCCTTGCTCCATTTTCTCCTCCACCCTCTTCTCCCTCCCTCCTCCTCTTCTTCTTCTTCTTCTTCTTCTTCTTCTTCTTCTTCTTCTCTCTCTCTCTCTCTCTCTCTCTCTCTCTCTCTCTCTCTCTTTCTCTCTCTCTGTCTCTTATTATAAACTGTTTTTGTATCTGTCAAAAGAACTGCAAATATGTTTTGATTGACAACATCCTTTGAGGAGGCTTAAGGCTGCAACAGGTTAGGATCAAATGAGCTACAAGTAAAATATGACTGAACTTAATGTGATTTAATTTTAGCACCATCAAATAACAACAAAATCACATTTCTCAAAGCAAATACTAATGATGCTCTTTCATTTTTAATCAAATAGTTATTTATTTTGGAAATAGGCCAAACCCTCCTCTTTTTTTCAATTTTGAATTAATCTTTGTCTTTTCAAAACTGGGACAATCTTATTATCTTCTGAAGTCCATTATTTTCAACATGGTGATCTTTTACAGTTTACTACAGGTTTAGTGAAAGAAGTGAATGTTTCTTAATTTCACTCTATAATTAACAAGTCTTTCATTTATCTGTGCTTCAATTCTCTATTCAGCCATCAGTGAAGTTTCTGACTGCCTTGTTCATCCTTTTGGGTTTTCTGTGGTACTTCATCTAGAGTCTGGCATTGAGATGAGTGGAATTCTTGAATGACTACATCTGTGAGTGAGTGACTGACTTGATGAGTGAGCCTCTGCACAACCAGGTGAAGTTATCACATGTGTCAGTGGACGGCCAGTCTTCACCAACATGTCCTCACCTAGAAAAGGCTCTCAGGGAGCAGCTATGTATAAGTGATCTGAAGGGGGAAATGGGAAAAATGGAAGGGAGCTTAATTAGAGAGGAGGTAAGGAGACAAATACAGAAGAATGTGGGTACAATAATAGTAAAGATGTCTGAAAAGTCATCTACCTAAAAGAAACCCTATAATACATGTAAGTCGTGTGTGTGTGTGTGTGTGTGTGTGTGTGTGTGTGTGTGTGTGTGTGTACAAATGAAAATGTCCCATCTGGGCTGACAATGCTCCCCACAAAAGCCATAGACTACCTAACAAACCCTAAACACCAGACATAAAAGCCGTCTTTAGAGTTGGTCAGGATTATTGAAGAGAGTCACAAAACATTGTAGCTACTGTTACTGCTCTTAGTTGTCTCTCAGAGATCAAAGGTATGTACGTCCCCATTGCTGAAGACAACATGAACTTTGGACACAGGACCAGAAGCTCCTGAGGTGCATCTGACTTGAAAGCCTCCTCTCTGAGACTACCTTTCATGGTGCCAGAAGGTTCCACGTAAGCCTCCAAAGGAGGGAAGCAACCAACAGTCCTAGCCAACTCTGAACCCCAGCAATGAACAGCATGGCACAATAACCCTAAGGGCATAATAACGGCAAGCATAGCTTGGCATCTCTCTAATTGGACTTAGATCCACTCAACAAGAGCAAAATCATACGTGGTACTGAAAACTTAGCCAACTAACCAGGACTTAGTCATAACCATAACTAAGCCATGAATCTTAAAGGATAACCCACAACTGCCACATCACTAAACCAGCATAATCCTTAACTACATTTTAAGTATTTATTCTTATACCCACAGATAAGTGTATTACTCCTCATCAAGGAAGCTTCTCTTTGCAACACATGGAAGCCATTTCAGAAAACACCACAACTGAACAAAATGTAGAGTTGTAGAGCCTAGCCCCAACTCCCGTGTCTACCACACAACTCCTGTACGCAAGGCTCAGGGATCACTGTGGAAGGGGAGGCAGGGCAGAAAGACTGTAAAAGCCAGAGGAACAGGGAGTTTGTTGTGAGGTTGTGTCTCCTAGAAATGTCAGAGAAGCTACCCATGAAGTCTCATTAGCATGGCTACCTAAACATGACCTGAACAAGGACGATGCCATTAGACATACTAATGTGGAAGGGGGAATGTTTATAAGGCTTCAACCCTAGAAAAAGAGCTACAGGCAACTAAGGGATGCTGGGAGTGGTCGAAATAGTCTTTCCCAGGGAAGAGCACAATAACTGGTTATCCAATAATAAGCCACCAGCCATGAGAAACATATATAAGTAATATAGAGACTGAACAAATAGTATTTGTATATTTAGGGATTAATATATTAATAATATATAATTTAAGAAAAGGAGATCATGAACCTGAAAGAGAGCAAGGAGGTAGATGAGAGAAATATAAAATGAGGAAAGAGAAGGTGAAGAAATGATATAATTGTTGTAATATCAAAAAAGTCCAGTTTCCAAACTCCATCACTGATCAGAATAACTCTGCTTATCTTGGTCCAAAGGACACTGGTTGCAGAGTGGAGATGGATGCTGTCTTAGTTACTGTTACCGTTGCTATGACAAAACATCATGAAAGTATTTCTTAGGCTTAAGCTTCCACATCACAGTTCATCATCTATGAGCCACTGATATGCAACATAGCTCTCATACAATCCCAAGGATGCAGAATCCATAGCCCCAAATGAATTTTTTCTTTAAACTTGGATGTTATCCAAGTCACTGGCAAAGAGTATGCACTAAGAGTGCACCTGGGTGTACTCCCATTGAAGCTAGTATCATCCTCTGACAGCCTTGACTAGAGCAAGGAGGCTATCAGTTGTCTCCACCTGTTGGTTTCCAGATGAGACAATAAGATAGATCCAAGCTCCACCGTGCAGTTCCAAGCCTGCATCTGGAAAGGGAGCCCAAGCTGGAGACTATGCATGGAATCTTGGCTCACGAGCCATGTGTAACTGCTAGCTTTGACTTCCCAGAATGATTAACTGAGTCAGAAGACACCCCCCCCCGAAAGTGAGTAGCACCTTCTGTGGGAGATAGCCCAGACACAAAGAGAGCCGAGGAGAAGGCAGTGTTGCCCTGCCTGCCCACCTCTGCTCTGTGTTGCTAATGCACCTATCCTACTGTTGCTGCCATTGGAATTTAGCTCCATCCGTCTTGCAGTGTGGACTGAGGACCAGCTCTTCTTCAAGAATCTTCCAGCCCTGTAGCATCAGAGTGGGACCACTGGAGTATTCAGCTTTGAGGACTGAACAGTGGCCAGATGCTTAGATCCATTGGTGTGCAGGTGGCTACTGTTGGAGTATCCAGCCACTGTGATGCAAGCCATGCTATAACTCCCTTTATATAATGTATTATTCTATCACTTCTGCTCCGCTAGAAAACCCTAACTAATATACCACTTGATCCAGCCAAAATGGGGAGCACATACTGCTCCTATGCCATGGGGCTCTTAAGGCTAGTGTGAAGGACTAAGGATAACGCCAGGCATGCTGTAAACCCTCCAGAAGCCATTGCTAACTTGGTGGCAAAGGCAGTATTGACTATCTTGAAAAAGTGTAGTTCAACAATAGATTCCCTTTCTATGCCATAGCTTGTCATATGGACACCTGTCAGATAGACCCGGGTACTGCTCTTAATCCCTATGTCCCATAATAATACAGGGCAAAGGGCACCACACTTCTTCTCAGTACACGTCTCGTGTGAGATGGTTCCATATGAGAAGTTCCAGGCTAGCGCCACCACAAGAGAGAGCAGCAGGATAGAGCATGTGTCACACAGACTGGCGTGAGCTGCATCACTTCCTATATAAGCAGCATAGACAAATTAACCAACCACGCATTGTTTGCTGTTCTATAAATAGAGACGACAGTAGTGACGGTAGTACCTAAGCTCATTGTGCTATTGGTGGCGCACGCCTTTAATCTCAGCACTCGGGAGGCAGAGGCAGGCGGATCGCTGTGAGTTCGAGGCCAGCCTGGTCTACAAAGTGAGTCTAGGACTACACAGAGAAACCCTGTCTCAAAAAACAAAAACAAAAACAAAAACAAACAAACAAAAGCAAAAATGAAACGCCTCATTCACCTCTTCCATGGTTGCCAAAGAACTGTTGTAAAGAGATCTATCGCCACTGACCTATTTGGTCAGGGTGCTGATGGTCCAGAGCATCTACCTGTTTTGGTTTGGGGTTTGGGGTTGGGTTTTTGTGGAGGTTTTTGTTTTGTTTTGTTTTGTTTTGTGTTTTTTTGCATATATTCAGGCATTGGTTTGCATCTTGCAGTGCTGGGGATGAAACCAATCTTGTACACACTCTAACACCAAGTGACATCCTCAGCTTCACCACAGTCCTCGATTCAAAAACCACAGAGTGTCTGAGCATAAACTGCATCGAAGATCATGCACCTGACTCTTTTCTTTAGAAAGCAGGAACCTGAGGTCTAAAAAGTGGGAAGTTACTGCCCATCCATACCCTGATGGGTACAAGCAGAGGTGGCATTAGAGAGTAGGAAGTCTGTCCTGGGCTGATATCTCAATGGATAAGCACTTACCCTGCAATCATGAGGATCTGAGTTCAGTCTCCAGAACATTAGTAAAAAGCCATCACAAGACAAAGGACAAGAGCAGCTCATCCCTAGCGTGTACTCACCAGCTAGTCTAGCCTACCTGGAGAAGCCCCTGCCAATTAAAAACCCTGCCTCAAGCAAAAAGTATACAGCAAGACAGGTAGATGACTAAATCTGCAAAGTAACTAGTGTGTAAGCACAAGGACCCAAGTTCAGTCCTCAGAGCCCACAGAAAAGCATAGAGCAGAGGCATTTGTTTGTAATCCCAGTGCTAGGGGAACAGAAAAGGACAGATCCCTGGGTCCAGCTGGCTAGCCAGTCTAGATGAATCAGTGAGTTTCCACATAAAATGAGAGGGTCCGTCTTAAAACTAAGGTGAAGAGCAACTGAGGAAGGGCCCCAAGGTTGACTTCTGGCCTCGCTGGGAGGGCAGATGCACACACATGCACTCAGACACACACAAACATGTATACACACTATGAAAAAACTGAAGATCCTTGAGAAATGCTATCTGAGCTTGTTCTATGACCTCTACACACACACACACACACACACAGAGACACACACAAACAAACAAATGCATGCATGCACAAGTGCACCTACATTCCTGGGCTGTGGCTCCTTCACCAACACAGCACTGACTCCTGGCTAGAACTGCTGGCTTCACTCCATCCTCACTGTAGCACATGTTACCAGCGTCCACCCACAATCGCAGCATTCACCACTCAGCTGGTGACTTCTGCTCTTTGCAGGTCATCTCTCCATGTGACTGAGCCCTACCTGTGCCCAGAGGTAGCCTGCTCACTAATGATTCTTTTGTTGGCTTCTTTCTATTCTTGCTTCCTCATCATATACTTAGGGCGGGGCCAGGGGGGATGGTTCATGGCCTCACCTCACAATTACTTAGCTCATGGTCTACTTGTGGGGTAGCACAACCTAAAGCTTCTACAAGTATAAGGAATTAACTAAAGAAGGAAAATGTTAGTATAAAATCAAACACCTTGGCAGGAGAGCATGAGTGTGTGTGTGTGTGTGTGTGTGTGTGTGTGTGTGTGTGTGTGTGTG
>OU015745.1:48468907-48487413 GCA_907169655.1 Acomys percivali | reverse complement strand
GTGTGTGTGTGTGTGTGTGTGTGTGTGTGTGTGTGTGTGTGTGTGTGCACATCAGAAAGTTGAAACAGAAGGAACAGGCTGGTCATTGGCAGCTCTCCTGTCTAGGTATGCTCAAGTTCAAATAGACTTCCAAGTCTTTAGACAAGGCCTTTAATCATCTGTAAAGTCATTGTACCCTTTCTGGGAACATCCTTGCAACACTAGCCAGGCAGCATCTCTCTGTATCAGCTGGTACTCATAAAACACTGCCTTCTCACTTCCCTAAATGTCTCCCCGCTCCTCACATTCTTCTAACAGAAATCATTAACCTAGAAAATCTGGTCACTCATTTGCCTTCTCCAACACATCAGCTAACAAGGAAATTAATGGGACTGATTCTGACCGGAAGTGTTTGAACCAGGCCAAGAGCTCAAGGCCAAGCGGCAGTTGCAGTGTTAAGCAGGATAAGTTCTGTCTCTGTGAGTGTGTTTTCTCATCTGCAAAGCTAGGGATCCTGTAAGGCTATCTAACAATGGTGGGGTGATTAAACAGCACAGCTATAGAAACAACAATGTGCTGTTGTTACCTTATGGCCTCCCTCCTACCCACTACCATGGCTTCCTACAGCTCCGTCCTGGTGCCAGGCTCTCCTCAGCTAGGGATTATAGAAGCAAGGCTTCCTCCTCTTTCATCATAAAAGACTGGTTTGGAGTCTGTCTTTGAACTACTGAGAGAAGAGAGAATGAAGTCTCCTAAGAATAGCACACTTAAGGAAAGCGGCCTTGGGAACAGAATCAAGAGCCACAGACAACACAAGAGAAAAGCTATTGTGATAGGTTTTAAAGCTTCCTGGAAAATGATTCATGGGCCTCTGCTTCCAATTTAAATTTCACTGTCATTTCCTAAAGATCTTTAAGAAATGATGTCATTTGTTCCCTGTTGTTTTGTAAGCAAGGCAGGTCAAGATCCCGGTGGAAATCCAATGGGAAACAAACATGATGTCTGTTTCGAAATGTGACCACCATGAAGCCTACATTCCTCTGCACTGCACTGAAAAGGGAAGTCATATTTCACCCTGCAGAAGCCTGTCTAAAGCAGTGAGGATGCGGACATCTTCTGTGAGGGCGAGGGTAACTGAGAAGTAAACCCAGGGCCTCACACAACCTAGACAAATGCTCTACCATTGAGACACACCCCTAATCCTCCTTTTACTTTTTCCTTCAAGAAAGCACCTCACTGTGATACCATGAATGTATGATTCTTCTGTCCCAACAGGAATCCCTGCCACGGAGCTGAGATTACATGCTCTCATCACTGTGCATAGTTTAAAGGACTTCTAAAGATTAGCTAATTTTTTGTTACAAACAAAACTCAAATATTAGAGGCATGATGTCTGGATTTTCTAATAGTTATAGATAGATAGACACTGGCAGGGAACCTTCCAGTATAGTTTGTTATGTAGCAGTTGGTGGAACCTTTACCTTCTTCAATGTATGAATCTCATGGTGGCCTGGGTACGTGTCTCAATTTGAGGCAGCTACCAGGAGAACCAGTCTGATGTGCAAGGTGAGGAGGTATTTACAGGTAGCGCTGAAGTGGTGGCTTCCGAGCATAGCCAATTAACTAGACCTGTGACCTATGGTCTCATGGTACCTGAAAGGAAGGACAGATCAGGGCTGTGTTGTCAGCAGTCTCTTCCCACTTTGATCCAGAGGCTCTGGTTCCTAGACTTAGCTATTAGCTAGCTATGACAAAGCAACTCAGCTTTCCAGAGTCAAGACGGGAGAGCTTTGGATTGATTTTACCATGTGGAGGGGGAAGAATGAAAGTGGTAAGTATATCAAACTACACTGCTAGACTCCAATATGGCTGCATGGATCCTGGAATGGGGGACTGTCGGTGCCGCCCCCAACCAGCAGGAAAGACACCAACACCGGGAACTCTTCTTGTGGCAGTTTACTCAGGATTCTTGAATAACGGTTGACCCCGAGGACCGCACCCAGAAAGCCTTTATAGTGCGACTGCTCCAATCAGAGCCTGCCACGTTGTCACTCACAATTGGTGCAGAAGGATCACGCCACCGAGCGTCATACCATTGCACATGCACATAAGGGGCTCACTCAAGAGAGCATTGCGCATGCGCATTGCTCTGGGGAAGCAGCAGGGGGCGCTGCTATCTGTGGCGCTCCACAGGGGACAATGTCCCCTGTTGGTTGCTGGGTGGAATCCTCCAGCCTCAATTATGTATGAGGACCCTAAATTCTATCCCACTGGTCAATGTGTCCGTTTTGATGCCATTACCATGCTGTTTTTATTACTATAACTCTGTAGTATAACCTGAATTCTAGGATAATGATACCTACAACAGTTTTGTTGTTGTTGTTGTTGTTTTAATTGTTCAGGACTGTTTTGGCTAGTCTTGGTCTTTTATGTTTCCATATAAAAGGTAAGTTTTTTTTTTCAAATTCTGTAAAGAATTACATTGAAAATTTGATGGGTATTGTGTTGAATATGTAGACTGCTTTTGATAGGATGACCATTTTCATATTAATTCTATAAATCCATGAGCAAGGAAGTTCTTTCTATATTCTGATACATACATAAGTTTCTTATTTTAGTTTTCATTTTACAAGTCTTTCACTTCCTTGGGCTTTTTTTTTTTTTTTTAAATCCCAAGATTTTTGAGGCTATTTTGAATAGTATTGCCTCCTTGATTTTTTTCTTGGTATGTTTGTTCTTTGTATACAGAAAGGTGTTAATTTGTGTATGTGTTAATTCTGTGTCCTGCTATTTTATTGAATATTTTTATCAGCTGTGGGGATTCTGTGATGGGATTCTTGGGGTCTTTTATGTATTGAATTATATCATCTGCAAATAAAGATGCTTAGACTTCTTGCTTTCCCATTTGTATCCTTCTATTTCTTTCACTTGTCTTATTGCTCTAATTAAGATTTCAAGCACTATCTTAAACAGGGATGGGCCTAGAGGGATGTGCATGGGCGTCCTCATTATGTTCCTGATTTTAGTAGACATTCTTTGAGAGTTTTGCATTTAACAAAGTATTGGCTGTGTGCTTGCTATCTATTGCTTTTATTATGCTGAGATATGGGACCTATATGCCCAGATTCTCTAGGGCAGTGGCTCTTAAGTTTTGGGTTGCAACCCCTTTGTAAGCTGCATATCCAATAGCCTGCATATCAGATATTTATATTATAATTCATAATGGTAGAAAAATTACAGTTCTGAAATAGCAAAATAATTTTATGGTTGGGGCTCTTCACAACATGAGGAGCTCTATTAAAGGGTCACAGTTAGGAAAGTTGAGAACCAGTGCCCTAGGGCTTTTGTTGTGAAGTGATGTTAGATTTTGTCAAAAAGCTTTTCTGCATCTATTGAGGTAGTCAGATTGTTTCCATCCTTGAGTATGTGCATATAGTGGATTACATTTTTTTATTTACATAAGTTGAATCAGCTCTGCATCTCTAGAATGAAGCCAACCTGATCCTGGCGGATGATCTTTTATGTGTTATTTTTTATGTGTTCTTGAATTTGATTGGCAAGTGTTTCTTGTAGAATTTTGCATCTATGTTCATCAGAGACATTGGCCTATAATATGTATTTAAGCCTCATAAAAAGAAGCTGTAAATGCTCCTTCAAACTTTAAACTCAAATGTCTTGAGATATCTCCCTATGGATTCTTAAAATGAAAAGCAGAAGCTGTGTTTCTTCTTGCTCTTTCATCTTACTGTCCCGGTGAGAAGAAAAACTGTTTACATGTTCTCCCCAAGCTTGAGAAATGGGCATCAACTCACTATCTCCATCTCCTCCATCTTCACCCCAAAAAGCAAATTCTGTCCAGTGTTGTCTCAAAATGATTTTTCGACTCTTAATTTCTAGTCATAGATCAGTCCCCAAAGCTTGTGTTTGTGTATGTGTGGTGGTGGTCATGTATGTGTGTATGCATGTGTATGAGTGTGTGTGTGCAGGTAGAGGTCAGAAGACAAGTGTGCATGTATATGTAGGGTGTACCTACACATGTATGCACATGCATGTAGAAGTCTAAGGTTGACATTGAGTGTCTTTCTCTGTTGCTCGCTGCCTTTTGCATTGAGACAGAGTCTCTCCTGGAATAGGGAGCTCACCACTTCAGCTGGTTTGGTTGGAAGCTTGTTTCTGAGATTACATTGCCTCTAGTGTGCTGGGACCACAGGGGTGTGCTGTGCCCACTGGCTTTTAGGCAGCATCTGGGGGGTCTAAACTCTGGTCCTAAAACACGTAAAGCAAGTGATTCGTCCAGCAAGCCATCTCCTTATGCTCACATCTTTTTAATAATAGGCTTTAATGATACCCCACTAGCACTCCCTACCACTGTTCCTCTTTGATAAAAAATTTTCAGTTACCAGAAGGATTCTTCAATCCTCTTAAAGCAGTACCCCACCCCACCTAAAACAATGTGTAGTTTTCTTTCAGTAGCCACTTCCACTTTCTAAGATTTTGTTTTTATTTTTAGGTGTGTGTGTGTGTGTGTGTGTGTGTGTGTGTGTGTGTGTGTGTGATTTTGTTTACCACCTGGGCACACATGCCTGTGCAGGTCAGAAGCAGGCATGGATGCCCAGGGGCTACACTTACATGCAGTTGAAAACAGCCCTGAATGAGTTCTAGACCCCAGTGTGGGTCCTCTGAACAAGCATAACCTAGTCTTACCCCACTTGCTAGAGTGACACATGATGTCATCACTGCCCTGACTCAGACACGTTTTCCTTTCTTTTATTATCTTTTTCTCTCTTTTCCCCGTTCCTTTGTGTTGGTCTCATAAAAACTAAAAAACAATGGCTGTTCCTAAAAATACACCACTTTTTTTTGGACATGCCTCATAAAGGAGCTATTATTTTCCTAGGAGCATCCTTTGATTCTTCTAAGAAACGCTTGTTTTTCTTGTGTCCCTGTAGGATGCTGTCCATGACTCTGTTGTGAAGTTCATCGCCCCCATCTCACAGTTACTTGTGTCCCTCTCTACTCTTAGGACCTGGATGGTAGACTCGGAATGGCATACCTCACTGTGGCCCCATGAATCTCAGATTGTATAGCCATGAGTGACATCTAGGCAGGCCTTAATGTAGCCCTGGACATATAGCAGGCATATAGAATAATGCTATTGAATAAGTTTGTCCGCTAAAGTTTAGACAGCTACTTCAAAGACAGCATATGAGCTTTTGGACCTGAGTTCTGATCCTGACTTTTTATATGCACTTCTATGTGCACTGTGCAGGTTACATTGCTTCCCTCTCCTTTTTTCCCAGAGAGATGGGTGTGCTATCCACACAGGAGCGCTTCGTCACCATGAAGCTCATTAAATGAGAGTTGAAGAAGCACTTACCTGTAAACACATTTACCCCAGTGCCTTTGAAAGTCCTGAATAGATGTTAGCTGCTATTAGTCTCATCACTGTCCACCCAGACCGCTATCAAAAAGCATGGAAGTTGTCTGTTGAAAGGCTATTACAGACTCCACTTGAGGCAAGACAGAAAAACTACTCAGATTTGAAGGGACACGGTTTTGTGATGTCACTCCTCATGCCAGGCAGACAGGGTGAGTATAATCAAACTGATTGGACATTTAGAAGCCAGAGCACCCCTCAGTCTGAATCTGAAGACCATCACATGTACGCCCTGGTGAGGACACCGGGAAAGATGAACTTCTGGCTTTGGTTAGCCTACTCTTACCCAAGAGCCATGTCTCCAGCCCTCACTTGCTTTGGAAATTTTCATCTAGAGCTCAGCTTCCTAATCTATAAAATGGGCACAAAGTCATCATATACACCTCTAGGGTTAGACATTTTGCTGTTATATGATGTTGTAAAGCTTTAAAACCCCAATACAGGGGAGGGGAGTAGGAGGAAAGCGGGAATGAGGGAGGAATGGGAGGATACAAGGGATAGGCTAACAATTGAGATGTAATATGAATAAATTAATAAAATATTTTTTTTAAACCCATACAAATGGAAAGGCAATTGTTTCTCAAAGCCAATGGTATCTGATCTTCACTGGGTGTCCAGGAGACTGGCCTGAGATGAGCCACTCCACCATCTGCCTCTCAGCCCATTTTCTGTTGTCCAAATACCTGAGGCTAAAGGATTGATAAACAGAAAAGTTAGCTATAGCTCACAGTAGTGAACTTCAAAAGCCTGGAAAGGAGTCATAGTTGGAATCACCTATTTTTAATTGTGTCCCTGTGGGACAATGTCCCAGGCTCCCTTGTGAGTCGCATGGCCAGAAAACAACGCACTTGTGACAAACAGCTAACGGTAGAACACTAGTGGAAAATGCTCTCCACAAGAACACATTTGTGTTCCTTTGTGTGATTCCTTTTCGGCATGCCCAACTCACTGACAGACTTCACCAACCTTCCTGAGAAAGATAGTCCTGAACCCATAGGAGCAGAGACCCTCTTACCACCATCATACAGGCAGTCACAGCCCACATCTGCAGGAGGACTCAGAACGGGGCTGTACTCTAGCCCATCACCCAAATAATTTGCTGCAAACAAGTCTGCTAAAACCTACATTAGTGTGCACACGAAAAACACACTTAGGGTCCTTAATGAGAGAGATCTATCTCTGAGGCCCAGGTAGGGTGATATGACATGCTGTCACATGACAAGAACCCAGCTGTGAGGTATGTCTATGCAAAATAGGCACCATGGTGAATTTCACAGAGAACACATATCCCATAGCTTTGGGCTTTCCATGAAAATGTGTATGGCCCTGAATCTAGGGCATTTTTCACATGCCTGGGACAAAAAAGCCTGACAAAAGCAACGTAAAAAAATGAAGAATTGGGTTTGGCTCATGGCTCAAGGGTCCAACTCATCCTACAGAGGAAGGCATGGCAGGAGAAGGGTTGGGACCATTGCCGCTGCATCTGCAGGCAGCAGAGAGGCAGGACACCACTCAGTTCAGCTCAACTTTCTCCTTTTATCCAGCCCAGGAGATGCCATGCCTGCCCGCCCACCTGAACCTTGCCCACCCCTGTCACATGGAAGGTGAATCTTTTCTGTCTCTGATAGGCACGCCCAGGAGTTTGTCTCCTAGGTGATTTCTAGATCGCAGCAAGTTGACAATCACTACAAACCATCCCAAGCTCCTAATATGGGTCAGCCACATCCTTCAGTGCTAAAGGTATGACTTACTATAATCCTTATTTAAGCTCTAAAATGGTTGATGCTACAAACCCCATTTGGGTGGAGGTGAGCAGAGGGTAAGGATGGGCAGGGGGTGGGTTGTGAAGTCCAGAGAGGTCTAGTGATTTACCATGGGTCAACACAGCATGCATGTGCTAAAATAAAACCTCAACCTGCACCATATTCCAAAGCCAATCCTTTCAGCTTTGCAGCCTCTTGCCTCCTGTTCAATGCATACTACTTGAATATGAAAAGGCTCAGTCACTCTCTCCTGGGCTTTGCTAATTTAGATTTCCCAGCCAACTCTACTGTGGCTAGAATG
Organism: Acomys percivali; assembly: GCA_907169655.1. Taxonomy (NCBI): domain Eukaryota; kingdom Metazoa; phylum Chordata; class Mammalia; order Rodentia; family Muridae; genus Acomys; species Acomys percivali. The sequence goes on along the minus strand of OU015745.1, from coordinate 48,479,933 downwards.
TGCCTCAGATGCCCTAGGGCTTTTCCCCAGGTGAAGACCTCAGTGGCTGTCTTAGTCAGGGTTCCTCCTGCTGTGACAAAGCACAAGGACCAAAAATCAAGTTGGGGAGGAAAGGGTTTATTTGGCTTCCAGATCATAGTCCATCATTGCAGGAATTAGGACAGGAACTCAAGCAGGGCTGGAACCTGGAAGCAGGAACTGATGCGGAGGCCTGGAAGGGTGCTGCTTACTGGCATGCTCCTCATGGCTCGCTCAGCCTGCTTTGTTACAGAACACAGGACCACCAGCCATGATACCACGCCCACTATGGCCTGGGCCCCGTCCCCATTGATCACTAAATGAGATAGTGGATCTTAAAGCTGGATCTCACTGTGGCAATTCCTCAAATGGGGCTCCTTCCTCTCTGGTGACTCTAACTTGTGTCAAGTTGACACACAAAACCAGCCAGTACGGTGGGAGTACAGAGAGGGGAGAGATGCTTTGGTACCCTAAGAAAGAGGAAATCTGGAGGCAGCAGGGCTGGAGTCAGGCAAGTCTGCAGGCTACTTTTCCAGTCAGAGCCAAAGGAGGCCAAGGTCACAGGAAATCTCAAGCGAGAAGCTGGAGCACTCAGCCGCCTGCCAAAGTGACTGCCAAACCAAGATTTCAGTAAGGAGTAGAGTACAGAGTCGAGCAGGGCAAAGCCCACGACTTCTAGTAAGGCCAGCAAGGCAACATGGCTAAGTTTGTGGCCTGTTTCCAAGGAAAAGGTTAGCACCTTTCACTTGGTAACACTGGGGGTCTCCAGCTGGAGACTCCCACTATCCAGCTTGCTCCTGTTTAGCCCATTTCCATGGTAATGACGGCTATTTATTGAGCGTGGCGAATGTGCAGTCAACGTGCCTGTGTGCATGTGCGTGTCGGGGAAGGGGATGTAGGAGTAAAGCAGAAAAAATGGTCACAGTCCAAAATTAAAGTGTCTAATGCCAAATACAGAAATTCACATCTTTGAAAAATAAAATTTGAAGTCATCTTGAGAGGCAGACAAGTCTAAGAGGCAAAAATAAATGAATTTTTTTTTTTTTTTTTTTTTAAAGCCTGTGCAGGGCTTTTAAGAACAAAGGACACACAATTTTATGTTCATAAAAATGAGCCAGGAAGCCATGCTGTCTTTAAATTGGGATAATCATTTCAAGGTTCCTTCTATTATTGCCAAATTGGGGTTGAGGGAGACTGGTAATTTTGTTCAAGAGAAAAATCTGCAGAGAACTTGAGGTAAAGTAAGTTACTAATCCAAGATTGACAGGGGCATTCACAGCCCATGGTGAGGGATTCGGGCTACCTAGAGTTCCCACCTCACACCAGCCACTTTAGGATTAGGAAGAAAGGTCACTGACATAAAAAATGAGCAGTGGTCATTTCATGACAGGATCTGGCTGATAATGGAGCTAGGTTCTCTATACAGGAAAGGGGTCAACAGGGCATGAAAACTTGGCGGGAGGAAATCAGAAACATTGTGTTAAGTTGGTGTTTGTTTTTTCTTTGTGTGGGTTCATGGGTTTATGTGTGTGTGCATTCATGTATGAGCATGTAACTATAAAGGTCAGAGGCTGACTTTGGATGGCTTCCTTTAATGTTCTCTATGTTAAAAAAAAAATATGTTGCATTAAATGTATAACAATGGGTTTCCCCTATGCCATCCCATAAAGCAAGATTTATTTTGTAACAACCACAAACCCCTTTGCTTGTAATGTACATGTTTAAATGTCTGTTCTTTAAGTGGCTTAAAGGACTGATAAACAGATGAGCAGTTTTCTTCATAGCTTGTGCAACCGTGGGTATGCTGCAAACTCTGCAAACCTCCGGATGAAGCAACATTTATCAAAGGCCTTATGTGCAGGCATTGTGCTACCCACTGAGGCAATCCGTGGGGAGACAGCCAAAGGCCCTCCCCTCAGGGAGTTTACTCTCAACCAGGGAGGAGAGACAAAACCAGAAATGTGTGTTCTTATCTCTGCTGAGAGAAAGGGAGGGCCACGAGTGGGAAGGATGGAGAGACGCTTTGGAAAGTTCAAGTTTACAGAGGATTTTTTTTTTTCTTGGAAGGAAACATCTGAACACTCAGATGGAGCAAGGTTTCTTGGCATAGGGACCACTGAAATGGGGCCAGAACACCTCTGTTAGGGAAGCACACTGGGTCAAGTACGGAGGATGGAATCCCATCCCACATCCCAGAGCTGTTAACGCAAGATGTCTACAGAGTGCAACAGAGCCCTCTATAGCTAGGGCTATGGGTTCGGCCGCTAAGAATAAGGGAGGCTGTTGGGGGAGAGGGGGACTAGACTCTGAAGTCAGCAAGAAGAAACTCATCAAAGGTGAAGTTGCAGGAACAGTGCATGGCCAGACTACCAGCACTTGGCTCTGGGAAGACTGGAGTCAGAGCACCAAGAAAGGCTACTACTGAGAGATTTGGCAGGAAAGGATTTGACCCAGTTTCCCTCTTGAGATGATCATTCTGGCTGCTTTGAGAACCAGGCATCATGGTAGAAAGAAAGTGATGGGCCTGTGGTCTGGACTTTTAGGCAAGAGCTGCTGGGTCCACAGTGACATAGAAAGGTTGCCCAACATGGGTCACGATTCATTGAGAGAACTGATAGACTCTAAGTGTTTTAAGATGAATGAGGGATGGGCTAGAGAGATGGCTCAGAGGTTAAGAGCACAGGCTACTCTTCCAAAAGTCCTGAGTTCTGTTCCCACCAACCACATGATGGCTCACAACCATCTATGGGGCGATCTGGTGCCCTCTTCTGGTGTACATGCAGGCAAAACACTGTGTGTATACATGATACATAAATAATCTTTTTTAAAAAAGATAAATGAGGGAAGTATGGCCACCTCTGAATGAGGATGAACAATTCAGTGCGGTGGCTGCCACAGGGCAAGCCTGGGAGTTTGGGCAGTGGCAGCATGCTGAGTCAATTGGGTGTGGGCTCTCAGGGTCAAGGTGCAAGCATCATACAAGCTTGACACATGGCAAGGGTTCAGTGAGGCAAGAAGAGACAGCCATCGCATCTGATGCTCACTGTCATGGAGTTATTTACATTACAAAGGCATATGAACTATTCCTTTAAATTATGTATTTTCCTCATACATTTCAATTAAGATAAATTTGGGAAGAATATTCTAGCCCCGTCATTCACTCTTGCCATTTGTTCTCCATAATTTCACACTAAGATGGGAAAGTTTGCCTGTGGGAGGAAGTATTTGCATATCTGGGATTCATCATGAGTGAGAAGCTTTAGTTTCTGGGACTCTGCCTCTCTTTACTTATTAGAGAGTAAAACAGTGGTAGAAGCCATCAGCACTGACCTCTCATCATGTTTTTCTCTGGTTTCTACCATCCCTAAAAAAGTCACACTCCAGAGAGGATGATAAATCACAGGCTGTAGAGTAGAGGGAAGTGACTTTGAAGGAGTTAAAGATGGCACTTATATTTTGTACAACCTGTCCCCCAAGTAAAGGGAATGTATTGGTGTTTAATTAAATAGGTTCCTGCTGTTTTCCTTGGGACACACACACATCACTCCAGCCCCATGACTGCTGTTTGGAGCCTTGCCTCTGCACCTTCAAGGGTTTTCTTTCTATTTGCAATACTCACTTTCTCTGCATTGACAGTCTGAATTCATACTTTGTGTACCTTCCAATTATAAGTGCCTGGAATCCTAGGTTTAGATGCTTTGTAGCAAGCAGTCATAGGTGTTTTTTGTAAAAGGCCAGAGAGTAAATAACTCAAAGTTTACAAGCCCCTGTCTGCAACAACTAGACAGTTCTTCCAATGCAGTTAGAAAAAAAAAGCCTCTACAGATAATACGTCAACAAGTCACTATGGCTATATTCCAATAAAATCTTATTTGCCAAGACTGGCCATGGGGTTTGGTTTATAGGCTATCATTTGATAACCACTGCCATGAAGTATACTCTCCTAGGATATGAAATCTCTTAGCATAGCCTCCATGCACACAATGCAGGCCCATACTGAATCAGTCACTGGAATAGAACCTCCAAATATATTGGCAGCTCTCCAGTATCTTTCAAGTCCCATGTTAGGGACTTAAGTATGTGGAATCTCAGTTGAGGAAAGGATAAGCTATATTGTCTGCTAGCACAATATTAAAACACACACACACTAAGACTATATGGTTTTAAACAACAGTAATTTGTTGTTGCTCCAAAGTTCATGGGCCTCTGATCTGGACTGGCCTCACTCCATCTCTGCAGAGCTGCCAGGTGAGCTGGAGAAAGCCTTGCCCAGAATAATTTGGTTCTGTTCTACATGGCTTCTCATCTCTAGAACACTAGCCAGGTCTAGTCTTTACTGTCAGTCTGAAGGCCAAGTACAAACACGAGCAAGCCTTGGGAGAGCAAATGGATTGCTCAGTCCTCTAGACAGAAGCTTCAAGCTGTTAGTCTGTTGTTTCTACCACATTGTCTTGGCTACAGAAAGCCATAGACTACTAGGCCAGGGTCATGCTGAAGCGAGACTAGAGTCCGCAAAATATTGAGTACAGAGAAGCCATTAATTTGGGTCCTCAGTGAGCCAGGCTGTCCGTAGAGTGCTCCGGTACCCGCTCATTAATAGCACACTTTCTCAGTGTTAGAATGTCACTGAATCGGAAGAAGGCTGGGGAAGAATGAATTTATTCTCAGATTCTTCAGAGATTTGTGTTGTATTTCCAAATAGCTAGAAGTCATTACTTGTTTCCTTCTATAAGCCATGTCATAGAGAACTGTCTGTCACTTCCAAGGTAAGAGGACACACTAATGCTGCAAAGTTCAGACTTATCAGAGATAAGGTATCCTAAGAAGTAAAATAGCACCAGGAGTGTCTAGCTGTCCAGCTAAAGAAAGAAAAGCAACAGAAGAAATCCTGTTAGAAAACAAAAACATAGCCCTGAACTCCTGCTTCCAGCTTTACCCAGCAACCCGAGAGAGGCTCCAAGGTCTGACTTCTTTAGTTGAGAGTCAGCTCTCAGGTGACTGCGCTGTGTCAAGTCGACAGTTAAACCTAAGACAGTGGTCTATGTGTATATGCTTATCTCTCTCTCTCTCTCTCTCTCTCTCTCTCTCTCTCTCTCTCTCTCTCTCTCTCTCTCTCTTTCTCTCTCTCTCTGTGTCTGTGTGTGTGTGTGTGTGCATGTGTGTGTGTTTATACATGCACATGCACATGCACACACGGACACCTCTATGAGAAGTTGAAGGCCAGAGGACTACACTGAATGTCTTCCTAAATTGCTCTATACCTTATTTTTTTTTGAGACAAGAGTGTCTTGGTAAATCTGGAGCTCAGCAATTTGTTAGGCTCATTGGTCAGTCAGCCTGCCCCAGGGACCCTCCTTGGCCCTAGGATTACCTGTGTACACAGTCACTCCCAGCTGTTTAATGTGTGTGCTGGGAATGTAAACTCAAGTCTTCAAGCTTGTATAGCAAGCTCTTTATGATCGAGCCATACCCCCAGAGCCCTATCTGAGTCTGAGTAGAATAGTAAGTATTAACCCCATATTTCTGATGGTAAGAATTTTATTAGTCCAGCTTGAGTCTGCTGACTACTCTGGCCAGTCATCCAGACCACAGTTGGAGACCATAACATGGTTCCCAAGTCCCCTCTTTCGGTTGTAGGGACATCTGGAGGGGTACTCAGATTTGCACAAACATATCCCAAAGAGCTGTGACAAAACATCCCCAGAATTTTCAGCCTGGACTTCAGTACGGAGGAAAACAGGTCAGTCTTGTAGAATAATAAAACCTTGGAGTCTGTGCATTCTTTCAAGTCTCATGTTTCCCCGTCACTGGGTAAACTCATGTTAATGACCGAACATGCCAAAACTATGAGTGAGAACTTACCCCACAAACAGACCTCGAGTTATGAACTCCAAGGGTGGGTAGTTAGTGCCTCACTAGTGGAAAGGGTAACAAAGCGAGGCAGGAAAGGTCTGTGAAAGATCAACGACTGGAGAACTAACAAGCCAACAGCACCACATTCAACTGCATCTAACTGGGGACATGGAGAAACAGTGTGGATGTGCACCCAGGACTTGACACGTTAGTCAATGCTGTTGAGTTGGTTCTTAATTCCCTGGCAGCGGCAGCTTGCTACTTACATGGAAAAAGCTGGTTCTACCGGCCATCGAAAGCCCATGGGCACAAAAATTCAGGTTCTAGCTAGAACAATCTCTGCTGGTGTGTTATGAAGCCGTATGTGCTGGGGACAGCTAGGGACAATGGGGAAGGGACCAACACAGCCACAGTGGTAACAAGAGCCAACCTGCTTTATAATGGTCACATTGGGCTGGAGCGATGGCTCAGCCTGTAAAATGCTTGCTGTAGAGACATTTGGGTCTAAGCTCTGATCATCAGCACCCATGTGAAAAGCAGAGCACAGTACATGGCTATCCCATTGCGAAGGAAGAAGATCCTTGCAGCCAGCCAGCTTAGCTAAAGCAGCAACCTCTGGGTTCAGGGAGAGACCCTATCCCAAAAATTAAGATGGAGAACAATTGAGGAAGCATCTGTGCATTTGTACCCATAGGCAGATGTACATATAGCCACATGAAAACATATTATAAACCTGTACAACACTCACACACACATGCTGTCTTTGTCTCTGTCTCTCTGTCTCTCTGTCGGTCTCTCTCTCTCTGTGTCTCTGTCTCTGTGTCTGTGTCTCTGTCTCTCCCTCTCCCTCTCTCTCTCTCTCTCTCTCTCTCTCTCTCTCTCTCTCTCTCTCTCAATATCACATCAAGAGGGCACCAGCTGGAAGCAAGGGACCAATTAAGATACTAAGGCAGGTATAAGATGCTGGGGAAGATAGGAAGGATGGATTTATACCAAGTAGAGACTATAAGGAAGATCTTCAGGACATGCAGCGAGAAATCAGCAAGGATAACTCAGGGAAGGCCTGCTTTCTGCATCTTTTAAAAGTTTTTGTTTTTGTTTTTTTGAGACTGGGTTTCTCTGTGTAACAGCCTTGGCTGTTCTAGACTCACTTTGTAGGCCAGGCTGGCTTCAAACTCAAAGAGATTCACCTGCCTCTGCCTCCCAAATGCTGGGATTAAAGGTGTTTGCCACCAAGCTCAGTTCTGCTTTTTTCTTTCTTTCTTTTTTTTTTTTTTTTTAAGGTGGAAGTTTGTTGAGAACGATTGGGTCTTCCAATCCAACTTGAAGACAAAATGTTGGTGCATGTGCCTGTTACTTCACAAGTGGTGGCGGCTTAGAGCTGCTTCCAATGAACATACATTTATATATTTTAACTAGCCTTGCACAAGAAGCAGTCCAATATCCTCACTCCCGCCACCCCCTCCACAGCTCCTCTTTTTTCTTTGTAGCTATAGGAAAAGGGAGGAATATTAGTTCACAGGTGATCTACTAGCCCACTCCTAGGTTGCCTAGCAACCTGATGCCATCACTTGCAGCTGCCAAGTGTGTGCCAGATGCACTTCAGCTGCACAGCAGATATAAAAGGGCCAGCCTGAAACCATCCCCTCCCCCATTCTCTCTTGCTCTCTTTCTATCTGTCCTGATTTTACAGAGAATCTGCTGTCTCCCTCCCTCTTTGTACGTTCGTCTCTCTCATGGCTCACTTAGACTATATCTCTTCTCCCTCTTTCCCCTGCCCTTCTCACAATAATAAACTTCCTCGTGCCACACCAGTTGCTCAGCATGTATATAATGGTCAGGGTACACAGTTTATTTTTTAAATGGCTGCCAGTACTTGGGCTGTGCCAGGGAGTTCTTCTGAAGAGTCAAGTGCTGTGCGTTCTAGAGGAGGACCTTTACATGCCCAAGTGCATAATCAGGCCAGTGCTTTAGGAGGATATTTTGGGAAATAATGGCACCTAGATCATCAGGGGCAGAGAGTAGAAAGCGTCCAGTTCATTGCTATAAAATCCTCAAAGACCCAGGTGATGAGAGTGGAGCAAGGAGTCAGCATGAGCAAAGAGCACAGAGGAAAGATGTGAGGAGTGGTCCAGCCTCACAGGGGTGAGGGAGATGTGTCAGAGAAGGCGGAGGCTCACCCCCTGGGTTCACAGGAAGGTCTTTCTGACTAAAGGGAAGCTCAAAGAGGTCATGTTCTCTTTAGCCGAGCTGCCAGATGTGACACAGCAGGCATCTCGGATAATCAGCCAACACTTCTCTAAGTATGTGTCCTATGGGAAACACAAGTGTGACTTGGCCCTCTGTGTTTAAACTTGCTAAATGTGGATGGTCAGAGTCTGAGGGAAACTGGAAACAGGTAGAGATATGGGCCTCGCGTGGAAGGAGAAGTGGAGTTTATAAGTTTTCACCCAAGAACACACAGGACATGACTCATGTGTCTGGGCCTCGCAACTGACTGCACTTTAGAATCACCCAGAGAGCTTTGAAAGAATAAAGTAAAAACATCCTGATTATCAGAGATGCTGAGCTAATTCATCTATTGAGCAGTCTAGGAACTTTAAAGGCTCCCAGGGTGATTCTAGTTCATTGCAAGGTTTAGGAACCACTGATCTAAGCCCGGGAAAGAGATGAAGTCACTGATGTGGGTTGAAAAGAATGCCCAAGTTGGTTCCCTAGAGAGTAACTACTGCTTACAAGGTACACAGGGACAAGGAGACAGCAAGGGGAACAGAGAGTGCTGGTTTGAGATTGATGAATGATCCACCAAAATCAAAGGGAGCCAGGGAAGGCCTCATCCCAAGAGCCCCCAAGGGATAAAAAGGGTGCAGTGTTAGACAGCTGCTGGTAGGTGGCGCTTGTGGGTTCACAGTCAAGGGCTCAGCTTGGAAGCCCATTTTCAGGTGCTGGGAAACATGAGCAAGGACCCAATCCTGAAGTTCCTTTATCTGAAAGCAGACAAGGTTGTTACCTTCCCTGTTCCACTCCTATGGGGATGAGAGCCAAGTAGGAAAGAAGAATGCATAGATTTGTCTTAGCTGAAATAATTATACTGACTTTGAAGCAATGCAGGTGTGATTCTCATTTCCTAGCTTAGTGACCACGGTCAAGAGAGCGGCCTCGGCTGCACCGGACCTGACAGGATTCATTCCTCTCAGCATCCTGGACGCTGACATCCTGCATCCTTCATGTTCCAGCTCCAAGGGCTTCAGTTGCTGTTCTCCATGAGAACAGGACAGCTCCCAAGACAGCTTCAAAGAAAGCTTCTGTCCACAATTGGTCCAGCATTTCAGACTGTCATATACAGGACTTCTATTAAGCCTGGAATTTTTCAACATTTAGAAACGGGGCCATAAATGCTCTTCCTAGCTTGTTTAACTATTTTCCCCCGTTTTATTTGGGCCCCTACAAAGGTATTATTCGTCTCAAATCAACCGGAAGAAACCGTAAGAAAATGATGGCCCATTTCCCTTAATAGGTAGGTCTTTGGTTGCTTTCTTGGGCTATAGATGTTTATTTTCACTGGGAATTGGTTGTAAGTTACTATTGGTCTTATTCAGAGAAAAACAAGGTTGGACTCAGAGACATCTCTCTTTTCCTTTATTTTTTTTTTCTTAGCTTTGGAGATGGGGCTGAAAAGAAAGAAGGGGGAATATAGAAATATATAGGGATGATAGGACAAAAGGTAGATTATTGAGTCAACTCCTCAATTTAAGGCCTTAATTGTTACTTATAATGTTATTTTTAATTCATTGGTATAGAATTTTGTATATTGATGCAAAATAAGTTTAATTTTGATACATTGGTATAGAATTCAAATGTAAGATTATTCTTCACACATTATATATAATATATATAATATATAATATATTTCTACTTATATCACAAAAATACACATCCTAGGTATAACAAATAGGTATGATTTTATAGACAGATAAGGTAAAATAGTTAGATAAGGTCTTCAAAAACCTCAGAGTCCTACGGAAAATGGCATTTAAAGATGTTTTTATGGTTGTAAGGATTCTTTGACAATAAGACAGGTTAACTACTGGGAACACCCAGACTACCTCAAAGAAGATGATGAACATCAAAGAACATCCTTATGGAGATGGCTTCAAATGTGGCAAGCCAGCCACTGGGCAAAATGTCCTCATTTTGACTACTGACAGAATTCTGCCTAAAAATATGCAAGCTTGGATGCAGATACAATCAATGTCCAAACTCTGCCAAGACAGGGTAAGCAAGTTCTCAATAGTTCCTGCCTCACAAATATGTCTGTCAGATTTATAGGACCAGAGGGCTAAAGATGATACTCCAATGTTATAGAGAGTTATGGGTGACTATTCAGGCAGCAAATTGTCTGTCTTTTCCCTCCTCAATTTGGAGGCTGCTAACCTGCACTTTCTGTTTACTCAGGTAATTAGTTTTATTCCTTCTCAAGTCTCTGATGGGGTTGAAGACCAGAGAGTTTAGTCTTACAATTAAGCCTAGTTGTTAGGGGTTAAGCTGTTTTTAGGTCTAGATAGATGTTTTAAGTTGATAGAGATGAGCTATGATAGATATTGATTTTCATGCAGAATTTTAGACTCACCAAGATAGGAAAATGTCTTCTTCAAGGTTGCCAAATACAAAGAGCCAAAACATTATGAATGTAATATTAATATAACTCCTGATTTTTTTCATTGTTCTTCTTGCTCTATGTAGTTTATTTTATATATGTATAATAATATAAATGTATATGTAAAAAAATAAAAACAATTAAGAAAGAAGAGAGAGAGAGAGAGAGAGAGAGAGAGAGAGAGAGAGAGAGAGAGAGCGCAAGCAGCCTCGAGGCCACCTCCATACTGGTGTCCATCAACTGGACAAAACCACACCTATCTCGACAGGTGTCAAATGATGAGATAGGTTCCGAGCACAGTGCCTGACACATAGCGGGTGCTCTTCAAGTTTCTCCGGCCCAATTCAAAAGGACTTTGTAAATGCAGTAGGCAAGGATTACAAGAGTTATGACTATAAGGAAAAAGGAATTTTTAGAGTCCAGCACTTACATGGTGGCCACAACCATCCGTACTGCCAGTTCCAGGGCATCTGCCACTGTCTTCTGGCCTTGGCACCA
>OU015745.1:48434062-48465424 GCA_907169655.1 Acomys percivali | reverse complement strand
ACACACACACACACACACACACACACACACACACACACACACACACACGATAAAACTAAGCTACCATGTACTGCTCGTATCATAAGCAGTAATTAAGTCCTTTGTTACCTAATCTGGTTTTTTCAGAGCTTGAATTATGTTCTTAGTGATGCCTGTGTCTGGCCTCTTCCAAAGGCAGCATAAAGTCACAGGAATATGCATTTCCTTCTGCTATAAGTTCTATAGTGGATCACACTTTTTCTCAGTTTTTGAACCTAGCTGCTTATGCAGTTGTAGAACATGCAGAATACTTTCCTCAAAATCTAAACTGATTACATTAATAGAGAAAAATGGGCATTTTCTTTAATTTCGATGGAATCTAGAAAGAGAGACAAATTCACAATAAAAATGAAGAGTAATCGGCATACATGTTATAGTTGTTTGCTTGTTATTTTGGGGTGACTCCTAACAGTGGGAATGGGGGTGTCCCTGATTCTTTTGCCTGTTCTTGGGATCCTTTTCCTCCTACTGGGTCTTTTCACCCAGCCTTGATATGAGAGTTTGTACCCAGTCTTATTGTATCTTGTTAGGCAGTGTTTTGTTGATATCCCTGGGAGGCCTGCTCTTTTCTGAGGAGGAGGAGTGGACCTGGGGGAGAGGAGAAGTTGTGGGAAGGACTGGGAGGAGTGGAGAGAGCAGAAACTGTGGTGAGGATGTATTGTATGAGGAAAGAAATAAATTCACAATAAAAATGAAAAGGAATTCAAAGAAATCAGACAAAACACACCAAATTATTATTATTATTATTATTATTATTATTATTATTATTATTATTATTATTATTAACCTGTAAAATATGTTTTCTGAAGTAAAACTCAAAAAGTTGGAGGTGAAAAATAAATCCACAAGCCAGCTTAGTGACTTTTTTGTGGAGCTCATAACGGGGTGCGATTACTGAGTCCTTCTTCCTTCAGCAATGTTTACCTGAGCTCAGTTTCCAAACAGAGCAGCTAGTGGCAGTGAAGGCACACCCAGCCTAACATGCTCTGCAGAACCCAAATGTTGGCTCCTAAGAGAAATACTCCTTGCTCTGCAGAAAGGATGCCAGCTGGTGATGTCCCCTTCACATGTTTGTGGTTCTTCTAATAGGTGTTGGTGTTCTCTGGATGTTGGACATGGGCTGTTCCTGCTGCCTTTTGCTGTGGGAATTACTTCAGCAATACCTGGGAGACTTGGCCCTCTGGGAACTTTGCTTCACACACACATTGAGTCCTCCCCACCCCCAGGCCTTCAGATAGAGCCATCCTGAGTCCTCCTTCAGTGCCTTCCTCTTGCAGTCCTCCAGGCCTGCCTTCCGTCCTGTGAAAAGTCACCTCAACCTCTCACTGAAGTCTTTGCCCACTCCTCCAGTTCACTGTGGAGAGCTCATGTTTCTCTCTTGGCCTTCTTGGCACCATCTAGGTGAAGTTGTTCTAGAATAGACATTCAAGGACACCACACACACCTCCAGAGCTCTTACCACAAGAGAACTCAATTAGCCAGTGTCTGGCTTTCTTGCCAAACTCTAAACTTCAGGATTGTTGGAATTTTATTGCCCCCCCTTCCCCCGCCTGCACCCCTTGATGCAAACACCCAGTGCCATGCCTGCAAAACGGAAGCCGCTTTACACACACAGGCAAACAAACTTCTCCGGATGGAGCTTATTTTCGGGCAATAAAGGAAGCAATTTAATCAGTCACACTTCAGTTTGCAAGAGGGTAACCTGATCCATAAAGAAACTTCGTGTGTGTGTGTGTGTGTGTGTGAGTGTATGTGTGTGTGTGTGTGTGTATGAGAGAGAATATCTTCCTCTATCTCTCACTGAACTTAGAATTGACCACTTGGCTACACTGCCTGGCTAGCAAGCTCCAGGACTTCTCCTGCCTCCACCTCCCACCATAGTCACTCAATGGTCTTAGAGCTTTGTGGCTAGGTTCTGGGGGTCCCGACTCAGGTCTCCGTGCTTGGGTGGTAAGTGCATTACCCACTGTGCCCAAATGCGTGTGGTGCATATACACACATTCAGGTTCACACACGCACACATAAAATTTAAAAACACTTTTTTTTTTTTTTTTTTTTTTTGGTTTTTCAAGACAGGGTTTCTCTGTGTAGCCTTGGCTGTCCTGACCTCATTTGTAGACTAGGCTGGCTTAGAACTCACAGCGATCCGCCTGCCTCTGCCTCCCAAGTGCTGGTTAAAATGCTCAATCAAGTCACTATTTTTACTAATTAAGTTTGTTTTTAAACAACTGTACGTATGTGTGTGTGCAGTATACACTGAGAGCTTTAACTCCAGCAGTCACAGACAAAGGGGAGAGTGGGAGGCCCAAAGACGCTTTATAAAGAAAGAATGTGCTAGAAAAATATTCTACTCTTCTCATCACATCAAACTGCTCATTATTTAATATTCCCTTTTGTGTTCTGTTTTAACATGCCATGTGTTCCATTTAAATAAGAACATTAAAGTGTTTCTCGAGGCTTTTAAGAGAAAGAAGTTACGTTTGCTAAACCTCAGTGCAACAGTGCTGCCTCCGAGGACACAGGCTCCTCTCTGTTTTCCTCACCATCAGCTAAATGCAGCCAAGGCTGGGATAGCACACAGTTCACAATTGATACCTACTTGCTTATTTGCTTTATATTTGAGTAATAGCCTCATGTGAAGGTCTGCAAAAATCATCTTACCTCTCTCTCCTTTGCGCTACTAAGGGACTGCAAAATGCAAGAGTAGACCCCCTACTGCCAAAGGAGAAAGCAAAGCATTCCGTCCTGCCCCTCTCTGTCCCTGAGGTTAAAGAGAAAGTCACCACTGCCCGGTGGAATCACCAGGGACCTTTTATGAACCTAGGCTGCAGGCAGATGTGTCCCTGGGAGGGGCTCAGCTGTCACAGTTTCTGAAGCTCCCGAGGTGGCTGCAGTGTGCACCTGAGGCTGTGAGCCATCCCAGCCATCCCTTAGGCTTCACTTGAAAACTCACATCAAGTGGCACACCATCCGAAGGCCTGCAGATGCTCAGCTGAAAACAGCTGTTCCCAATGACAGCGTACATATTCTCAGTATTAATGTCACACAAATAGAAAGGAACTAGGAGCCACGACTTACTCCTTCAAAGATATTTAAACCGAACCACACTCAAGGATACCAGGCTTTAATAAAGTACAGGGCTATTCACTGCAGCAGATTTTTGTAATAGAAACTGTGTGTCCATAGGGAACTAGTTAAATAAATTGTGGTCAACAGTAGAATAGGTAGCTATTGGAAGAGCAGCTACTTCCATTATGGAACCACAACTATGAGCAGGTTTGTATCAGTCCAAAAGACAAACTTTCTTGACTTCCCCACGTTTACATCAGGGCTCTTGCATGGGCTTAACTGGAGATAAGAGTGAAGCATGCAGCCGGGTGTGGTGGCGCATGCCTTTATTTATTTTTTATTTTTTAATATATTTTATTAATTTGTTCATATTATATCTCAATTGTTATCCCATCCCTTGTATCCTCCCATTCCTCCCTCCTTCCCATTTTTCCCTTACTCCGCCTTCCCTATGACTGTGACTGAGGGGGACCTCCTCATAGGGTATCAAGTCTCTTCTTGGTAGCCTGCTATCCTTCCTCTGAGTGCCACCAGGCCTCCCCATGCAGGGGACATGGTCAAATATGGGGCACCAGAGTCTACTCAACCATGGAGAATGTCCTGTCCATTGGGTAGATCTGGGTAGGGGTTCAAAGTTTACTGCATGTATTGTCCTTGGCTGGTGTCATACTTTGAGCCAGACTCCTGGGCCAGATCTGGTTCTTTGAGAAAATCAACAAGATAGACAAACAGTTAGCCAAAGTAACTAAAAGGCAGAGAGACAGTATCCAAATCAACAAAATCAGAAATGAAAAGGGAGACATAACAACAGACACTGAAGAAATACAAAGAATCGTAAGATCCTACTTTGAAGGCATATATGCCACAAAATTAGAAAATCTAAGGGAAATGGATGATTTTCTTGATCAATTCCACTTGCCAAAATTGAGTAAAGAACAGATAAACAAGCTAAATAGTCCCATTTCCCCTATAGAAATAGAAGCAATCATTGATAGTCTCCCAACCAAAAAAAAAAAAGCCTAAGGGCCAGATGGTTTCAGTGCAGAATTCTACCAGACCTTCAAGGATGGGCACACGCCTTTAATCCCAGCACTCCGGAGGCAGAGGCAGGCAGATCGCTGTGAGTTCGACGTCAGCCTGGCCTACAAAGCAAGTCCAGGACAGCCAAGGCTAACACAGAGAAACCCTGTCTCAAAAAACAAAAACAAACAAACAAACAAACAAAAAAGAACAAACCAACCCCCAAATTGGAGATGAAAAGGAGGCCTTACAATTATTGTTCAGAAGGACACTTGAAATATCTGGAAAATCTAGGAAAACCAAATACATTCCTGAACATATACAACCTCTGAATATTAACACGTTATAAATCTAAACATCCGTAGAAAGCTATGAGATGCTGAGGTGGTAGCAGCAAAGAAAAGCTGGAGATGGGCAGGTTAACTGCTGGATTCTCTTAGACTTCTCAAGGATAGCTAATGCCAACTCACAAAGACAGTTCCACAACGTTGAAAGAGTAGTGTGCTTCCCGAGCCAGTTTTATGAAGTCAGCCACATCCTAGAATCCGTGTAGCTACCTATCAATGGTGGAATGGGTAAAGAAAATGAAACATATATGTAGTATGTGTGTGTGTGTGTGTGCATGTGTGGTGTGCATGTGTGTGCATGTGAATGAGTGTTACTGAGCCTAAATAAAAATGAAAATTCTATAGTTTATAGGGCAAATGTGCGGAACTGAGAGTACGGTGTTAAGAAAAGCAGGCCAAACTCAGAAGGAGAAGTGTTACATTATTTTTCGGGTATGTGAAATTAACAGGGGAAATACTGGGGGAAAAGAAAGGGACCAGTGGGAAGCAAGTGTAGAAGAAAGATAGAGGGTAACTGGCCGTGGACATGTATGAAGATGCCACGATGAACCTCACTCACTGTGCACACCAGTTAGAATGGACCAATAGCATTTAAAAGAACAAACTAATTGAGAAGTGTTTTTATAACATCTCTAATACTATTAAAGCACATCAAGATGTGTATGTGGGGGATGTGTTGTTTGTTTTGGTTTTTCGAGACAGGCTTTCTCTATGTAGCCTTGGACTTGCTTTGTAGCAAGAGATCCACCTGCCTCTGCCTCCTGAGTGCTGGGATTAAAGGCGTGTGCCACCATGCCCAGCGTGATATGTTTATATGTGTGCATAAAGTCTAGTTTTTATTTCCTTGAGTTGCCTAGGAATCACTCTTGTATGAGTTGCTTCCTTAGCTTGGCTATTGCGATATGTTTCCATGTTAGGGGTGTATACAGACATTTAAAATAATATCTGCATACTGCAGATCCCCACTCACTCCCTTTTCTATGGGTTCCTGCTGTAGCTTCTCACTTTCCTGCTCACCTTTCCACTTGCCCACCTTTCCACTTGCCCACCTACATATTCTCCTTCCTGGGGGAGTCGGTGACGTCCTTAGCTCTCCAGCCACACACTGGGAAGCCCTGGGACTTTGCCTTGGCTATCCACTCCCCTGCTACCCGTCACCACCACACACACCCGGCCACCCACTACAGTGCTTGACCCAGAGAGCCACACTTGCTTCCTTCGTCGCTGTTCCTTGTACCCTCTCCTGACAGCCCCACTTACAGACTTCAGCTCACATCCTCCTGGCTCTTCCGTAGTACGTGCCACCTTCCATCCACTGAGTCTCTGCTTCCCTCTTCTCTCTACCATGGAGTACCACCTGCTCCCTCTTGACTACCTTAACCCCACAGCCTGTGCAGCCACACACAGAGCCACACACAGAGCCGCACACGAGGAAGGACTGCTGGCCTGCTCTAATGCTTTGTCATCTCACTCGTTCATTTTTGGTAGTCTTTGAATAAGGAACCCCACAATTTGAATTTGCATGCTTCATTCTTTTTGTTGTTGTTATTGGGTTTTTTTGTTTTGTTTTGTTTTGTTTTGTTTTTAAGACAGAGTTTCTCTGTGTTAGCCTTGGCTGTCCTGGACTTGCTTTGTAGGCCAGGCCGTAAGCATCCAAACCTATGAATTTCTTCTTAAAACTACCTTCAATATATCCCAAAGGATCTGGTAAATTGTGTTTTCATTTTAAGTTGATCTTAGGAAATTTTAAATCCTAGTCCTCAACTTATTCAAAAACCCACTAATTAAAAAAAGTGCACGAAACAATCCTCATGTGTTTGTGTAGTTTATATTCCTATTGGTGGTAGTTTTCTCTCACTATGGTTTGGTAATTAATATGCAAGAACATATTTAAATGATTTTTTGAGTATGCTAATATTTGTTATTTGACATATGATGCAATCTATTTTTGAAAATTTTTCTTAGTCGCTAGTTGTAATGTTGTGTAGATGTCTAATAAGTCTAGTCTATGCTGGTGCTTAATTCTGGCATTTTCTATTTACAATCATTAAGTCTTCTTGGTGTGTTGGTCCCTATACTAATGCATAATAATTGTCTAAGTTCCTTTAAATTCTGTCTTAAAGTCTGTTACATCAGATAAAATATAGCCGTCTGTCTATTTTCAGGCCCTGACTGCTTGAGTTTTCATTTTCTGCCGTTTGACTTTCAGTCTCTGTATGCCTTTGCCAGGGAGGAAGTTTATAGACAGGAAGCAGTTAGGCCTAATTTTTAAATCCAATCCACAAGCCTACATGTTTAAATTGGAGACTTAAGACTGTTTACACTTAGGGTTACTGCTGAAAGCTAGACCTCAAGTTCTCATTACCCCAGAGGTTTTCTGTTTACATGAGTTAGTGCTCTCTGACTCTTCCCTAATTCCCACAAACAGCCTTGTTGTGAGGGTTACACTTCCCTAAACTCTCATGCGCATGCGTATCTGTCTTCTGTGTGTAGAATTCCTTCACGTATTTTCTGCTGTCCTGCTTAGTGATCATGAACTGTTTCAGCTTGTACTTATGGGAGAATTTTCTTCTTTGATTTGCAAAGGATAATTTTGCTGGATAGAATAACCTTGATGAGAATTATTCTTTTTTCATGGTTTGAAATGTAAGAGCACACACACGCCTGGCATTGTGTTTCTGCTCCAGATGTCTGATGCTGTTTTCATAGATTTACCTTTGCAAATAACTTGACACTTTTCCCTTGAAATTCCTTCCTTGTTCTGTGCTGTTGTTATTTTAACTAAACCATAGGGTATAGGGTCTCCTGTGCCTGAAGGCCTATTCCCACCCTCATTCCTAGGTTTGTGGAGTTGTTTTTTGTTTTTGTTTTTGTTTTTTGTCATAATTTGACTGAATAGATTTTCTATGCCTTTAGTGTGTGTCTCAGCTCTCTTGGCTATCATAGACATATAGATTTAGATTCTTATTGGTGTTCCAGAGGCCTTAAATATTGTAGTCTTTATTTCTTTTTTGATATCTGAATATAATAATTCTCCAACCCTTTATTCAATTCCTGATATTCATCCTTACACTTGGTATAATCTATCAATCTATCAGCCATGCTTTCCACTGGGGCCTTCATTTGAATTATTGAGCTATTATTCATTTCCAATATTCTTTTATTTATTTATTTTTAAGAACCTTCATTTCTTTAATTTCTCAATGAAATTGTTTCATTTCTCATCCACATTTGGACATCTTCATTTATAATGACTTTAATCTTCTTTAAGGTCATTGATAACTTTAATATTAAGCTTTTAAATTAACCATTTTTCTGCACTATATGCTCACAGGTAACTAAAACAAAGCCACTTTAAATCCTCTAAGTTATATCCAAGTTTATAATAGTAATTATGTTTACATTTTATGGTGCCTAGTACTGACAAAATGTGATTTCCCTATATTAAACAGATGAACACACACACACACACACACACACACACACACACACACACATCACCACCAGATTCCATGAAAAGAGTGAGAGACCTCAGACCACTCAGCTCTAAACAAACCCTATCAAATCCTCCCCGTAAGGAAATCCTGCAAAGAGGAGGTGGAAAGATGGGCTGGACGCTCACTCCAGGGAACCCAGTTTATGCGTGCGGAGGAAGCAAACATTCCAGTTGCGTCCCTCCTACCTGACAGTGAAAAAGGCAGAAGTCTGGGTTCTGCCTTGGAGCGGAGAAGCTGAGAGAACTGGCACTCCACCTGATGGTCTCTGAGCTTTCAGAATCTATATTGCAAGGAACCACCCTGTGAGACCCACAGGGCTATGAGCATCCAGCTGGACCTCTAAGCTCAGAGCTCTAAGTCCGAGCCAGCAGCTGACCCCAGAGGAAGGAAGGCAGTCTTGGAGGTCCTGTTACTGACAGCCAGATGTGGGCTCTGAGCTCTCATTTTCTTGCCCATAGGCAGTTAGTTTACTTCTCACTGGCTACTGTTTTTGACAGCTTAAGCTTCCTGATGCCTAAACTCCTCATTCCTGACCTAACCCTCTGGTGGTCATTCCCATATACTTTGGCAGTGTTTCCAGGCTGCTTCATTTACTACCGACCCTCAATGCCAAGCCCCGAGAAGAACCCCGTTGTCAAGATGGCACCTGGTCTAGTGCTGAGATGTAAGGAGTGATGTTGTGGATTCTGCTCTAGTGAGTGAGTCATCCTAGAGTGAGAGTTACACTGAAAACATGTGCTGAGATTCAGGTTTGTGAACACTGCTTCTTCTGAGACGGATGCTCGTCGCCAGGGCCATCTGGCTCACTTGGTGGTGCAGCTTTGGGATCCCCACCCTGAAGGGAGCAAAGCGGGTGCTGTAAACTTTTTCTAATTGCTTCTGTTACCAGCTTCTCCATGGTTTTTTAGCCGCCCTAACACTTCTATTTTGGTTCCTGACCCCCTTCCTCCCTCTCTTTAGGGAATACAGTCTGTTTTGTTACCTGATTCATTTCATTCCGTCTCACAGAAGAAACGTGTAAACCAACATCCTACCCCAGAAGTGCCTTCTGGAAACTGTGATGTTATATACAGATTGGAATTGCCTCCGCTCAAAGAACACCATCTTGTTCTTTATAGTCTCCTTAAGTTGTTGAGTGACTCGTTAAAAGTTTACATTGCTTTCAAAATCTGAAAGTGTTCTTCAAAATGGACTATCAGAAGCATGGTTCCTCTCCAACACTCAAATGCGGGATGTCTAGCAAGTGCCGCGAACCATGTGAACATGCTTCTGCAGCCTGACAAAGATGTGGTCATCGAGAACAAGGTTTATGAGCTCTGACACTACATGTGAAAGAAGATAGTAAGGTATCGATTTATGAGCATTAAGAAAATGAGAGAAAGGTACATAGAAAAAAAAAGAATGAATGCGCAGCCTGGAAGGAAAAAGAATTCTTCTTAGTCAAATAGCAAAGGAGCCTGGCCTCAGGCAAGCCAGCTCGTGTAGTCTCTTGAGGTCCATGCTGACAGGTATGATGTGGAAGAGCTCCAGTGTCTGAGAACCCCTGCCCTCCTCTTTCAGCCCTCAGATCACGATGCTATGAGATCCTTTCTCCAAGCTTAAACCTAAACATGGCCACATTTCCTTCCCTGAGAGCCATGCAACCCTCAGAGGTTCAGTAAACCTTCTGTTAAAGTTGGAAACTGGGAACAAGGCTGGCCAGCCCTACCATTTGGGGCACACTTTACCTCTAACCTCCACCTCCCCTGCGCTATACTCCTTATGTCACCAGGTAGGTCTTTTTCTTCTTTTGGCTCATCCAATTGCTCTTTTCCTCAACCTGGCTAGATCCCCTAAGTCACTATTACAGGGTCCTGGGCCTCTACTTGGTGTCTTTTGTGTATGCCCCTCCCCCCACCCCCTCTATCCAGCTATAAGCGCTCCCTACCAAGCAGGTACTACTACTTGGTAGAGCTGGTTTTCAATAAACACATCGCCAACCCACTGTCTTTAGGAAACAGCCTTGGCTTTTAAGCCTGCACAAAAGAGCCAGATATTCCATCTTCTCTTCAATTCTATGATTGTGAGATTAAAGAGAATTTATTCACAGAAACATAAACTATCAGTGCTTACTGGTGAGATGTCTGCAGCTGAAGGTCATGTAGACCAGGCCCAGACATAGTACAAGCTTTCCAGTCGGATGTGGGCCACCATATGCTATACGAGAACATACTGTATAATGCAACGGTTAGTTCCATCTGGCTGTACTTTTAAGCTTTGGATCCAGTCAACAACCAATGCTGGGACTAAGTAAGTCCTGCTCTACCTCTTTGGCCCCGAGTGATCTCAATGCACAGAAGTTTGTCAAAATGGCCGATGTTAGGCCCATCACAGCGATACATACCCGAGGTAATTATGTTGGGCACATTTGCTCTTCCCCCACCTTGGAGCTTAGGATCCATATTGTAAAAGCATTCCAAGTTGATGGCACCAAACACTT
The DNA here is from genome assembly GCA_907169655.1 of Acomys percivali. Lineage (NCBI taxonomy): Eukaryota > Metazoa > Chordata > Mammalia > Rodentia > Muridae > Acomys > Acomys percivali. The sequence continues at coordinate 48,454,973 of OU015745.1, read as the reverse complement.
GTGCTGATGGTGTGGCCTTATAGTCAGAGATTCTGAAAGGTCTATGCCTTTTAAGATTAATACAGATCAGAGGTGGACTCTGCTTGGCCACCAGCAGAAAATCCCGAGAGCTGTGATTAAGTTTAAGGACATTCTGTTCAGTGTGAGTATTTATGGCAGGTAAGGAAACTTTCGACACAAAAGGCTTTACACACAGCGTCAATTGGATTAAGCAGGAGACCACTTCTAGATATCACCTTCAACAAAAGAGATGCTGAAGAAGCAATGCCCGTAGTTACCACGTTGGTGAACGAGATAAAGCACAGCACAGCAAAAGGAGCTGGGCAGGGGGAAGGCTCAATCTTCTGTCCAACATCCTCTTTGAAGCTGCAGGCACTTAGGCCCCTCAGGAAAAGGCCCAGCCACCATGTCAACCAAAACGAGATGAACATGGAAGGAAACTGGAAAAGCTGCAGCTTCACAATCAGCTCGGACACATGGTAAACCCCCACTAACTTTCTGTATGACTTGGGAGGGTGTCTAACTTCGCCTATGCATAGTTCATGTTATGTTCTGAGACTGATTTTCTATCTCAAAACACGGCATTTTGGTTACACAACCTGCTATGAGGAGGAGTCCATCACATCTGTCTCTAGTACAACTGCATGACTCGCTGGTTTCATAACTAAGGAAAGTGCTACTGCAGGTAGTGGCACTCACTGAGGGTCTGTCTGCCTACTTGACAGGTGTGTTCCGAGCACTTTCCACTTATTCTGACCAGCTCTATGAGGTATGCTCCTTCAGACGTGAGAGGAAGGGAGGCTTCAAGAGATTAAGGAACTCTCCTGGCCGGGTAGCATACACTTAGGAAGTGACTCAGGTCTTTGCTCCAAGGAACTTGCTCTTACTAGGTGTCTGCACTATAGTCCATGTGCACACAAATTAGCAAAGGGTCTTGCTAAGTGCACAGTTAGACTCAGTCAGAGGTCTGAGCAGGGCCTGAGATTTTATACTCCTAATAAGCCTCCCAGTAATCACGAGGCAGCTAGATCATGCGCTACTCCTTGAATAGCAAGGCTCTTTTCCACAGAGAAGAACCTTTTTCATCCAGCGTGATATTTCAAGAGCTGCAATCATGGGCCCTCAAGTGACTACCCCGCCCCCATACATTTAAGACCACATGGAGACAAAGAAGATACCAATCCAGAAGCAACAGTGGGTATGGAATGCATACACTTCCATGTATTTTTACATAAAAATGCATTAAAAATCTTTCACAAAAGAAACTTAAAAAATACAAGTAGGCTATCGAGTCCTGCTAGCCCCTGAACATTCAGACATCAGTTCTATCATGGAGGGGGGAATCCTAAATGGTTTGATTTAACCATACCATGTCCTCATCCATCAGCCCTCATCAGCACTCTCACGTGACATGAAAATTGGGGAAGTAGGCTCACAAGAATCACTTTCCAGTAAAAGTTACAGTAGATTGAAGAGAATTCTATTTTTCAGCTTAGAGTATTCAGGTCCCCACACAGTGCAATACTTTCAAACCAAACCTGATGTATGGAATTAAGGTGAAATTGCCACAGCAAAAGTCCTCAGATACTGAGCGAGGCTCAGTTGGGTAGCATTGACTTTAAATGCCCAATCACCATTTCTTACGATGAGACAGACATCACGATGTTGACCTCAGGATGCACTCCAAAAATCAACCTTGGCTTTGAAAATAAAACAAACTTGTTTGAAACCCATAGACTATGAGCAAGAGACTGAATCTGTCACTTAACATTATAGGCTGTGCTAGAACTAGTGAGAAAAACCCTAGCCACAGAGCCTCAAGAGCAACGCCTCCAAGCTGGCTCTCAGGAAATGGATGAAGTCAACATAACCACTCAGTTGTAGTCTTCTTCAGCGTTAGCACTATGGCCAACATATGCACAGGAGGGGAAACTTGGATACTAAAAGTAACAACCACAGATTCCCCGGCCCCTGTTAGCTACAGCATGTGTGTTGTGTTTGATTCAGGAAAAGAACTCAGATAAATGTGCACACAACTATAGCTACTCAGTGTAATGTTATGTATAAACCCTAAGCCAAATAAAGCTATGAACAATGGAATATTTATATGTGCATAGTGTTTTATAAAAAGATTGGCCCACTCACAGTTTTTTCATCAACACATAAAGAGCATTAAGCAAGAAATAAATGAACAGAGAATGCAAATGAATGCTTGGTTATTCATGAGCAGGCTCTCCATGGAGAATGACAGCCCCAACAAATGAAAGCTTTAGTGATTACTTACAGTCTCCCATTTTAAAGCAACTTTACATACCTGACTTAGTTTATATTAAAGTATATTCCCCAGAATCAATCTGTTCATATTCAGAAACATAGACAAATATCACATTCCTCATAGCTAGACTTTTGTCATAAATTCTCTTTTATACAAAAAAAAAAAAAAAAAAAAAGGCAACAGTTGTTTTATTATTTTTTTTTCCCAAACAGGCTCTATTAGTTACAATTTTAAACTCTACATACAATGATTGGCTGGTTTTCTTTTCTTTTTCTTTTTTTGTATTCTTTTTCTCCCCTCCCTTAATACAGTACCTCAGGAACAACAGTGATTGACTTGCAAAGTTTTGTGTCTGAATGGAAAATGCAAAACAGTACTACAGAAAAACAAATGCACTGTCAGCAGAGGGTCCGACAGGTACAAGCAAACACTTTGGCTCAGCTAGGCAGTTAATCCATTTAAACACATCTGGGGGGGGGGGGGCTACAGCTGACCCAACCACACCTCCTGAGGGTTCAGAAAATGGGTCTATTTTAGAAAGAAAAAAACCATTACATTTTATTTCGCTGTCTCCAAACATAAAGAACAAGGTCATGAGTGCAGACCAAGAACCACCGGTGTCAGCACTTTCTTCCTTCCCCTTCAACCAGACTTGGTTTCTGGTTTCAGAGTGCATAAGCAGCTATTCTGGGAGCATGCAGCCCCAATGCCTTTGAAATACCATGACGTTTCCTCTACCACAGGCTTATGCTAAATAGTGGGGAGGGCATCCTTGTTGGAGACATTTAAACGTTTCCCTCATCAAGGAGGCACAAGGTCCTACATTCCATGTACTCAGCTTCATCCTGGGCCAGTCAACCCAGAAGGAGCTCCTCTGTCCCTCCTAGAGGCTGACAGGTTGCCATGGGCACTGCTGTGAGTGAGATGTGTTCTGTGGTGGGGCCTGTTGAACCTGACCATCTGAGCTAAGGCTGTATTTGGTTGGTGGCAGCCAACCTTGTTGTTTCTGCACAATCCTGGGCCAGGGAGAGCACAGACCGTGCTTTGAACCAACTATAACTCAAGATCATAAAGTTTCTTAGCGCTGTGCACCGTAGTCATAAATATCCTTCATTTGCAGTAGTATTCTTGTCAACAGTTTGCTGAGTTTGAGGCTCACTGGCCCTCCCTAATCCATCCTAAAAGATGCTCAGTTTGAACAAGTAGGAGTTTGTTGTTTTTTGCGGTCTGCTTTTCAGAAAAACAGGGCTTTACAGTACAGCACTACATCACTTCTTAACAGTTTATACTGAGTTAAATTGAATTGCATTTACTTATAGGACATGACCAACAGCCCCATTCATCTAAGAGAGAAAGAGCTTGCCCCAAAGACAGCTTGTGAAGAAACAAAATGTGTATATCCCTTTGGGCTATTATTTTGGCAAATAATTTTCAAAAAAAAAGTATGCATTTAAAAATACTTTTTTTAATATTATACATCAGGCACAAGACTTTTCATATATATATTTTTTTCTTATAAGATTTCAGATGCATAAAATGTCCATTACTATTCATAGGACTATCAGGTGTCAGACGCTTTCTCAGGTAAGAAACTAAAATATTTCATGTTTGCGACCTTCCTCTTAGAACCTTTGACACGGTAAAGGTTGCAATGCTACTCAAGAGTCTCAGATGCTGAGGTCGGTGCTACATTCTTTGTAAGGCCGCCTTCTCTGCTCTTGTGGATTTCTGGGACTTCTCCCTGCTTCCGGCTTCAGACCAGCCTCCTCCCTTTCTCGGTGGCTAACCTTGTCGTCCCTGTTCCTTTTGTCCAGTGACCGCTCTCGCCTGCGCTCAGGAGACCTGGCTCTCCTCCTGTCGGTGGACTTGGCTCTCCTCTCGGGCGAGGCCCCTCTTCTGCGCTCTGGGGACCGTCTCTGATCCAGAAGTCTTTCCAGGGACCTCCGGCGGCGGCTTGGGGAGCTGTCTCTTCTCCTGGTAGGTGACCGCTCTCGCTTCTTCTCAGGAGACATTTCCTTCCTCTTCTCATGCTTCTCCCTCCTTTCCAAGGTGTTGTCGGCGCTGCGGGTGCCTTCCCTGCGCTTCTCCGGAGACCTCCTCTTGGGGCCATTGGTGGCTGTCCGCTCTGGCTGCGCCTCTCTCCATGCGTCAGGTGGCCGGTCTTTGGGTCTGCTTGGCCCACTGTCGGGTTTTCTAGAAGTTCCATTCCAGGTGTGGTGTTCATTGGGTTGTTTGCTGTGCTCCCTGCTGCCTTTCGGATCCTTCGCGTGTGCCCGTTTTTCCCCATGTTGTGATAATTTGTGAAGATCGGGTGGGTAACTGGACTCCAAGGCTGGATGCGGTCTGCGGTCCTGCGGCCCGGGCCTCACTTCCGGAACACCTTGTGCACCGGTGGAGGGGCCGTTCCTGTCGCAGCTGGGGTCTGTCGGGAAGAGAAATAAGAACAACAGTTTTAACAAGAAAGACCTGCGGCTCTTGGCCCAGTTCCCTCCCACACTTGACTCATTAGTCACAACAAACAAACAACTGTTAAAGCAGTCAGAATCAAAGCCAACTGAATTTTGGTTAATTTAAGTATTACTGCAACTAGTTAAAGATTAAAAACTAGCGCTGTGGCTCTCAACATCTCGCTGACTATTCTTTATCCCCTGAAGATAGGTCATCGGAGAAATTAGAAATGGTTTTAGCTTTTAAAGGCAGAACTTGCAGGAGTCTGTCTAGAGGTGCTAGAACTGCCCCACCTGACCTCGCCTGCTCTCCTTGGCCACCCGCCAGTCCTGTTCCCATTCTTTCCTCTGTTCCCCTCTGATACTCTTACTTGAATAATACTTGTTCCGCTTAAAATTAAGCTAAGACACAGACCTCAATGGGCAGAAAGAAAGCTTGCTGGAGGTTAGAACTAGTTGCTAGCTTATCTGGGTGGTGACCTAAGAGGAAGACAGTCCATTGAGGATCTGTATTTTTGGGGTATTGGGCAAAGGGAATTATCTAGGCATTATACAGGACTGATTTTAACTGTCAAACATGACACCTACTTGAAGGTCCATTAAACTACGTCTTTTACATGTAACTGTCCACTTTTGAATAAATTAAAAAACAAGGAACTATATTTAAAAGAGCTTTCTGGCAGATAAAAGCAAGGGGGATAGGTTAGTAGGGTGAACATTTGAAATTAGTTGGGACTTTATAAAATCTTTGAGATTAAAAACACCTTTCTTTGTGATATAAGAAGAAAGAGCTGCGAAGCCATCAGACTGCTTCTATTTCACACAGGCATCTATCTATGGATCTAAAAGCTAGACAGCCCATGGCAGGTCCCATTTATCAATAAACTATCTGAACCAACACTATAACCATTTAAGGCAGCATCTTGAATTTATGAGAGCCTTTGCAAAGCGGGATGTTTTGTTATAATGATAAAGCCATTAGGTTTTAGGTGCCTGAGATGTCGTCCTGCAACATGGGATACAGGGCTTTAAAGCATCTTTCATGAGACAGCCAGGCCAACAGTAACAAATGGCAGGGATATAGCTTAGAATATGGGTCCTCATAGCTTTGGTTCTTTTGTGTGTGTCGGGGGATGGGGTGGGAGGTGGTGGGGGATGAGGATGGGGTGGGGAGCGGGAGTGGGTGGGGGGTGGGCGACTGGGGAGAGCTCCACCTATGATGAGGCTCATTTTCTTTAAATGCTGGGTGCCCTACTAGGACAAAGACAACGTCATTCCACTCTTCGGGGGGGAGGGGTTGCACTTAGATGGCTATTGTAAAACTAACCTGGACTCTCATTCATAGTTTTAAGACAAGGGAGAGCAACACTTCAACAGGGTCAGCTGTGTACTTACAATTCAAAGAACGCAGGGTGCTCAGAATGAATTGCCAAACATACCAAAATAGAGCTAAGCAGAAGCAATGAGGAAATTAGGCCACAGCACAGAAACACCTAGTATTGATTGAACTACAAACCGTAGTTTGATTATGGCCCATTAGGTAGAAGCAAGCCTCCCCGAGCTTTTCATTTCTCATACATGCAGCGATATTAGGAGGTATCATCGCTGTAGGAGAGAGGGCCCAGCACCAAGAACAGTCAGAGAGGAGGAGAAAGAGAGAAAGAGAAAAAGTTCAACATTTAGATTCCCTATAACAAGAAAGAAAGAAAAATCTCATTTGTTAACATAGGGCAAAGAGAGTTTATTTGTCCAGTCAGTCTAAGGCAACACTTAAGGCTGCAGAGACCGCAATTGGAACAGTGACTTTTTTTTTTTAGACAGCCATAAGATGACTCGAAAACCCAGATGATGATGCATCCTTTTGTTTTTTTTGTTTTGTGTTTTTTTTTTTTTCTTCAAACAACTGGAACAATGACAGGCTGGCATAGGAGAGCATTAACAATAAACAACAGAAGAACAAAGTCCCCTCCCGCTACCCACCCCCCAATACCGCGGCAGTTAAATTAAGTACAAAAAACTCATTACAAAAATAGCCTCACAGAGAAGCAGGTTCCAGTCAAGTCAGAAAAATATTGGAACTTAACATATTATAACCCATTTGTAACTCTAATCAATAGAATTAGAGAGATTTAGTCCAAATGACACATGGAAACATTACAGTAGCACAACCCGGGCATGTTCAACCCTTTGTGGAAAACCATGTATTTCAATGACCTTTATTTTAAGCCCAAAGAACATTTGTTAGTGTTGGATTTTCATCCTCAGTGCAACAGACATAGGTTTGGAGAAGATACACAGGTTACTGACGATGACTCTCAAAAGAGGTATCACATCCAACAGAAGTGCAGGGAAGACAGAAAAGGGAGACATGTTACACAGTTTCAGTGGTATTAATACACCTAATGGTCAGAAGGTAAGCACAGTGTGCAGCCATGGCACCTGATGCTGTCATCACAGTTCCCTCTGATGGGACACCCACCCACCCCCTTAGCTCACACCCCCCATAATGTGCACCCGTACCAATGTCCAACACCCAGGAAGGCTGCCCTGTGAAGGAGCCACTCTCCTCCTTCAACTATGTCTGAATTGAGCATCTCATTGTGCCCGAAATGCATCTGGGAATTGTGCAGAAAGACGTTCAGAAAAAGAGGGCGATAACAGATAAATCCCGAATAAAGGGGACCAATGTATATGGGGAATCTTTCAATCACAGTTTCTATAGAAACTTTTGTAGACCTTTGGTTGGGAAAAAAAGCCCTACATCTAGGGCATAGCTTCCTTTTTTTTTTTTTTTTTCATTTTTTGTTTTTTAATTTTAAACAAGAATCTCAAATAAATAGGACATAATTATCACAATATACAATATTTTGCCATCAGAACACTAAGCTAGGTAAAGAGCATTGCTGTCTACTCAAACTATGTTTAAAGATACGACAGAGGAACTCTACGTATTACCTGGCTTTCCTCATAGGAAAGGTATAGTAACATGTTTCCCTCATGATGAGCACTGGGAATCTACTTCATCCTGTATCATTTAGAAACATATGGCTAATAGATCAACATTTGTTTGATAATGTGGGCTCAGGTGGTCCGATCTGGGGTTAAAAGACCAGTTGAGAGGGACAGAGAACTGTCAGATACAGAGTCTAAACAAAGTGAGCAAGGTCCCCCAATATCGCAAAACTTCACGCCTCTTAAAGTAACAACAAAACAAAACAGAAACAAAACAGAGAAAAACAAACGAAGAAACAAACCCAATTAGATATTGTGCCTCAACATGAGTTAGGAAACCTGCTTCTTTAAGGGATTGGATAGTCATTTGTGCTAACAATTGGATCTGAGAAACAGTTTGGCACAGTTCAAACAAACATTCCTTCGCTCTTGGTCGGACCAGACAGAATGTTCTCTCTGATTATCAGAAAGGGGGCTCTCAAGATCTTGTCTTAGGCCACGCCCCAGTCCATGTAAGCAAGCAAAAGGATGAAATGTGTAGAGATTTCAGAACAAGCGAGGCAAATAACCACATGGTGCAAGAGGCTGGTAAGACACTGGTGAATAGGGAAACAAAAAAGGGCTTTTCCTGCTGCCGTTCTGGAGACAAACTCACGGAGTCATGCCAGGGAAGGAAGGGATGTTTTCATAGTTTGACCCACCATATTCTGGGACCGAGCCGTCTCCCCGCCTCAGAAACAGACGAACTCTGCGGCCACCATTCTTAATCAGTTCTATGGCCCGAGAATGTTTCATGTTTTTGGTGGTCTCACCATTGATCTCTAGAATCTCATCACCAATCTGCCAAAGCAAGAGACAAAGGGAAGTGGTCACACCAGGTTTTCATGAGCTGTAGTTAGTCTTTTTGACTTAGAATCCTCCCCCTCATACACACGAGGCACGGTCCAGATATTCTTCTGTTGTTCAGGGTGGAGCAGTGAGAATATCAAGCCCGAATAGCAACTAGACTCTAAGGAGGGAATGGCACCTGTTAGGAACACTCTACATAAGGTTACGTGCTAACTGAAGCCCAAAAGCTGCGCATAGAATATTAGGTACTGAGGCGGGTACAGCAGCATGACCTCCACAGAGGCTCTCGCTCCACGTCGGGATACTTGTGCTCAGTCACCTGTTCCTCTGCATGTAGGTTAGAACTACAGATTTTTTTTTTCTTTTCTTTTTTTTTTTTTTAAAGAATTTTTTATTATTTATTTATTTTAAAGATTTATTTATTATGTATACAGTACACAGCAGATCACATTATAAATGGTTGTCAGCCACCATGTGTTTGCTGGGAATTGAACTCATGACCTCTGGAAGAGCAGTCAGTGCTCTTAACCACTGAGCCATCTCTCCAGCCCGAGATTTTTTTTTTCACATAAAAAAATAAAATAAATAAAAATACGGCAAGCACGATAGGTCAAAGAGTTTGAAAATATTTCTGCCTTCTGTCTTTCCTGTCCTTGTTTGTTTTTTCCTTCACTCACTGTGATTCGTGTTATGGGGTGCCTGCTGTGGGAAATGGGATCCTCAAAGGCTCCATGTTGAATGAAGACTTGGATGTGATACTATCGATCAGTGGTGGAATGAAAGGAAGTTTGGTAACTGAGGCCCTGCCCCTGAAGGGAGTGCAGGGACACGGGGCCTGTTTCTTGTTTCCCCTGAGATGAGGAATTTTGTGATGCCACGTGTCCTTCCACCTCACTGCAACGCCCTGCCTTCCAAGCAGGCCTCAAAACTAACATCTCTGAGACTGTGAGCCACAATATGCTTTTTTTCATTTTAGGCTTATTTCTGTAGGCATCTGCTTCTGGCATCTGACCATATATCACCCTATGGAGTTCCAAGATAAAGTGAGAGAAGATTCCAGCTACCAGATCTTGACAATGACTACATGAGTGATCAGAGGACAAACCCTCCACAGATGAGTCTTGAGACATCGCAGACCCGCCTAGGCGCCATGTAAACATAGAATGAACAAACCAGGCCAGAATCTGACTCACATACATCTTACACTCTAGAAGGAAGAAGAAGCAAAGTGCTGCCTTTGGAACCTATGCTATGTATGACCTTGGATCCTATCTCATATTGCCCTTCGGCCTCCTGCAACTAAGTTCTTCAATCATCTAATCTGCATGGAAGATTAGATGATTCTCCATTTATCCATAGTAACAAATATTAAACAGCTGAACCGAACAGAGGGCCCTGGATATGTATCTTTTCAAATTCTTAGGCTAGGTTGGCCCAACCTGAGGGCACATATGGCTGGGGATGGCTACACATGTGGCCCAGCACAAAACTGTAAGCTTACTCAAGACTTTGTGAGATTTACTTTTGACAAATTTTTAAACTTGAGTTTGAGGTTCGGGAACGCGTATTGTCAACTTTGTAGATGATAATATTGTTTCACGGTTTCAAAAGGTTTGACCCACCGATAACACCCCTCGGTGGCAAAGGTGTGGAGCTACCAGCCCCATGCTGGGGTCGAGGGTTGACTGGGAATCTTTGAGGTGAGGGAAAGCAGCTGGTGACCAGTTCGAGAATGAATGAGCTTTCTACTCAGAGTCTGCAGGGCTATTCAGCTTTCCTGCCTATCCAGTTTCTTGTGGTAAGATGTGCCTACTGTAAGAGAATACGCACAGGAACACGGGCATGGCATTCAGAAACCATTACCACACAAGCCACCAGATCCACCTCACCTAGTAGCTGTAACTAAGTATGCTTTAGAAAGAAATAGACGGCTAGAGCCATACATTCACTGTCCCGGAAGCTGTGGAGTGTCGAGAAGTGACCACAGATGATGTGCTTACAAGCGCTCAGGTCCCCTCCCCACTTACCCTCATCTTTCCGCATCTTTCTGCAGGACCATCCTCTGCTAAGCGCAGAACATAGAGATCCATATTATACTCTCGTCCCCCTCGAAGACTAAAGCCAAATCCCTTGGCTCCTCTCTCCAGTTCCACAGTGTAAAAATCTTGCTCCTATTTGAAGAAATTAAATGCGATCATTCTGGGGGGCGGGCGGGGAACTTAGATACACACACACACACACACACACACACACACACACACACACACACGTCTCTCAGTTGACTTTGTAAATAGGCACACTATCTGTAACTCCTGCCTCAGGGATTCTTGTTTATTAATCATCGTCATTTTTATTAATCACCTCCATTCATCTTCATTCATCTGAGGAGTTAGGAATCCTGAATCTGTAAACATTCATGAGCATGCCTGTACACATGCCTGCATTGACAACGCTCAGTCAGTGAGGATGCCGTTTTACATTTGAGGCACGACAATTCTTCACTGCATAAAGACCAACCATTGGCTGCTATGCTGCTACATGCCCTGTACCTGATAAATGCTAGCAGTGCCCAGGGTCAGCCTTTATAAGTGAGGGTCCAGTTTCCATCCTGTTTGGGGAAGATCATGAGTAACTACTGAAGGCTTCAAGAAGGCAAGTAAAGAAAAAAATTAACTTTGCATCACCCATGTTTCTCAAATTTTCATTCCTGCCTGTTATTTGTGCATGTCCAATCTGAAGACAGGACTTGCACTCTAGGGGTGTTACCTCTCTCTCTCTCTCTCTCTCTCTCTCTCTCTCTCTCTCTCTCTCTCTCTCTGTCTCACACACACACACACATTTTCTTGTCAGTAGCAGGGTTTTGAGAACCCTGAGAAGCTGCCTAGTTTCTCTGATCACTAAGTCTTGTGACAGCCTTTCTTTCTTCCCCCTTATAAAAGAGTATCTAGGTATTTTTTTCAAAGGCAGTAAAAAATAAGGTGTCATTTTCTAGACAACCGAATATGAGCATGCACATCTGGTTAAATCACCTCACAAAAAGACTGTTTATTTTCAAATAAGAGTTATTTCAAATACTTTTCATAAAAATAGCTTCAGGACGTTGGAAGGAAATGAGTAAGATGTAAAGAGAAAGAGGAAGAGCAGTCTTCACCTGTGCAGCCTGTGGTCCTTTGAACTCAAACTGAGAATCCTGCTTTGGTTTGGTGGTGTTCCTGCCAAAATGAGAGACACAAATATAGCAGCAATCCAAGGGGGAAACAAGACAAATCAAAGACGTGTATTCACCAGGCAGGAGCTACATTATCCCTTCACCAATGCCAACAACAGCAATAACAAAAAACAAAAGTGAAAAACCCCAGCGACTACAAAGAACCCAAGCCACATCTGACCTTGTTTCCTGGGTCCCCTGCTGAGAAGGGGCATGTGTGGTGGTGATGGTGGCAATCTTCTCGGCATTAGTCAGCAGGGTGGCGTTTGAGGACTCTGGAGGGCATAAAGACATGGAGGCCTTAGAGAAGACATCTACCAACTGGGAGGCATGCAGAAACCCTGGGTCTAGATGACAAGACTGACTTCCCTGACTGACATTTCTAAACAACCACGGGGCAACCAAGCCTTCCGAGGACCGTGGATATTGTAGACTCTTCCTCACCATATGTATCCTCATAAGGCAATGTAGCTGACACAGATGTACCACTCCTGTCCTGCCACTGAAGGCTGGCAGGTGCCATCAAAACACACTGGAGTCCAAGAGTTTTATAGGGTGATGATAAACGCCTCTGCTAACGTTTCTTGCAATTAGCAGCTATATCTGGCTGAGTCTGCCTGATTTCCTCATGTGAACACTAAAATCAGAAATTCTGCGCCATCTTGTTAAACACACAGAAGTAATATCTACTTTTTCCCCCATTGCTTTTAATGGAGCCCAAAGATAGGATTCTTGACAAATCTCATTTAGTATCTCTCATCAAAGATTAATTTTAAAACTTGCATTAGAATAACCAGTGTTTATAAATATAAGTCATATAAATCATGAAGCCAACTTAATGTAATGAATACAATTATATTCATATGTAAATTGACTCTCTTCTCCACTAATCAAATTCAAAAGCAACTTCTTTAATCTCTAGGAGTTTAAGGGCTTAGTATCTGAAAATACTCCTGAGTGTAGCCATGTTCTGCACACCCGCATGCATATAAAATCTAATCACTTGTAAAAAAAAAAAAATCTAATCACTTGTTAGCAGTGGCTAATCATTCTCTACTCACTAACCATTCACTGATTTTTAATCATTTCCTTATTTAGATCAATCCAGGTAGCAGCTAACCACAAGCAAGTCCTCCTTTCAGCATTTATTTTTAAATTGACTCTGAAACTTAGTGTATATTCCCTAACCCGGAAAACACTAACTGTGGTGGTGAAGTTTTAGCACTGGCCTGTACACATCCACTTTATTTGCGCAGCACCCTGGAAACTCAATGTTCTCACAAGCTGCTTAACATTTGCTGACTATAAATATCTATCTACCAGGTATAATGAGGTATCTATGGGAACATACTTTAAGCATTCTCAACAGAGAAGCCTGGGATATCTTTCTGCATATACCGCATCCCGCTTATCCTAACTGCTGGTGGGCTTGTGCTCTGGTTTCATTCCCTAAGCTTGTACTCAGCTCAGCTCTAGCTTCCTAAGTGTTTTATTTTTCATTATATATCAAGCATGCATTTTGAGATTGCAGACCCAGATTCATATCACTGCCTCCCCCCCTCAGTAGGCATGAGCCTTATTTTTCTTATTTGGTAAAAGGCTCTCTATCCCTCCTTGTAGATGAAGGGAAAGAGTATTTTGTAGACTGACTGCCATGTACATAATGAGTGCCCATCTACTAGAGCTTTAGGCCTTGCAACTAGTAAAAAAAAAGAAAATAATGAAAATAAATCTTAGTTTCTATGCAACTTCTTGAAGTTGTTTAAACCCTCTGTTTAAAAAATAAAGGTTAAAAAAAATAAAGGTTATTATGATTTTTTAAAAATACAGTTTCTGTAGTCTAGCCCCCAAAGTTTATTACTCTTGTAGCCAAGGTACAAAATCTAGCTGGATTCAGAGACTTGCTGCTGTACCCTAGTCACAGTGTTTCAGGACAGTGTTCCCTATAATCTGTCCTTATTGAATGTTTCCGTGGGTATCGGGGGAAGAGTGTGTGGTCAACTAATATGTGAAACAAGGGGGAGCGTGCCTAGGAGAATCTCGTAGGCTGCTCTCTGTCTGGTACAGGGACAATGTGCTCTGAGCCCTCTGAATGGGGAGGTGGTGCTCACGTTAGCGCAGTGGTTGCAAGGTCAGAGTGCAGAGTCATATCGTCTTGTTCTGCATCCTAGGCTCTGCAGCTTTACTGGGTAGGGCCTGAACAAAGTGACATAAGCCTTTGTTGCCTCAGGCTCCTCACTTGCACGAGAGGAACAACAGAAATCTCTAAGGAAATTGGTGGAATGGTTATAAGTGGAAAAGAGAATGGTGCCTGACACATAAATATTAGTCAAAATGATTAGAATATGTGGGGTATTAATTGTTACCACTTATTATCACAACCATTATTAATAATTATGGGCATATTGGTAAATTCTAATTACTGCTATTAGGAGCTTGGGAGAACTCTAGCTCATTTGCACCAGTCCCATACCAGGGCAGCTAACCTGAGAGAGCCACAGTGATAAGTCTAACTGGTATTTATTTCATAAAGCAAATTCACTGTGCCCAGACAAGACACAGGGATAACACATCCTGTAAGTATGACTCACTGGCACATTTATGACCATGGGCACTGGTCTCTTAATACCCTTCATATTGCTCACTGTCATTCATTGCATAAAGATTATCCGGGAAATTACGAGAATGTTTGGGCCATAGTGAAATCATAATTAGGACAACAAGAAGAATGTTTCCTTGCAATTAAAGTAATTATAACTGCTGAATGAATTCCTTTACAATGTTTGTGTGTTGTTGGTAGCCAGTGTTTTCTGGGCACATCAAATTCTATTGTCAAGCAGATTTTCTATTTCTGTTGCTTTCATGATTTGATGGCATATGATAATCATGCAGTGCACGTATAAATAGAACGCCATCAATAATTTCTCTTCAGTTCTTTACTGGCCATGTTTCCTGAAGCAAACTGCTTGGGTGTTGAAGCTTAACTTTAAACATTTAAAATACATTATCGCTTAATGTGCTACTCTGAATTTGATGAATTTTTCTCACCCCATTGTTTGTCTTACTATCTAGTTTACAGTGTGCAAAGCAAACACTGTACCTTATAGATTCACTATCATAGTCACTATTAAATTTGATTCTTATCTGTCCATAAAACAGGCAAGTCCTGTGAATGTCTCATTTTACAGATGTGGACCTGAAGCAGAGAAAGACACATAACATGTTTCCCAGTAAGCAAGTGGAGACGTAGGGAATCGAACTCAAGGCTTGCTTCAGTTCATTTTCAAACTTATTTTGTTTCGTATGGTAATTATATTTATCAAAAATAATCACACCTAATTGGTACATGCCTTTCAAATAAGCAATGCTTTAATTGTCCTACATGAATACCAGTAACTTCA
Source organism: Acomys percivali (assembly GCA_907169655.1). Taxonomy (NCBI): domain Eukaryota; kingdom Metazoa; phylum Chordata; class Mammalia; order Rodentia; family Muridae; genus Acomys; species Acomys percivali. The sequence continues at coordinate 48,439,841 of OU015745.1, read as the reverse complement.
TTAAAGACCATAAATGCTTACTGCTTACTGGATTTTACAAGCCATCTTCAGAGCACCAAAATAGTTTAAATAAGGTTTGATTTCCAGTATGCTTTTATCATATCAATAAAGTTATACTTGTTTTTCATAAACATTTAAGGCTTTATTTGGAATAAAGCCAAGATTACATCTGCCAAAACATTGTCCAAGTTTTAAAGATACAGAGACACAGTCCATTATTAAAAATACGTTACGGCTCTAGCCCCCAAGCAAGGTTTGTCTTTTACAACAAGGTGTCAAAGGGCAAGAACAAGAGCACAGGGTTTCCCTGACCTCTAACTGCCATGGTATGAGGGAGTGTCACACTGCAAGTTGACTGTCACAGCTCTCAGGCTATGAGCAAATTGAGCATTTGGTGACAAAGTCTAGGCAGTGCCTGTATTCTTTATTAAACAGCGTTTACATCTACTTTGCACGCCCTGAGGAATAAAGATGCAGAAGACTGCATTTTTTCAAAGCAATCACCCATCATGAAGAGCGAATCCTAGCTCTCAAGACACCATGGAGGGCTATGCTAAGCCAGGGCCGTTGCTCTTTTGACGGGAGTGCCTGCCCTGAGTTTCAACCTTCCTCCATGATGAGTGGTTACCATGCTAGCCTCATTCCCATGCTAATATTCTTATCTTCTCTCATGAAATATACATTGAAAAGCCAGACAAATCAACAAAGGATATAATCTTTTTTTCATAAATACTTTACTATGCAAACACAAATGTAATAAGTATCTGAAAACAACACTGGAAAACCTGAATCCCATGTACACATCAAAACTGTTGGGAGCTTTTTACTATTCTTCTCTCAAGGAAAACAGCAGAATCTCTATTGCTAAGCTCTGTCTTATCTATAAGCAAATACTCTGAATAACCGTGAGATGAAATATTAGTTGCATTTTTAATCTCATACATTTTTTTATTATCTTGAACTTGATTCTGTATTAGCCAAGCTCAGTCATGTTCTACTTTGCCTGACTAAAGTCTCGCTCCCACTTAACACTGCTCAGGCATTTCTATGTGATACAAGTATGATTTGATTGTAACAGTTCAAGCTCAGACCTAGCATGCTCAGTGATCTTCTAGGCTTTTCCCTGCTGTCATTATCTATTTACTATCTTTTGCGCATATGCCATGGAAGAGCCTCCCCCCCCCCCCCCCCCGCTACTCTGCTGCCCTTCTAGATCACTATCATATAAAAGCCAGAGAGATGAGGGTGTTGGTACGCACAAGAGCTCTGAAGGTACAAGGAATGGCCTACAGGTTTATTGGAGAGTTGAGAAAGGGGGAAGTAGAGTCATTGAGACGCAAGAAAGAATGAGGCGTCTAAGGACAGGAACAGAGGACCCGGCAGCAGGAGCTGAACAATTTATCCAGGGTGGTGGCTCAAGCCTAAAGTCCCAGAACTCAAGGCAGGAGGATTGCAAACTGGAGGTGGCCTGGGCTACACTGCGAGACCATGTCTCCACACTAAAAGAAAAGAAATAAATTAACTAAAAAACCCAAAGATGTGCAATGTCCAAATCAAAAGTAAGGATCAATCGTCTTTCTGCACAGGCCTAAGTTCTGAGGCAAGGAATCACTGTGCCTCTAAACTACGTAAATATAAATGTAAACAGATAGATGGTCCTCAAAAGCTTCGGAGACCTACAGAATATGTCATTTAAAATACTTTTATTAATTTAAGGCCTTTTTGACTTCAGACATGTCAGCTCCTGGCAATACCCCAAGCCTACCTCAAGGAAGATAACAGGCATCGTAAAATCTTCTTTTGGAAATAGCTTCATGAATGGCAAGCTAGCCACTGGACAAAAAATGCCCCAGCTCTCTCTACAGACAATATGCTATGCGAAATGGACAAGACTTGGACACAGGCTGAGTTGTCTGTCAAGCTCTGCCATGACAGGGTAACCAAGTACTTCATACTTCCTGCTTCACAATTATGTCTGCCAAATATACTGGGCCAGAAAGCTGAAGATGATGTTCCAACATTACATAGAGAATGGGGTACGACCAGTCAGTAAACCGTCTCTGTCATCTCTTAGTTTTGGAAGTTGCTTGTTTGCACTTGCTACCTAAGTAATAATTTTATTCCTTCTCAAGTCTCCAATGGGGTTGAAGATTAGACAGTTAGAGTTTCACAGTTAGGCTTAAGTTGCTTAGGATTCAGGAAAATGTTTTAAGGTCTAGAAAGATGTTTTTAAGTTAACAAATACAAGATATGTCAGAGAATGATTTAAGTACAACACTTTAGACTCACCTAGATAGGACAGATAGTATTTTCTTCAAAGTTGCCAAATACAAATGAGCTAAACATTTTGAGTGTAACTTTTATATATGGCTTTCCTTATTGTTTCATTAAAAAAAAATATTTTATGTTAGAAAAAAAACCTCATCCTTCTTGTTGGTACTGTATTAACAATGGGTCTTCAGGCTATTCTGTACAGTAAACATTCAAATGGAACACTTGAAAGAAACTAGAATTCCTTTGCCCGAGGGGCTCCTGTTTCACCCTACAAACTACACACAGAGGAAACGGATGCAGCAGGTTGTATCCTCATCACAGTTATGGCTACTCTCTTTTTTATATGTTTACAAAATTTAGCTCCCTTGCCTCAGGTGACAGTTTCAGACCCTTTAAAGTATGAGCAGGAGAATCACACATTCCTCCCCCACCAGCTGTAACCAACCACCTTTGCCCAGCCCTGGACAGCCACTCAAGTCACCGGCACGGAGTTTTATTATCATGGCAATGATTTTCAGAGGCACCACGGGTAAAATCACGTCCTTAAGAGATTCCATTCTGCCTTGAAAATCAACCAGCCAACCAACCAATCAATCAACCTCTATTATTGTGTCAACTTTGTTTCCTATCTCCTAATCAAAGTAGGACATGGAACATCTTCCTAGTTTTGAAGTTTAAGTATTAGTCTTTAAAAGGCTTCTTAACAGCCAGTTATTCGTGGACATTGTAATATATATATTACATGTCTGTATATTACATATATATATGTAATATATACATACACATATGGCATTCAGGTTTTCAGAAGGTTTGTTGTATAATATTAACTTAAGTTGATTCTTGGTATACACGCTGTAGTATAACTTGCCTTTCCTGATTTCAAACTTTTGCCAAGGCATTTTTTGTTTTAAGGAGTTAGTCCTGCCTGCCTGCCTTTCTGAGACATTCTCATTCTCATGTCTTGATTGCCCAGCATGGAACTAGTAAGTCAATTCCTGTGACCAGTTATTTGGTTTTTAAAATTTTTATTTATTTTTTATTTTTCAACATCTCTCCATGGCATGTAAGCTATTTATATACTACCGTTTGGCTCTCTGAACCATCTCTCATTTCTTTGTCTGGCTTCCCTTATCTGTTCCATTTGGAATCTAGGCTCTGCCATTTTGTGATCACTTTTGTAAATTGTGGTAACTATCTAGGGAGGCAAGCTGGTGAAATGGCCCCTGCATCCATCAGATGGTAAATTACAAACTCTGCATTTGAAGATGGTAACATACACAACCACTTGAGCAACACGTTCTCTATAATTGGCAAAGGGTATTCTTTAGGGGAGAAAAGGTTCTCTGTTCTAGACTACACAATTTTTAAGTTGCGACTAATTTTAAATGTACTTTTATTGAACAGTACCAAGCACCAGTCTTACCACTTAACTTCTGAATCACAAGTATCGCTTTCTATCAATTAGCATATAAAATATTCATTTGAAATAAAATGCCTTATTTTCTAGATTTTTAGCATAGTGCTTTTCATCTTGGAAAACATACATTTTAGAATGTAATTTATTTTATGGCATGTATGGAAATAATATGGGAGGACTAATTAAATGTTTTTGGATAAGTATTCTGCCTAACACAAAGCTGGCTTAGGATGAGTTCAACGCTCAGCTTTAAGTGTACAAGCAACCTACGCTTATCAATATCAGCACATCAACAAATACAAACACTGGTGCTTTACACTAGGTGACTTTTCACTGTGGGGGCTGCCCTGTGCACTGTGGGCTATTTGGGAATGTACTAAGCCTTCACCCATTAGAAACCACCTCATACACTGCAGGCATGGCCAAATATCCTTTGGGACAAAAACTGCCATTTGTGTAAAGAGAACACAACCAGTTATGTAAACAACAGTATTTCAGGTTTAATGTATCTCAATCTGTCAAAAATAGAGGTATCTCATCTTTTTCATCTCTACCTAAAAAATATAGACAAACCGCATGGGCTGTGGCTAGGAGCTGTTCATTAAATCAAAAGTACTGATATGTTTACTCATTTTGAACATATTGGCTCTACATTGTTGCCAGGTAGGTTTTGTGATGCCACATTTCAGTGATTGTTTCAAATCAAACAAACAAACAAACAAACAAACAAACAAGCCCAGGTTTTTCAGCTAGACTGTCAGATCATCGTTTCTAACCTCAAGAAAAATTTTCCAATAGCTCTGAAAGCAAGAAGAGCAAGGGAAGAAATAAATGGAGAAAGCTGAAGATTTTCTGGAGTTCTTTTTCCCGTCTGCATCAAAATGGGATCACAGGGCGAGAGGATTAATTGGGTCAGAGAGTGAGAGATAGTTTAGTAACAATGGCTCTGGTTCATTTGATAGGCATGTTCAGTTAGGGATGGGTAAAGCTGCCTCTATCTCAAAAATCAAACAGTAGATTACATGGACGCTAATGGAGGGTGAGAGAGAGAAAGGAATGAGAGAGGAGGGGAGAGAGAGAGGGAGAGAGGGGGAGGGAGAGAGAGAGGGGGAGAGAGAGAGGGAGAGAGAGAGAGAGAGAGAGAGAGAGAGAGAGAGAGAGAGAGAGAAGGGAGAGAGAGCAGTATACTTTACCATCCCCGGGAATGATGCGGAGGGTCACTGTGTTGCCCGCTTCTTTGATTAGGTTGACAATGTCAGAATGGGATTTGTTGGTGATGGAACATCCATTTACTGCCAAGATCCGGTCTCCTACTTTCAGCTTGCCACAGCGGTCAGCAGGGCTCCCCTCAATAATCCGACCTATTTTGTGAGGCATAGCCACACATGCATTGCCTGCTTTGGTATTGAGTTTTAATTTTTTAAAAATTATGTGGGAATATAGTGAAGGGAGGAGAAAAGGGTTGAAAAGGGAAAGAGAAGGTTAAGTGTTAATTAATTAAAGCATTAAGCAAATGTTATTAAAGGGGAGCGCTATGCTGATGCTCAAAACATTGGCAATCTGCAGGGTGTCTAAAAAGCCACAGCCCTGAGACTGAAGCTCAAGGTAACACTCCTTTTCTGTTTTAAAATGATGGCAAAACCCAGCTTCTCTCCTTAAAACAATTAGAATTTGAGATAGTTAGCAACTTGAGTCTCAAGACCCCAAAATAACTTGGTGGCCACTGGTTTATTTTGGGACTGTAAATACAAACCCTAGAGCTGGGATGGATGCTTTAACCATTCTGTGTTCCTGTCACTTCATTTTGCCAACTGTTATTAAGGCTTCTGCCAATGTTTTGTTCTTTCTCCACTTACAAAAATAATCACTGGACTTCTGGTGAGGTTAAGAATCTGCTAGCATCAAAAGTTCAATCTGAAAACACAAAGTGGACAGACACCTTTGCTTTCTGTGTGCGCCGAGGAAAGCTCTAGAAAAGGGCATAACCATTAGAGATGAGGCAGGAAAGCACCTGCACTGACACTTACTGATCATGTGGGACCTCTCTGTTCAATCAGGGAGGCTCTGCTGGGCTCCTTAGCTCTGATC
>OU015745.1:48416772-48434052 GCA_907169655.1 Acomys percivali | reverse complement strand
TATATTTGCACACACAATATAAAACAGGGCAAAGGGGGTTTGTTTATTATGTGCTGGAGCTGCTATATAGGGAGAGCTGTCTTTGAGTAGTGCTCTGGTATAACCAGGTATTTGTGTAATGATTCCTGTGTGTGTGTGTGTGTGTGTGTGTGTGTGTGTGTGTGTTGTTTTGAGATCAGGTTTCATTGTTTAGCCCCGACTTTCCTGGAACTAGCTCTGTAGACCGGGCTGTCCACGCACTCAGAGATCTGCCTGCCTCTGTCTCCTTAGTGCTGGGTTTAAAGATGTGTTCCACCACTGAGTTTCCGTGTTTTTTTTTAATGCAGAATTTTAGAATTCGCTCTTTCAGAACTATCAAAACAGCTACATGGTTGAGTCATTTTTTGCAAATGGTGACAAAATTAGTAGGGGAGACAATAAAGTCAACTGTGCAGATGCTTTCATTGTAATTTTGACCTGAAGGGAAAAACTATCTGACAAGTGCACTTTGATTCCTTTAAATGTGAATGGAGAAGTTGACTGAGTCTGTGTCACTAATGACAAATTCATAGAATTTTAAAGAGCAAGCAAGCTGTTGATGAATGTAGCGGGGAAGTGCGCCAATGTGTGTGTGTGGGATTCAAGGTGCCTAGTAAGTGCAGCTCAGCTCCAAGGAAAGCTTGCAGCACGAAGGTCTCAAACAACAGGCATGAAGAAAGGCTCTGTCTATATAGCTCAGCAGTCTCATGCAAGCAAGATGTTAGCGACAGTTTAATTGGCTGATTGTAAGAACCAAAGGAAAATAATCGGAGGACAAATTGTGAGTGAAAGCGCTCAATACCCATCATCCAACATGGAGCCTGTTGCCTGACACACCTGCTCTTTTCTCTCTGGGGCCTGCAAATGAGAACTATGGGGGTACACTGTAGATTTGGGGGGGGGAACCAACTTGGGAGTTCTTTCCCCTGTTTCTTGTTATTTTAAAATACAGCAGAAAAGCCCTTTGAGAGTAATTTAAAAGCAAAGCAAAATAAAACAAAATAAAAACTGGTGCCTTGATGTCAGGTCATGCATTGGGTCATGCTGGGCTGACTTGATCTTTGCAGCTCAGGAAAGCATGGTTAGTAATGGGTGTTGTTACTGCAGTCACACTGTGCAGACCGGGCTCTGTGTCCCCTTTAGCAAGAAGCAACTTATCAAGACTAACTGGAGACAGAGTGGGTTCTACTTGATCTAAATGTCAAAGGGATGGAGGCCCTGGTAAACTTAAGACAATGAGTGACCTAGACCACTGAAGCCTGTGGAACCCTTTCTGTCTCCTGTCACCTTCCAGTGTACATGGGAGATGACAAGGGACCGAGTCAGGAAGGAGGGTGCACATCCTTTGCAACAGTTGAGCTCAACTGGGATCTTAGAACTGTCTGGGTTCCTATCTGCACCCAGGAGAGGGTTAGTACTTGGAGAAGGTTATGTGACTGAAATCCAAGACCTGAATTGGCCCCCAAGTCAAATGACTCTTAACTCAAGAGTTTAGCCAGTTTCTAAAGCAGCAATAAAATATAATTTAAGACATCAGCAGCATTCAGGTAAGGATAAAGGAAGGACAACATGACACGGGGGAGGAGTATCATAGGTCATTTTTTCACTTCTTACATTTTGTAGGCATTCTTGCAAACATCTGCTGCTTTTAAAAAATCCTCATGACTTTCTGAGGCCATTGCTACTAATGATATCCTCTACTCAGGACTTTCCTGAAGTCTTTCTTTGGCAAATAATTGTATAATCATTTACATAACCAAGGGGCCACTATTCAAATTTGACGTAAATCTTATGTGTACTGGAACTTGTACATGACTACACATTTAAGAAGAAAGCTAAAAGGGGGTGGGGGAACCCCAACAAAATCTATCAAATAAACTCCTTCTCCAATGAAGACTTTAATTATCTGAAGAGGAAAAAACCATTAAGGCATTTCTTTCTGTTGAGAGATAATCCCAAACCCTCTGTAAGAGCAGCAAGTGTCCTTAACTGCTGAGGCCCTCTGAGAGAGGAGCATCCTGGATTCAGTCCTTTCTAGCACTCACCAAAGGTTGTGCCCGCTTCAGGCCTGCTCACAGAGGACACGATGACGAACCCGAAACCCTCATTCTCCCCGCGCCGAATCTCCACATCATAAGGCTGCAGCACGGTGGCGGCGCTCACTACGCCGCTGCCCCCGCCACCACCGCTGCCAATGCCGCTGGTGCTGCCACTGCCAGAGCTCACAGTGTTGAGCGAGTTCTGGCTGCCCTGCGGTGTGCGCTTCTCTTCAGTCAGAGAGGCGGGCTGGTTGCTACTGTGGTGTGATGAGGCTGGCGAGGGCACCTCGTTTTCTGCTTTGGGGACTGCAAGAGAGATGTGTGTCTAAACCACTTGAAGTTCCTGGAAGATGGGCCAGCCACCACTTCCACCTTTCCCACCTGCAAGATGCTAACGATGGCACCTTGCCTCAGAGAATGCAGGCATGAAAAGCAACCTTGCTGTGGAAACATTAATCGTCAGGCTCCGGGAAAGCTGACTACACACTGACCCCCAAAGAGGACTCCTAAATAGCACAACGACAGTACCCACAATGCTATTCAGTTCACATTAACCTCCATTTCTGACCTTTCTCCTGTGTAGGAGGGAACTGTGAGTGGACCTTGGCTTGCGCTACACCAGTGAAGGCTGTCATCCTAGCCTCACAGGCTCCCTCACTCAGTCATTCCCTCCAAGTCACGTGTTTGCTCAGTGTTCACTTTTTCTCTGGGCAGGAGGTTGCTAGGGGTGGTACCTTTAAGGTTCGCCCAGATGGATTTCTGAGGACCTTTTTGGTAAGGATGCTTAACTGCTTTCCCCAGCTCCCGGCTGTAAACATCTACTCTAACCACAGAGCTAGAGGCATTAGCTTGCTTCCAATGGTCTCGCTGCCTCAGCTGCCAGCTAACAGGGCGGCACATCCCACACCTTAGGTAGAACCAGGCACCAAGATCAGTGTGTACTGTGGTAGGTTGTGGCTGTGACTGAATTTATTCCACAAAGCCTTTACTTTCATAGATGTTTTAATTATGGGAAACACAACTTTTACAACCTAACAGCTTTACAGATACCTCGGGGTGGGGGTGGGGATAGGTGTATTCACACTGTTATCAAAAATATCTCCACCCTCTACTCCTAGAATTTTTGTCAACTTCCCAAGTGAAACCCTCACGATTAAATAACAACTCTCCACATATTCCCTTTCCCAGCGCCTGCCAGTACCCTTTCTGTTTGCTAGCTGCTCGCCTAAATTCACTTAATATGTTTGCATAGGACTAACGTGCTAAATGTCCCAAACATTTAAGAAGTTCAAAATAAAACTGAAACAATGAAGTCAAAGTACATTGCCTTCCTACCTTAAGCCAGCGAAATCCAACAGTTTTCAACTGATCTCAAAACCACAACTAAACTAGCCGCGGGCCACTGGCTTCATGGAATACCATGCCAAGAAATTTGGTGGCCAGGAATGAGTTCTAAGGACATTATTTGTGCTGGAGAAGGACTGTTACAACGGCCACCATTTGACTCTCCCACTGGCATTTAATCACTGCATTCTGTAATTGATTCCATTTAAAACAAGCTACGCTGGTGTTTTTTGTAAGCGTCCATTACTTCTACTGAGTAGGCGTTTGCTTCACTAGTATGAAGGCTCCCGAGAACTCAGGCTCACACAGCATACTTCCTTACTAACTCAACTAACACAGAGTTTAAGCTTCCTTGTCCGGACTCTGATGTACAGGCTTTGCGTGGAGGCTGCAAGCCAAGCTGAGCAGTAAGGCCATGTGCTTCCAGGAAAAGGTGGCAGAGCCAGATGCGGACATACACTCTGAGGTACAGGCGTGGCAGGGTGGGGTGGGGTGGGGTGGGGTGGGGGGAGCACTAAAACCCGAGAGCATTCGGAGGCGTGTTCTTTTTGAGTTAAGCCTGAAAGGGTATTTTGAAAACTGCAGAGGAATCAGGGACAACCTAGAACTGTCTTGCTTCTCAGCTTTCCCGTGAACGAACAAGAAAAGCCTTGATGAATACAAGTGAGGCAACAGCAAGGTGCTGTGTCAGGGGGAGCTTACTTTGCAGTCCAAAGCTAGATTCTGTTCCCTGAATCTGGAGCTGACCTTTTCTCACATTCCTGATGGGCTCTTTGGATGAGGTTTATCATCCAGTGAAGAGGAAGCTTAATCTCTGGTTGGTGAGGGGGCAATGGGGCAGGGGCTGTGTACTCAACTAGCATTCTTCCAGACGTCTTTTTGGAGGATATGCAAACAGCATATTAACGCACTTTTGAATGACAGCACTTCTGCAAGGCTGGAGAGAAGCAAACCATCTGGAAAGTCTGAGCTCGATCACATTTGCAAACATTTGCCAAAACAGAAGCTCAAGGAGGCAGACGTGAAAGAGACAGAGCATAGTCTGAAGGAATGAATGAAAACGTACCAGCGAATACCACTTTACGCCTCACTGTGAGATTGACGTGGCCTTGCTTGGCAGCTTGTTGCATAAGCTGGACCACAAGCTGGTGTGATTTTCCAATTACTGGTGTCCCATCCACACAGATTAATTCATCTCCAGACCTCAGGCGGCCGTCCGTGTCAGCAGCACCCAGTGGTACGATGTGACCGATATAAATCTATTGAGTAATTAGATGATGGATGAAACATTGTCCTGTTGGTTTTCCTATCAAGACTGATGGGCTGTACATCTCTAGAAATAATTCAATTCATTCATTCATATCCACATGCATGCCACAAACAATAACTGAGCACCCACTGTGTATAAAGCATCGTGCCAGGTCCTGCAGCAGTTTTTGAGAAGTGGAAAGAATATTTCTTGCATTGCTCTTTGACACAGACACATTTGTGGTCTGTCAATCATGTACTTTTTCTTCTTCCACTCTGGGGAAATGGTCCCTTTATTGCCCCACTTATAAGGCCTCCTTTTCTGACTACCCAAGAACCCCACTTTCATTAAGCCCTGCTGGTTATATCAACACTTCTTTTCTTTAAGGGCCCAGCACTGTCTGCTTAGCAATAGGCACCTCACTAACCACCATAAAATGAGGGGGAAATGAAGCAGCCTGGCCTGACATTCCCATTTCTGCCATCTTTCAGCACCAGAAGGCAGAGGAATGTTTATATTCAATGTCTTGCTGTTCTGCCATTCACTAACTGTGAGTTTTAAACATCAGTGTGTGGCTTTGTCTTTCTAGTAGACAATAATGTTACGGCATTTAGAGTTTATGAGGGGCGTGAACATAAAGATGAAGGTGTTGGGCCTTGTCAGTCTCCCCCCATTTATACTAGCTCATCACCCTGGGCCAGTTAATTACCCTTTCTGGGGCTTTTATTCTCTGGTTTGAGAAACAGGGATACATTCTGGGTAAAGGAGAGAACACATGTTCGAAGTCTTTGCAGAGCACACCACACAGTAACTGCCCAGTGAATAGCAGGCTTCATTCCAAAGGGACCAGCAGTATTTCTCTTTTGTCTTCCTTCCAAGGGATCTTGTGATGTTAAAATAAATTTACTTTAAGATGCTGTGGCCCAAGGAGGAGACTCAGAGTTTCTTGATCACAGTTCAGGGTTCTTGTTCTGTTATTTAAAGACAGGGTGCTGTTTTCTTGAACCACCAGTGCTGCCGACGGAAGCTCCCTCTGTGTTCTAACCGTTTGCTTTACCGACCCCTAGACTTTCTACTCAACTACACATAGTCTCTACCTACTGCAGACACCAGAGAATTGCCCACAGCAGTGAGTGAGGCCATGGCTTTGTCAGATGCTGCCCATGGTGCCTTCTGCTTTCCTTCTTCTGTGTGTGTGTGTGTGTGTGTGTGTGTGTGTGTGTGTGTGTGTGTGTCCCCAGCTGTTGCAACCCCCTACCACACACAGAAAGTTTTAGCGAACATTACTTCTTTTCCTTCTCAAGACAAACAACAACAACAAATGCAGCTGTACAAGAAGCCAGTATGAGATCCATACACCCAAGATGAAAGAGCCAGGGCCATAGCCAGCTGAGCCCCTATCTTGGTGATATGTCACCGCCAACACTTGCTTTGAAGTCTTAGCAAACAGCAGTTGGGTAGGGAAACAGATAGAAGACTCACGGGTTCCCCTGGCTCATTTCCACCCAGAATCCTAAAGCCAAATCCGGTCTCTTTTCTCCAGAGGAAGATGTCCTGTTCCTGGTAATCTGGAACTGCGGAGAAGGAAGAAGGCAGAGAGATCATTTCACTAATAAAGGGGATCATGTGTCTAAGACGGGCACAGTTACATACAGGACGAATGATGTATGCACAGATAAAAGCTTCCCAGCACAGGCAGCTACAGGGAAGGTCGTGGGTGGGCGACACAGGCGACAACAATGGCTACAAGTAAATAGCAGGGTCAGTCCGCTCTGCAGTTCTCCTGAACAGTTCCTAACTTAGCTCACACCATCACGGACAGCTAAGCCGGAAGTCAGCGAGGGTCTCTCCCCCCAGCACTGCTGCATCAGGAGCCAGGTATGTGCCGTAGCACAGAGCAAGGGGCCACAGGAGAGGCATGTGCAGTGCATCTCCCTGGAGGAGAAGTTGACTCTGTGGATTTGAAAGTTCCTTGAAGTGACTTGTTATTTTATTGAGAGGATAAGTATTATGGTTTGGGCTAAAAGAGATTTCTAATTTATTTTTAATTATTTTCTTCTTCCCTAACATAATCAACACCCTGACAAAAGTAATTTGATATGAGATCAATTTTGAGAGAAGAATAAATTTACTTTCAAGGGCTGTGGGATGCACAGCTCAGTGGGTACACTGTTTGCCTATCCTTCTGCAAGCCTTGGGTTTGAGCACTGGCACCATAACAGAACAAAACCACCCTAGGACTTGTACATGTAGAGTTTAATATGATTTAGGTCCTTTTGCCCTAGAGTGGCTAGACTTTCATATCCTTAGGCTCAAGTGATCACAGAAGCTTCTGAAAAATTAACCTTATCTCATCACTAAATTGCAGTTTTCCCTTAACTTGCCTATGGTATTTGAACATTATAAGTATTAGCTTATTATTCAATTCAGTAAGTTGCTGTTTTATAGTTAACATTCAGTAATGGCCTAGTGCTTTAAAATGAAGCTCTCTGTAAATTCCAGAAGAAAATGATTGTTATGCATGAAGTCATTGTGCATAGCTGCACTGTCAACTCACTGAAGTAGTAGGTCACTTCTACGTCATTCTTACTGAGTATTTTAATGTATATACAAGGTACTTTATAGTCTATAATGTGATGCAACTTTTAGTTAAGGAGAATGCATTACAATTTAGTTGCAGTGAATCCTAAAGGGGACATTAAGTTACCATTCTTTCTTATTTGTTTCATTAATTATATTTTGGGCTGTAAGAGTACCTAGGCCTGAAAATTTAATTCCCATCTTCTCCAAATTTGTATGCTGGAATAGGAAAGATGGAAATGGTTTTTTAGATTTCACATTGGGAAAAAAATGCTCCTTTTTAGTGCTTTGCCTATGGCCCAAGATGCATAGTAAATGAATAATCCAAGGGAAACAAAATGAATAGGTGAATACAAGGCAGAGGTCTCAGAACCTGATATTTTGCTTGAGTTACTTTAATACTGCAACTCTACCCAGGTGTGTGTATCCAATCCTTTTTTTATTATAAATGCTGAGACTAACTTGTAAAATGCCAAGGCAGATGAACTCAGCTCTATCAGGGTGCTCCCTCTGAAACAATTAGAGACAACCGTTTCCTTGAATAGTATATATATAGTGTCCAAGGAAATGGTATATATTCATTCCTGTTGAGTAGCTTAGTCAACGCTGTTAATTGCCTCATGAAATGAGCTGAATCAGAGGGTGCTCCGCCTTTTTCAGCCAGTACACATGGCTGCTGGTGCTTTCTACGAGCAATTAGAGAGCATCTGAAGACCTTCAGCCCAGATCCCTTTTTCTCAGCATTACATATCACAGTACCATTTGCCCATCCTACAGGGACAATAAAATGCACAGCCTTTCTGCTTTACGTTGCAACGAGGCGTCAGATATCATGGTATACTGAGGAGACCCAACAGATTTGGGTCAATCGCCTTAGTTAGTCAACAGGAAAAAAGGTTTGCTTCCTCTCAAGAATCAACAAGAAAATGGTCATTTTGTCGAAAGAGTTTTTCTGTTGAAAAGAAAGGTGCCCAGTGACATTTGGGATATAGAAACTCTAACAATGAGCCAGGAAACATAGACACAAACAGCAACACAGATATGTGACAAAGAAAGTCTTCAGCTACTTCAGGTTTAGCATATTAACAATTTTACTCTTTCATCAACAATTTGCCTAAATAAATATAACCTTGGTTAATGGATTGATATTGAAACATACTATGGTATTCAAATTTTATCTCTTATGATACCTTCTTCCTATAAGAAGTGCTATGGTTTTAAAATTACTTCCCCCAAATGTTTCATTTTCTACTTTCAGAATAATTGTATTTTAGAAGAGCAGCAGGGTGAAGCCATTTTTCTCACATTACTATCTCATTTCTTCTTATTATTGGTATTTTGGTGAGGCCAGTCTTACAGAACTTAAAGTTCCACCCCAGCCATTGGCGTCTTAAGTCCTCACCTAGGGGACAATCTTTGCAGTTCATCTGCTTCTGGTGTTGGTAGTGGTCACTTAAAGTAGCAGAATGACTTTCCTTGATATTTCGTGAGAGTGGGGTCACCAGGCCCTGGTGTCTCCACTGCTACAGACACACAATGCATCCACAGACTGTGAAAACACACATCGCCTCCTAATCTCATTTGATGTTTGCTTTCTCCTTGGCCAATACAAGCCTGGAAACACTCCTTCGAGCACTTTCATCTTCCCTCCCTTCTGTGAACTTCTCCCCGGACAGATGGGAACATCAAATGGGATGAATGATAATGGAGACACAAAAGTTTGCAGCAGATCCTTACTCTGACATTCTCCAAAATTCGTGGCATTGATTTCTCTGTCTCTTTCCCCCTTGCTCAATCCTGACGCAGGCGAAGGTGACATCGCTGGAATATCAATTTCACAATAGTGTAAAGCTTAATAGACGCTCTTCCTTGGCTCAGTTTAATTCAGTGGTGATTGATGAGGGGTGTGCAATTCAGCTTTACAGTAAAGGTCATGACTACTATGGAGTTTGAAGGGCTGTAGTTTGCTTCTGTTTTCACTTTCTTTTTTCATAGCGCTTTACTTGTCAAAAGGCTAATCGAACACTGAGAGTTTCCTGTGACCTCCATTACCATCGTAGGCTCCTTAGGCTTAATTGGGCTCTAACCACCTGATTGAATGACCTTGTTTCAGTCATGAACAATAGAAGGCTGTGAAAACCCTCTTTGCCTTTTGAGACCATGTAAGAATATGTGGGCCACCACTACACATCAGCACTTACTTAGGGAAGTATTGGTTCCTTACTTTTAGGATGAAGCACACCCTGGTGAGTTTTAGGCAGTTCAAATCAGAATAGTCTTTCTTATGTTTGAGGTGCAATTATGGAATCTGCCAACTCCAAATGAACACAAACAGAGAAATTGTTATAATCATCTTAAAATCCCGGTGTCAGATCTGTAAGCGCTACTCCCTCAAGGACAGCTTCATAATGCTGGTTAAAACGACAGCTTTGACTGCTTTCTTCTCAAGTTATATCACAATTGGGGAAAACTTTATTTATAAGCTTTGTAGTTCCTTTGTAGTAAACGCTGCTACACACTAGGTGACTGTGTGAGCATCTGCTAATAAGAGCAGTCATGTCACTTTTAAAGACATGGATCCAACTGGCATGTTATCTTGAGAAAACAGAAAACAGGTAAGATGGCTTAGTTAAAGGACATCAAGTCTTTAATTAACATTGAAATCCTTCAGAGGGATTCATTAACACATCTGTAATTCAGATTAAATCATTTTGACACTGCTGTTTTGGCAGATGGCCAACGAGAGGATGGAACTTTGTGAGACACTTGGACCGTGTAAAGGAAAGTGGTCAGCTCTGTGCTTACCTTTACAATGTCTTTAACAATGAAGTTCAATAAAAAGAAAAAGGTATTTTCAACATAAAGGGAAGAATATGTATAATTAATGTGCTGTGACTTACTTTAGTTTGCCTCCAGTATTTGCTTTTATTATCAAGAAATGGGGAGGCAATTCCGTGTATCAAAACTACTCCCTTTTTTAAAAAAAAAAAGACAAAATAAAACATAACTAGGCCAATGGGAGAGAGGCAAGATTGATACAGGCTCATCAGCAGATGCCATGGGAAGAAGAAAACCTGTGGTAGAGACAGAATAATTGGGGGTGGGTGCATTCATTATTCTCATTTAGCAGAGAAGAAAAAAAATCTATGCAGATCTTAACAGCCATTAGGCTGCAACTCTCACTCAATTACAGACCCTCCAATCACTGAAGAGGCATTGATTCTCCCTTGTACGGCTGCCCCTGATTGCTTAGATGCTGAAGAAAGCAAAACCAAACTGAAAAACATCTCAGGCATTTCATTCTGACCGCTACTTGAGCAATGTCAGTGCTTAGAGCAATGGCTCTGGCCATTACGGATATTCTTTTCCTGGTGAAATCTTCCTTAAACATTATATATATATAGTTTCCTGTATCCCTGCTGCTTAGGGTGAAGGATCCTACCATTGAGAATGGGCTCAAAGCATCCTGTCAATGCAGGAGGCCTGCCAGTACTACAGGGAATGGCTTATTTTATTGTAAAATGATTAGAACATGGAAAACTCAATCGTAATGTGTGCTGTACTGAAGAAAGCAGGGGCATGGTCTATAGAGCGATCGCTCAAGATTCTCCGGAGTCGTGTCATCGATTGAAGAAGCCACATGTTTAGAGAGAAATGTGAGGGAATATGGAACATTCTCCCTCGGAAGGAATCCCTTTAGTGGTGTTTTAAAGAGACAGCACTACAATTAGAGAGGATTCCTGGTACAAAGGCCAGGTCTATACCACTTGGGCATCCCTGATCTAGAAACCGCAAATACTCTAAAACCCAAAGCTTTTAAGTACTGACATAACACCACAAGAAGAAAACTCCATACCATAAAACTTATATTCACAGATAAAAATCACTGCAAATACAGTCTGAAATGACTTTCTGGCTCTGTGTGTAAGGGATACAGGAAACATAAATGAATTTGAAATTTAGACTCAGGTCCCATCCTCAGACTATCTCATTATGGATAAGCAAACATTTCCAAAACTGAAACTGGAAGCATTTCCCATCCCAAGCACTTGTGATAAAGGATGCTCAGCTGTGTAGTTAGCATTTGCTGCATCCATGGGAAATTTCCTTCAGCCTGGCTTCCAGAGTACTGGGATGGTATCTTCCTCGGGTGCGGCTTCATCCACCTCATTTTCACAGTAGCTGGCTTTTGTCAGCACGGTGAGCCTTAGCCAGCACAACAGTGTAATCTAGTGGCCCACTGTTTTACTGATGTTAAGGATGTTTCAAGGGACCTCTGTCAGTTGGTAAACAGCAAGAGGAGAGACCCTCATGTGGCCCTAGTTGTTCAGTTTTACCTAAGGGTTTGGTCAACTTTTCTTTCCGGGCTGCTAGCCTTACTCCCTTCCTTTATCTGAGTCACAGAGCTATGAGATCTCCCACAACCCCCTCAGCCGGCAAAGGCATGCTGCACAGCCACGTCAGAGAGGGGGAAAACCCTTAACCTCCCCTACAGTCTGAGCTACAAATCTCCATGGAGACAACTACAGCTGTGGCCAGGGACAAAACCGATGCTAAGGGTGGCATCAGGAATCTAATGCCTTCCTCCTTACACATTCTCCTCCACTCCAGGGCACACTAAGCCACCAGCTTGGGAGAAAATGCCCGTGACCGCAAAACATCCAAAAGGCCTGATATGCATCTACTAAGCCGGGGGCATGTGAGAGACTTGCCTTGGGAAAATGTTGAGGACTACTGATGGTGAGCGTCCCCTGTATTCATTTCTCTCAAGAAGAGAGAAAGGAAATACAGAGGGAATCTTAGGTTTTTAAGATTTGGGAAGTTCCAAATCCATCTTAATAAAAAGGAAGAAGGACAAAGAGCATACCTGACCACTGTATAGATAATTAAGCTACAGTCATTCTCTTTGAGTTTTTTTTTTTTTTTTTTCTTCATCATTTTGAGGGAAATGTTTGCAAAGACCAAAGAGGGTAAAATAAAACATTACCCCTATTTTTTTAAAAAGAGTGGCCACAAAGAAAGCACCTGACCTCATCTCATGAAGCCCCAGTCACAGCTATGCTCTGTTGTGTGCTGGAGCGGCCTCGACAGACAGGAGCGCAGCAGCTCTTACCAAGCACTTCCTTACCCGGGCCTCTGCCAGCTGGAGACATCATCTAGACCACACAGACATCCAGCAGACTCTACCTGCTCTGAGAAGCTGCACTCCACACCCTCTTCCCGTTATCCACTCTGCACCCTAGGCCTCCTTTATTAAGAGGAAGTTAGAGGGTGGGGGAAGGGCCCGGGAAAGCAGGAACCCAGGCGTTACTCACGTCGGTTTTCATACATGCTCCTGGACTGGGCCCAGATTTTAAAAGGATCTGGTTTCTTCTGCCCAGAGCCGTCGGTATGATCTGGAGCAGGGGCGTCTGCAGGTGGGTACTCGGGGAGCACCTGTGTGCTGTGGCTCGGGGATGCTGTGTGCAGGCTCCGGTGGCTGGATACACTGTGCTGGGAGCTGTTCTGGCTGTCTTTCCTCTCCAGGGGCTGCTGCAAGAAAGCAAGAGAGCGGACCAAGAAAGGAAGATGACTGTGGCTTCTCCAGCAGGCACATCTCCTCCTCATTCTGCCTTTGCTCAGCACTTCTGTTCTTCTGTACACACACACACACACACACACACACACACACAAACACACACACACACCGAGCCTGCACTATCCACAAACAATGCAACCAGGGCCAAAAACTGCTTCCTGAGACCATATGCTGTGCCTCTTAGTAATAAAATGTCTGCTCTGCTCTGAAGGTTCCTGCCAGCTCCCTTCCAGCAGGGACTGGGTCAGAGCCTTAGGAAGTCAGGACCAGCCCGCAGTGCACAGGTACTCATGTGCAGAGAACCATCAGGTGAAGAACTTCAATAGTTTGTAGCCAATCAGTTCTAAAGGCATTGCTTTCTACCTCTTGAGTTACCAATACTACTGAGAGTTAACAAGTCAGGAGCAAACTTCAAGCTTGAAGCCGGGCATGGTGGTGCATGCCTTTAATGCTAACACTCAGTGGATCACTGTGACTTCAAGGCCAGCCTGGTCTACAAAGTGAGTGTCCAGGACAGCCAAGGCTACACAGAGAAACCCTGTCTTGAAAAACCAAGAGCGACCGACCAACCAACCAACCAACCAAACAACAAACTTGATGTCAGTCTTCCCAGACTGGTAATGTGGCCAAAGTTCAAAGTTCACAAAGTTCAGTTTTTCTCTTTTTGTTTTGTTTTTTGAGAAAGGGTTTCTCTCTGTAGCCTTGGCTGTCCTGTACTCACTTTGTAGACCAGGCTGGCCTGGAACTCACTGACATCAGCCTGCCTCTGCCTCCCAGGGTGCTGGCTCAAGTACCTTTCAAAGGAAGAACTTCATTAAGTTCAAAGGCAGAGTCATGTTCCTGATCACTGAAACCAGCTCAGTACAGACTTTCATTTCATGAAATGTTCTCTGAATTGACAGAGAGTACAACCAAGACCCGGGTAATGGTTTCACCCCTGCAAATGCTATGCTGGAGCTCTGCCTCCTTTGCAAAACTTGTATGCTTCACTATCAGGAGGAGGGGATACTGGTGTGAGTGTGTGTGTACACTCGTGCGCATCTCCATCCTCTGTCACACATACTGCAGATCTGTTTTTAAAGACATTTATAAGATTGTGCCTGTGTTTGTTCTGGTCCCCTGGAGCTCTGCCACCACAGGCTATCATCAGTCCTAATCCTGGCTCTCCCCTCAGATGCCCTCCATCTTTCATTCTTTCTTAGACATGTCCATGGTCCTTCTAGCCCTTGTTTTGAAGTAAGTAGATGAAGAAAAGTCCAACAAGAACACAGGTTTTCATATCTGTGAGGCAAGCATTTTATTGACGGAGATCTCACAGCACCTCGATTTTCTCTTGACGGCTAGAGATCTGACTACAGGTTTTGGAAAAGATCTGTAGTTGAGGAAAACGTGAGGCCTGCATTCTAAGGGTCTTACAACTTTGATAGGCTTCGTCCCCTCATGTGCAAAGATGAACTGGCGAAGAGGAGAAGGAAAACGCAGGGCAAATACATCACTACACCACCCTTTCTATCTTCAAATAGTAAAGTGCTTAGCTCTGCGCAAACAGACTAACATTTCCAAGACTTGACACAGGCACAATGCCACCTTTTGAGATCTGTTCCAACACTGACATCAGCTCTAATGGCCTCACATCATGCCCTGAAAAGCTGTCCCTTCTTGGGTGACATGCTGACGATGTTGAGGGAGAGAAGAGCACTTCTCTTTAGGATGTGCATAGCAATTTGGCTTTCTCATTGTGGGTCTCTTACAAGGCTGTCAATCACAAAGCATCCATTCATCGTTGGTGTGAACATATCACACAATATTTAGGAAAAGATGGTACTGTGGGTAGTAGGTTTCTTCAAGTTTTATACTTTTCAGCGCTTATTTTTTTTTTTTAAGTAACTAAATAGGTAGCATTTTACAAGTAAGGGATATTATTAAATGCTATTTTCATCTCGAAAAGAACTTTAGTAACTAGAATTACTGTGCACTATGACTTTTATGTTGTTAAAGAGACATTCAAAATATAAAAACAAATTGTTCAGTGCAGGAGCCGAGTTTTCCTAGAGACTCACACACTTGCCTTCAAATGCCTACCCTATTTTTGTTCCATAAAAGAGTGGCAAATGTCTGATTGTAGGATGAGCCCATCAATACTGAGTTCATTTCACAGATGAAGTAAGTCTCTAATCCAGAAAACATCAGTCTCCCCCTGAGGTCACTAACCCTCCATCCGCTAGACCTGCATGGTACCGTATACCTGGTAGAATGAGCACCTGCAGCTGTTTCTGCGGGTACTTTGCGGTGTGAGTCTCAGTGACTTCTTGGGTCCCTGTTCCTGAAAACTACAATTACCACTTTTCCTCGCTGTCCCACTGAGAGTCTAATGAAAGCCTTTTGGGACATGTGGCCAGCTACTAGAAGTGCGCCCCTTGGGGTGATCCTTGAATATGAGAATGGCCTTGTGGTACTAGCCTGAGCTTTCTCTTTCTTTTCTGTCACCATAATGTGCTCAGCACCTTCTTGTTCCTGCTGACAGAGACTAAGCTAATCCTGCAGCCATGCCTCCTCACCTGACTCACTGAAACCTCCTGAGCTCATGATCCAAGATAAACTTTTTTCCCCTTAAGCTGTTTCTATCAAGAATTTCTCAGCCCCATGTGAAGAGTCATGCATTCAGAGTCATACATGTTGCTCACATGTGTTTCTAAGGACCTGGGATGTTTATCTCAGTACAACAAATCTGAGACACAGAGGACATAGCCTCAGGTTTAACTAGAGAGCTTGCTTGGCCGTAATGGTAGTGTGCAGATGAAGTCTACTGAAAACACTTTAGCTACCTTTCAAATTATAACAGTCTTTCTCACCTCATCATAAAGGACTCACTCACATCTGATTTAAAACAAAATGATAGCCAGAATCTTCAATGAGAGAGCAAAACTGAATCTCTGTCAAACTGTGTCTCTGAGTCTCTTTAATGCCATTTAATGTTGCCTTTCAATTGGAACATACTAGCGAAGGGAATGTCCAAAAATTTGGAGAATGTGCTCCAAAAAGAATGCCAGAGAACCATCCCTCCCTGGCCTAACCTGATGACAGCCCAGGAATCAGGAGCCTTTCTGGGTAATTTTAGCCACGTTCTATGTTCATTTTTGAAACTGACCACCTCCACCCAATTTAAAGATGCATTCTGTTAGAAAAACCTTAGGGATTTTGGAGTTGTATTCTGAGTGCATGTGTGCAAACATTTTAAAATATGTTTTTCACTTTCTGTGACATCCTTTTTAGAGCCCAAAACTGGTCAAGGGAAAAAAGTAGTATTTATATAGAGCTCTTAAATTAAAGCCATTTGGTGTATGTGTGTGTGTGTGTGTTCAGATATATGCACATAACTGCATGCATACAAGTTCATATGTGTACATGTGGAAACCAGAGGGTAACCTAAGGTGTTGTTCCTCAGGTGCCATGCACTTCAGTTGAGAAGAGTTTTTTTTTTTTTTTTTTAAAGTCTGGAGGTTCCTGATTGAGCTAGGCTGGCTGACCATCAAACCTAACTCATTTGCCAGTCTGCATCTCCACTAGGATTATACGCATGCACCACTAAACATCCATCCATCCATCTAATGTCTATCTGTCTGTCTATCTATCTACCTACTTATCTAGCTATCTATCTACTGTGTACCTATCTATGTACCTGTCTAATCTAGCTTAGTGCAGATGCTAGGGAATGGACTGGAGTTTCTGATGCTTGTGTAGCAAGTATTGTACCAATTGATCTATCTTCCTGGTGCTTCCGAGTCAGTTTCTATGACTTTTCTTGATTGCTTATCAGAAGGCTTTTGGCATGAAAGAAAATTCATTTCTCAAATGAGACAGCTCAGAATCAGATCTGCATTGAATATGAACATCATTCATCTGTTTTTCTTTATACTTTTGTTCACTGTGTGTGTGTGTCTGTGTGTGTGTGTGTGTGTGTGTGTGTGTGTGTAAGAAAGTTTTATTATGTAGCCCAAAGTAAACTTATACTCTGCTTCTGGAGTGCTGGGGTTATAGGTGTGTGCTACCATCACCTCATTTTCCAGAGTGAGCCACTAGCTCAAAGACAAGCAGCTGTAAGGCTGTAGCTTTAGCTCTGTTTAAGGAAGCCTGTGTGTGCAGTGCGTGGATGGAGAGGAACACCTAGCACATTAGCAAGATTCCAAGCAAGGCTTGCCTGCAGTATATTTATTCACTCAACCAACAAATACAAACGGAGAATCCACACTGTATGAGACACTAAGAAACAATGGGTAAATAAAAGACATTACCTAACTGCCTGGAATTTATATCTGAGTATGAATAAATGAGTACAGATGGATATTAAAAGAATCAAACATTCAGAACATATTTAAAACAAGGTACCACAATGTCTTTTGGATAGCAGGTTTATGGATGGGTGTATAGAAGAGTATTTTGGCAATGGACCCAACATGTGCTAAGTCCTAAGA
>OU015745.1:48372891-48411218 GCA_907169655.1 Acomys percivali | reverse complement strand
AGAAAGAAAGAAAGAAAGAAAGAAAGAAAGAAAGAAAGAAAGAAAGAGAAGGAAGGAAGATAGGAAGGAAGGAAGGAAGAAGGAAAGAGACCGGCAAAGGAGACAAAAGTGGTGGCTGAACCTGGTGGGCTGTCCTCAGACCCTGTCCTTAGTGGGAGGGCTAGAGCCAGAAGGAAGCAGTGATCTCATGACTTCTAAGAAAGTGGGCAGCAATCAGAGGCAGGCTTGTAGGGAAGGGAGGTGAGAAAGGAAAACAAGCGCATACTGGTGTTGAGAAAGGAATCTTTTCCCCAGCTGCCACCTCCTTTATTTTTCTTGTCTGAGCAGGGGTTAGACCACAAGTGCCAGAGACATTCCGGATGGCTCTGCAGAGACATTTCAACTTGGTTCTGAAAAGCAATGCATGTACTCTGATGATTTCAACTCTTCTGAAGCCATGCTAAGTCAGCGAACGTAACAGGAAGCAGTGGAAGTGGGGAAGTGAGAAAGGAGGAAGCCACTCAGACAAGCGAGGCTAATGCACACACTGCCAGCGAGGCATGGCAAGAGCCACTGGTCCTCAGGGAAAGTTAGGGTCACTCTCTGGCAAGGTTCTCACATCACAAAAATGAGGTTACCATGGTCTGACAGAGTAGCTTGCAGATAACACCTCATTAAAAAAAAAAAAAAAAAAAGTGCAGTCCTGGTGCCCCCTACCTGCCTCAGGGGAGCAGAAACCTGCAGGCCTAACACAATTGCTCAATGCTTCTGATGTCAAGGTAAGAGTCACCCCCAGAAACATATTTTAAAAAGTTATGATAGGACAGAAAGAATGTTACTGTGGCACGTGAGGCAAATGTAGGCAGGTCAACTTTGGAGTCTTCTGCAACTCAGTTTTGCACTGATGACGGGAAATAACAAGGCTTACTGTTTAAGATTAAGACAATTAAATAACACAAAATCTTTGAAAGCCTCTGTCCTGGTCCTATTCCAGCATCCTGTTCCTCCACGTTCCTTGGCTAACTGACATCACCTATGAAAAAATGATTAAGATTAGCTGATTCCAATCAGGGAAAAGTCTTTTTTTTTTTTCCCTGAATTAATTAACGCATAGGAAGATTTGTGGAAGGATTTACTTACAGAGTTCAGACTGGGCTGAACAATTTTTACACGACTTTAATTTAAAAGAATTGGGTGCTTCTATTGGTCAACAGGCCGTCCTTAAGGAATCTTTATCAAATTGCACTAATGAGTCACTGTGTATGCTTCAAAACTACATACTATCACATGGCTATGTTCGCATTTTCTCCCAGTTCATACACACTTAATTAGAATAAGCCAAGTTCCACTACAGCTAATTTTTACTAAGATCGCCTGAGCAGTACCCTACTGGCCCTCCACAAACTTCTTGTAGAGTCTCCAGCTGGCTTTGTAAGGCTGAGATCTGGGTATCCACCAACTGTCTCTTAAGATTGCCATTTGTAGGGTATTGGGGATTTTTCATGCTCTGCCACAGAGGAACAAGCACACATTCGCTCCAGTGCATCCACAAAGACACATTCTGAGGCACAGGAAAACTGGTAGCCACCAGCGCTTCTAACAGCCGGCCGGCAACCGGCAACCAACACACAAAGCACTCCGCGTGGGTTAAAAGGAATGCACGATCTCTCCAGGTAACAATGTGACTGATTCCAAAACATACGGCTGAGTGCCACCAGCATGGAGAAGGGTAGGTATAACAGGAGAGAGGCAGCAAACACAGACGCACAGTGTTGCCTCCTATGAATGTCCCCAAACTGATAACTGATAATGTCATCGCTACTTAAGAGTTCTGATCTCAATGAGGTAGTAAGGTAGCGATTTTAAAATAAAATTTAATTAGTTAATAGCCCTTCTACTATTAGCAATAAGACATCAACCAACATGAAAGAAACGGAGCTAACCAAAGCATGCTTATGCTTTTCCTCTAGGAAGCTGCCCTTCTGATGTTCCACAAGGTCCCAGCTAACCTCACACACACTGCATTTCGCAACAAATATGAACACCTCTCTGTAAGAAGGCCTTTGCTTTTCTCTGCTGGTGAGTCGCTGAAACCTCCACTTTAAAAGCCACACCCTTTTGACAGGAGCCCAAAGTGGGTCATGACCACAAATTAATATTTAAATAGTCAAAATCAAGACACTCCACTTGGCTGCTTAAAATGGAGAGGCGGGGGGAATCAAAGATTTGTTTTAGGCCCATATGGTCATTAAATCTTAAAATCTAATAAATATGAATGCTGGAACAAACTTCCTTATTACAATTTATAATTTATTTGAGCAAAAACTATTCAGAAGGAATGAAAGCAGCTGGGAAGAGCCCTCGGACACAGTCAAAGGGTCACTTTTGGGACACACTGGAAACCACAGCACCCAGCTCTCCCCGCAAAAGAGTCACCCTGGGCTAGGTAACTCCAGGAAGCTATGTAGCGCCTCCTTCATGGCAAAGCCCTGGTTTTACTTAGGCAAATTCATTCTTTGTGCATCTTGTGGCAGCCGAAAGTAGGGTTGTGTCCTATAAACCATGTCAAAGATTACTTGTGAGGTATATGGGCACAAACGACACCTGTCTTAAAGGGCTCATATGGTCCACTGAGGAGGGTAAGAAGGTTTCCCAAAGAGGGAGAAAAAAATAAAAGCATTTATAGATGGTGCCATCTGCTCTTAGCACCCAAGCAGCAGCAAATGCTACTTCTAAGAGAATCTAGAAAACTTTCACAGGGAGGTGTATGTTCGAGGTGTGAGCCTTAGTGTGATCTATGCAGTGAGAAAATCCTGGGACTTGGATTTCTAAAGTCCCCAGCAGAGAAAACAAAAGGCAGATGCTTTGCTGGTGAGCGAGACAGGACCGTTACCACCCACTAAATGCCAAGGCCATAAACTTTGTCCCAAATCACTCTCATATTACTACATAGAAAACTCATATTCTTGAAGAAATTTTATAATGCTGGGCACAAATAAGAGAAAGTAACAGCATACTGGCATTTGGGAAGCAAGGAGGTCATACCTAGAAACATCATTTTCTTAGGCTCATTGGATCCCAGGTCCCTTTGCTACTATCTCCTGCAATAAGGAGAGCTTTATTTTTGAATACACATATACATATGGGTCCTACAATAAACATAAATCTGTACTGCCTTTAAAGCAAGACAAACAGCACATTTGAATACCATTTCTAGTAATCGTTGGTTTTTGTATCTTGAATGAGTCGCTTCTTTCCCTGAAAGTGAACGCAGATACACCACTTCCCCCTCGTACTAAGAGCACTGAAGCTAGTGTCTCATGCATGCCGGGCTAGTGCTGTGCCAGCTGAGCTACACAAACAGCCCTTGGTTTTGTTCTGTTTTCATTTTTGAGGCAAGGTCTTAAGATGTATCTCAGCGTGGCTTTGAGCTCATGATCTTCTTGTTTCAACGTCTGAACACTAGAAATATACAGGTGGCTACCACGTCAGGCTGAAGCATACATAGTTTTGTCTAGATAAATATGTGTCCTTGCCCTAATGACAAAATGCAACGGTGAGAACCAGGGGTGCTCAGCTATAAGAGAAGCTAAACAGATGTTAAAAAAAAACTCATTCCACCATAGCAATGAGTGAATCTAGAGTTGCTGGGACAGAAAGCATCTATGGACGTAGTGTCCTCCAGGAAGAAAGGATATGAGGTGTTAAGCGACCATCTCTGACTAACAGAATGAAGAAAAAAATTCAGCAAAGGGTGTTGAAAGGGTGAATTCTGAAGTCCCTGTGACACACGGAAAAGAATACAGAAACACAACATCACTGGCTGGCAGTGTCTTCAGCATGGCCTCCATTTGCCTTTCACTGGGTCCCCAGACATGGCTATCCTACTTACAAACACTTCTGTTTTCTTTAAGCATCTCAAAAATTCTAGGTCACTACTCTACATGCCATTGAGCACATATCCTTTTTCTTGGAGCAGTCTAAGAGGAAATATCTAGACAATGATTGTGAGGGAAGAAACTGCATTGAGGAACACACCGCAGCACTAATGTTTGCAAGCAAGACGCTGCTCTGTGAATACCGTGCCTGCGAGGTAGCACATCAACTTGTATGGTGATAACCTGAAAGAGAGACCGCTGAGCTGCAGATCTCCAAGGGGTAGGACACACAGCTGAGAACAAGGCTCCTCCATCTAAGCAGAAATTACAATAATCTGAAAACCAATACTTTTTAACAAGCTATGAACACCATTCTTTACCAACTAGGTGTTTGGTTTTGCTTGATAAAGAATATGTAAAGAGGACATAATATAATGGATGAAAATGAGAACACTAATTTCCACTGACCTTGATGCAGGTAAAAAGTTAAACGCTAGGGAGAACACAGGCTGGAAGGAGTTCAGGACAGTCACTCACAAGCTTAAACACACCATATGGAAGCCCTACGATGTACCATGAGTTAAGATGATGTAAAACAGCGAGTGAGACTGCAGAGGCTGAAGTCCTGATTGTTCAGCACTCACTCTATGGAGAGAACAAAACCATGTACTTCTTAATTCCTGTGAGATGTTTCTTCTTTAACGGCAATGAAGAATGACAATGAGAAAGAGGCTGGGCCTGGGAACAACTACTCTAAACTCTGTGGTCAACAAAAGAGTAAACAGAAGAGACAGTGTTTTAGCTAAGACCTGAATCATAAAAAGGAACCTGGCATGAGATTATTCATCTATCCAAGATTTACTGAGCTCTGCCCTGTGCCTAGCAGAGCATGACTGGGGAGATCCAGGAACTTGGGATATGACCTTTGTCCTGGAGAAAGGGTCACAAGCCCAAAGTAACAGAGTGATGAGCTGGAACTACCATGATAGAAGGAAACTCTATCACATATAGGAAAAAGAAAGAAAAAGAAATCTACTCCATTAAGAAGACAGGAGCACAAGGGACGGGCTGAAATTGAAGGACAGTTAGAGTTGTACCATGGCGCAGGGGAGACGTTGGGAACAGCATGCAATGACTGATGATTGATCGAATAAAGATCACGGCTTTTAAGGTTGTTTCAGGCTAAATAAGTATGTCAACATAGACTCGAAGCAAAGCTTGAGCCAGGGTACATTTCCACTGATGCATCTGACAAACACAATACATCATAAAATAAAATCCATAAAACAAAATGAAAAATTATTCTAGTTTGGACTGTTTGATTTTTTTTCTCTTTCCTCTAGCCAAAAACCATCCTCAACTCTGTGGAGTAATTTTTCAATGCAAACACAGTATCAGCTGCCAAGAACATGAGGACCAGACCCACTGGCTCCAGAAAGATGAAGGCATGCATTCCTTGGGAAGCCAATAATGGTCACTATGAAATAGCATCACTCTTGTAACTCAGTGGTCTAGAGTAAGGAGTTCCCATGCTATGTCACCTGGCATCTTGCAAAGAAGATTAAGAATGCAGTTGTACAGTTTTTACAGCTATAGAAGTTGGCTTCAATTACACAGTACATATAGCCTAATAAATATATCTGTAGGAGAAATAAATGGCCTGTGAGGCTGGTGATTGCTAATTGTTACAGAGCTTTCACCTGTAAGTCAGAAGCCTTGAACTGACACAGATGCGGGGAAACTTGAAGTCATTAATACCACGGCTGCTGAAAGAAGACCAAGGTAGGATGGATGAACTACATTCAAGCAATTCCTCAGAAATAAACATTGAAGAAAATATATCACTGAAATGGAAGGATTTCCTACAGTTCATTCAAAAATATCTGAAGTATGGGCTGGGATTGTAGCTCAACAGTATAGGGCTTGCCTGCCATGAAAGAGAGTTGAAAAAATAAAAAATAAAACAACACCCCAAACACCTATACTTTGAAGGGTAGAAAATCTGCCTCCTCTTCTTATTTCTAATATATATTTATCTTTTAAAGTGAGATCTATTTTCTTTCTTTCTTTTTCTTTTTTTAAAGTGAGATCTATGTGCCAAAACAACTGCTGAGCAAATATGTGCACTGTTCTGTACAGTGGCTCTCTGAGCAAGCCCTAAATGCCTTCTTACTTTACAGATGAGAAACCTGTCACCCTACATTTGGACAACATAGCCAAGGGTACACAGCCAGGTAAGTAGCTAATGAGACCACAATGAAGGGATGAAAAGTATAAAATGAATTTACAGACAAATTTTCACAAAGCCCTACAGAGCATATGGCCTTAGCATCCGCAAACAACAGGTCAGTTTGTCAGGGTATCTAGGATCCATGTTCATGATTTGAATTTAGGACGATGCTTCTTTTCTAAGGTGGAGTCTCTGTACAGCTAATTTCTTAATGTGTCTCTGAGTAAGTCACAGAACCTAAAGCACTGCCCACTGACAGCTGTGCATCCCGAGAACACAGTAAGCTGTCTCTGACTGGGGGCAAGTAAGAGAGTTTAAAGCTGTACAGCTGACCCTAAATAGCTGGAAACAGTGATCGTGATCATTTTATCTGCTTTTCAAATGTCTCCTGACAGTACATGAGAAAAGAATTCCTTTTTAATAGGGTGTAAAGCAAAATAATGAGTCAGAAGCAGGGGGAATTGCAGCACCTTGTCTTCATAAAGGGAAAGAAAAAGAACTAGCCCTTTAAAAAGTCTATTCTGTCATGATGTAGCCAGGGGTCAATCTTCATCCAAGATATACCCTAGCAAGATGTACTGTTTCGAGATGGAATTGAGTTCCTGCAGTGATCTAGAAATGCTCTCTACATTGTGTATATTGAGATTATTTGTAATTATACTGTTTAGGGCTTTTTTTTTTTTTTTAACTCTAAAAGTATTTCCACCTCTGGGGAATGCTGCTTGAAAGTCAGTCTCAGGCTTCAGTTGGTCCGTGTAAGGGTGCTTCAGGACTGGCCTTGCTCACTCTTGCTCTCTGTAAGTGTTCTCTTACAGAGAAACTACTGCAATGGGCACACCAGGGTGGCCTGGAAAGTCTATGGAAGTCCCATCGAGTTTCAGAGTTGGACTTTTATTAGTATTAGGAAGTAGGAGGGGGATTATGAAACAATAGCTGAAAATAGTGCACTGAGAGAAAAACTCAGTAAAAATTCCTTTTCCAAAAACAGGATGCTGCGTGTGTCCCTATTTTAAGGTCACTGGCCTCCAAGGGAAAGCTATCACTGTTATTGGTGCTGAGCTTCTGGGTTGTAAAACCCACACCAGTACCCTTTCCTCCAGCACTGCTGACTCCAATGTTGATTCTTATCCTGACTGCTTATTTTTAGCAGTATTAAGTAAGGCACGGGAGGAAGAGAGCTACCTAGTAGAATATTTTGAATTTTATCTTTACAGGACACCCAAATCCTGGAGAAGGAATGGCCTTTAGAACTTATCTTTCCCATGATGTCGGCCTCTGTCTGAGCACTCTCATCCCCACTATCACTGTCTTGTCTTCCCCAAATGACCACAAAGGCCCCATGACTGGACCCTTAGCTTAGGGACTTCATGCTCTTTGATTTATAACACACCTGGAGGCCAAAGACGGCATTGTGTGCAGCACAGATCCAATAATGTGGTCCCTTGGCTACATGTGGCTTCCCGGCATCACTTCAGTGAATCTCACACTAGTCTCTGTATCCCACCAAACCATCCTCCGTCTGAGCTGCCTTGGTCCATTTCAGTCCCACTTGAGTCACCTTGTCCATATGCGCTAGTGTGGTTGCCATTCACTTCTGAACTCTTTGCCTCTATTCCCTGGATATCACTATTGTCTGCTCCCCCGTCTTAGAACAATAAGGGGGAAGCTTCATGCATGTGTCACTTCTCACTTTCTTTACACAGGAAGCTCAGGATTGGTCCAGGCCCCAAGCAGATACAAAGTGACCCTGTTTGTCATAGTTGATTTACAAAGTGCAGCTTGTTTCCAGACACGTTGACGCTCCCTTAAAATAACTGTGCTTGTCCACATCTTTATTTGTTGGTGATGTTCAGCCACTTAATTGTCTCCAGTCTACTTTATCGGTCTGTGCTGAGCTTCAAGATCATATCTGGACCTTAGTTCAGTAAACATCTTTCCAATAAATGCGTGAGTGTGCAGACCTTATGAAGTGAGCCTCTGCCTCAATGGCCGAAGGAAAAGCTGATGAGGCAGCTGGGAGGGGCAGCCTGGCCTTTCCCTTTATCACCACCGTGGCTGCAGTGCCTATTTAACAACTCTTGATCCTTGCTCTGTTTCGTGATTTACTGGTAAGCCGCTGGGCTTGGCTCAACTCGGAGCCGCCTCACACAACAAGGTGCCACTATGCCACCTTGTGTCCTGACTTCCCATGACAACGGCAGGCTTGCTTCTCAGAGCTCAAAGCTACCAGCCCCGGGAACTGCTGCACACGTTCTCCAGGATTCTTTTCAGTCTAAGATAGGGGACCATCTTATCTTTGTTTATGAAACAAACTTCCACTGCAACAGGAGTTACAAGGCTCCAAATGGCTCCCTTTCCCTCACACACAGGTGCTAATGGGAAGACTGGCAGCTGCTTTCTGCAGGCAAAGCCAACCATCTCTGGAGCGCTGACGGTGTCAATTCCTCTTTTGTTACAATGTATTCTTCTGAAACATAGGAAGGTGAATTTTCACTGTCTTTTGAAAGGATGTGGCGATTTCACCTGACTTTATTACAGGACTGTTTAACTGCAACTAAGGATGCCCCTCCTCTCCCTGGCACACCAAATCTAACTTTAGGAAGTCTTAAACTAAACACTCTGGGTAGCACTCTAGGCTATGGTTAGTAACAGGAAGACAATCGGGAGTCTGTGGCACTGCATTATTCCAAGAGTGCAAGTCAGACCCAAAGAAGCCACTTGCGCAGGCTTGCCAAAGAGCAAAGGACGTATTGTGTGAAGCCCTAGTTCTGTCCCATGGCGATATTAAATGTCCTCAAAATCCTCTTCATGAAACGGTATCTGAAGTGCTCTAAGTGACTGTGGGAATTGCTGGGGGAGAAAGGAGGCGTTTCCTTGGCTCTGTCAATTGCTAAAGAGTAGGAACGGATCACTCAAGGTTCGGGAGGAGGAGCTTCCGGGCTGTGCAGCTTTCTGCCAGCCAACACTAATTGTTCCAACTGGATGTACTTACAGGTGGAATGCAGGAGTCAGCTTCAGCACACACACCCCAACACGTGCAGTGCCCTTCTCAGGTGAGCCTCATTACCAATAACTTTCATAGGTCAAGTGTATTTAAGATGCAGGAAAGATCCAAAAACTGTGAGGTCACCGAATGGAAGTGTAGCCAGGAACAGGATCTAGAAGGGAGCATCCCCTGTGATCGGGATGGAAGAGGGACGAATCTGTGCATTCAAGCCACTGCTCCCCGTGCGGGGCAAATGCCAAGGTCCCTCTCGATTCTTCTCCTGTCTGACTTTAGCTGTTCCCGTTTTTTTTTTTTTTTTTTTTTTTTTTTTTTTGGCAAATCAAGCTAAAAGTTGATGTGGATGGGAGATCTTAATGCCACCAAGCACTTAGAAACAACTTTAAAGGCTGATAAAGTTTCTGGGACTGCTTTCCCCCCTTTTAAATGTAAAACAAAGACAAAACAAAAACACCAACCATTTGTTATTTTGGAAGCCCTCAAGCACACTGAAGGTGCCCAGCTTACTGGGTCTTTCCCCCTCTGCTTTTGGATTTGACACGCTCTGCATTACCCTATTGGCTTAAAGAGGGCAGAACTCCATGAAAGGATTTTATCAATAGATGCCACCATATCTAAGGTAGCATACAAATGAATAGCACATGTAACCTTGGCCTGGGACGCTGCCTCTCCTTAAATTAAGAGTCCCTGGAAGCAGTGGCCAGCGGAGGAAGAGTTCCGTGGTCATCCCCACACACTCTCTTGTCCTGTCCTCATGGTCTTGGGGGCCTCTTCCCTACAGCAGCGCTCCTTGGATTGCAGATTTCACAAACGAGCACATTTTTTGTAAAACAGAATTGAGCAACTGGACACAAGTTGCCAACTCCTTACTTTGCAGACTGAGAACATCTTCGGAATTATTTAAAAAGGAGGCCAAAGGCACTCAGCTATCTCACTGGAGACTTCACTGGGAAAGTTCCCCATTCTGTGCTAATTTTCCTCTTTTCACTATGGCCAAGAAAACACAGCAATCGCCTCGCCCCTCTTCCTGATCTCCAAAGGACAGAGAGGCAGCACTGTTTCTGTGCGTCTCTTTCTTCTTCTCCATCAAGCACCACCCACCCAGACAAAGCAAGGGCTATAACGTAGAAAGCCGCCATGTCCAGTGCAGGGTGGGACGAGAGGGTGAGAACCATTGTCAGTCCATCTTTCTTACAACATAGGAGGGTGCCCTTCTACCCAGATTTCAGATAACAGCCTGGAAGTTTAGAAACAGTGCCAAAGGCTGGCCCAGGCTGACCATCAGCCAGCTGTCACAGAACTGTCACCAGCCGAGCCATTCCTTCCATTACTGAGGGAACTAAGAAATGAGAGTTTTAAGAAACTAAGTATCTTCTGTCCAAGTTCAACAAGAAAAGTTAACGGAGAAGTTGATATCATTTGCATTCTAAAATGCATTTCTAACAAGAAATTGCAATATGCAAACACAATTGGGTATCAAAGGGATTCAAAGCATGGCTCTCAAGAATTGACTCGGACCTTGAGGAGACAGGGAGCCCTCACATCTACAGACAGTGGGGGATGGGAGGTGTTACTGGCAGCAAGGTCTCACATGAAAAACCTTTCCCCTCCTTCAGCTTCCAAGATTGTTAAGTAAAAGTTGCTTTACCAAAAGCAGACTAATTCCACAAACACAGAATTCTATTAATTCATGGGCAGTGTTGCTATTTTTAAAGTAGTCATCTGTCACTTAGGTAGGTGGTATCTACTGCAAAAGTCACTAGAGAACAGAATCTGTTTTTATGTTTAGAAATAACAACAACAAAAAAGTCTAAAGGAGAGCAGACTTAATCCTAACTATCTCCAAGTGATTGTTATAAAACCAACTGGTGTTCACGCCAACTATAGGAAAGTCTTTTTAAATATAGCTTTTATGTGGCTGAACTAGCCAGGATCAATGGCCATACCAACTAGAAGCCTAATTAAACCCCAGGGTGCTGGATGAGGCCAGCAGATCAGTGACATGGGGAAGCCAAGGATTTCTCACTTCAGAGCCTTTCTACTGGTCTCTAAATGTAACTTTCTAGCAGCTGCTAAGCTGTGACTGTGAAGAAAAGATCTTCTCAAAAATCTTTCCTCAAAAATGGAGATCACAAAATAGTACAATAGAATTGTTTACGGCTAAAGTAATGTACCAATGAGAGTTATCAGAGAGTGAAGTAGGCTTGTGACAGGATGAAGACGTGAGAGGGTACACTGGATTTTACGTGTTTACCTTCATGTCACCATGCATGAGAGATTAGCTCAGTTCTGATGTTTGCTGGGTATATTAGAGTAGCATTTATTATATGTGACAAGAGGAAAAAAAAACAGTGAGAAAAACTGAAACACACAAAAAATATTTTAATGAGTAATAGAAAAAGAAACCCAGGTAACAACTTGGCACAAAAAGGCACATTTGTTGCCTGGAGGAAGCTAACACTTGTAAGGAGCCAGTGCTATTTTTGAATGTACTAAGATTCTACTAATAAGAATCCTAAAGACTTGTGTTTGTAGGTAGGGGCTGTGATTAATATCTGAGCAGGATTATAAGCAAATACCGAGCAATACTCAAGTTGGAGAACATGTTTGCACCTGTCGGTGGCAACGGAAGACTCAGAAAGTGTTCCAGCAATTTCCCCCACTTATCACCTTTGTTCTCCCCACCCTTGTATTGAAAATAGATCCCCTCACATTATATATCCTGATTATGCCCGCCCCCCAGTTCCTCCTTCTCTCCCCTCCAATATGGATCCACGTCCTTTCTGGCTCTCCCTGGGGGGCAGGAGGAAGGATGGTTTCTAAGGGATAATAAAATATAGTAAGATAAAATAAAAACTAACACATTGGAATTTAACAAAACAAACAAACAGAAGGAAAAGAGCCCAAGAGAAAGCACAAGTAATAGAGACCTGCTCCTTCACATATTCAGGAATCCCATAAAAATACTTACCCGGAAGCCATAATACATAAGGAAAGAACCTGATGCA
The DNA here is from genome assembly GCA_907169655.1 of Acomys percivali. Classification (NCBI taxonomy): domain Eukaryota; kingdom Metazoa; phylum Chordata; class Mammalia; order Rodentia; family Muridae; genus Acomys; species Acomys percivali. Next base: position 48,399,119 of record OU015745.1, on the reverse strand, counting down.
GACCCATGAAGGCCTTCATTCCAGCAATTTAAAAAAGATCGATCTATCTATCTATCTATCTATCTATCTATCTATCTATCTATCTATCTATCTATCTACCTATGTGCTGAACTTGCATATTCACCTGCACACTAGAAGAAGGCACCAGATCACATTATATATGGTTGTGAGCCACCATGTGGTTGCTGGGAATTGAACTCGGGACCTCTGGAAGAGCAGATAGTGCTCTTAACCTCTGAGCCATCTCTCCAGCCCATGCAGCAAATTTTCAATGCAATATGGTGCTAATGAAGGTGAGATTTACCTGGATGGAATGAGGGCAAACAAGTATCACACAGGGCAAACTGCCTCACGTAACAGCTCTGAGAGTGCTCAAAATCAGGAGCAGGACAGTGCCTCTTTATTTAATGAGGAGGAAGAAGCCGCCATTATGGTTCTCCTACACTATACACTTTTTATATAGGACACAGCACCCAAAGTTACTGATAAAAGTTAACCTTCACTTAGAACTGAGTAAAGAGGATGGGGGGAGCAGGAACCTATGGGATAAAAAGTTAAAAGTTCACAGCTTTTAAAAAAAAAATTTTTTTTTTGTTAAAACAAATTATATCAATTAGAAAAAAAAAAAAAAACAGAAAAGGCCACTCATTGGGATTTTGTGATGTGATAATGTACCATGAAATACTAGGATGTGGTCCACAGCAAGTCTCTATGCGCCCCCTCTCCATCAGTGTCTTCCCACATGCTGTCTTAGGCTGCCTGTGGGAGAGGCAGGTAATGTGCAAAAGGGAAGCTTGATATGAGAGGAGATGCTATGGCAGGCCCGTGGCATAATGGAACTGATTTTAAATTAAGCCAAATGTATTCAAAATGTTAAAGTAAGAGATTGCTTTAAAAAAATGTGTGAGTCACATAAAATAGTACTCACGGACCACCTGTTCCTAGCTCCAAGTCCTTACTAGACTTCACAGCTCCAGTTCAACAGTTCTCACAGGTGACAATTCGTCATCTAAGGAACATGTGACAGTGTGGTCAGGCAGGCATGCACATGACATCTAACCAGGAATGCTGCGAGCCACCTACAACGTGGTGTGGACTTTCAGGTGATGATACTTGGTTCATGTGTCTGCAGTGTGGCATCACTGTCTGCATCCTGTTCCTGCCTCATGGTCACCTCAACAGGCTCCCCATTCATCTCCTCCCGGACTCACCTCCCATCCAAATCTACACAGAGAGGACACATGCCACTCAGGTAAAACTTATCAGCCGGTCTTGACTCCATTAACTAGATTGGACATACTATGTTTTCACTCTTTGTATTCTAAAGCTGGACACGAAGAATGAGTTCAATCTTTGATAGGACCAGAAAGGGGTTAATTGATAAGAGGCTTATAATAAGCATTACTAATAGGACAATTAAATTAAGTAGAAAATAGAGGCCGGGAGATGAATAGCTCAGTCAGCACAGTGCTTGCCTGGCAACCACACCGCCCCGAGTTTGATCTTAAGCACTCCTCTAAAATGCCAGACAGGATGGCATATGCTTGTAATCCTAGGTAGGACTGAGGAGGCAGAGACAGGTAGATTTCTGGGGCTTGGTGGCAGGCCCTCCTATCCTAATCAGAAAGCTCCAGGCTCCAGTGAGAGATCTTGTCTCAAAAGCCAAGCTGGATGTCTCCAGAGGAATGATACCCAAGGATGAACTCTGGCCTCTCTCTATATACACATGCACACATGTGAGTTCAGGCAGGTAACCCACATGCACATAAAAACACAGACACAGTGAAACGTAAACAGCTAGAGTGTAACTTCAATTGGCTCTATTAAGCGCAAGCTCCAAATATGCACGTGTTTGAGTATTCTACTTTCAGAAGAAAAAAGCAATCATCAAATCTAGTTCATTTTCTACACAGTTTACACAGATCATCCCACAAGCCAATCTTCCTCCCCTGCGAGGGCTCCTTTTCCTCCTCCTCCTCAGACTGTATGTCTGCAAACAGAAAGCACTGGCTTCTTTCAGTTCTCCATGTACCATGTTCCCCATCTTCTAAGTCACACCCACCATCATTCAAGATGTTCCCACCTTGTAAGAAAAAGGAGCATTCCCCCTCCCATGACTCCGCATGTTCACTCGCCTTTCTTCTGGCTGTTCTACCTCATGCAGGGTTCCTACAGCTTGCCCCGACCTCCAACTCCCCCCACACTCCTTGCCATTCACTCGAGGCCGACTGTCCCCCGAGAACCCCAGTGCTATGTAGGAGGTCTCCCATGTGCTCAGGAGGCCACCCACACCACAGGCAGCACTGTACCCTCATGCGCGTCTCTATTTCCTGACGCCATGGACATGTCTTTACTCTTGGATTCTGAAATGCCCAGTTTTAATTCTCCCATTCCTTTCCCTTTTCAACCTATTCTGTTCTTGCTGGTACCTTCTGCCCAGCCTGACCTTGCAGGGCGCTAGGCCTCTGAGGTTTCTGTTTTGTCCCCTTCTTTCTTCTTTTTTATCTTGTCACAAATAACCTTAGTCAGTCCCAGGGCTCTATTGACTGTCTACATGTGTGAACTGTCCACACATGTGAAGAATTGTGAGTCTGGTCCACAGTGAGGAGTGCATATGTACAGGTGTGCACAAACATGTACACAACGTTTTATGGAAAAGTACCTATTTTTTTCATAGTAAGATATATTCTAATAAGTTTATATTCTCTTACACTTAAAATAAAAATACCAGTTATAGCCAAATATATTGATTTCATGGCTAGCAATAGGCCATACCCAATATTTGGCAGAACATTCATTGACTTAACAATGGCCCACAAATGTATATTTTTCCAGCCCTTATTCCAGACTCCAGGCAACAGCAGACATCCCTGCTGCGCTTGCATGCCAATGGGGCATTTCACAAGGAACATGCCTCAGAAGGTGCTCCTGACTCCACAGCATGACTCTGGCCACTGTTCTTCTAGTACCCAAATCCTGGCGAAGAGTCAATGAAACTGGAGCCTCTAAGTGTTCTGGTCAGCTCTGACTGTCACCTTGGCACAACCTGAAGTCCCCCGACAATGCCTTCGCAACTGAAGGATAACCCATATGAGACTGCCATGAGGCTGTACCTGTGGCTGACTGTGCGTTAATTGATGTAGAAGGGCCCATACCACTGTTGGCTGCACCATACCTGGCACCAGGCAGCCCTGGGCTTTATAGAAGGCTGACTAAGAATGGGTTTGCCAGTAAGTGGTCTTCTTTCCTGGCTTCTGCGCTACTTCCTTGGCTGTAACTGAGTTCCCTGGTTATGAGGGGTATATGTGTGGAATAACAAGCAGGCCTCCCTTCAAGTTCCCACTTGAGTTCCTGACCTGACTTCTTCAGTGATGGGACTGTGACCTGGAAGTATAAGCCAAACAAATCCTTTTCTCCCCTAAGTTGTTTTTGGAGATGGAATTTGTCACAATGGATGGAATAAGGCATATCATGTGTTTTTACAACACAAACAAGCCACATATTTGCTTTCTATCTGGTACAGGGCAGATGAGTGGTGAACACAGAGGCTGTAAGGCTTAAAATATTTACTAGCTTGCTTTTTTTTTAAAAGATTTATTTATTTATTATTTATACAGTATTCTGCCCACATGCCAGAAGAGGGCATCAGATCTCTTTAGATGGTTGTGAGCCACCATGTGGTTGCTGGGAATTGAATTCATGACCTTTAGAAGAACAGCTAGTGCTTAAACCTCTGAGCTGTCTCTCCAGCCCCTACTAGCTTGTTTTTTTAACACAAGTGTGTCATCCCGACCTCCAGCTCACCCACTGTGTCCTGTCACTTTCCCTAACACAGCCCTTGATCTTAACTCTTGTCACTCTGAGCTGCCAAAGCTAGCTGCCTTTCCTCCCACTCCTCTAATGTACTCTTTCCATCTACACCAGAGAGAGGATCTGCAAATGTTACTGTTAAGCTTTCCCTTCTCTTCCATTGTGCTAACGTGAGCATCACTGTGAATGAGACATGCCAAGTCCCGGGCCTGGTACCTTTCCTGACCTCAGCTATGACTCTTCTTGCTTTTGTCTCCACTCACTCACACTGCCCTCCCTTGCCACTTCTTTCTTCCTGCCCTCTGGTTGCTCGTGCTTGGCCAGCTAATGCAGAGGAGTTGCCTTTGCAAACTCCCTGCACACTGCCCATCCCATCCTTTGCCCTCTCACGGCGCTTTCCTCTGCCTGACACTTTCCTGTTCACTGTGGACTTTTGCCCCTTTTTTACCTTCCCCAGAACAAAAACTTCAAGAAGTCAAGAGTCTTTCTGTTTTCTTTGCAGGTGATTCTGCTCTGTTCCCTGTGTCTAGGCAATGCCAGGCACATAATGCGAATAACTTTGCACCCTCCCCCCCCCACTTCGCAAAGTGACAAAAAATTGCTTTATTTAACATTCAGAGCCAGCTCTGCAAGTAGCAGCTCAGAATAATAATTTTACTGTTGCCATCTCAGCCAATGAAATGCTACTATTCTTCTGGAAAAGCAAGGGGGCGCCACTACTTTTTAACGAGAACAATAAATCCCACATACATTTATAATAAATAATGTGCATACATTTGAGATATTATATTTACCTTCAAGGGGGATGAGGGACTAGCTTGAAGGAAGAAAAAAGATTTGTTAGAGGTGCGTCGACCACTCCACACTATTAAAGCAACAGGGCTGAAGAGATGGGTCAGCTGGGAAGGCTAAACATGAGACATAGCTCAGTTCTTAGAACTTACGTATAAAAGCCAAGCCCAGGAGCACACGCCTGTTGTAGTCCCAGTTCAAGGAAGGTGGACACAGCATGATCCCCAAGGCTCACTAGCCAGCTGACCAGACCTACTCAGGTGACTTCGAGGTCCATGAGAGATCAAAACCTAAACTGAAGAGCCCCTGAGGAGTAGTGTCCATGGTTGACCTCGGGCCTGCACATGTGCATAGGCACGCACACACACAGAGATACACAGACAAACACACACACAACTCATCACCCCTGTCACCCAAAATAATATTCAAAAAAGATTATAAAGAGATAAATTTCAATTGTCTAGTTACATCTGACACTGCACATAAATGTTAGAATAAACAGTATGCCTAGATTTAAAACGTAAGACAAAAAATAAAATAAAATAAAATAAAATAAAATGAAATAAAGAGATTTAGAATCCCTCAAGACCTGAAAACAAGGGGCAATTCTTATGCGTTTCATAACGAAACACAAGCAAAATAGAGACATTTTTATATTTACCTCCTGTCTTGGTGGAAGTCATCTCAAATGCAAATGTGACCTAACATTTTATGAAGAATTCAAAAATAAAATCCTTGATGACTTTAAGCCATGGCAATAAACCAAAATAACAACTTCAAACTGCATTACTAATAAAGGCCAGAAGGCTCCTTAATAGCAAACGTGAAAGCCATCCTGCTTAGCACCACAGAAGTGAAAAAGTTTGCTAATTTTAACATGAACAACTTCTAACAAGCCTAGAAGGCATCAGGCGTCACAATGGAAGCGACCTAGGCCTCAACTTCCAACAGTGCTACAAAACCCAAACACCCTAAGTAAGTTGTGAAGTCAGTTAGAGATACCACACCCATCAACACACTGAGGTGATGTCAACAGCATCCTCTTCCAACGGAGTTCTGACAAGCTAGCTATACATGGCTTATGGCTTGGGTAGCAGATCAGACATAATGATTTTGGCTGTTCTTTATTTTAAAGTTAAGATCTCACTATGTAGACCTGACTGGCCTGAAACTCAGAGAGACCTACCTCTGCTTCGTGAATGCTGGAATTAAAGGCATGTGCTATCAATGCCTGCAGTATTTTACATTTAAAAAATATTTTCTTACTTTATTTGTATGTACGTGTGTGTGCGCGCGCGCGCGCGAGCGTGTGTGTGTGTGTGTGTGTGTGTGTGTGTGTGTGTGTGTGTGTGTGTGTGTGTGCAGTAGCCAGTGGAAGTCAGAAGAGGGCATGGAACTGGAGTTATGGATGGTTCTGAGCCACTACGTGGGTGCTGCAAGTTGAACCTACAGTTAAGTCTTCTGCAAGAGCAGTAAATGCTCTTAACAAGTGAGTTATCATTCCAGTGTCTGTTTTTCATTTTTTAAAATCCTTTACTTATTTGTGTATGTGCATATGTTAATGCATGTGTTCTAAAGTGTTTGAGAGTATGTAAGTCAGAGGACAACTCGCAGGCATCAGTTCTCTCCTTTTACCATGCGCTCCAGGGATTGAACTCTCAGGTTGTTAGGGTTGGCAGCAAGTGTCTTCACCTGCTGAGCCATCTTCAGGCTAGTTGAGTTTAGTTTATTTTCAAATTCTGTCATAATTAGTATTTATCATCAACTTGACATAGCTAAAAGTCACCTGAGAAGAAGGCGTTTGAGAAATAGCGTAGTCTGATTGGCTTGAAGCCATGTCTGTGAGAAGGGGTGTCTTGCTTGTTGATTGCTGTGGGAGGGCCCAGCCCACTGTGAGCACTGGCCATCCCTGGGCAGGCAGTCCTGGCTTGCATAAGGAAGCTAGAGAGATGGCTCACCAGTTAAGAGCACTTGTTACTCTTGTAGAAAGCCTGGGTTCAAGTGCCAGCACCCACAAAGTGTCTGAAACTCCAGATCAGGAAACCTGATGTCCTCCTCTGACCTCCTCATGTACCAGGCACTCAGGTGATGCACATACATGCATGCATGCAGGCAGGACACTCATTCACATAAAATATTCTAAAAATATTTAAGAAAGCAAGCAGAATAGCTAGCTAGCTGGCCGGGCATGGGTTAGAGGAAGTGAGCCAGTAAGCAGTGTTCCTCACAGTTTCTGTTTGAGTTCTTGCCCTGACTTCCCTCAGTGACAGATGGGGACCTGGAAGCGTAAGCTGAAATAAGCCCTTTCCTCCCCAAGGTGCTTTTGGTCAGTCACAGCAACAGAACAAAACCAAACACACTCACCAAATATCAATGCAGAGTTAGAATGTAGGATGCACTCCAGACAGAATTTGAAGTCTGGCAAAGACCATCCCAGGACCTAAACATCACCCTCAAAACTGCCTCAAATTGTACAGAGCTCAGAGTGACACACGGAAAGAACTGAATGCGTGGAAGCTGTCAGCATTACTACCTTACTTAAAAGACAACTGCACCCACTATGACGTCATCTTCGATATCACATTTTTCCTTCTGTTCCAGTGTATATAATTAAGAGAAATGGTAAAATAAAGGGCATGCAACACCTCACTTCTGGGATAAGATAAGCTCCACATCCGTGTAGCACTTTCTGCCATGACTGACCATAGGATTTCCTGGCTAGGTCCTCTGACACTTTGCCTTACAACTGCTCCTGACCAACACAAGCCCATGTCCTTCCCAGGCCCAGGAGTACTCGTGCTCTAAAACCAAACAGATCTGGGGTTCAGAACCAGGTGTAGCCACTGTCCTGCCATGTGGTGATGGTCCTTTCAATCAGCTGTCCTTCAGGAACCATACCTCAGGAAACTCTGCTAAGGATCGCTCTGCAGGAAGCATGGCCTGGCAGATCTCATTTGTTCACTCAATGCATGTGACTTTTGATCTTATTTTTCTTAATGAAACAGAGTTGGAATTTGCTAATACTTTAATACATGCTAACGCATGAGAATTAAGAACGAGGCACTCAGAAGAAAGTGAGGCGCACTTGAGATAGTGGGTGTAGGCTTCTCAAAGAAGAGTTGTAGGAATTAAGGCACACCTAAGCTGAGGTACAGGTTCCTTAAGGATGACTCACAAATCCATGTGATTTTTCTGAATGACTCTCATGGACCAGGCTCTATTTCAGGTAATAGAATAAAGTACTGGTGAGTTCCAGCTGTCACGGAGTCCTCACGTAAGCACAAAAAAACCAACCAACCAACCAACCAAAAACAAAACAAAACAAAACAAACAAACAACAACAACAACAACAACAAAACGTGTCCCTTACCCAAGGTGATACTTTTTTTGAGGGTTAAGTCATTTGGAGTCTGAAAATACTAACTTGAATTTTCCAGAAATAAATAATTCATAAATATTAAATTGTATGGTGGCCAGAGCAGCATGTATTTTGTTCTAATTATCCATTATTATTTGCTATAATTTCTCTTCTGTGCTTAGCACAGTAAATTTTACTGTATATGTCTATATACCCTGGGTGGTGGCGGCTGTGCTTTGTGGCATCCACGGAGGCTCTTGGAGTATATCCCCTAAGGGTAAAGGAGGAAACACACACCGTGTAACAGCTATGAGGAAAGCCGGGAGTAGGGAGGGATGATGATTGATGCTATTTCACTTTATGTGTATGGTGAGAGTCAGCTTCTTAGATGTAAGGAACTCAGAGCAGAGGCCAGAGGATGTGAAGAAGGGAGTCCTGAGTCTCTCTGCGAGAAAAAAGAATAGGGAGAGAGCATATCACATGGCAGGGCTTGACACAGGGCCGTGGAGTTCACACTGGATGCTGGGAAGCCATTAGGATGTGAGAAGTGTCTTGACTCCACTCTAGACAGAGTATGGAGAGGGGAAACAACGAGTCTTCTTATGAGAATAGTACAAAGCCAGGTGCGATAAGGGTGCCTGGAAGAGACCGGGGAGAGGTGAGATGTTCTCTGCGCCTGGAGATCTAAGAGGGCAGAGGGACAGCATTTCAGAGGAGAAGATGTGTCACTCTGTGAGCAACCTAAATTTCCCTTCCTGGGGCCCTGCAGCTCAGTGGGGGACATTGTGGTGCTTAAGCACGCACATGGTGCAATTTGCAACTCATTCTCCAGTTCAAGACTAGAGGGCGAAGAGAGGTGCCTGGTCACCCAGGTTAACTCCCAGGCAGACAGCTCACTGTGGTCCTAATCATGATGGTTTTGCATCATTTCAGAAGCAAGCACACATAGAGATGCACACCCACACCCACACCCAGCTGGGCAGACATAACCATGCACACAGAGGCACATACACCCACACTAAGGCACACACTTACACTCATACTGATACACCCACGGGGGGGGGGGGGAGAGGGGGGCAGGCTGATGCGAGTGCTGGGCTAAGATGATGAACTAGTTACTGCTTTACCTATTTGGATGGATGATTTAGTGAAATAAATATCATCAGTCAATTTGTTGAGAATTAAATGGTATCAATTTGCCTGTGGACTTCAGGCTTATCCATGCATACAGAAGATAAACTTCCCAGTAACTATGCTAGTGCGAGAATTTCTATACACAGAACATACAACAGTTCTGCTACCGGAGGAGCTGTTTTTTCTCCTCCTCACCAAAAGGCTTTTTAGCAAAACGCTTAAGCAGTCTCTGGAGCCCAGATTCCTGGTTCGAATCTTAGCCAAGTATGCAATTTTGGGAAACTTGGACACTCTTGAGAGTCTCCTAAAACATGAAACTAATGCTGTATCTTTTTCAGAGAGCTCCAGGAATTAATTCTATGTTAAGTGTGTGAAAAACATTAAAGACATGAAGCACGTGGCACAATGGCAAAGCTTACTGTCTGAATTACAAGTCTTCTGCATGCTCTCCCGATGGGAGTTCCCTTCTTGCCCTATGCGCCTCAAATGTAGCTGGAGTTTCCTTACACACACACACACACACACACACACACACACACACACACACACACCAAAACCAAAACCACAAAACCCCTCCATATTTCCTTTCCTACTGCAGGAGGCAGTAACAGGCACCTTCATTTCAAGAAGGATAGCACTCTGGGTAACTCTTCCCACATTAATTCCCGTTTGGTTTTAAAAATGAGGTGTCAGTGGGTTTAACATATGTTTGTGTTCGAATGTATACTGCTATACTATGGTAACATGCCTGGCCCACAGTAAGGATTCAATCACTATTTTCATCTCTAATTTTTGCCCAAACGTGTGTCACTGCTCTTTGGCAGTGACTAGATGAGACTACAGAGCTCATGGGTAGGTACTTCCTGTGACCTGTGGATGAAGCAGTCTGGCTGTGGTATAAGAAAGCAGACACAGAGCTGGGCAGTGGTGGCGCACACCTTTAATCCTAGCACTTGGGAGGCAGAGACAGGAGGATCGCTGTGAGTTCAAGGCCAGGCTGGCCTACAAAGAGAGTCCAGCACAGCCAAGCCTACACAGAGAAGCCCTGTTTTGAAAAAAACAAAAAGAAAACAAACAAACAAAAACAAGAAAAGAAAGAAAGAAAGAAAGCAGACACTACCCCACTCTCTGGGAATCCTGACATTTTATTACTTAAGAATCAAATCTTCTTATATTTTTGGTTGTGAGCCTAGCCTTTAACGGCTGAGCCATCTTTCCAGGCAAGGCTAGCGGATCTGGACCCAGAGGGGGTCTGCTCAAACTACTGTGCCAAACAAGGACAATGCACGCAGTAAACCTAGACCTCCTATTCTGATCTAGCTAATGGACAGTGCATTCTCTGCGGTTGTGTGGAGAGCAGGGACTGACTCTGACATGAACTCTGGTGCCCCCTATTTGACCACTTCCCCTTGGTAGGGAGGCCTGGTGGCACTCAGAGGAAGGGGAAGCAGGCTACCCAGATGAGACCTGATAGGCTGTGATCATATGGTAGGGGAGGTGGTCCCCCTTTTGTCACTGAACTAGGGGAGGGGAATAGGGTAAAAGAGGGAGGGCGGAGGGTACTGGAAGATACAAGTGAGGAGGTAACAACTGAGATGTAATCTGAATAAATTATTTAAATTAAAAAAATATTTAAAAAAAAAAGAATCAAATCCTAAAGAAAACAACTTAGTGGCCTGACAAAAGAGCTCCGTGTATGATAGGGTTCAAGCACACCGTGGACCAGACTTCCCTCCCTTACTGTCATCATCACCAGAAGCCAGTGATGAGCTCCACCCAGGACAAGGACCACAGATGTCATCACTAGAAGCCAGTGATGAGCTCCACCCAGGACAAGGACCGCAGAGCCAAGCCCCATCTCTTTCTTTCTCTGAAGCAGAAAAATGCAGACGGTGGGATTTGAAATAGCTCTTAGGAAAGATGGGGACACGAGCTGCTTACAGAAACTTAAGAGGGAAAGACACGGCTCGGTAGGACAGAGCATACCCAGACAACCTCAGGTTTGATCTCCGGCACCGACAGACCCAGAGAGGCTTTTAGAAAAGAAAATTTTTCAAAAGTGAAAATAATTTTTGGCTTTCTGAACTTAAAATTCCCTCTCCCTACAACACATACAGAGTATATGAGAAGAAATTAAGGGTAGAAGGGGTCACAGGGTACGAACCTGCTTACTGACCTAACAACCAACAACAGAGCTTCGTAAACAAAACACAGATGTCAAAACATCGTAGAATAATAGTAAGACTATGAGTTCTGGCTAGAGATTACCTATGGTTCTCTTTCTCTCTTCCTTTCTTCTCTCTCTGTCTGTCTGTCTGTCTGTCTGTCTGTCTCAGGTGGCTGTCACTCCTGCTAACTGGCAACATTAGTAAAGCACCATGGATGGTTGGGTCATCCACAGCTACTTCTTATTTACCTGCATCATGCACATGAGGCAAGACTCACTCTCTGTTGCTGCATGCTGAGTCGGCTAAGGAAAGGTAAGAGACTTGCCTCACAGCACAGAGCGGCGAGGGCAGAAGCAGGATTCAAATGCTCATCCTCTGGCTCCAACTCTACTGTCTTTTCTCCACAACAATGAAATGGGAGCCCAAAAGATGCTCTAGCTCAAAATGGATATTTGCTTTTTGATGAAGAAATAAATGTCAGGGCAGGAGGTATAATTGTAAGGACACAGCTTAACCCAGAGGCCTGCTCAGTCCTGATGGGCCCAGTTCAGCTCTCTTTCCCACAGACGCTTTCTCTCCTACGCAGAGCACACATTTGCCACACTCACCAAGTGCTGTCAAACTCCTTGAAACTAAGTATTCTGTGTCAACACACAGAATTATTTCTGAAAGAGAAGCACAGAGGTGCATTAGCTGTGCAAGCAGAGCTTTGGACACTTAGGGGCATAGGTGCTGTGCTGACTTCATGTAAAGTGCTCCCCTGAAACATGGAAAAACCTGCACAGGAAAAGCTCCTTAGTACATTAAAGAACTATTAATTAACCATTGTCCAGTTTGTTTCCCCAAACAACTCAAGAAAGCTCTCACTGTGCTGGGAGGCAGAGGCTGTCTGCAAATGCTGTTGACACAGTTTTAATCCTAAGAGAAAAGCACTCTCTTGTCTAGACAGCAGGGGGAGGAGAAGGACATGTTTGAGAAGATGGAAGCAAGAAGGAGGCCTGTGCCTAACACAGAAGCCCCAGAGGGGGAGCAACAGCAAGATGGGCTTCTACTGAGAGACCAGGGTCGACCTGTGATAATCCCAGCCACCCAGCCTGTGGATGAACAACCACTGTGGGAAGCCCAAGCCTGACCCCGGAAAATGACTCCGGAAATTTCATCCTCTGCTTTATTTCCCTACTGATGGGAAGGAGGCAACAGACATATACCAAAAAGTAAAAGTAAAACGAACCAAGTCTTGACAACAACAAACATCAAAATGAATACGGGGCTTAGGAATGAGAAGAGAATTCTGCCACAAAGCAAAACAAACACATTTTATAAAGCATACTAACCCCATCCTTCCAACATGGCTGCCTGAGGACCACGTATGATGAGGAGTTAATGAGTTAATCAATCTGCTTACCGGAAGCTATGACAGAAATGAGATTCGTGAGCAGCCAGCGAACTGACCGCTCACTTCCTCATCTCCCTCAGCTGCTGTCCTGTTTCTTCATCACACATTCTCCTTATACCCCCCACCACACAGAGGGATGATTAAATGTCAGCCCTGATGCAAACAAGTAATGCGTGGCACAACCAAATATATTTTTATGCTTCTGAGAAAGATTAATAGTAGCTGGCGATGGCCTGCTAACTGCAGATGTACAAACTTCCTATTCTACACATAAATCAAGCACGGGGCATAGGGCGCACTTTGCAGACTGTCACTGTTACAGTGAGTTTAAATTACTCAGGTTGTAGAGTACCACGTAGATGTTGACTAATGAGGCAATACAGTCTGGATCTCTCCATATGAATGCTATAAAACCTAAAAGTATCGACCGAAAGACAGTCTCAGGAATTAAGAAAAGATACACTTAGTTAACATCAAGGGTATATATATAATCAACTCTTTGCTCTTTAGGCAAACTCACTATAATATAGGCTGACTTAGTAGATTGTCACAAAACTATTTTTTTGGTCCCCTTAAAAATGAGCGTAATGATAGAAAAGTCCAGTACATAATAAACTCAATAGAAATGAAGGATAGAATTGGTTAGAAAGGAGACTGGGCTGTAAAACACACAGGCAAGCATGTGGACAAGCATGCAAAGTCAGCTTTGTTTGGAGGTTAAGTTAGCAGAGCACTAGACTGGGGACAGCAGAAGGCAGAAATGAGGTGAGCACTTCAGTTGTACTAGGAGCTGGCACTTTCCTCCCTCCAAGGGAAAAGATAAAGATCAGATAAGAGGTGCATACATGTATGAGAGCACTCCATAAGCCACAAGTTTTTCTACATGAACCAAGGTCACTTTCAGGGATCCACTTTCTGGGTAACAAGTAGTTGGTCTAGGAACAAGAAGAGACCCCAAGATGTACTGGAGTATTCTTCCCAATTAGCCTGAACAATGTTTGGTTTTTGGTTTTTCAAGACAAGGTTTCTTTGTGTAGCCACGGCTATCCTGGCCTCACTTTGTAGACCAGGCTGCCCTTGAACTCACAGAGATCATCCATCTGCCTCTGCCTCCCAAGGCCTGGGATGGATGGTATACACCACCACACTAGACTGCACGAAGGTTAGAAGAACAGTAACCAACTCAACAGTTGTGCCTTGTCTGCGTTTCCTCCGATGACCCTAATCCCTTTGATCACACAATACAAAGCTTCGGGAAACTGTATTTGATAACTGAGAGCTCAAATCTGTTATCATGGCATATCACCTGCGTAGGATCGGGGGTGGGGGGGGCAACCTCAGGCCGGCCACGAGCAACAATCAATCAGCTACAGCTAGTTACAAGTTCATATCCCAGGAGTGAGACATTTCGATACTGAGTATTTCTTAGTGTGAGGTGCTGGGGGGTGCTGGTGAGGAAGAAAATGGGGGGCTTAGGCAAGGATAAAGGAAGAAGGAAGCTGAGTGTCAAGACTAAGATGAGGGGAGTTCTATAGGAGTACACTAAAAGAGTTAGGGGTTCTAAATGCCTGAGTTACCAGACAACGATGTGCAGATGTGTGTGCTGGCTTAATGGACTTAAGTTCCAGTGAAAGAGAAAGAAATGAAAGTGAGAATATAAAATAATAGCACACGATAATTAATTATGTTGACTATGATAAAGCCATCACAATAAAGCTATGTAGGGGGAGATGTCATGGGGGTGTTTGTGGTTGAGAGAGAAATAGATAATTTCCTAGGAAGAAATCTTTGAGAAAATGGGCCAGGGAGTACTGCAGTGGGAAAAGAACAGCCCAGGCTGAAGATAGGGAAACAGAGAGGCCCCGAGGCAGCAAAGGACAAAACCAGCTTGGCCAAATTCCATCAGAAGTACCAGAACAGTAAGAACCGAGGCTGGGAAAGGGAACTCGGGAGGGCATTCCTCAGCCTGTGAAGGTCAGGGAAATACAGGAGCCTTAGGAGAGGAATCTTGTTTTTGAGAGATAAGTCTTAGCTCTTTTTTAAAAGACACAGTGATCTGCTTTCACAGAATCATTCTAATTCTATGCATGCAATATAACGCTATAAACTTTATTGCGAGGAGTGTGCAAATCAACGAAATGACATCTTAAAAGTGACCAAGGGCTGGGAACGTAGCCTGGCAGCACAGTGCTAGCCTAGCATGCTGAAAGCTCTGTGTTTAATATTTAGTATCTCAAAAAGAAAATCTGTAATTAAACCAAAAACCAAAACAACCCAAACTGAAGTAGTTTAAGATTAGAGAGCTGAGCAGCGTGCTTCAGATTTCAGAAGCAAAGAACAAAAAGGCGACCTACGTACCTCCCCGCTGCACCAACAGTGTGACCTCACTTCCCTTCGGACACTCAATCAGCATGTCCACGACTTGATTGTGCGTCAGGGCCTGCACATTCTTCTTGTTCACCTCCACGATAAGATCCCCTTCTTTGAGGCCTCTGCAGCGCGGACTGTCAACAATCTGCTTCACTCTCTGGCCACCCCCGCCAGGACTATCTGCGATCGTAAAGCCAAAGCCCATTGGCCCTTTGATTATGTGGACCGTGATCAACTCTGGCTGAGTGGCTATGGAGGAAGCCAAAGAGACGGTGTCGTTGGGGTAGCCGTGAGAACTGTTGGAAGCCACGTCTGCAGGGCTGCTTGGCCTGGCATCCTTCATGCTGCTGACTTTGCCTGTTTTACTACTGTGGCTCGCTGGTGAGTCATAGGTCTCTTGTCCATTCACAATGATTGGTTCTTTGTCCAAAATGGCCACCGAGGTCACTAAGCTTGTATTAGGGTCATCCGGGTCAAAAGGCAATGGGTAACCTCTGCAGAGTTCGAGGTCCACACTGGCACCGATGGGAATGGACTGGAAGATTTTCACAACTTGGGCATGCGTGTGTCCCAGAACACAGGTGTCATTCACACTGACAATTACATCCCCTGTAAAAGGAAAGAGTTTGGAGGTCAGACAACAGCACCAAAAAATGTTGCTACAATAACATTCTCCTAATATCCAGGACCTACCATCCCAAGATCCATCACTCAGTAGAGGCCTATTCTGAGCTAAAGATGCTAGAAAGAGAAAACTAGCAGGGGGGAGACAAGTGATCCGACTCCCTGCCTTATTCCTCTTGGAAGCAGGGGATAAGATGACATGAAAGATGTTCTTCACACATGGGAAGCAGCAGTTTCACTTCAGTGTATCCTCTGGCGAACACCCCAACCCCACCCTGCTTCACACAGAAGGCGCAGAAGAACGGAAATGTCACTTCCACTCTCATTTTGGATGGGACTTCGACTTACAAAAGATGGGTCAATAAGAGGAAAGCATGCACGTGCATTTAAGATGCGTTTAAGGCCGTAAACCAACACAGGAAAAAGCTGATACACACTGACCTGGCTCAACCAATACCTTAATTTCTAGCCACTTCTCCACTCCACCACACTAGCCTAAGCCCGTGTGTCCTCTTCACACTCGTATAGCCTGCTGTGTTCACTGTACCAAGGGCTGAACAGCATCTTTGAGGGGGGCTGCTTAGTTTTGAGGGCCCTGTGTCACATTGAATTCACTCCTGGTATTTCGGGAGGCAGTTTCAGAGTCAAGGTCTTACTATGCGGCCCAGGCTGGCCTCCACATTGTGATCTTTTGCCCTCAGGTATCTGAGCGCTGGCATTACAAGTGAGTGCCATGACACCTGGCTTTAAACTCATCTTAAATGCACCTTCATGCTCCCCTCTTGTTGATCTGTCTTTTAAAGGCCCATCCAAAATCCTAATGAGGGTGAAATTGAAATTTTCGTTCTCTGTACCTTCAGTATGAAGATGAAAGAAACAGGATTAAGGTGGGGCATGCACACCAAGCAAAACCAGACTGCATATTTTAACTGGTAATAAAGCTTTCTTTAAGCATCTATTGTCTTCTCTGTTAAATGACAATATAATGACCATTGAAAGAACACTGGGGTTCTAAGTTTGGAATTCACTTATTCGATGGATCTACATTTTGAGTAAACTATTACTATAAGCAGTAGCACCTAATAGGTCCCCAAGGTCAAAGCACTTTCAAAGGTTTTCATCTGGACCAAGAGAAGGTTGTTTTGTTTTGTTTTGTTTTGTTTTTGTTAAGAGAGGAGTCTAGCTCACTGCAAGGTTTATAAGGGATACACATAAAGAAATCATGATGCTGTCTGTTCTTGTTCATATGTGGGCAGAGGCCTCACCAGTGGAACATGTGATAGCCATGACGACTCCTCACCTGTCTCCATCTTGCCATCCAGCGCAGCAGGACCATCTAGGACGAGGCTCTTGATCTGCAGGAACTCATCGGGCTCGTCCCCTCCGACCA
This sequence comes from Acomys percivali, assembly GCA_907169655.1. NCBI lineage: Eukaryota > Metazoa > Chordata > Mammalia > Rodentia > Muridae > Acomys > Acomys percivali. Next base: position 48,382,077 of record OU015745.1, on the reverse strand, counting down.
CTGTGAAGCCAAAGCCACGGCTGCTTTTCCGTAGCTTCGTGTGGATGAACTTGCCTTTCAACTCAGAGGGGTTTCTTGTAAAAAAAGGTTTGCCTGATTTAGATTAGAAGGAGAAAAAGACAAAGAAATCCATCATGAGTAAACCTGTGAATGAGTTATGGATGCTATGAGACAAGGCAGAACCAGCTGTTCAAGCATATGAACTGAGGCTTTTGGCCATAGATGGGCCTCTTGGGGGCCAAAGAGATGACTCAGTAGTGAAGACCACTTGCTGGTCTTTCAGGGGACCCAAATTTGGTTTACATAAGGTAGGTCACAATTGCTGTATATCCATATCCAGGGAATCTGATGCCTTCTTCTCTTCCCTACAGGGGCCCACACATAGATAGCACACATGCACACACAAACACACACACACACACACACACACACACACACACACACACACACACATTTTAAAGACTGTTCTTCTGATTGCACGAATGAGGGTGCTCCTGCCCACCCTGTTTAGGAGGTGGTATCAATTTCATGTAGTAGCCTAGGCTAGCCTCAAACCTCTTATACAGACAAAGATAACTTCAAACTTCTGGTCCTCTTGCCTCCACCTCCCAAGGTCTGCAGTGCAGGAATCCCAGCTAGTGCTTTGGCATGTTGGGCATTCTCTCAACTACAGCTCTATTTCAGGCATGTTATCTTTCAGGTCCAAAAGAGTAGAGGACAAAACAAACAAACAAACAAACAAACAACCCCCCCCCAAAAAAAACCAAAGCAAAATCTGTCTCAGCCATGTGACATTTTCCTCGAACCTTAGCCTTTGAGGTTTCATGGCTCCCGGGCAGCCATAGCCTGCTTACAGAAAGCAGATGGTCTTTGCTTCGTGCCACGGTTTTCTTTTCTGTTTTGCAGTGTTTAATATATTTTGTGGTTAACATAATGTGTGGTTAATATAATGGACAAGGTTTCTAAGTATAGGACCAACTGAACAGAAACTTTAATTTTTAACTGAATAAAAGGTAGAACAAAAATTCATAGATAATAAATGTCAGGATGTACATAAGGGTCACATCGTGTAATGTGACACAAATGTAGCATCACTATTTTGAAAATTAATGGTTATTATTTCAAATGGAACTCCAAAGTAAATGGACTTGTATTGTTTAGTTGGAGCTTTTAACATTTTGAGAAATAGCTAACATGTATCCTTTGCTAAGGTTTGAAACAAGAAAACCCACCAAAATTAAAATAAACAAAACCAACCAACTAACCAACAAAAAAACCTTAGGACATTTGGCTTAGAGTGTTTGAAAGAAAGAAAGAAAGAAAGAAAGAGAGAGAGAGAGAGAGAGAGAGAGAGAGAGAGAGAGAGAGAGAGAGAGAAAGAAAGAAAAGAAGGAAAGAAAGAGCAAAAGCATTAGCCAAAGCAAAACCACCAAACTAAACTAGTTACCAGCAGGAACCACACAGCTTCAAATTCAGTCATTTTACTGAAAATAAACTAATTAGCTAAGCCATTCTCACCCCTCATGTTTTTAGGCACGTATATACATTTGTGTGAATGTCTGTATATGTATAGGTGCGTGTGTGTGGAGGCCCAAACACAACCTCAGTTTGCATCCTCAGAAATGCTGTTCATGTCCTTTGAGGCAGGGCCTTTCATTGGGTTTGAGCTCAACAGTCAAGTTAGGCTGGCCGGCCACAAAGCTTCAGGGATCCTCCTGTCTCTGCCTCACTAGGGTGGCCATTAGAAGTTTACATCACCATGTCTAGCATTTTAATGTGGGCTCTGGGAACGCTCAGGGCCTCATGCTTTATGGGGTCAACATTTAGCTAGCTAAGCTAAAGCTCCAGACCTGTTCTACAGGTAAGCAATACTAAGGGTGTTTGAAAAGCCATAAATACATTTAATACGTTTACTTAAAACACATATAGCATCTATATATTGTGAATACATATATACATACATGCACATATACATACATATAGCTGAAAGGGAGTTACACCACACGGGGTGACAATGGTCCTCACATAAGCCACAGAACAACATAAATAACAGTGCCAGGCACGGGGAGTCTCCCTCCACACTGTTGGTTAGAAGCTTAGGAGACCTCCCTAAACCATATAGGCTATTGGCACTGATGTTGGCTGCTTCCCAGAATCTTAAGGTAGGTCTCTGTTGCTAAAGACAGGACACACTTTAGTCACAGAACTTGAAGGAGTCCTACCTAGCCACAGCAATGACCTGCTGCAGGATATTTGATCCCATTATGAACTCTGACATTGTGAACTGTAAAAACCTGGAGTGGCTCAGCCCTAGCATACATCTTAAGTCCAAAAGCTTTCTGTAAACAGGATTAAATAAAGTTAACTCAAGGTCAAGAGGTAGAGAAAGTAACCAGCTGATAGGGATTAAACAGAGAGGAGGGGCTTGAGTTGAAGCATATTTAAGACAACTTGGAGAAGAAAGGGCTTTTGGCTTCTTCCTTCTGGGACATGGCTGAGTAGGAAGATCAGCTGGGTGCTTTCTCTACCTCTCTGAGCTTTCAGCCCAATATATTTGGTTCCTGATTTTTATCGGTAAAATTGAATGAGTGGGGTTTTGAATTAACCTCAATGGTGCATCAGTGGCACTTTTATCTTGTGCGTAAGCAACAGCTGTCTTTTGCACTTAAGACCCACTCAATGAAAGGGAATCCATGCCTGTTCCTATAAACCTAGCCAACTACATAATGGCTGATTAGGTCACAGGACCCTGAAGGACAACCTACTACTGCTATATCCCTAAGCCAATATAATTTCTTACTATATCCTAAACACTTATCCGTATGTCCACAAATAAGTATAGCTCTTCCCACTCATCAAGAATGCTACTTTTGGTCACAGATGGAGACTACTACAGAGATCCACAACTGGTCAAAATGCAGAGAATAAATGACCTTGGGGTTCCTAGTCCCAAGGCATGCATCTACAATGCAACCTCTATACCTGAGGCTCAGTGAATATCATGGAGGAGAAGGAGAAAGATCTTATGAGCCAGAGGACCAAGATCCCTAGTGCTGAATAGTGTCTTCTGGGTATGACAGAAAGCTGCAACACCATGGTTGCCTAAATGAGACATAGAAATGGACAACACCAGCTATAGCACGAGAGCATGGATAGAGGAAACTCTGCAAGGCCTACCTCTAGAGCCACAGGCCATCAATAGCTGCAGAGAGAGGGAGAGAGAATCCATGTTCTTCAAGGACAAGCTCCCTGATAGGTTATCCAATCCCAAGACATCTTAAACACTTGTGCATTCAAGTAACACTAATTGAACTCAGTAGGTTGTATCTATATCTGTGTTTGTATATACATGTAATAATAATAATAATAATAATAATAATAATAATAATAATAATAATATCATGTGAGAGGTAACTGAAGGCATGGGAGAAAATGAAGGGAACAAAAAGAGGTGAATGAAAGTGATGTAGATAAAGTAGTCGGATATGAGAATCTCAAAAAAATTAAATGGAAAAAAAATAGCATTTCAGAATTAAATCAAAGTTGTACTCAAAGCTTCCCTAAGTCCTTCTCTGCATCCAAGAAGGTTGTTGGGATTTTCAGGGTTACTCAAGGCGGCCATATGCCTCTTTTCTAATTTCATTTCCTATGCTCTGCCCTTGCTACTCCTCTAATATATATATATATATATATATATATATATATATATATATTATTTTTTTTTAAAGAGGGAGAAAAGGAAGTTATCTTGTGTCTCTGCACTTAGCAGCCTTGGCACCCAGATAGGAAAGTTATTTTTAGTTAGCTATAACTAAAAGGCTTTAAAAGGTCTCTGGGCACACACACAAATTTTAATTGCATATTTTTAAAAGTCCCTGGCTCTTACAAAGATGGCTCTTTCAAATTGGCTGTAGTCAGAGGTCTGCTCACGAACCTCCTCTCTGGTGCAGTCCAAGGCTTATTGGAAACTCAACAAATGGCAGGCTTGTAGCTGTGGTTAAAGAGAGGCAAGACTTAGCAGGATGTGCCAGGCAAAGTCATCTGCCAAAGTGTGGGGACTTCTGGGAGACAGCTCCCAAGCCAATTATCAGGTGAGACACTGAGGAAGGGGGAAATGGCCTCTGAAATTCACTTTGGGCTATGGAAGCCAATTGGCCTATGCCTCACAGAAGAGGCTGATGAGAGTTTAGAGAGCTTGAAGTGAACACATTTTATGCAGTTATGCAGAGACATCAATAGCTACTGACTTGTCAGCGATACTTTCTTGGACTACATTATTAAACTATGTGATGCCTCCACAACATTTCCAGCCCTGTTTCCTGCTTTATTTTTGTCCTTGGAATTGACTACTTTAACACAGTACACAGCTCCCTGACTGGCTTGATTTCCTTCTTCCTGAGCCCATGCTGAAGGAGAACTGCGCATGCACTGAACTCACTAGCATGTAAGCTCCTTGGAGACTCATATGCAGACTCAGGGCTTTGAATCTGAGTACTGTCTGGAGGCCAGGCATGGTGGCACATGCCTTTAATCCTAGCACTCTGAGGCAGAGGCAGGCAGATCACTATGGGTTTGAGGCCAGCCTGGGCTACAAAGCAAGTCTAGGACAGCCAAGGCTACATAGAGAAACCCTGTCTCGGAAAAAAAAAAAAAAAGTGGCTGAGTACTGTCTGGTACGTATGAGGTGCTCTAACAATTTCTGCTGAAGGGATGAATGAGCACAGAAGGGCACCGTGAGCAGATTCAGCAGAATGCTGAGAAGGCTGGAAAGAAGTGAGCAGGTACTGGGACCTTTCATCCTTTCATTTTTATTATAGGGGAAATTAGAAGACCACATAGCTTATCTGAATTTTAATAAGAGACAACATCGGACTTCTGTATTAATGCACATCCTAATATGTTTTGGGTATGGGCAGGTCATGAGTCATGTGTTCTCCTGCTCTGTGGCACGCTGCTAGACCTCCTTCTTTGACAGTTGCAGGTCTAAGAACAGACAGAGATGGTACCAACTTCATATAATGGTTATTAAGAATAACCAGGTTGGATACTGCATGTGAAAGGCTTAGAGGGGGGCCCTGACATGTAATAAAGTTCAATGAACCAGTTATCATAGAGATGGGAGACAGCACTTAGCAGGCAAAGGAAACTGCAGAAATTGCTCCCCAGACCTATTCTGGAAGCTGGAGAGTCTGTCCAGGAACACACCTACAAAACAACCAGGTTCTGGGAAGTCAAGTCAGTCAAAGGAGAGTTTGGTTCAGATAACCAAAAGCCAAGCCGGCAAAATGGCTTCTTCCTGATCCGCTACCAAAGTAGATACTGAACAAAACCAAGGTGCATAACCAGCCGGCTAGTAGCCTAGCCGTAGACAACGAAGCTACTGTCTAAGGTAAAGTTCGTTGTGATCCCAGGCCAGAGAATGACACAGGCTGGCACCGTGTTCATTTCCTATCAGTCACGCAGCAATGACGCTATGTCTGGGCACTGTGCGTCACCCTGAAGGCCATGCTGTGGGTTGGCTATGAGGGTAGCTGATTCCATGAGGAGCTAAGTATCCCTAGAGTTTCCCAGCCCACTGTCAGGTTCAGCAGAACTAAAGAGGGAAAAAAGAGCCAAAGGGCAGTGAGTGTGGCTTGGTTGCTGAGCACTTGCCTGGAGGACACCAAGGACTCTAGGCATAGCTGTGCTTGCCTTTAATTTATACAGCTAGTTCCAAGCCAGCCACAGCTGTATAGTGAGAAAATGCACCACCCCCCCCCCCCCAAAACAGCAGAGAGACTCTGAGATGAAGCATATGGACAAATGCCATTTGTGCATTAAGCACATGGTACACCCAGGACCTGTACCTTTTAGTCTTTAGCATATTTCATGGCTAAGACAATTCTTTTTAAGAACTTGAGCTAGCTAACATATGTGTGTATGTGTACACAAACACACACACACACACACACACACACACACACACACACACACACAGTTTCATTCAATACTATTGTAATTTCAATAGAATACACATATCAAAGAATTCTACCTGACTGGGAATTAACAAAACAAATAAACACCAGATCCCAAGTATCACGCCTCTGTGGATTAAAGCTTGGTAAAGAAATTACTGTTAAATAACACACCATCAATGAACTCTAATTACTACAAATAACAAGAACAGGATGGTTAAGAGTGAATGATAGGTTGTAAGAGTCAGCAGCGAGTGAGAGGAAAAGACAACCCCACAGAGTTAAAGCCCATGGAGCTCTCTAAAGCGGCCCACAGTGTGGCTGCCTCAGTACTTAGATGAGGCAAGAGGACACGAGCCAAAGAAGGAATTTTATAGTCTAAGGAATGCTAAGGACACTAGGTGTTACTTAACATGTTATTATAGACTATAGTTTATTTTCAGGAAAGCCATTATCATAATAAGAAAACGTATTTGTACTCTCAAAGATATTAATAATGATGTAATGATGACATGAACTACCAAAGACAGTGTCCCAACATTCCATAATTCCATAGTATTACTCAATGGAATGTTCATTTCTAGTTTTCTTACTTGAAAAGAAAGAAAACAAGCAACCCTGAGACACGCTGCCCCCTCTTCTATCACTGAGGAGTGATGAGGCCTGGCTATCAAAAGGCTCAGGAACCCAAATTAGGAACGAACCTTCCTAAAGGGCTACACTTAGGAATGCATGTAAAGCCAACCTAAATTCTTTAGGACGTACCAACGCAAAAACAGCAGCAGGAAAGGACATTTAAGGTTAGTTATTTACACTTAGAAGAAAATATTACTCAAAGCCTGTATGTTGCCTGGAACCTCAAAATATCTGACATTGAGTTTTAAAAATGCAGTGGTCTCTGAATCACTCATTCCCAACTCTGGGATGGTTCTGCTCCTCAGGGGCATCTGACCATGTCTTTCTGATCATCACTGGTATCAGTGGGATGTGGGCATATGCTCCTGACATTGAGTGACCAGGGATATTTCTAAGCATCCCATAAAGAAGTGCTTGAGACATTCCTTTCTACAAAGAATTATCTCGTGTCAATGGTATTGAGATGTGGGAGGTGCATGCTTGGGACTGGTAAGATAGCATGGCAATAGGTCTGACAACCTGAATTTGATCCCTAGGCCCAACATGGTGAAAGAGAGAATTAATGCCAACAAGTTGAACTCTAACCTCCACAGGCATAAGCGTAGGGACTCTCTCCCTCTCTCTCTCTCTCTCTCTCTCTCTCTCTCTCTCTCTCTCTCTCTCTCTCTCTCTCTCTTTCTCTCTCACTCTCTCACTCTCTCACACACACACACACACACACACACACTCAATCAATATAACGAAGAAATTAAACAGTGATACTCTAGAGCTAAAACTATGACGCAAAAAAAAAAACAAAAAAACAAAAAAACAAAAACAGCACATTACCCTGAAGTGGAGCTTCCCTGGCTGGCTCCGGATTGCTCGGGGGATGGGAAGGAGCAACGGGAGGCACAACAGATCCATGATCTTCTGTCCATTCTACAAGAAAGAAAAGAAACGGCTTCCAGATTTGTCCCTGAACAGCTGCACCACTTACCTTCTTAGTAACAGGCAAACCAATGAGCCAATAGCCAGTGCTGAGCAAAAGCAGCAGCCAACTCACCCCCCTTTGTGGTTAAGGACAGTGAGATCTTTCTCTCTCATGCTTGATCTTTGAGTAAAGAAATATGACTTTACTGGTAAGAATTCAACTCTAAAGGTCTTAGAGTTAAACCAAGTTTTGCTTTGTTGTTTGTTTTAAAGTGTAGATACACCTGAAGGTAGGTGTGTGAGAAAGAACCTTCTACAGCCTCAGTGAGGAGTAGGCTGGTCTGCTGAAGCTGCGTGTCTTGCATGGTGAGCTGGATGAAAATACACGCCATCTTTTTGCTGAGACTTCTGTTGCCTCTGAAACCCAAAGGGAAGCCACTGCAAGATCCTAACTTTAGTCTTATGAACGCTGGAGGCCCAGCAACACCTTGTAGGGAGTGGCCGCCTTTAAGATGTACCAGAGTCACCCTCCCTCAGCTGACACATCCAGCTGTATGCACCCATCGCTCAAACCACATTTTCTGGGAATGCTATGTTTTATCCTCTCAAGAAAAAAAAATATTTTAAAAAGTTATTCTTAAATAAAAAAGGAGATTAAGGCAGAAGTTTTCAGCTGGTAAGTAGGCCTTCTGTCTAAACAGCATAGTTAAGGGTAGCAAGTGGCCAACCAGGGTGTGCTAGCTAAATGGGCTTAATGTCTGCTTCTGTATAAACACAAGACATAAACATCTTTCACTTATTTACTTATCTATGTATTTGTTTAGGTTTTTTCCAAGACAGGGTTTCGCTGTGTAGCCCTGGCTGTCTTGGAACTCACTCTGTAGACCATACTGGCCTTTCACATTTTTAAAAGGTTAAAATTGAGTATTTTCTAACACGGGAAAATTGAGGCTCGAATTAGTGTTCATGAATAGATTTATTGACATATAGATATGCCTATTCTTACATATTATCTGTAGCTATTTTCAGACTATAAAGGTGAGTAGTTATTATGGGAACTGTATTGTACTTAGAGGGTATAAAGCCTATCATTTAAACATTGTAATGAAAAAAACTGGGAAAACCCTAAGTATTAATAAATAGATACCTATATAATAGTAGAAACACTTATGAAATGACATATCATTCAGCCATTAACTATAATAAACCTTCAAGCAGGTTCAAGAAGTAAAACGGGGGGAAAAAACCAAGTTGCTCAAATAACACGTGGAATATATTCACCCACAAAATTATCTTGTTTTTGATACTTGCAATTTGTATGAGCCAGAAAAGTTCTACAGAGAATGAACACCTGAGGATGGGATGCAGCAAGCACTGGGAGATGTAATATTCCACTCTCCGCCTAGGCTGTTTCATTTGTACAAAGAATATGAACTTGTAACTTCCCAGAGGCACTCAAGATTACCCCAGCTCGGCTCCTCTGTGCAGGGTTTCTAATATGAAAAAGGAGTCCAGAGACTGATTAAAAACCGTTAAAGGGGCGGTGGATTTAGGCAGGGATTGTCATGCACATGCTGCAGCGGCCCAAATCCCTCTCCCTCAGATAGCTCTGCTAAGCTCCCTTCTAAAGCAAAGCAGAGGTCTGAGTGCCTATGCAAGGGCGCCCCCTTCTGCAGTGTGCTGG